>CM029610.1:45982788-46634373 GCA_017311315.1 Dendrocalamus latiflorus
AGATGTATATATTAATAATTGTTAATTTGAGTAATAATCATTTATCATGTAATAAAATTTAGTTGATTGTCAACCCTTGTGTGAGGTAGGTTATAATATCTCTTTTAGAATAATTCCTAGATCGTTATCATCATGCTATCATTTCACATCACTGTCTATCAGGATCTACTACTCCATTTCAAACCTTTAGCGAATCCTTTCACTTATCATAGCCTTATCTTCGCTATCTCTTAGTTGCCTTAAATTCATACTGCATAACATGCCAATGATGTAACAGTTATGTTATCACCACTTTATCATTTCACATTGCCCCTATTGGGTATTAGGTCATTTCATTCCTAACCTTAGCAAATCTTGTCACTTCTCATAGCATTATTTTAGCCTTCTCTCAGTCCCTTAAATTCACACCATATAACATGTTAACAATATAAGGGTTACCTGGCCTGGGGTTATCCACATATAGGGGAGATTATCACCTATCTGGTAACGTACGGGGGGCCGTACACACTCATTACTCAGGATATTACACCCCGTCTGCGGTTATACAGTCGAGGACAGCATTGTGCCTGACTATTCTCGTATAACCAGGTATGTGGGAGTAATCGTTAGTGCCATTATCATAACTTGCTAAATAACAATCATCTTTAATTACACTGTTTCTGTAACTTTATCTCCGATTTATATCAGTGTTTCCGGTAACCTAGATTCATTGCATTTAACATGTGACAATTACTTGCTTACATTGCTTGTCATTTACATATCTTGCTTGCATTACATGTCCTTTATTCACCGTGTTGCAATCGTTGTTGGGTACTTGTTGAGATTTTCAAATCTCACGTTTGCTCTTTCTATTCTCAAAAAAAGGGCCAGTGGAGTGATAGTATCATGCATGGGTGGGAGCACTCGAGTTTTCAACACCGTGGCTTGCCACTATTTGTTGTTTTATTTATTCTTCATTTGGTTAGATGTGGACCGGTCCCATATTTCAACATTACTTTCAGCTTTCATTGTCTCTGTAATAAAGTACCTTTAAAGTTTTAATTTTCATGTTGTTTCTATTATTGCTTTTATTTATTCTCACTTTGGCGATGACGTTCCATAGTAATATCTCATATTTGTATGTGAGATGTTACAATTCAACACATGTTCTTTAACATATCTCCACATTATTGATTTGATATTTCTACATCCGTGATCTATAAAACGATCATCAATCAATATATATGCTGATCTATAAAATATAATTATGTCCATATAATAATATAAAATCAGAGATAATTTAGAATAACATCAAAACATGGCTAAATAGTTCTACGAATAAATCACATACTTGTTTATCAATATGAAAGATATTTATTCAAGAGACAAAATAACATATTATTTAAAAGATCATAAATATAGAAGTGATATAATCATCTCCATAACTGTCTCTAAGACATATCACCAACACCCATCTCAAGGTCAGTGCTGATTCAACAGTATTTCAGCTTACAGGATCACTTCCTGCAAGCAAAAAATCGACCAACAAGTCAATGTTCGCACTGGAATTCCCGCCTTCCTCCGTTGCTACCATGGCTTTCTCCTTCCACGCCATCGCTTTCGCTCTCATATCCTTGCCTTTCTCGCCATCCATGGCCTCCCTCACGAGCCGTGCCACCTCATCCCTCCTCACGTTGTTACCAATCTCCAGTCCAATATCCCACTTAGTGCAAGCATATCGACAGTTGGTCATCTGCTCGGCGAAGAACGGCCAGCAGATCATCGGCACACCGGCGCATATGCTCTCCAGCGTCGAGTTCCACCCAGAGTGCGTCAGAAACAGCCCGATCGCTGGATGCATCAGGACTTGTTCTTGCGGGCACCAGCTCAGAAAGAGCCCTCTCTCTTTAGTCTCACTGACGAACTCCTCCGGCAGCATGGCCTTCTCGCCGGTGACGAGGTCCGGCCTGATGACCCACAAGAACGGGCGGCCGCAGTGCGCAAGGCCCCACGCGAACTCTGCGAGATGAGCCGAGGACATGACGGTGATGCTGCCGAAGTTGACGTACACGACCGAGCCAGGCTGCCGACCGTCGAGCCACCGGAGGCAGCTCGTGTCCTCCTTCCAGAGGTTGCCGCCGATCGCATCCACCTCCGGCTGCGCTGCGGCTCTGGCGAACGTGAGGAGCGGCCCGATGGTGTACACGCGCGGGAAGATGTGGCGCAGCGCGTCGACGACGTCCTGCTCCACCGCGTCGAACGTGTTGAGGATGAGCCCCTGGGCGTGGTGCGCGTTCTGCGCCTCGCCGCTGTCGAAGTTGAGCATGATGTCGTTCCGGTCAGTCGTGCGGACGAAGCTGGGCATGTCTCGCAGCCGGATGTCAGGCATCCCGGGCACCCAGTCGAGCACGGTGTCGAGGTATCCGTTGGTCAGGTAGCTCTCATCTACGCCATCGTCGACATGTGCAGCATATAACAGCAAACTCAAGATTCAGTGTGGCAAACACATATAGTAGTATCTGCAGCAAATTAATTTCCTCTTAAGTGCATATACTGTTTGACACTTTGAGGCTTGTGAATTGTGATCGATAACGAACTGCTAGTATAATTATACTTATGATAAGTGTTCCAAAATAAGTATGGTGTCAAGAGCTCAGTGGCTCAATATTGTTGCAGACAGAGTCAGTCACACGCTTGATCATGGGTCGTACCTTTCAGTGGCACGTAGCCTCTCTCCATGAGCTCAGCGAAGTGGAGGTACCCCATGAAGCCACACGCGCTGGTGGTCCAGAAGACCAAGGCCAGGATGCCCATCTCGTTGGCCACCCTCTGCGCGAAGCTCATCACACCATCCGCTATCACGCAACTCACCGGCGGCCTCCCGGGCTCGCTGTTGAGCCTCTCCAGGAGGTCGCTGAATAGCGCGGCGCCGTGCCTGACGAAGGACATGCACAGCGTGGGGATGTCCTGCGTGACGTCGTCGTCGTCGGACGGCGGCAAGCCGTCCGGGATGGTCTCGAACCGGAAGTCGTCGAGTCCGGCCAGAGAGCCAGCGCCGCGGGACCGGAGCAGGCGGCGGTGGTTGTAGTCGGAGTTGACGTAGGTGATGTAGAAGCCCCTAGAGTGCAGCACCTTGGCGAGGTGCAGCAGGGGCGTGACATGGCCCTGTGCCGGGTACGGGATGAGCACGGCGTGTGGGCGCGAATTAGAGGCCATGGCTGTTGATTTTCTCAATCGGGTGATGCTATTAATTGCCAAAAATAAGTGTTGCTGGAAGAAACGGCCGGGACACAGGGGGTGATATATGTAGACAGGAAATGCATGTGTCTTCTACACCGAGGCTCAAAACTGTACACGTGCTACAGCACTACGTACTATCTACGACGAGCTTGAAACTGTGCCATAGCATATGAAACTGTGCTATAACAATTTCGTACATAGAGCAATGGCCACCAGTTATATTTTTGTAGGATAGAGACACGAAAAGAGGTGTAATCAATGGGATTATTTGCGACGTGCAAGGTCTATTTGGAACACAGGAATTGGGAAACACAAAAACGGGAATTAAAACCAGAAATTCGATGTCATGCTTTGTTAAATCCTACATAAATTAGAAATACATGAATGTGTAATAAGAGCTGTTTGGTCGAACCAAGCTCGCGAGCTTCAACAAGCTGAGTTCGAATAGCTCGTGAGCCTCGAACTTACTCGAGCCGAGCTCCTCGAGCTCGAGCTTTTGTATTGTTAAAAATTAGTGTACGTTGAATTATTTTTTTACTGTTATTGAGCTTACTCGAGCCAAGCTCGAACTCGAGTTTTTCTTATTGTTGAAAATTAATGTATATTAAATTATTTTAACTGCTATTGACCTTATTTGAGTTGAGCTTGAGTTTGGGCCGAGCCAAGCTCCAGCCTTAATTGTAAGTGACTAAAAATACACTGTAGCGACTATTAGCTTTTTCTTAGTAATTAAATTTTAAAAAAGTTATATCATCACGGATAATGTAAAGGAATAATGGAAAACAAAAACAAAAAAAAGATGAAATTAAGAACCCGATGCAATTCAAAAACTAGAGGCCAGAAGCAAGGCCTGAAAGTAGGTGTTGATTTCTTTGTCGATTTTCCCCTTCTTAGTTCGGAGACCACCCCATCAAAAGTCTTCCTAGATTCCCAGCGTCTCGCAATATAAGTCCAAAATCCACTATATGTATAGACAAAAAAAGATATTAAAATTTATAAAGTTAATACTATTGGACCATGTAAGCTACTATTAAATAGCATAATACAACTAATCACTCATTTTTAGCATTGAATTAGGAGTGTGTGATGAAAATATTGTAATAATTACACCTTTGGTCTTCGCAATAGACTCATATTGGGGATGATACTTTTAAAAAATGATGACTTATATTTCGGGATGAAAGGAGCAATTAATTTTCTCATTTTCTTGCAATTTTTTTCCACATTTCTTATTCTGTACGCCACATGATAGACAAATAGTACTCCTTGTATTATCCGGAGGAGGAGACTTCCAGTGAAGAGAACACTGAACACAGCAAATCCAAGAAACTCGCAATATAAGATTCCGAGCAACGGATGGTTGTGCATATCGCGCACTACGGGCATTACTGTTCTTTTGGCTGCGGCCTGGACTTTTGGGTTGTTTATATGAGAGATTACAGAGTAACAAAAATTCGTATGTGATTTTTACCGATATAAATAAAGTCAGTAAAGTATGTACTATAATTAATTAGTAGACCCTATTTTTAAAAAATACTCTGTTTAAAAACTAGTTACTGAAAAAAAAAGTCGAAAATCAGTTTTTAGAAGCTGAGAAGAACAGATCCATATGTTTCTTGGAGCTCAGAATATTCAATCAACCACTGCTCCAGTACGTAAGTTTTTAGATAGCTGCCGGCTGCCGGCTAGGCTGGAGTGCTGGACGCACCGTCGCCGTCACGCCGAGTCGTGCCATGGAGCGCCGCGACGAAGCGGTCGCTGCTTAAAGCGAATGGCTGGGGTTTTGCTACGTTATCACTTGGATCTTGATTGAAGCAACGCAGCTGCCGCGCGCCGGCGTTGACGGCCGGGAGTGGCCCATGTTAGTATATTTTCCAGTCAATCATTCATTGGAGTGGACACTGGCTGCTGGAGTGCTGGTACTGGTGCAGGGCTAATAATAGCTGGGAGTCCCCCCCCCCCCCCCCTTTTTCCTTGTGAAAATCTAATATAAGATATGATGGATTTTTTCCACACGAAAAACCCAGGACTAATTTCTTTTTTCCTTTTTCGTAGTAGTTCTGCAACCACAGAAAATGATCACGATCATATACTGAATTTACAGATTAGGTAAAAAAAGATAAAGACAACTAAGAAGCCTACGTTAGTTCCTATAATATAGCATCGTGGCCATCCTTGTCACCAACCTTCATCCTGCTCATAAATCTAGCAAAAATGAAGAAGAAAAAAAAGAGAAAGACTTTGTAGATCGGAACTGCTAAAGCACAGTCGATTGTTTTTTTAGTCGAAATGAATCGATTTTTGAGTCGAAAAAGCTCTGCCTTGCTGCTGTTCCATCGTCGGTAGCGTAGACCAGGGACTACGGCCGGAAGAAAACCCCCGATCCGTTGCCGCCCTCTCTCCCTGCCCGCCGGCCGCCGCCACTCATTCCTCATTGACGTGAGTCCTCTCCTTTGGTCTTTCCTTTTCTTCCGATCTGCCGCCCCCAAATCCCCTGATCCGTCGCCGCCCTCCGACGATGACCCCTCCGATGAGGCCAGCACGCGCCGTCCCTCCACGTTTATCAACGCCGTCGATTTCGACAACGTCGTAAGTGCCGCTGCCACTGTGACCCTCGCCCCGCGCGCGCACCCGATCTGACTCGATCCGGTTTGTTCCGTGCAGGGGCCCGGCAAGTTGGCCTTGCTGAACACTGAACAGCCTCATCGGCCACCCCGTGCTGGTGAATGCTTCCGGTCTAGCTCACTCTCTCTTCTGCTTTGGGCATTCGTTAATGCGAGATTTCGGTGGTGGTTGGTGTGGTGTAGCCGACGGGGGAGAATGGGGCGACGCGGGCGCCGATAGCGGTCGACCTGCAGAGGGATCCGGGGCTCAGCAACAAGTCCATCGTCCTGCAGATCGACAGCAAGTCGCAGCAGGTGTCGGCAGCAAGTGACTGAGATCTCCCCTCACAGGTAGACTTGTGCGTGTCTGAATTCTGAGAGGGATGTGGCAGAGCACTGGCGCGTGACGGTGATGGCTGGTTTTGTTTATCCTGGCGTGGAGAAAAACGACAGCCGGCGTATTGGAATTGGGCTTTCCTGTGGAGTAAAACAGACGTGTAGGAGACAGAGAGTTGTTGGTCGTTGTCCCGCCGGAAGGGCCGTGATTACTCGGTCACTGGCAATATGGACAGATAATAATTTTGTTATATTTATTTATATATTTTTTTAGATATAAACACGAATACAAATACAACTAATGTTGAATATAAATATATAGCAAATATGAACCGAATTGAATATAGTTATAAATATTTCTCAGAACATAAAAACCTTTTAAATCATACGCACAAAATGAACAAAGCATATAACCAGTTTATTTGATCTAAATATTCATGAAAAACATTTATGAATTCTTCATATAGGTTAAATTTTTTTCTCTAACTCCATGTATTAATGTATATGTTAATGTATGATGGGCTACTAAATTATCTTGTAAATAGGTTAGGCTGAAATAGAGGATGTAGACTATGAATACCCGGATCCATATTCGTATTCGACGGATAGTGGGCTACTTAATCCATATTCATATTGGAAAGAGAAAATCCGTATTCGTTTTGATTCAATACTATCTGATAAATATTCGAGCTAACATAATTTGTATTTAAAAATTGTCTTGATCGATCAGAGACTATCTGTTTTGTCTTCACCTCTACTCGTCACTCGTCAGTGTCCACAGGCAGGAGGAGCTTTTTCTACACGACTACACTGGTTAGGTATACACTAGTGCTAGTTGAGAACTACTAGTAGCACTGTAGTAGTCTAGAAATGGTGGTACATGCTTCCTGAGAAAATTCGGTTCTACAATCTACAGAAATGCAACCTGGATTCTGGATACAGGATTATACGCCAATACGGTGATGCTAAGGGTTATTTTTCACCTGGTAGTGCAACAATCTTCTTCTTGAGAGAGAGGTTAGATTGACAATATATAGCTCAAAAAATAGCAAAGTTTTGAAAAATGTTGATCCCAACAGAAAGGCGAACGTATCTGAGTGCGGGCCCTGCTTTTAAACAGAAAAGCCTGTGTGCTTCAACAAAATTTGTCCCAGTCCAATTATATCGAGTGTACGCCTTAGTCAAACTACTTTTGGACCCGGAGTTGACAAAACTTCAGACCCACAGTACTGAAAATACTTTTAGGCCCAGCCGAAATATCTCGACAACTAATCTTTTATACTAGTCACGAGCCCATGCTTTGTAAAAGAAAAACAAATACTATATAGATGACATATATCAAATAACTATAATCTAATCATTGATAAACTCAGTAATAATATGATATTATAAAACTATGATAAAAATATGCAATACATTTAAGAAAAGAAAACAGTTTTACTAACACGATTTACTTTGACGGCAATCATTCAAAGTGTCTTTTTGTCTAACAAACTTATACACCTAATTATATTCACACTGAACGAGAATGGCACCAAAATACAATTACATTGCTACTCGAGGCAAGAGGCATCGGCAAACACATTTCTATACTTTGTTAACCCCAGATGCCACATGGTACCACTTATTTCAGGATAAACTAATAAGCCTCTAGAAAATACAGGAGTAATTAACAAGCACCACTAACAACTTCATATTTTAGTAGCTCTGTCCAGAACCTACATGAACATACTTGTGGTGACATGGGATTAAGTGAACTGTTGGACAGCATGGGAGGCATCTTTGAACTGTAGCTACCCCTATGCTTCATGGTTTTAGATAATAGGGAGCATTTCTAAACAACAAATCATAGGCGCTTGCAGATGCCTAGCAATCTAGCTAATTGCAAAATAACTGAAAAAAAAATCAAAATTCAGACTCCAATAGTAATCTAGTCACTAAAGACAATCTTTGTTTGCTTGAATCACTAAACTAACGATAACAAATCCACACGAAAATTCCCCTTCATAATTTCTAAAATAATATGATATATTCTTGCACTCTATATAGACTCATAATAAGAATAATCAGGATGAGATATTGAGATGTCTGTGGATCCGTTTCCTAATATGCATGTGCAGAAGATGGCCTTTGTGACCTTCGTTGGCCTAAGTATGTATCAGTGAGAGTAATGCAGCAATAAATCGTCTCATTTGAACACCAAAAGGCAGCATTAACCCAAATTTTAAAATAACTATAGACATGCACAAGTATATTAAATAGAACTTCTGAAAAAATTATCTCAATCACAACGATTCCCAAACACCCTGCAGCTAACAGAGCAGAGCACCGAACAAATTCAATTGGAAAACTTTCTTTACATGGTATCTCATGATACCCCTCACAAAAGAATTCTCTCTTTTTTTTTAAAAAAAATGAACATGTATATGGAAGTATAGAGAAAAGAATTCCTTTACACATGATATGACCAAAGATATTCATCACAACATAATTTCAAAACTGAATGTATGGCCGTGTGTCAATATGATAGTTTTCAATTATTTGAGATAAAATGCTTGTACAAATTACAAAATAATTTAACACGACGTTATATAACAACATGAATGCTCAATTTTCTGGTTACTATAGATTACTAAAGATTCAAGTGATAAGATCCAATTTGTAATAGATAATGATCGGAGGAGCTCACTGCTTTTCACACCTGACTAAAATAAGTTGGCAGGTCATCGTCTGATAACAGGGACGCCAGTGCTGAGCTCGAAAAGCCGCGTGGCTTCGGTCCAGAGCTCCCACGCATACACAACCTCCTGGCCGCTGCCACCTCACTCAGCATCACCTACATGCATCCTCATTTCCTCACCAGGAGAAGCGCCAACACAGTGGAGGTCACGGCTGTTGTAGGATTTATTTGTTCCCTAAGCAAAGTTTAGTAGAGACCAACTAAAGCAATCAGACAGCAGCCTATATATGTCAAAATAACTAATTTTCAGCCTCTACTTGAGTACCCACTGTCAAATTCAATATAATTCACAAGTAAAAAAATAATACAACCTCAAAGTAGACCTACCGGAAGTGTAACATCAAATGCTATTCTGTACGAGGACACAAGGTTGGTGATAGCGTGATATACTCTAGAGGCAATCATAGAGATGATTGTATCACTTTTATATTTATGATCTTTTGAATAATATGTTATTTTGTCCGTTGAATAAATATCTTTCATATTGATCAATGAGTATGTGATTTGTTCATAGAATTGTTTATTCATGTTTTGATATTATTCTAAATTATCCTTGATCTTATATCATTATATGAGACAATTATAATTTACAGATCAGCACATGTATTTATTGATGATCATGTTTTACGGATTATGGATATGGAATATCAAATCAATAATGTGGATACATGTTAGAGAACATGATATTAGATTGATCCACTATGAGACACTACATGATTATTATATTCTTAAGTGTCATCAGTTGGTCTCATACATAGTGTATGTAGGATTCTTAGACCTGAGATCGTCATTATTTTCTACATGTGTAATAGTTTACTTAGGGGGTTACGAAATACTACTCCGTGACTGGGTGGTCGTAAAGGTCGCTTTCGGGTTTACTATGAAATATTCAGAGTAATATAAGCGATCAAAATATAATTTGCCCCTCCTATATAACAGGATAAATATCTCTGGGCCCCTCGATGTGGTTGAATTAAGTAAGTGCATGGCCATATCGAATATGGTTGAGAAGTCAATCACAACTGAGTAATTCACTATATGTTTGAGTGAAGAATCGAGCTATCATAGGATGACATGTTTCTCACTTTGAGTTCGATATGGTATCATGAGACAAAGAAATTGCTACATAAGCACTATATAGATTCATCCAATATGATTTTTATGTATGTTTAGAGTCATTATGTCCTACTAGAGACCAGTACTGACTTATGAATCAAAAAGGAGTTTTTGGCCCATTGCCAAATATACATGAACCTACAAGGTCACATACTTAATGGGCTGGAACGATAAGGGTTCGGATGATAGTCTTCGAGTGAGATATGATCTCTACTCGTATTGGATAAGGATCCAATTGGATGCTATACAAGCAGAGGTGCGAAGGTTGAGGGAGGTATCTTGAAACATATCCATTGAAACCCTAGCCGCCACCTCTCATAACCCTTGTTATGCGCGCTAGCATTAGCATGTCGACGCGCGGTGTTCTATCTCTGGACGTGTGGACTTCAATAGAGACGTTGCTGCGACTACAACGCTGATCGGGATGATCGCGAGGAGACGGTTGGCCGGAGGACAATTGACTACTACCACTACACCGACACGCTCTTTGTTGAATTGACTGCTTCAACTCTACTTCCACTGCACTATGCGTCTAGTGGGAATGATTCATGATCTCTTACTCGCATGGCTTCCTGGTTTACGCGGTAGAAAATTTTAATCTGCGCTAGTGTAGCTGTAAGACCATGTGGCTATATCTAGGATGTTTATGATGATGAATAATTGACAACATGGCTTAGTATTGCTATTCGAGGCGTGTGCGTGTGTGCGTGGACTAATATCGGTCAAGTTGGTGAGAACTTGTGCCGGGAAAAATGTTCTTTGGTCTTTGCATGTGCAGGTTAGGCGTAGAGACGGTCATGGTCGTGACGAGGAAGACCGGGACTAGGAGGGGGAAATCTGAGGTCCGGGCGGTTAAGGATGTCACGAGGTGGTCGGGCTCACGCTGGAGCACATGGAGATCAAAGGTGGATGATGCGTGGAGAAGATACAGGAGGTGCGATCCTGGAGGCTTCGACGTGCGATGGGTTGAAAAATCGGAAGTGTGAAAACCCGTGTTAGGAAGGGTTTCGGGTCCCTTAAAAATTAGTGGGTCAAATGTCTGGTTGAGAAAAAAATCTAGGTTCAGTTGGATGAGTAGTATTAGGATTAAAAGTTGAGATTTGTTTTTAGTTTTGGAGTCGGCGCTGTTTTGGAATCGGAGGCGAGACCGATGTGTAAAAGAAAACGGATTGTATCTCGTAATAAAAGGCAGGGCTGGCCGAGACATCGGTACGGCTTTTTGGGGGAGCGCGCTTCTGTTTGGGTGGAGAAAAAGTACGCGTTGGCCGTGATTGAGCGAATACAAGAAATTAAAAGGCGAAGCAACAGCGGCTGCTTTGAGGACAGAGCGACAGGACGTCTCAGTTCGTCATCCCATCTCGCGGACGGCCTCGGCGAGTCATCATCTCGGTTGCATGAGCTTTGTCTCTGCATCGAACAACGCACGAAGAAACTGCAGCGAGGCGTCGTCACATCTTGATCCCTTCAGTCGAGCACGTCTCCTTTGTCAACACGTCACGACGAGTTCACATGCAAGCAAAGAAAAATCATAACGTATCCATGCTGCATGCATTCTCCGACTAGAAGTTTTTTTATGCATGCATGCTTGCCGTAGGAGCATTTTTGTGCTTCCATTGGAGAGAGAGTAAGTTAGTTTTTTATTATTATCTACTCTTTTCTGTTATTTTGGTTTCGCTTGTTCTTATCATCTTTGCAGGTTAAAAATTTTAGAAAACAAAAAATATATATATATATATATATAAAAATATAAACTGCAATCATTCACCCCCCTCTGATTGCTGTCGACAATCCTACAGTAGCTCACTTGTATCCCAACATAAATGTGATCTCATTTGAAAAGGGAAAGGAGAAGGCAACCATGGATTCCAGCCTAAACCAGAGCGCCGAGTGCGCGACGTTCTTCTACATCACAAACGCAAAGGTCCTTTCACAAAGACCTTTGCACCTAGACTTCTCGACAACATCAGTAATCAAGAAAGAGATGAGACATTCAGAGCAATTGTTTTCTTGAAGGCATTAATTAACAAGATCCAGAAAGAAAATATATCGCATAATGCTTGAATTTATTTTCTTTTGATTTGCGGTAGCACATGACACTGAAGATCAGCCAGTCTAAGAAGGAGAAGCTCAAGTTCAAGCACAAGAATAAGAAGAATATGAAATCGTAGAATACTTTGATCCGCAAGGTTAGTCACATGTCTTTGATCATATTGAACCTACATTCCTTTAATTATTTAATTACCGGTATTTTCATTACATTATTTGCACATTGTTATTTCTTGTACAATAAATGTTTAGAATGACAAGGTATTAGCTAATGTCCTACCACTTGAAAAAGCCATGCTTAATTTAATGGATATATTCCCCTTGGCAAGACTTAGTAATACTAAATATATTATTTAAATAATCAGGGTAGATCAAGAACTCAACAGTTTTACACTACTAAGAGTTTTGGTATTTTGCTGGTAGAATTTCTAAAAGAGGTTCTAGGATAATGAGACATCATAGGAAGCCACAAGATGGGTCGGGTCCCATGATTCTATCCTAGGATGGAGGCTTGGATTGGAAAGGTGGTAGTGTGGATGTGTACTGAAACAAGGGTTTGTGGATAGAAGTTGTCTCGATGAAAATATAAGGACTAGAACCTTATGCCAAGTAAAGAATATAGTGATCGCTCAATCACAAGGGTTGATTTGTCAAATCTGGTTTAGTAGCTGCTCAAGTTCGATTGAATATCTACAAAGGGTGGAGGGAGACTGAGGGAGTTTTTTGTGGTATGGGGGGGGTATAACCATACTTAACAACAGTAGATCCGCTTTAAATCGGACGAGGCCGTGGGCCACCCCAATTTGTTGGGAAATAGTACCTATTAGGTAGAGACTATATAAAGAATTGAGTAGTGAAAAGTCTTGTTTTTTTAACTCAATCGAGGGGGTTAAGAAATTTTGTGGGTAAAGCTGGGTAACTCTACAGAGTCATAATTTAATGGTATTTAAATACGTTGTGCTTCTCGTAAATGAAGCTGTGTTTAATGGATAAATCCAACAACAAAGCATAAGTATGTTTGGAATTTGTTAAGGATGGTAATCAAGTTACTAAAACCTCAATTTCCTTAAGAAGGTTGTAATTTTATGTTTAAAAATGTTTACAACTAAAATTGAATTCACATGAAGTAGTGAAACCATTATACCCCATCTCTTGGAAATTCTTGCATGTGATTAAATAGTGTTTTTCTACGTGACTTGTTGAGTACGGTGGTTTGTACTTATATTTGCTAAAAATATTAACAGAAAGTGCATGGCAAAAAAAATGAGGAAGTCTACGAGGATGACGTGATGGAATACTGCAAAGTAGATAATGTTTGGAATTTGGGTTGTTCCCCGCTCAGGCATGCCTGTAACGTTTTTTTGTAATGTATTGTATCTAAGGGCCGTTGGCCCTACTGTAAGACTTGACTGTTAAGCCGTAATCTTGTAATAAAATTGACTTTTATATCTGAGCATGTGATGATAATAATATACACTCGACTATTATACTTCGTAGTTGAACAATCCTGGACGGTCGTAAGAGATTTACGACGCCCCTAGAAATAGAGACGTTACAATCCCTCCGGCATGCAGCCCGTACACGCAGACGGATATGAACGTTAACCTTTCTTGGCGCAACCAGCTCATCGGTCATGGCGGCAAGGCCTCCTTGGCTTTGACTTCACATTACGGACATGGTCAAAGGGCAAGCCAGTCATTCCATCTTTCTGGCGTCGTCGGCGTTTGAGTTTTGACCTCAAATTAGCAGCCAGTCGGGCGCAGGTGCGACGTAAGAAACGGCGTCATGCTCGTGTCATGCTCGTCCCCTGATCCTTCCACGAACTCTCAACAAATCAATGAAAAAGCTATAGCATCTGAAAACGGACTGCTCCATGCATTGGTACGTCGTCGTACACAGGAAAATGGATCAGTGCATTGCTAGTGAACGTCTCTAGTCTGGACCCCTTCTACAGAAGGAAAAGAAACAAAAATGCAGAGCACAGTGATCTTGACTAGAGAGTTGAGACAAACCGTCACGCTCGTGAAGGGGATTAATGCATTCCGTGGCCACTTGCAGAGTAGCCACCAGGCATCATGTGGCAGTGGCACCGCTAAATTGAACTTAAAGCTCAAGCTTTTCTCATTCACTGTTCTTCACTGTTGATGATTTATTTTTACACTATAACTATTGTTAGTTTTTTTAGTTTAATTAAATTTAAAAGATAAAAAAATAAAATTTTACGTTATTACAGACAATGTAAAGAAATAAATAACAAAACAACCAAAAAATTTAAAAAATGAAGTTAAGAGGTTAGAAGGTAAAAGTTAAAAGCTCAAGTTCAATGGAAGAGAGTCATAATCCTTGTATGATTGGTAGACAAATTTAAAGTTGGCTATAGCTTGTGGCGATGAAAAATGCTTCACCCTTCCCGCAGCAAAAACTGAGCCTGGCAGCAGGCCGTCCATGCTTATCGAAGATCCAAGCCAAGCAATCAGCATTCAGCAATAGTATTACCTAGCTACTATTTAGTCATCCAAATTGTCCAGCTATAGCCAAAGTACTTCTCACAACTGTTGCTGGGGAGACAACCTCTTTCCATCTCAAAAATAGACATACTAGTATCCGTTCCAAATGGTTTTAGTTTCTGTCATTAGTTTCCAGCTTCTAGCTTTTTAATTTTATCTTTTTTAGCATTTTTGACTTTTTTCTATCTTCTTCTTTAACTTTCTTTTTTTTAAATTTAATTATAAAAAAACTAATAGCAGTTCTAATATATTTTCAACCACTACCTATTAATTGAGCAGTCCACAACAGAGACAAAGAACATGGTAGGTCTCTCCCGCTTTGATGGTCTCTCCCGCTTTGATGATCATATCGGCCACACACATTTTGGTCCGCGCGTGCGCTTCATCAAGATATACACGAAACGGACGCAGAGCCAAACGCAGAAAGCTAGCTTATATCCGCATTCGTCACAATCTATCCAGTGAGTACAGGCTAATGCTAGACTGTATAGGCAGCCAACTTGCCACCCCACCGCTCTCACAAGTTGCAGAAGCGCCAAACCATGGACGACAGCGCTGCAGCTTTCCCATGAACTGGAAGGGCAGGGACAGTTGCTGATGGAGTGATCATGCATGGAGTGCATTGAATCTGAATCCTAGCAGCTCGATCGATCGACCTATGATGAGGGTTCTCAACAGTGCAACGATTGGAGCATGACCGCGAGATGCGATGCTCAACCTACACGCCAATGCGTGCAACTAATAGGCAAAAATTTTACTAAGAGCTAGTAGATAACGTTCCACTCAGTCCACACTGTGTTTTAGGTGGTGATCATTTGGGCTTTTTTTAGTGGTTATGGCTGAAAAGTACTGTAGCTGGCTGAAAAAATATTGTAGCTGACAGAGACTTATTTAGCATAATTAAATTTAAAAAATTAAAAAAATATGTTAGCCTATTACGTATAATACAAACAAATACGGGGAAAAAGAACCGGCAAAAAAGCTCAACAAAAAGCCAAAAGTTCAGAAAAAAACGAAATTTATGAATAGTAAAAAATAAATCGGAAGCTAAAAGCTGAAGCCAAAACGATCACAGATCCAAATCCACGTTTAGTACTGTTTGTATGATGATTCAGCGGGACTTACAGGTCTGCTACTGTGCAAGACAACTACTGCCACAGGCTGGTACTATGCATAATCCTTCCGGAGAAGCAGGGGACAGTCTACTCTCAACTGATGGACAGCGTCGATTAATGGGGATTAATTCTCTACAGAAAATGATAAATTATCTAGCTTGGAGTAGTCATCTAGTCACATCGCGCGTGGATGACTAACAGATCAAGATGAGATCCTAGACGATCTTTGTCTAGTACTAATTCGGTTCATTTCAGATTTTCAGTTGCATGGTATAAATATCTCTCTGGAGAATTTGAGAGGTATGCATTCCTCACATGGAGAAATTACGGTCTTAAGACTCTTCAGTGGAGCCTGAATCGGAAACTACTTTTGTCGGAAAAGTTTCGCGTCCATACAAAGCCTTCACAGCCGCTACTTTAGACATAACACTTGGCAGAAAAGATCTGTGCCTGATCTGTCGATTCCGTGAAGCTGCAATTTCTGAAAGAAAAAAAAAATCTCAAAATGAAATGTGAATCATGCCAGTTTTACAAATCAATCGAAACGTTAAGCAGATCTATAGTGTGTGATGGGGGACCCTCTGTGCTATCTCGGACCCACAACTACCTTAGAGCGGCGGTACTTATTGTAGGTCTAACCCGAGCCAAGTTCACGGGTCAACTTTGGCGAGGTTCACAAGATCAACCTCGGAAGGGTCCGGCGTCAATCTCGGACGAGGTACACAAGACCAGCTCCGGAGAGGTCTGAAGCCAACTCAGGACGAAGGACATAAAGCCAATCCCGGGTGAAGTATACAAGACTGACTCCGGAGGGGTCCGGAGCCAACCCCAAATAAGGTACGTAAGACCGACCCTAGAGAGGTTAGCGGGGCCGTGCCAAGTAAATGACATAGATGCCCTTAGGAGTAAACTAGACTCTAAGGTAAACTTATAACTTCACTCGTCTTCCTTTATAAATAGGATCTCTTGTAACGTAAGAAGAGAAGGTTATTTGTAACCATAAACACTTATATTAAATATACTTAGGTTACTTAGGTGTTTCTTTTTGAGTCCATTCTTTTTCAAAATCGTTTTCGAAAAAGAACTACTAATCCTTAACTTTTCGAGGAATCCTTCATCAGTGGTTGTGAATGACTGACTTTTTCAATCCTTTTGACCTTGGTTCCATAGGAGCAAGTCAGAAAGGTTGAGAAATAGAACCATCTGATTTGATTCGTTCCCAATAGCCATGAGATGATTATCTTAGAGTGATCCTTTTGTCAACGGATGCTCCTATTACACTCAATAGTCTCTGAAGGATGAGAACCCACTATGGTGATGGTCAACTGTTTCTGCTACGTGGTGATTGGCTAAGATGCCGCGGCCGTCCAGGACTTTTTGTCTGTTGCATACATGCATACCGCATAAGGGAAGGAAAACAACTAGTATTCAGAGAGTTCTTGCCTTCTTTCTTTCTCCCATGACTGGGTTTTCCTTCAATCAACCATTTTAAACCTGCATTGTCAGAAGCAGCCAGAAAGATGCATACCAAAGTGCCAGGATTACCAGTGAAGGGGATGTACATATTTGCTAACAACTAAAATGAAGCCAGTCTGATTAGAACCACCAACAAACAGCTTGAATGGTCACTGCCCTACGAGTGTACTCTTCGTATTACCCATCAGATTTGGCAACGTCCCTTTGATGTTTGAACGGCTTCGTTTGACATCCAACACCGTACCTAATATGGCAGAGACTATAGCAATAAACAAACAATATATCCAATCAAGCCCAAGCCAAAGACGTCTTCGCTTGTGTTGCTCATACCACAATTATGGTTGCCATTGCCATCCTATCATGTCCGGCGCCCGTGCCTATAACTATAAATACCAGACCATCCCGGCCAAGTTACAGCGAAGTAGGAAGTGACAAAAAAAAAAAGAATCGCGTCGCCACAGTACTAGAGCCAGAAGCCCTTGCCATTTCGACTCAAAGCTTGCAAAAAATGGGTTCTTTTGGAGCGGCCGAGAAGGCGCACGCCGTGTGCCTGCCGTACCCGGCGCAGGGGCACATCACCCCAATGCTCAACGTGGCGAAGCTGCTCCACGCCCGTGGCTTCGACGTCACCTTCGTCAACACCAAGTACAATCACGCCCGCCTCGTCCAGACGCGGGGGGCGGCCGCGGTGGCCGGCTTCCCGGGCTTCCGCTTCGCCACCATCCCCGACGGCCTGCCGCCGTCCGACGACGACGACGTCACGCAGGACATCCCGTCGCTGTGCAAGTCCACCACGGAGACCTGCCTCGGGCCCTTCCGCCGCCTCCTCTCCGAGCTCAACGACCCCGCCACGGGCCACCCGCCCGTGACATGCGTCGTGTCCGACGTCGTCATGGGGTTCTCCATGGACGCCGCCAAGGAGCTCGGCCTCCCCTACGTCCAGCTCTGGACGGCCAGCGCCATCAGCTTCCTGGGCTACCGCTTCTACCGCCAGCTCATCGAACGTGGCCTTGCCCCACTCAAAGGTACGGTTCTTTCCTGAGTCACTGAGCTCGTCAACCATTTCTGCTCGGCGCACGTTACGTCTCGAACACGTTACGCGGTACGCACTAGGAGTGTGACATTAACAGCCCCTACCTCCTTTTGTTTCTTCACACGTGCAGACGTCGAGCAGCTAACGAATGGATACCTTGACACGCCGGTGGAAGACGTGCCGGGGCTGAGGAGCATGAGACTCAGGGACTTCCCGAGCTTCATACGCACGACGGATCCGGACGAGTTCATGGTGCACTACGTCATCAAGGAGACGGAGCGCGCGGCGGGCGCGTCGGCCGTGATCCTGAACAGCTTCGGCGACCTCGAGGGCGAGGCGGTGGCGGCCATGGAGGCGCTCGGCCTGCCCAAGGTCTACACGCTCGGCCCGCTCCCGCTGCTGGCGCGGGAGGACCCGCCCACCCTGCGCTCGTCGATCAGCCTCAGCCTGTGGAAGGAGCAGGAGGAGTGCCTGCAGTGGCTCGACGGCAAGGAGCCTGGCTCCGTCGTGTACGTCAACTTCGGCAGCATCACTGTCATGACCAACGAGCAGCTGGTGGAGTTCGCGTGGGGGCTGGCCAACAGCGACAGGCAGTTCCTGTGGATCATCCGGCGCGACCTCGTGAAGGGCGACACGGCCGTGCTGCCCCCGGAGTTCCTGGCCGCGACGGCGGGGCGCGGCCTCATGGCCTCCTGGTGCCCGCAGCAGGAGGTGCTGAACCACCCGGCCGTGGGCGCCTTCCTGACGCACAGCGGGTGGAACTCGACGCTGGAGAGCATGTGCGGCGGCGTGCCCGTCATCAGCTGGCCGTTCTTCGCCGACCAGCAGACCAACTGCATGTACCAGTGCAACGAGTGGGGCGTTGGCATGGAGATCGACAGCAACGTCCAGCGCGACGCCGTCGCGGGCCTCATCACGGAGCTCATGGAGGGGGAGAAGGGGAAGGAGATGAGGAAGAAGGTGGAGGAGTGGAGGGAGAAGGCGGTCAAGGCGGCCAAGCCCGGCGGCTCCTCTCACCGCAACTTCGACGTGTTGGTCCGCGACGTGCTAGGTGGGCATTAGTGCCTGGCACGGCTCGGATCTACCGTGCTTCAGGTCACATCGTGCCATGTCGACCCGGTCTGGTCACTACCAAAATACCATATTTTGACTGGGTTATCTCCTTCTATTGCAAGTAATCATCATGCTTGCCGTGTGCAGTGTAGGTGCACCACTGACTTGCCACGTGTCGACAAGTCTCTTTCGTTTCAATTCCACTGGACCACGCTTTACTTAGACCGACCAAACTGCATGGTGCAATCCGTCGCTCGAACTTCTTTTCAATATTTTTCACCTTCCTTATGTCATGATTGAACTCATTTATCTCACTCAGTATTCTTGATCGTTTTGGGTTTCGGCTCCTCTATAAGCGTAGGTCCGTTCTTCGCCGTTGACAATGGTTGACTCCAAGCAACTCTGCACATTCAAAGACAAAGAAATCATTTTGGACACAAGTTTTTCATAACTTGACCTACATTAGCAATAACATATCTCATGCAACCTATAACCACAGAATTAGGTCACTAAATCATCCTATAACTCAAAATTTTTAAAATCATTTATTTCTGCAAGTTGTCCAGAAAAATCTGTAAATTTGCAAAAAAAAAATTAATTTTTCACTCCTCTAAAATAACAATGATTTATTATAACAAAAACATAGACTTTTTCACATAGTCCTTCCCATTCATTTCTATGTCTTGGAACGTTACATACAGAACAACTAATTTTTACATTTTTGTGGACCATTCTTTCGTTCAATCGAGAAAGTTGTTGAAAATTTATAGTGTGGTTGTGTAAAGCAATAATATACTTTCTCCATTCTAGGACTTGAAGAAATGGCTACATGGAGTAGTCCGTATAGCTATATCGGTACTTGTTGTGGCTTGCATGTGTTGAATTGGACTGAAAAGCATGGCTAACGGATGGTACCAAACAATTTCGATCAAAATAAGTGTGAAAGATCAGATCGAATCTGCAGATCACAATGCGGCATTTGTTTCCTTATATTGGAACTTTAGATACAGAACAACAAAAGAGTTTTTTTAGTAGCTTATAGTTGAAAAATAC
Source organism: Dendrocalamus latiflorus (assembly GCA_017311315.1). Lineage (NCBI taxonomy): Eukaryota > Viridiplantae > Streptophyta > Magnoliopsida > Poales > Poaceae > Dendrocalamus > Dendrocalamus latiflorus. The sequence goes on from CM029610.1 coordinate 46,003,086, forward strand.
TATAGCTGACTGAAAAAAATACTATAGCTGACTGAAAAAACTACTATAGCTGATAGAGCCTTATTTAGCATAATTAAAATTAAAAAAATTTAAAAATAGAAAAAATATATTAGTCCATCACGTATAATGCAAACAAATACGAGAAAAAAGAACCGATAAAAAAGCTCAAAAAAGTTAAAAATACAAAAAAAGAAGAAATTTATGAATAGTACAAAATAAGCTAGAAGCGGAAAACTCAAGACGAAATGAACATTGCGAAACGAGAAACTTGTTGAAAATTTGTACTGTGGTTGTGTAAAGCAATAATGTACTTTCTCCGTTCTAGGACTCGAAAAAATGGCTACATGGTGTACTCCGTCTAGCTATATCGGTACTTGTTGTGACTTCATGTGTTGAATTGGACCGAAAGGCATGGCTAACAAATGGTACTAAACAATTTCGATCAAAATAGGTGTGGAAGATCTCATTGAATCTGTATATCACAATATGATATTCATTAGCCATAAGCTAAAAATAACAAAACATTACATACAGAACAATTAATCTTTATATTTTGTGGAAAATTCTTTTGTTCAATTGAGAAAGTTATTGAAAATTTGTACTGTGGTTGTCAATAATGTACTTGCTCCATTCTATGACTTGAAAAGATGGCCACATGGAGTACTCCGTATAGGTATTAATTGGATTAAAAGGCAAGGCTAATGGATGGTATCAAACAATTTCGATCAAAATAGGCTTGAAAGATCAGAATATGCAGATCGCGCTGTGGCATTCGTTCATTGTTTTCTATATCTTGGAATGTTAGATCCATACCAGATAATCTTTACATTTTGTGCAACATTTGTTCGTTCAATAGAGAAAGTAGTTGAAAATTTGTCTAGTGCTGGTGCGTAAACATATACGTGTCCCCCCCCCCCCCCCCCCCCCCCCGCCGGGGCGCCCGCGAGAATGGACAATCGGAGGTAGAAGATGTATCAAGTGTTGGAGGAGAGATTCTGGGAGAATACTATGAGGAAAGAAGTAACTAAATATATAGTAAAATACGATGTGTGCCAGAAGATAAAAATAGATCATTTGAGACAATCAGGATTGCTACAGTCATTGTCAGTTCCAGAATAAAAGTGGAAAGATATTGGTATAGACTTCATTACCATATTTCCAAAGACACAAGAAAGCTATGATGCCATTTTGGTAATTGTAGATTGATTAACCAAAGTGGCACATTTCCTGACAATTAAGCAAACATAGAAAGGATAAGCTAGAAGAGTTGTATTTAACAAAAATCGTGGTACTACTTGGAGTTTCTAAAAGTATAGTCTTAGACAGGGGAGCTCAGTTCACATTTAAATTTGGGAGAAACTGCATGATGCAATGGGAACAAACTTGGCATTCAGTATTGTATACCATCCATAGACCAGAGGATAGATTGAAAGAGTGAATCGGATTTTAGAAGACATGTTAAGAGTATGTGCGGTAGTTTATGTAGCAGCTTGGAATATCTATTTACCGTTTGCAGAATTTTCCTACAACAATAGTTATGAAGCCAGCATTAAAATGACATCATTTAAAGCCTTATATGGGAGAGAGTGCAAAACTCCATTAAATTGGACAGAGACTGGAGAACGACAATTTATTAATCCACAAATTGTTCACGATGCTGAAACCCATATGACAATCATTCGGGATAAGATGAAGATTGCCCAAAATTGTCAGAAAAGTTATGCGGACACTCGCAGAAAGGACCTAAGTTTTGAAATCATGGACTACGTTTACCTTAAGATTACTCCTTTCAAATCCATAAGAAGATTTCAAATGAAGGAAAAAAAACTAGCCCCAAGATATATTGGTCTTTACAAACTTATAGAAAGAATAGGAAAAGTGGCATACAAATTGCAGTTGACACTAAACTTGGCTAGGGTACATCATGTGTTTCATGTGTCACAACTCTGAAAATATCTTCGTCAGCCAACTAAGCAAGAACCAGTTAAATATATAGATTTATAAGATGACTTGACATATCAAGAAGAGCCAATATGGATTCTGAAAACAACAAAAAGACAATTGAGGAATAGGAATATCAAATTTTACAGACTTCCATGGCAAAACCACATAGTATAGGAAGCAACTTGGGAGAAGGAATTAGATCTACAACGAGATTTTCCCAATCTGTTTCTCGATTTAAGTTAATCTTAAGGACGAGATTCTTTTTAAGGGGTAGGTTAAAACGCCCCATTTTTCAACAGGTTTTGAATTTTTGTTGAATTTTGGTTTGAATTCAAAAACCTTCCCATTTCAGCCATTACTAGCCATTTTTTGCTTTCCCTTCCCTGCTTTATGCGTTCCTCTATCCTTGGCGCACTTCAGAAAGTTCATCACCTCCCCTGTTCCTCCCCTCCACTTGACCCATTCCCGTTCGCTACCATCATCATGAAGGCGCGACCACCGCTACCGCGCTCATCAATTGCCCTACTCCCCTCTGCTACGCTCTAACAAGTGACAAGCACTAGTAATCTCATTAATTGCCCATCACCTCAACCCTTCCACGTGCCACGACCAACTCGGTCGCTCCTCCACCGCTGCAATTCGGAGCCCTTCCCGGACAATGCGCATGACAACATCATGCCACCTCCGTCAGTGCACGCCACCGCGTGACTAAGAGATGTCGTCCTTGCCGCCCCATCGCAACGCCAGCTCTCCCTGTAGATGTGACCTGGCTACCACCGCGACAGCCACATGCCAGCGCCACTGAGCTCAGCTCCCTGCTCCTACCGCCTTCTCGATGCTTTAAAGCCAGCCCGATCTCATCTTTGGCCTCCTCAACCACTCCTTCGCATGCTCACCCATTGCCCCTTCTATAGCGGTGTCCATTTCTGCAGCCACCACCACAACCAATGGTGAGCCCTAAATTTTCAATTGGCCTCAAAGCTCCACCATTTTCTAATTCCATTCAACCACAGCATTGCCAAGGCTTCCCAAACCCAAAGTATGACCTCGCCTTGGCCTCCCCTAGTCCATAGACCGCCTAAGGCGGGCACCTCCACCCAGCCAAACCACCTCGCAGTCGACGGCCTTCCACAAAGTTCTAGAGCTTAAGCCACAACCACCATGGCCTTCCTTGTGCCCCAGAGATACTAAAACCACTCTTGTTGTCACCGTTTAGACCTCGGGTTGCTCCGGTGCCATTGTCAAGCCCCGCGAAACTTCCTTCGCCATTGGCCATCCACAGCGAACCTCGGTCGCCTCAAACTCCAAAAATGGAACCAACTCACCCTCTTGAGTCCATCCCTAGGCTTGGTTGCCACCGGAGACCCTTGTCAGTGAGCGCGCCTGGTGCCACACCACCATGCCCTATTTTGGGTGCAAGAAGCACCGATTGAGGAAGAAGATGATCGTGGAAGGTTGGGCCTCCGTGGGCTATGCACGCGCGCAAAATCAAGCAGGTCGATAGGCCCAAAACGGAGAAGGGTTTCATGGTCGTAGAAGAGCTTACAACCACGGAAAGAACTTATGACTTTATGGTCATAGAAGAGCATGCGACCACAGAGTAGTCATAGATCGACTTACGACTTCATGGCCGTAGAATAGCTTGCGACCACGGAGTAGTCGTAGAACGGCTTACGACTTCGTGGTCATAGAAGAGCTTGCTACCATAGAGTAGTCGTAGAAGGACTTACGACTTCATGACCGTAAAGAGCTTACGACCACGGAGTAGTTGTAGAAGGACTTACGACTTCATTGTCGTAGAAGAACTTGCGACCATAGAGTAGTCGTAGAAGGACTTACGACTTCATGGTCGTAGAAGAGCTTACGACCATGGAGTAATCGTAGAAGGACTTACAACTTCGTAGTCGTAGAAGAGTTTGCAACCATGGAGTGGCCGAAGGAGGACTTACGACTACTTCGTGTATCTTCTCCCTTATCCATAAAGGATATATCTGGTGGATATAGTGACGTAATAAATTAAGGATTATTCTATCCTCATCAAGTACATAAATTTTTCATAAAGAAAAACTGCTCCTTACACAAGGTTCTTCTTGGCAATATTTTCTTTTCCTTTGACACACAAAGGATTATCCTTTTCTTGTTTTTCTCTTTTCACATCTCTTCCCTTTTGTTTAAGCCTTCTCTCCTTATGTCATTTGGCACGAAGACTCAAAGATGTCACTTGTAAACCACTCGTCCATAATATGTGCTATTTAACCTTTCGTGATTATCTTGGTCTTTTCCATAGGAAGCATATACCATTTTGACCTTTATACCACTTATGATGACACTATATATCATTTGTGAAAATACCACTTGTAATCATAAATGATACCAAGTGTAATTGATTCCAATTGTAGAGACTTGATACAACTTGTAGGAGGTTATCACTTGAAATACCTCTTGAGACAAGAGAAAGATGATATCATTTGAGAGATACCACTTGAACTAGTGGATACCACTTGGAAAAAGCTGATATCATATAGGTGAGAGAGTTTGGTTATGACAAGATATTGCTCGGCAAAAGGGAAAAATAATATCACTAGAGAGGTACCACTTGAAAGATTTGAGGTTACCACTTATTTTCCACTTATAAGAGATACCATTTGAAAGAAAAAATGATATCTCTTATAAAGATAAGGATAAAACTCAAGTCGAGGTCAAGATGATTAACAGTCTACCACTCTTGGAGAGAATGCTATTTTTATGAAAAAAGAATCAAATTAAGAGCAAAATAGTATATGGAGTCAAAAGATTACATAAGGGTAGCTAGATATGATAACAAAAATCAGTTTGACTTTGAGAAGCAAAGAGAATGGATAAGAGAATTGGAATCAACAAATTTTGAATCAAATCACCCAGTTTTCATAAAAGTCAAAAGTACCGTAGTTTTACTACCAGTAATTCCAGAAAGCGGAAGTACCGCAGAATGACCGCCGGTAGAATTACTACCAGTAATTCTCGTCTACCTTTTTCTTCTATCATACTACATGCGCCAACCCCCAAATCTCTGCACCGGATTCCTCAATCTCTGCGCTCACCCCGCCCTTATTAACACCTCTTTAAAACCCCGCTAAAACCAAAGCATTGCGCTGCGCTAAACTGCTTTAACTCTGGCGAGTCGCCCCAGCCTTTCCCCTTCCTTCTCCAAGCTGTATAAAGGAGCCTTCGACACCGGTGCATCCCCGCCACTTCTATCTCTTCTGTTGAGCACCCGAGTGCCCCCTTGCCATAAGCTCACCGAGTGGTCTTCCCTGTAGTGAGTTTCTAGCAAGAATTTTTCCTACCTACGTACCGGGCTATTAGATGTCAAATTACATGTCATAAATTTCTCAGTTCAGGAACTGTGGAATCATGGAGTATATTGTTAATAAAAAACAAAATCATCAATTTGGCACAAAGGTGAAACCTTTTCACATTGCAGCGCTAGTTGTAGAGCAACCAAATATTGGTTATGCAAACTTTTCCACGAGCAGTTAACCAAAATCAGCACATGTATGTATATCCAGTAATGCCCAGAACTGATAAATTGAATGTTTCGCTGAACAAATAATCCATATATTCTACAGCAACAATAAACTACAGATTAACCTAGAATTTGGCCGAACAACAAAGTGAATTAAGGAACAAAAAATTTCGTTGCTGGATAAATTCACTATATTTTGGCAAACCAATCAAGAGAGAGAACAAAAAAAGATAGGGAGAAACAGATATGAACATACCTGTAGCAGCTTTGGAAGGGAGGCCTCGGAGTGGAGCAACAAGGAGACCCGGCACAGGGGATGGGGGCCAGGGAGGAGAGTCATGGGGATGGCGCCACCGTGGAGGAGGGGCACCCGCATGCCGCGCCCGCATGCCGGTCGCTGTGCTCGCATTGGAGAAATTTGGACACATCTAGACCCCTAAACACCGGAAATTCCGGATTTGGCCCCCCGACGCAAAAAATTCCAATATTGGACCCATCCCGACCGCGAGTTCACGAGGTTGCGACACGTGTCCCGGTCGTGCGGTACCAGACCGCACGACCGGCCTGCATTGCGCTCCGAGCGCGCGACCTATCCACCGAGCACACGATCGTTGGCGCGAGCGCGTTTTTCGTCTGCCGACCGCACGTTTCAATTTTTGAGCGCATGACGAAAATATTGGTTGGGTCAATTCCAAAATATTTTTGACCGCATGACCAAAATTTTTGACCGCATGATATTGGTTGGGTCAATTCCAAAATATTTTTGACCGCATGACCAAAATTTTTGACCGCATGACGAAAATATTTTTGACCGCACGTTTCAAAATATTGGTTGGGTCATGCGGTAAAAAATTGAAACGCGCGGTCGGCAGATGAAAAACGCGCTCGCGCCAACAGTCGCGCGCTCGGTGAACAGGTCGCGCGCTCGGTCTTCAGGTCGCGCGCTCGGAGCGCAATGCAGGCCGGTCGTGCGGTCTGGTACCGCACGACCGGGACACGTGTCGCAACCTCGTAAACTCGCGGTCGGAAGGGGTCCAATATTGGAATTTTTTGCGTCGGGGGGCCAAATCTGGAATTTTCGGTGTTTATGGGTCTAGATGTGTCCAAATTTCCGCATTGGAAGCCTGAGCGGACAGAGCGAGAGGAAAATTGGGCAACAGAGGATCGCTCATGAGCTTTACGATGTGTGTTAGAGTGACAACTCTATGAAGCTAAGAGCGTTTTATAATTTCTTTCCAGTATAGTAATTTTGTCGTTTACACATTTATTAATTTTTTGTAATGATTTTTCATATTAAATATTTGTCTCGTAAACTTGGTTATTGTTGGTGTTCATTTTACCGAACGCAACGTGTGACCATTGAGGTTTCAGATTAGTTGCTCTCGAGGGATTACTACGGCGAAGAGCTAAAGACACCTAAGAAGATAATTTTTTGAGGCGGCATAAGAAGAGTAGAAGACAAATCAACTTTAGAAAAGACGAAAATACTCTTTGGAAGATTTGATCATGATGCATGTTAAAAATATACAAGGTTCCAGATTTTTCACAAAAGAGCCCGGCTATGCTACTACATCCACAGAGATTTGCTATGCGTGCTCAATTCCAGATCATTAGAGCACAAGGAATCTGATGGCTGAAGCATCAATTTGTTATTGGAATTCGGAAGCGAACAACGGGACTATTGAAACGGAGGCGAGAAACTTTACCGGATGAACTAAGAGCAAGTACAATGATGTTGACTAGGTCGCCTCTAGCGAAATTCACGTCAACACAATCCTATGTGGAAGAGAGAGACAAGAGGAGAGAGAGGCAAGCTGCCCCTCATGCAAGAGGTGACCTCTAGCACATCATACGAGGACTTGGAGGCGATGCTAGTTCTTAGAGCAAGTACAATAAGGGTTAGGGTCGTCTCTAGCGAAATATTAAATGTTTGAGTGCTTTAGTAGAGGTAACATCTACTCAACTTATTGTATTAGTTACCTCCATATGAGCCATATGTACTCTTTTTGCTTATGTGGTTAGTCCTAGAGGTGACAGCGAGGTGTACTTGCTCTAAGGCACTGGCGCTGGTTACGGCGCGTCCACCGCCTTCGTATATTGTGGGGCCTCCTCGGGGACGTCTTGTGGTGGTGTGCACGCATGGCGGCCGGATTTGACGTGGCGGTTTATGGAAGAGCCGGGTATATCTGCTTGTGCCAAACTTGTTTAGTATTCACGGGCCACGGGCGCATTGCATTTGACGGAACATGTGAATCGATTCAGGCTAGGATTAAAATGAACCATTATGATATTTATAAAGTTTTGTAAAAATTACTCTCTATTAGAATTGGTTGGGCAGAAATTGAGATTTGAGTTTTGAGCCATAGATTTATATAGGTTGACGTGAGTTATTGAGTTAAGGTTGCATGATACATCTCTTACCTAATATGGGTCAAGTTGTGAAGAACTTGTGCCTAGAAACGAATTCTTTGTCTTTGGATGTGCAAGATCGCTTGGAGTCAACTGTGGTCACGACGGTGATCGGGGGCTAGGCTCATAGAGAAATTGAGACCCAGAACAATCAAGGATGTCAGGTGAGATGGTAAACTCAAACATGACACGGAAAGACGGGAATGTTGGAGGCGAGTTCGAACAGCGGGATGACGCCAGGTGGCTTACATGGACCAAGTGAGCCGTGGTTCGGTGGAACCGAGACAGGAGAGACTTAGCGGCACGTGGCAATCTAATGGTGTACCTACATGTGGCAAGCATAGCGATTACTTGCAAATGAAGGTGATGACCAGGTCAACAAGGGGTATTTCGGTATTTTGATCAAAATATTAAACCATCTTGGATCAAAACTGCGGCACATGGGCGATGTGTTGGAGAGTGGTTTAGGTCAAGATGGAGCTAATAGATCAAGGCTAAAGATTTAGCAGATGTACACTTATATGCTTTGAAAAACGTGCATAAGTGGACTTGAGAGAGTAAAACTCGTGTGTGTGGGGTTAACGGGTTCCCCCATTGTAATAGTGGATAGGGTACAATTTACAGAGTAGGTGGCTGGTTGCTCACCTATAAAAGGGGTGGGGATGGAGACATATAGGGTTAACCATTCCACCTCCCTCATATGCTTTCTTGTTTAGGGTTAGGGTTTTGAGAGTGGAGCATATGGTGTGCTCTTTGTCCTCCAAGTCCAGGGTGAAGTGGCTGCAAACTCAACTCTCTCAAGTGAGCAATACATCAATATTTGTATACTTTCATGGATCCATCTTGATTTGGTTGCTTTGTTCCTGATTTGCTCTTGGTTTAGTCTCAAAGTTTGATTTCTTGATCCAAGGGTTTTTTTAGTTGATTCTTTTGGTGTTCTAACTTGATGTGATATGTGGGAATGCATCTAAACTCATCTTGGTCATCATCCACCCACGAGGTAGTTTTATTCACCGATTTTGATTTTGATTCGGTTTTAATGTAACCTTCCAACAAACTAAAAAAAGGTCTTATCTTTGGCTATGATTTTAATGATCGTTTATTGGAATAGGTTCACAATACCCAAGAGATGATGTCTGCAAAGTTTCACATCATTTGAGTCTATGGGTCGAAAGATCCATCGTTTTTCGTTTTTGCTTTTGAACTGAAACAATCGACGTTGGCGTTGTTCGTTGTTTAGAACGACGATCGGCTTTACGACCACGGTCAAATTCTAGACCACACCGTGTCATTGTCGACCGTTTTCAATCTTCTAAGCGTTTCGCGTTTTTGCATTTTTTTTGTTTTGATTCTGATCTGAAATAGTCGGTGCAGATAGTCTGGAACATCGATCGGTTTACGACTATGTTGGTTTTGACCATGATCAAATTCCAGATCTCATCGCACTACTTTTGACCACGTTCAGTCTGTCGATCGCTTCGTGTTTTTTCGACGACGTGGAATCTTCGACTGCAACTAAGACAGTCGGCGCTGCTCTGTGTCTGGAACATTGACCAGTTTTATAACCATGTTGGTTTCGACCACGATCAAGTTTCAGATCGCATCGCACTGTTATCGACCACTTACGACCATGCTGATTGTTCAACTACTTGTTGGCTTACGACCACCTTGGTTATGACCATGATGGTCATTTTGTTTGTAGACTGGTTCCGACCATATTGGTTGTTCGACCACTCGTTGGCTTACGACCACGTTGATCACTTTGGTTGCTTACTGGTTACGACTACATTGGTTGTTCGACCACTGGTTGGCGTTCGACCATGTTATGTACGACCACGTTAGTTTCGACTGCATCTATTTTCAGTCTCAGGGGTTATCGACTGCGGTGATTCTCGTTCGGTAATTGATTTCCGACCACATTGCATTTCTGTCTGGTAGTCAAGTTTTCGACCATGTTGTCAACTCTCGACCACGTTGTTGAATTCATTACCGCGTTGTCAGCTTTCGACTATGTTGTCGAACTTCGACTATGGTGTTTTTCCTGCTGTGTTTGCTCTGTTTCTTCGTTTTTTGGGTGAAACTTCAACCCTAATCTTTGTAATTCTGTAGCTGTTGGAGAAAAGGGTTAAGTGAATACTTGAGAAAAATTTTATAAGGTACTATTTATCTTTCTATGTTATATGTCTGATCCTACATCATTAGATATGTAGGAGTGAATGAATTCTAGTGGGCATCTTCAGGCCCACATCTAGTCCCAGATGTAAGCATTTTAAAGTTTTAAACGAACAAAGTAATTTCATTTCTTCCAACTCGTATGTACAGTACAGCTTCTCAAGCGTACAGAAAGCAAGTACGTGTCCGACCGACGCTTTGGACTACACCAGCGTGTTGCAGGAGGACGTCGCTGGGTTGAATAATGCCGGGAGTAGGTACTTCCTCCCGTTCGCGCCGTTGGCATTGTAGCTGGCTCCGCTGGTGGGGTCGACGAGCAGGTTCCCGGCGTAGCCCGGGTACGCGCCGCTGCCGTAGATGCCCGGGCAAGCGGTGCACGCCTCCAGCGGCGCGTCCTTGGGGCCCTGGTAGTACCCGTCGCCGTACGGGTTGGTCACCGTGCCGGCCACCATCGTGGCTAGGACCATCACCATTCCGTCCATCCCAACGTCGCCGTTGGGCGCCACCAGGGGCGCGCCTTGCGGCCCGTACACCGGCTGCGCGAACGGCCACGCGCACTGCCCCGGGCACTGCTTCACGGAGTTGCCGACCCAGATGTGGGTAGACTCGGCGCCCGGGGTTGACCCGTGCCTGCCGCACCGGCTGCTGCAGAAGCCTTCCACGGTCACGTCTTCGTCGGTGAACACCAGCGCGACACCGCCCTTCTTTCGGCCGACGCGCGCTGCGAGCTGATCTATCTGGGCCAAGGTGAGCGACCTGCCAAGGGAGCACTGCTCGTCCGACACCTGCTCGGCGAGGAGCACGTGCATGGCGGCGGTCGGGCCGTTCTTGGCGGCGTTGGCCAGGTAGAGCTGGTCGATGGTGCCCCACCACTGCCCGACCGAGGGCCTGGCCGCGTTCGGCGCGGCAGTGAGCGAGAGGAGGAAGTCGGAGATGATCGACCTCTGCGCCGGCGTGAACCTGCCGTACCAGAGGATGGACACCGGGATGTCGCCGCTGAGCACGCTGCCGTGGTGGTACGTGAGTTGTTCGCTCACCGGAGGCTGGTACAGCTCCATCAGCCTCCTGCTCCCCATGGAGAGCTGCGCCAGGCTCAGTACCATCGCCACTATGAGAGCAAAAGAAGCCATTACGAGATTACACCGTGAAAATGAAGCACTTGTGCGAGCTAGTAGTACTTGATGATCGAGCTTGTACTACCTGTGTTATGGCGATGGAACGGAAGGCTTCCTGGTTCTGCATTTATAGGCGCGGGCACTGAGCCGTGACTAGTGCGACTTCGCCGATGGTTCCTATCCAACTAGTACTTCTACGTGGCGCGGCGGGCGGGGGACAGTGCGGAGGCAGCTATGCGCTGTGCAGCGCACGCACACCACCGTGCATCGCTCTCCGTGCGCGCTCGCTGCGCTGTCCAGTCGTCCAGATGCCTCCGGGCACGGTTCCAGATACAATGCGATGCGCGCGCGTCAAATTGCCGCATGGTGTACTGTATTCCCGTGCATCGGATGACGATTTGACTAGCGGATTCCCGCCGCATATCGATGAGCCACAGCTGTCCGCCCCATGTGACCCCGGAAGGCTCCTTGCAGCGCGACTCCGTTCTTTTATGCTTATATTTAAGTTCTAGCTTCGGTTTTTTCAGTACCTTGCTGTTAAGTAGTATATTTTTAAGATCAAATTTATAGGTAAATTATAGTATAAACAACATCGAGTTCAATTATATCGACTAAAATTATATATAATTATCTTTCTCTATATACTATCTCTTATAAATAAATCAGAATTTAAAAACCACCTACTCAGCTCAAAAGAAACCGAGTCGTTCGGACATGTATGATGATAAGATTTGGTGTCCGAGCGAACGAGACTCCAGGCATGGCGCGGGGAAATGCACGCTTAGGCCAGTCTCAGTGGTGGGTTTCATTTCCCAGTTTCCAAGACTGCCATATCAGCTTTGCAGACTTGGATTGAGAAATGAAACTGGATCTCTCAGTGGGGGGTTTCATTTCACTGTTTCATAGACAAGCTGCAGCAATTAATGTATGCATGATGTTGTGATCCTATGTGCCATGTAAACTATGTAGCCGTTTGAAAATATATCTAAACTAAACATAGTCACTTTGGTAACTACAATATATCTCATGCCGACAAATAATCATGGTCAAATAAAATATATTAATTAATCCAATATTCATGAGTACATTCGCATATATATGAATGCACAGCAGATCCTCGGGAGCGCCTGAGAATGAAACGACCCGGTCTCAGTGGGGGTTTCACTGGGTTTCATCGTGTTGGTAATCGGGACGGATGGGTTTCATCCAGATGAAACTCTGTTGCTCTCTCTCCTCATAAATTTCTTGCCAACTCAGCAAATTTGCTGATGTGTCACTGCATTAAATGAGAATGAAACTCTTTTGAAACCCCATTGAGACTGGCCTTACGCCGGCCAAAACGCAGCCCGATGCTTCACTAGCTACGGCCGGCGGAGTACATAATTACCTCTGCACGCGCTCATTTTGCACCGATATATGGGCGGTGATCGTGTAGATCGAGTACAGACTCCGTGCCCTGTGCCCACGCATGCTTGGGCATGACACTCCTACAGCTGGTTCTGGCAATGTGAGTGCTTTGACCAAGTTTCGGTGGTGCGACATCAGACATGGTGATCAAGTCGAGATCTTTATGGCACACGTGGCGAGGAGGTGGGCGCACACGACACGAGCGCACGTGCAAGGTCAATTGGTACCGCGCTTTTGTTTACATTCTTCTCGTGGTCACCGTGCGTGCCTCCTTTTTGCACCTGCACGAAATTTTTGGTGCTGGGACTTGGTGGGACAAGCCACGCTGGATGGAAGGGTACCAAAGTCAGCTTTGAAAGTTTGAATTGGATCCTAGTGGTAGGACTACAGGTTTAGTAGGCCCGGCTTAGAAGAGCTTATTTTGAGTGGTTTTTGGCTGAAAAGTATTATAACTGGCTGAAAGATACTGTAGCTGACGGAGACTTATTTAGCATAATTAAATTAAAAAAATTAGAAATAAAAAAACATGTTAGCCTATCACGTATAATGCAAACAAATACGAGTAAAAAGAACCGGCAAAAAAGTTCAAAAAAGCCAAAAATATAGAAAAAGATAAAATTATTAATAGTACAAAATAAGCCAGAAACTCAAACCGAAACGAGCAGGGCGTAATTTGGTAGCAACTCCAAATCCAGCATTCTTATCGATTTAACTATTGGAGTTACTTTCGCTCAACTATTTATTCTGAAAGTTGCATAATTTCCTGGATGTCTCAAAGGCATGTACAGTTCCGGATCTCTTAAACGAATGCACGATCTCAACCTCAGTGTAAGATAGCGCACTTGCGAAAAAAGTTGCAAGTTTCACAAAGGTTCGTTTGGCACAGCTTCACCACCAGCTCTTTGAAGCTGTTTGGAGTTGTTTTGTGTCAAACGGTGTAAAACAAAATAGCTCCACCCAAGGAGTTCCTTAAAACCTGCTGAGACAAAAATAGCTCCACCCAAGGAGCTGAAAAAAGTAGCTTCACCCAGCTCCACTTGTGAAGTAAAAAAAACAGCTCCACTTGTGAAGCGGAGCCGTGCCAAACGGGGCCAAAACCACGCTGCTGTGTGCATGAATCTGATGGGTTTTTTTTTTATTCCATGGAGTCAGCACTGTTTACGGTTAGATCAGGTGTAAAGTTATCAGCTGCGTGCATTCCACCTTCGACGAAGCAGCCTGTCGCATGTCCAGGGCATGGAACTCTACCACGGTTTAACATATAAGCAAGGTGAAAATTCCCCTTCTCAAGTCATACTACTATACTACGGCGTACAGCAACGCGTGCCTACGTCCCAAGGACGGGCAGTGGCACAGGCTGTCCACCGTGCGATTCGAGGCGCCTCGTGCGCGTCCACCGAGATGACGCGTCCGAATTGTTTGACGGCGGGAGCACCGGCCAGAACGCTAGGGGGAGGCATGCGTGCGCGCAAGGAATGGAGTCTCGTGCGCTCCTGGCAACCGCAGCGCTCGTGTGGTGTCGTGGCCGCGGCATGGCCGGGGTGGCAAGGAAACCATGAGTTCGAGCCATCTGCCGCGTCCCGGCGGAACTGCGTTGGACGCACCGCTTTTCCGAGTGCAGTGCTTAGAGCATCTCCAATGGGTCTATAGCAGCTATCTACAAGAGAGTTCATGTCATCAACTGTCCTACGTGGAAGATATTAAATGAAGAAAGAGAACACAGCTCTCTACAGCTCTAGAGATAGTCTATAGCGCCAAACGAGACAGCCTCCATAAATTCTGTGTGTGCATGTAAGCATCAAATAGCTATCTTTATAGATAGTTCTTTAGAATGCTAACTTTAGTGTGTACTATATAGATGATGTGGAAGTCTTATAGTTAGTTGCTAGCTATAACCATTGGAGATGCCCTTAGGGCATCTCCAATGGTGTGAGTCAGCTATCTATATGCATGTACACATCAGCATATATCCTATGTGGAGGAAAGAGAGTATGCAAAAAAAATCGAGCCAGCTCTTCCTTAAGCACTAGTCTATAACGCTAAACGAGGCAGCTTTAATAAATTCTGTGTGTGCATGTAAGCATCAAATAGCTATCCTTATAGATAGTTCTTTAGAATGCTAGCTTTAATGTGTACTATATAGATGATGTGGAAGTCTTATAGTTAGTTGCTAGCTATAACCATTGGAGATGCCCTTAGGGCAGTCCCAATGGTGAATTGATGATGGTTTCTATTCTCATTAAATGACTTGCCACGTAGGCAAAATGCTGACATGACAACGTAATTAATGATGAAAGAGAGCACAAATCCTAGAAACGGTTTCCTCATGAAAAAATCAGGTCTTCACTCCACCCAATGCACCAAGAAACTATGAAATCGCCATTGGGAAGAAACCATCAGTTTCTAGGGGGCTCGTGGTACACTCTCATTAGAGGAAGAAGATAGAGTTGGGAGAGAGAAAGAGAAAATAATTATTACTCGAAGACACCTCCACTGTGGAAGATAGTTTCTATAGATGATTTCTTGTGCTATGGAAATCGTGTCAGTTTCTTCCATTGGGACTGCCCTTAGAGGCCACTTTGCCCAGTATTTGCATGGTTTTGTATGTGGCATTTTGTGTTGGCGAACGATACAGGCACCGGTGCTCCTCAGGCTCAGAGTACGCTATCTTGGATCTATGGGATTGCAATCGTGGATTGAGCAGCACATTTGGAAAGGGTAAATATTCATGGCCCCATCTGTCGCTAGGCAGTCATCAGAGCTTGCATTGGATACATGACACATCCCGACACGATTTGGTGACCTTTGAATAACTGGAAAATGGCCATATGATCCTCTGAAATCGAAATTCAAACGAAGAAGGGAGAGTTGAGTAGTTCAATTCAATGATTCAAAACAATCCCTGCAACAAAAGTGATTCAACAATTCGATGGCTCTTGATTCAATTGGATCAAACGTAATTCCATTTCTTCGATCAACTGATCAACATTATTGCCCACATCACGACAATCTCACAAGTGAAAGAATTACGCATGATCTGCACAGATATATACATAAACTTCTCGACAAACAACCAAAAATATCATCCTGCATTGCGGCTTGCACTACACCAATGTGTTGCAAGCAGACGTGGAAGGGTTGTAGAGCGCAGGAAGCAAGTATTTCCTCCCATGCGCGCCATTGGCGTTGTAGCTTGCCCCAGTCGCCTGATCCACCTTCAGGTCGCCGGCGTATCCGGAATACGCGCCGTTCCCAAAGACTCCCGGGCACGCGGTGGCGGCCTCCAGCGGCGCGTCCCTGGTGCCCTGGTAGTACCCGTCGCCGAACGGGTTGGTCACCGCGCCGGCGAACATGCTCGCGAGGTTCATAATCATGCCCTCCACCCCGACGTCGCCGTTGGGCGCCACGAGGGGCGCGCCCTGCGGGCCGTAGATGGGCTGGTGGAAAGGCCACGCGCACTGGCCGGGGCACTGCGTCGCCGGGTTGCCGACCCAAATGTAGGCCGTGCCGGACTCGGCGTCCGAGCCGTGAAGGCCGCACCGGTCCATGCCGAAGCCCTCCACGGTCACGTCCTGCGCCGTGAAGACCAGAGCAATGCCGCCCTTCTTGGGCTTGGCCTTCGCGGCCAGAGCGGAGACCTGCGCCAAGGTGAGGGACTTGCCAATGGAGCACGTCTCATCGGGCAGTTGATTTGTAACTAGGATCTGGGTTTTCTTGCTCGCGCCATTGGAGTTGGTCTGCGTCGCCTTGGACAAGTAGAGCTGCTCAATGGTGTCCCACCACTGCGCAACGGACGGCGAGGCGGCCTGAGGCACGGCGGTGAGCGAGAGGAGGAAGTCGAAGATTATCGACTTCTGCGCCGGCGTGAACTGACCGTACCAGAGGATGGACACGGCGATGTCGCCCTGGAGTACGGCGCCGTTGTGGTAGGAGAGCATGTCAACTGGATTTGGCTGGTACAGCTCCATGCGCCTCCTTGCCCCAATGGAAAGATGTGCCGAGCTCAGAAGCACTACTATGGCAAGTAGCACCGCCCTCGCACAGATGACGGCCATTTTAGACTTGGGCTTTTGATTCGAGAACAAAGTGTAGCTAGCTAGAAACTAGGGAGCTGGAGGGAACTCAAGGAAGGTGTTTGCTTGTGTTCTGATGCTGAGTGATGAGCCAAGTGAAGCGAAAACCACTTATTTATAGGGAGGCTGGGACAGGGCATCACCGGATCGTTAGTACGCGTTCCCGGATGCTTCCCTCGATCAGCAGTTTAATGCATGGCATGCAGATCTCAAGGGACAGCTAGCAGCTACTGCTCGTAGCAAGGTTGCAGCATCTTGAAAATTCAGGCTTGCTGAGCTGTTGGGGTGAGACTAGAACATAAACAAAGTGCTGGTCAACGGATTAGCAAGCAGACATGGGCGACAAGAGCTGTTTTGCCTTCCCGGCTGTTCATCAATCATTCAGCAGACAAAACGGCTGCATGTGCGCGAGGAAGGCTCTATCTTCTCAGGGTCAGGGAACACAGCGATCTAGCGCGATGGATCACGTTGCTTTGCGACGTGCAGAGCCTGTGTCTTCCGAGCGACGGCAGGCTGAGCAATCTGTTAAAAATCAACGAACGGCGCTTCAGTGTTGCCGCTCGTGTGTTTCGTCACGGCCAGGCCGGACGTGTAACAGTAACAACCTCGAGCATCTTCAGAGATCAAGTACCATCCTTCCTGGGATGCAGCCTTCGCCATATGGATATGGCTATATGAAGCATTTGCGAATGGTACGGCCGTATGGGATCCAATTCATGGCCCTTGTTTTGGGAAGTCAAAGTGTTCGATCTGATCATATTATAGACTTGTAGTCCTCTCCATGAGACTTGAGGAAACTTCTCGTTAATTACTACCCACCGATGATGGCCAGTGCGGACTGCGGAGAAGGGCTCAGCGATCTTCAATCCCATGCTGGTACAGCTTTTGGATTAGAAACGCTCGCGTGGGTTTTGAGGGGAAGTTCCTGACGAATGATGGATTGCATTTCATGTGGTGTAACTGTGTGGTTGAGCACAGTTACTTGCACATGTGTGGCAAAAGATAGAAGTCTTGACAAATTGGTACTGTTTCATAATTGTCAGGCATCCGCCAAGAGAATGCACTATGCAAAACATGCAATACCCATAAGTAAATAGTACTTCCTATTTATTTTTTAATAGAAAATTGGAGTAAAGAGTAGTGCTTCAGCTTTTTCATAAGACTGCACATGATGAACGATTTCTAAGGCCGACTAATCTAGATTATGCAGACCTTGCACAGCTTTTAGTGCACGATTCCAGATTTCCAGTGAACGCATCCTTTTCTTTCCTAACCAGTGGTAACACCATGCTACTCAGTTAAAGTTATTTGGAGAAATCACCTAAATGTAGTTCCTGGTCTAATGCTTCACTCCCTCCCATGTAATTGCATTGCTTGAACAAACATTTTCAATTATCCTTGACATGTCCCAAGAATAATTTGTGCCCAACAAGTGTTGCAATTTCTGAATGCTGAAAAACGCTTGGAAAACTGGTAACATCCTGATTGGGTAGCCCACTAGCGGTGCAAAACAGCGATTGTACTTTGGAAATAAAATGGCAGATTCCACCATTCTAGTTTCCATCCAATTCTCCGACGGCTCTGCCGAGATCACAGAGAAGGAACAGAGTATTTCAAAAACAGAGCATCTCCTTTTACTATCGATCTTCTTAAATAATCATAACTACAAATACAATCCTCGTCACTCTCTCGTATATAAGACTTCGTATGGGCATTTTACTGGCAGCTATTGAGATGGCTGCTCTAGCGGTCGATATTTGCGGAGTGGATCATCCCCCTCGATATTTGCACTTCCTCCCATGGGCACTATTGGCATTGTAGCTCGCCCCCGTCGCGCGGTCCACCGCCGGGGTACGCGCCGCTGTCGTGGCTGCGGCATGGCCGGGGTGGCAAGGAAACCATGAGTTTGATGCGTTGGACGCGCCGCTTTTCCGAGTGCAGTGCTTAGAGGCCACTTTGCCCAGTATTTGCATGGTTTTGTATGTGGCATTTTGTGTTGGCGAACGATACAGGCACCGGTGCTCCTCAGGCTCAGAGTACGCTATCTTGGATCTACGGGCAGGCCAGGGTTTGGGTTGCAACCGTGAATTGAGCAGCACATTTGGGAAGGGCAAATATTCATGGCCCCATCTGTCGCTAGGCAGTCATCAGAGCTTGCCATGGATACATGACACATCCCGACATGATTTGGTAACCTTTGAATAACTGGAAAATGGTCATATGATCCTCTGAAATCGAAATTCAAATGAAGAAGGGAGAGTTGAGTAGTTCAATTCAATGATTCAAAAAAAAATCCCTGCAACAAAAGTGATTCAGAAATTCGATGGCTCTTGATTCAATTGGATCAAACCTAATTCCATTTCTTCGATCAACTGATCAACATTATTGCCCACAACACGACAATCTCACAAGTGAAAGAATTATGCATGATCTGCACAGATATATACATAAACTTCTCGACAAACAACCAAAAATGGGTTTGGTTAAATATCATCCTGCATCGCGGCTGCATGCACTACACCAATGTGTTGCAAGCAGACGTGGAAGGGTTGTAAAGCGCAGGAAGCAAGTATTTCCTCCCATGCGCGCCATTGGCGTTGTAGCTTGCCCCCAGTCGCCTGATCCACCTTCAGGTCGCCGGCGCATCCAGGATACGCGCCGTTCCCAAAGACTCCCGGGCACGCCGTGGAGGCCTCCAGCGGCGCGTCCTTGGTAGAACCCGTCGCCGAACGGGTTGGTCACCGCGCCCGCGACCATGCTGGCGACGTTCACGATCATGCCCTCCACCCCGACGTCGCCGCTGGGTAGCACCAGCGCTGTCGTCTGAGGCCCGTGCACTGGCTGGTGGAACGGTCACGCGCACTCGCCGAGGCACTGCGTGGTAGAGTTGCCAACCCAGACGTGGGCCGTGCCGGCCTTGGCTTCTGAGCCGTGCAGACCGCACCGTCTCATGCAGATACCCTATACGGCCACGTCCTGCGCGGTGAGCACCAAGGCGATCCCGCCCTTCTTGGGCCTGGCCCTCGCTGCCAGCTCCGGAAGCTAGGACAGTTTCGACCACGGTGAACAGTGATCGGCAGAATCACTGCATGATCGTAAAGAGCTGCGATTATGATAATTCAAGCAGGGTTGAAGGAGGATCAGCGCAGCAGCAGAGAAGTGCGGTTGAAACTTCGGCAAAAGGCTTTCAACCACAAAGTTGGAAAATCGGAGGGCTGCAAAGCGGTCGAATGACCGTCTGAGCGATCAAAATGCAGCGGGAGGCGGTTGGAAAGTCCTGGGAGCAGTCGCAAAGATTGCAACATTTGGTATCAAAGCTATGGGAGAGACTTCAAAGGCCAAGGAGAGCGTGTTGCTACAGTATCCTCTCCTCAGCTCGGATAATTATCCGGTCTGGGCCATGAAGATGAAGACCAACATACGTGCTCAGGGAGTTTGGGGCGCCGTTGATCCAAAAGCGAAGGACAAAGTAATTGATGATCGACTAGATCAGATGGCACTGACGGTGATCTATCAAGTTGTGCTCGATTCAATGATGCGACAATTGATCGGCAAGGAAACGACGCGAGATGATTGGACTGCACTGCAGACAATGCATGAAGGCGTTGACAGAGTGAAGGAAGTTCGACTACAAACTCTACGGAGCGAATTTGAAGCAATGAAGATGGGACATAACCAGTCGGTGGAAGAATTCTCTGGGAAGTTCAATGAAGTCGTAAATGAAATCAAATCCCTCGGCGACAATCTGGAAGACGAGGTGGCTGTGAAAAAATACTTGAGAATTCTGCCAGAAAGATTTCTTCCGGTGGTAACTACGCTCATGTACTCCCAAGATCTCTCAAAGATGAAGATAGATGAAGTAACAGAGGCGCTCAAGGCACATGAGTAGCTCCTGAAGGAATATCACACTCCCAATAGAGAACAAGCACTGCTTGTAAAGGAAGGCACAAGGAACCGAGGCAATCCAAACCATCCAGACTCGTCATCCAGGGGCGGTCGTGGTCGTAGCTCATCATTTGGCCGCGGTGTGTCCCATGGTCGAGGACAAGGGCGTGGATATGGGCAGAGAGGTTGCGGCTTTCAGTCTGGAAGAGGAGGAAGAGGAGGCCATAGAGAGAGACCTGGTTGGGGGGGGGGCGGTGACAACCTGCAAGACAAGTCACACGTTCAATGCTTCGAGTGTGAAAAGTTCGGCCATTACACTGCCGAATGTCGAAGCCATATGCAGTGCCATAACTGCAAGAAGTTTGGACACTATGCAGCAAACTACAGGAGCAAGAAGAAAGTTGAAGAAGTGAATCTGACTCAAACCTCTGAACATGGAGAACCGACTTTGCTCTTGTCCCACTGTAACGAAGCTGTGCCGACAATGATACTGCTGAATGAAGGGAAAGTGTTCCCAAATCTGATGGAGAAGGGAGAGGAGACACAGGAACAGTCAGCAGACTGGTATCTCGACAATGGAGCTAGCAACCACATGACAGGCACATACTCAATGTTTCATGAATTAGATGAGAGAGTACTCGGTAAGGTGCAATTCAGAGATGGCTCATCTGTTCAGATTAAAGGAAAAGGCTCAATTCTTATGAAGTGCAAGGATGGAAGCCAGAGACGGTTGTCAGACATATACTGTATACCAAGTTTGCGCAGCAACATCATAAGCCTAGGACAGCTAACCGAAGAAGGTTTTCAAATTGAGCTGAGGTAATGAAGACAGCGGTTTATTTGCTTAACCGTGCATCTACAAAATGCATAGAGGGAGTAACACCTTACGAGAAGTGGACAGGAAGAAATCTAAGGTAAATCATCTGAGAATCTTTGGTAGCCTACTACATGTGAAGATAGTTGGCACTCACTCTAAGAAATTGTCAGATAGAAGTGCGTCGACGGTATTCTTAGGGTATGAGTTAGGGTCAAATGCATATAGGGTGTATGATTCTAGTGCCAAAAAGATGCATATAAGTAGGGATGTGATTTTTGAGGTCTGAGGAGGACAAGGAGTGGCAATGGCGGCATGTATAAGAACCTGACAATGGTGGTGCCAAGGCAACTGAGATCTTCACGGTGCATTATGAACCAACAGTAGAGGAAGAACAACAAGATGCGCTCATCAAACCAACAACAATGCCAACAGCATATGAGCACACGCCGACAGGTACACCTGTGTCGTTTCACTATGTAGCCATGAGCTTAGGAGCATCAGGCAACGTAGAGCAGCAGGCAGGAGATGCAAGCATATCAGGGTCAGCTACATATGACAACACATCCAAGTATTTCCACCCGTTGCAAGAAGTCTGATGTCACCCAACAAACGACGCTCCATAGTGAACCAACAAATTATGATGAAGCTGCAGGGAACGAGAACTGGAAACAAGTCATGGCTAAGTAGCTTCCATTCGGAGAAATAGTACATGGGAGGATGGTGGATGGAGTATATAGTTTTAAACTCAAAAAATCATATGAAGAATCTATTTCAATAAGTTGTTTTATTTATTTTTGACTTTTGAAGAAATCAGCATACCTAGAATACCGTCAAATTTCAAATCCTTTTGCCTGCGGTGGTAGAATGCAAACTGTGCGAATGGTCCAAATCCCCACGACGAATTGAACGACCTGCACTATGCACAACTTGGGTCTAAGGATTGGCATTGACCATTAACTGGCATCTGGATTGCGTACCTGTAGTACTAACACATGATCCAAAGCCCGTGGAATCCGGTGTATCCATGCGACCATGCCTATCCTGTTTCTTAACAAGTAAACAGCCTGCAAAACTAGCTAGCAGAAGTAGTACCCAGATTCAGCGGCAAGCAATTTCTTAATCAAACATGTTTTACAAGGACAGGGAGGCGCGCGAGACACGGCGCAGCCGAGGCCGAAGGGACGTCCTACGAGATGACAGCTTGGGCACCCAATCCCTGTGCTACCAGACCGTAGCAGAGTTAACAGCCGCCGTATGCGTACCTGGACATCATTACGGGTACCATTGCTTCGTATTTAGTGACTTGTTTCGGAGCTCCGACTAGTATAATAATTTGGTACCAACCGGTGAATACTACAGCTGCTGAATTCGCGTGCCTTTTGTCTTCCGTATGAAAGCTAAGGTTCACTTCCATCAAAGGACTAACAGGGAACGGGAGATTTTTTTTTATTCTAACAGGAATTGATGCTAGATTTGACATTTGTTATAGTACTTGACTTAATGCTTGATTGCTAGGGTTAGAAAATCTATTTGAAGCTCGTGAGTCGGCTTAGCTCATAACGAGCTCAAACCGGTATGGTTTGGGCTTGTGAAATTTCCAGCCGAGCCAAGCCAGCCTCTAGCTCACGCAAAAAATGAGGCGAGCTCAAGCTGGCTTGCGAGTAGCTCACGAGCCTGAAATAGCTCGACCCACGAAGGTCTAGAGCAGTCTAACCCTACACTACATATACGGACACGACCCTTCCCGATTCTTCCCGATCCCCTTCCTTCCCCACGTGCGCACCCGCCGTCCTTCCCCGATCCTCTTCCTTCCCCACGTGCACGGTCGTCGTCCTTCCCCAATCCCCATCCTCCCCGACCCCTTCCTTCCCGATCCACCACACCGCCACGCAGATCCTTCCCGATCCTATTCCTTCTTCACACACGCGCGCTGCCGTCCTTCCCCAATCCCCATCCGCCCCGACCCCCTTCCTTCCCGATCCACCACGCCGCCCCGCAGATCCTTCCCCATCCGCTGCGCCGCTCACCCTGTCCAACACGCCCCTCCAACCCTTCCATCCGCCGCGGCCTCCTCCAATCGACGCGTATGGGGGTGCCAACGGAGCATGGAGTCTCGTGCTCCAGGGAAGAAGGTAGCCGACATCGGGGCCTCTGTCTCGGCAATAGTGGGCGAGCGTGCAACCGATGGACACCTCCTCAGCTCCCAACTACTTCCTGACCTCGCTGAACCAGCAGCCTCGATGAGTGTAGTGTACCTGTAGATGTAGACATGTAGAAGTGCAGATGTTGAACCTAAAAGTCTGCTGAAGCTTTGAGCAAGCCCGCTGGATGCAGTCTGCTAGATCACCTCTATGCTATGGTTCAATATTTATGCATGTAGTCTGTTGGATGATGCATACTCCAAACTTACTGACTAAAAGTGATCACTTGCATCAGAAGTATATGCAAAAAATTAGGAGGATGGCAACAGATGGTAGCTAACAGGGGCTTACTAGGAGACAAAGTGGTGCTTTTTTGAATTTTGAGACTTGTATAGTTGTATGGACTTGGTTTGCATCCTGCTCTACTTTTTTGGCGCTTCCTGCTCAACTTTGAGCATTTTAGTTCATCTTGGAGCTTCTTTTGATCCTACAGCCTGTAGGTATATTCAGGTATTAGGAATGTATTGTATGAAGGAAAAACTGATGGCTTACGGAATGTACAAATGTCATGTACGGGCATGATACCCTTAATCTCTTCTTCTCTTACTCTTTCTCCTGGCGATCAATAATCACAAAAAATATCATGCATCATCCGTGATGCATGCCACAGCGATCGCATCAATGCCGTAAGGGCTCGTCGTTGCTTGCGAGCTGGCTCGAGCCGTATTTCAAGCTGAGCCGAGCATCTCTCCTAACTTGTTTCTGAAACAAGCCAAACCGAGCTGAGCCTCTTGTTGACACGAGCCGAAACGAGTTTAGTTTGAGCCGGCTCGGCTTAGCTCGTTTCCACACCTATTGATACCGAAGGAAAACAAGGTGTACCTAATAGCTGATGATACGATAGATAGAGCATGAGCCTATCAGGCCCCCCCGAAGCCCCAAATGACTTCAAGCTGGCTACCGTGAGAAATTGGGAAGATCTATAGCTGGTGGGCAACTCGACCATAGATCCCAGATGGGCGGATCATAAACATTATCAATGCGTGTTAGTCGCTGTTGCGGTAGCAACTGCCGTACAGTTACTCGTAGGCCAGAGCATGTAACTCGGTGCAAAGAGCCACACTAGCCCATTCTAGCTAAGCCAGTCTGAGTTTTGGGAGCACCAAATGCCAACTGTATTCACATTCCGTTTTCGGCTTTGGCGAGCTGGCTTGCCTGAAAGGAACCCAAGTACTCCTAGCACTCCCAACTCCGCCAAACGCGTACGCCAAAGACGAAAGGAAACGAAGACATCGATCGGCCGGCCGCATGCATTGCATTCAACGCACGCGTAAAATGGAGCGGGCTAACACGCCATTTAAGAGTGCGGCCTTGAACGGCCAGATCCGACGGCCCATGGCCACCTACGCGATCTTTCCGACAAGGCCAGGTTGGGCCGGCCTCGCTTTACGCTTTGTGTCTACTCTTTTTAGCTGCGACTTATGGTTTTTAGTTGCGGTTTATGGTTTTTGAGTTATTTATACGAGAGATTATAGAGTAATAGAAACTCACACGTGGTTTTTGCCAATATAAATGAAGTCAGTAAAAGTTTAAAAGTTAATTATTAAAGAAAAATTGAAAAGCACTCCGTGTACGTACGCACGAGTGCGCTCCTGGACGGCTGGCGCCCGGCGGGCGGCTGTCCGGCTGCGGCCGCTAGTGCGCTGCCAGCTTAAGCTAGGGGCGTGGTGGGCGACTGGTGAGTTACGGAGTACCAACGGTGCGACCAACCTACTGCTGCAGTGCGTACGATCTGCCATTACATCCGACGATGCTTAGCACCAGGCCCATCAAGCAGTGACCCCCAACGTTCGAGCGGCTCAAATGGCCGGCCCGGCATACCTCCCGTCCCTTTCCCAACGTTCGTATTCCCCCTGCCCCTAGCAGGCTGGTTTCAAGCTCCTCGAGAAGCCAACCTGCCTTTACCCACTCCCGCAGTCCCCACTTTACCCTATCCCCCGCAATCCCCAAACTGCCCCTGCTTCCCACCCTGCCAGGCCGCTGCCACACGCACACGGTACAACAGTCCCCGAGGATCAAACCTGCAGGGGCGGAACGGTAAAATGCTCACTCCACTACAGCTGGGAGCAAGCAGGGCACGCAAAGCCGGCTGTGGAGTGACCGTTCGGGCAGCCCGGCCAAGGACGCCTCTTTATTTCGGCTCAGAAAGCAGCACTCCCCCTCGTACGTCACGCGCAACCCCTCCATTTGTCTCTTCGACACTTCTCCTCTATAAACCCCGGCTGCTCCCTGCCCATTCCATCGCCTTCCTTGAGCCGAAACAAGAGTCTAGTTCGAGATCCCACCGATGGCTTACTCCGCTTCCGTGGCAGCGTCGCTCCTGGTGTGCGCGCTGCTGTTCCACACCTGCCTCGCGGCGAGGCAACCCGCCGCGCTCGTGCAGGACCAGCCCATCACCATGACGTACCACAAGGGCGCGCTCCTCTCGGGACGTATCGCCGTCAACCTTATCTGGTACGGCAACTTCTCCCCGGCGCAGCGTGCGGTGATCACCGACTTCGTCGCGTCGCTGTCCGCGGTCCCGGCGCCGCAGCCGGAGCCGTCCGTCGCCACCTGGTTCAAGACGGCGCAGAAGTACTACTCCAACTCCAAGGCGCGCTTCCCGTCCCTGGCGCTTGGGTCCCACGTCCTCGACCAGTCCTACTCCCTCGGCAAGCGGCTCACGGAGAAGGACCTCCTCAGTCTCGCCGCGCGCGGCGCTCCGAGCCGCGGCATCAACGTGGTGCTCACGGCCGACGACGTGGCCGTCGACGGGTTCTGCATGAGCCGGTGCGGCACGCACGGCGCGTCCGCGCGGTCACGCGCCGGGCGGTTCGCGTACGTGTGGGTCGGCAACCCGGCGACGCAGTGCCCCGGCCAGTGCGCGTGGCCGTACCACCAGCCGGTGTACGGCCCCCAGTCCGCTCCGCTCACGCCGCCCAACGGCGACGTCGGCGTCGACGGCATGGTGGTGTCCCTGGCGTCCATGATCGTGGGCACGGTCACAAACCCGTTCGGCAACGGCTTCTTCCAGGGCCCTGCCGACGCGCCGCTGGAGGCCGCCACGGCGTGCGCCGGCGTGTACGGGAAGGGAGCGTACCCCGGCTACGCGGGGTCGCTGCTGGTGGACGCGGCCAGTGGGGCCAGCTACAATGCGAACGGGGCCCACGGGAGGAAGTACCTGGTCCCCGCGCTCGTGGACCCCGACACGTCGGCCTGCTCCACAGTGGGGTAGATTACTACTGTTACTGTAGTTGTAGGCCGTGTTACTACTGTGGAGAGTGTTCCACGCGGCTAAAATTTGTACCTGTAGTGGTGGTGGTGAAATTCTTTCATTTGTTCGATGAAAAAAATATTAGTTTAAGATAGTATTGTTCCGAAACTGACCTTAGCATCGCTATGCTGTACACTAACTAATGTTGTGATCTCGACAACAATCGAGACAGTCAATCCAACATTTCCTGCTTATTCTAACCAGGTCATGAGAAAAATGCGTGTAAGGTATCACATGCCGTGCTTGCAGCTCGCATATTCATAGGCCCCATTTGACATGGCTTCACTTTACATGTGGAGATGTTTTTATTTTACTTCAGCTCCATGAACAACTCCACCGGTGAAGCTGGAGCTATTTTGGTAGACTGTTTGGCAAAACAGCTCCACCTATTTTATCATGCATAGTTGAGAGATGTCAATTGTCCAATATACCCATGTCTATTTGGCTTGTAGTAACATCAAGAGCTGTATGTTTCTACATGATTTTTCATCCGAGTAAATTTGAATTCAAAAAAAATTAAAATTTAAAATAACACAAAGTATTAGCAACCAATATTTAATGGTGGCGGCGCTCCCTTCACGGTCGAAGACGAGAAGACTGAACAGAGGAACGGGAACGAGAGAATAGAAGAGCCGGTGGCAGATCGCGTAAATTCACGAAAGTACAAGGCAGTGGCATGCGGTCCTGCGGATGGAGCCGGGTGGAGCTACTTTTTTCAGCTCCATCTCGTACATATCTTTTGTCTCGGCATGTTTTAAGGAACTCCTTGGGTGGAGCTATTTTGTTTTACCCCGTTTGGCACAAAACGGCTCCAAACAGCTCTAGGAGCCGGTGGTGGAGCTGTGCCAAACGGGGCCATAGTGCACGAAAATAAATAGTAGTAGCTAACGTAAAAGAATGCGATTTTTCAGGGGGAAAAAAGGATTGGTGTGTGATGGGAACTGGGAAATGCGGAAGTATGTCCTCAAGTCAGTCGGTCATGTACTCGTGCGAGCAAATCACAACAGCCCAACGTGAGTCGGGCTGTAACCAGCTTCTCCCTAAATTTCCTATTTCATTTTGTTTCTGGAATATATACCCATCGGCGAACCAATAACCAATTGCCGTGATTGGCATCGCTTCCATATCACGCCGCATTCTTTAGGCCCCGTGCCATCGCCTGCCATTTATGGCCAGTTGCCGCTTTGACCGGGAGAACTCGACGGCCAAGAGGCAAGAGCACCAAAACGACGTTCGACAAGAATGTCACCGCTGTTTCAGGTGGCCACACCATGAATGTTTGATCTGCGGAAGAAAGACTTCCCGTTTGCATTTGTGTAAATATGGCATTGAAAAATATTTCTGATCGAAGGTTGAGCACAACGGTAATACCTATCGAAATCCGAGTTCAGTAAATGTAGATTCTCTTTGGTTTCATTACGCTATTCTCTGTATCAATAGATAGTACTCACTATACATTACTATATATAAAAAATATATCATACGGAAACGTAGATAATACAGTAATAACTTACTCATGGGTCGATTTTTTACTTGATAACTTTTTTATTAATTTATATTTATTAAGAAAATTTTATGAGTTAGGATAGACATACAGATATATGAGAGAGATCAACAGGATAATGAGGATTGAAACTTAGAGATTCTGTTTTTCGTGAGGTGCTTTTGGATCCAATTCAGTTCATTTGGTGAGGCCCGGCATGATTTGATTCAGGCCCTGTTTGTTTCCACTTAAGATTATTATAATCTAGCTTATAAGTGGGGATTATATAAGCTAGCTTATAATAAGCTGTCAGGTGTTTGGCAGCCTGGATTATCAGAATTATGGATTGTTGTATTCGAATGTTTAAAGACTACAATGCCCTAGGAGAGAGAGGTACGGGAGTTGGGGGTTGGATGAATGGCAAAGGTGGGTAATATTCCTAAAGTTTTATGGTCATTAAGATAAAAGTTGGATCTATAAGCTGAAATAAGCTCCTTTTTTGAGCTTATTAGATTACAATAATATGGGCTATTAGATTATAATACGTTACTTTATAATCTGGACTGTTTGTTTCCACTTATAATTTATAAGTTAGATTATAATAATATTAAGTGGAAACAAACAGAGCCTCAATCAAGTGCCCAGTTTGTGGTTGCACTTTGAGGCTATCGTTCCAAGTTTGTGCTGCTGTCATTGGAGATTTGTGATTCCCCTGGCGCATATTGTTTTGAGGAGACATCGGTCATTGTGCTGTGATCACTAGCGATGTCAACAGCAAAACAATTGTTTGTATTTCTATTGCTCTGTACCATGAAGTAGACATGAGATTCATTGTTTTACGTACACAGAAGTGTACTAAGGAGTTTTGATGGCAATCTAATGATAGCTAATTTGATACTTTCTTAAGTTTGTTATTTATTAGTGAAGATTATACTCTGAATATGAGTTCGAGATGAAAAACTTAAGTGTAATAAGGAGTTTATTATTAGCATAGATACTATAATATTTGGTATTGCAGGTGCATTACGTTCCAGTTGTCATAGCTTGATATGAGGGATCTATTGCAGAGTTTGTTTCTACACCAATAACGACACATTGAGAGTTCCATTCCATTCATCAAGATGTTCTTCTACAAGAGTAGCTTTTAACCATATCACGGAATTTAGTTACTTTTATTGTCGTTAGTTTGATGTACATGATTGTCATACATACAAGTTGCTCTTTAATGGATATTGTTTGCTGAGTTATGTGTAGTAGAGCAATTCAAAAGTCCATGAGATAAATTCTTTACTATAATTATATAGCACCACATGTAATGTCTTGGCTTTTGCCATTCAATGCTTTAGCATTTATTTCAGGAGATCAGTTGCATAGAATCAAACTTTGTTGTGGTTATGAGAGCAGGTACAATAAGACTTAGTCAGCAGACTATAGCAAATATAATATCAACAAAATCTTACGTGGCAGAGAGAGAAAGGAAGAGAGAAGGAAGCTGGCTACTAAATTATAGCTAGCTATAGCACGTAAAAATATGCATTTCACTCTCTTACACGTGGGGTCAAATAGTTATTATAATAGCTACTTTATTGTACGAACTATTTTTTTGAAGGCTATAGATGAAATAGACAAGTGTTATAGTCACTAGTTGGCTATACTATTGTACTTGCTCTGAATTATTAAAAACCCAGATTTGTTTGTTTGTTTAGTTCATAACTATGTGTTTGGACTTGCTGGTAGTTTGCTCAATTTGACTTCGTAAGAAGCATTTGAATAAGACCATTCTAGTCTACTCGCACAATTTTGACTTTATAAGAAACGTTTGGATAAATTTGTTCTAGTTTTAATTATTGACATTTGTCTGATGGACTTTTGAGACATAAGGTGTGTTGATGAAGACTTAGAGGAGATTTTGATATTTCGGTTACATGAGCGAATTTGTCTTAAGCTGGAGATTGCTAAAGTATGATCCAAATTCGCTATCTTATTTGTGCCAGATGTGGTACAACTCTGATTCGGTTTCATATTCTCTTAAGACTCTTGTTTTCTAGTCTACACATGTGCCCTTGTAGTCGCATGATTTAGATACGCCGAATAATTCAGTGTTTATAATTTCTTCTCATATAGTGAATTTCGTCTTCGTGCATTCATGATTTTTCGTAAGGATTTTTCACATTAAATCTGTAACTCCTACTCTTTTGATTATCTTCTATTTTACCATGTGTTTTATAAAGAAACAAGCACTCCACTTAAGAGTTAAGACTGAGCTCTAAGAAATTTGTGTTCCGATGTTTTACTGCTCCTTGTACTGGCCTGCCAAAGTCCAGTGATTAATACCTCCATTATACATTTCTTCTTTCCATGTACACACGTCAGTTCTTGTACCAGTGAGCACTAACACTAGTGTCCTTACATTGTGGTTCTGCTTTGCTCTACCGGCAGCTGCAGAGTTGTACCGTATGACAAATTAATGCGCCTTAAAACGTATTTAGCCATTGGCTGCCACGGTTGCTCTGAGTGCTTTCTCTGCTCCATTTCTCAGGGAGAATTGATGCCATCTTGATAACATCCGTGCCTTAATGTTCAGCTCCAGGACGCTCTAGGCTCCAGGTTCTACAGCAAGTCATCTGTGATGCAAGTACTGCTGTCTAGTGACCGTAGCTGCTCAATGTCATCAGAAAGATTGGCCTGGAGGATTTCTTCTCCCTTCTGGGGGTAATCGGTTCTAATTAAGAGAAACGTGTGCTGCCGGCGTGATGTTTTCATTGCACTGCTACGTTGCTGCAGTCCTGCATGCGGCTTTGGTCTCTTTCTTATCTTGCTTTCGCTGCTTGCGATCAGTGTGGATGACCTTCGGCACCGGTATTAGGGTCTATTTTTTCGACTATGGTTTTTATTATAGCTTATTAGTCTAATAAATATTAATTGTTGAGAGAAATCAAAAACTAAAATCTCTAAAAAGTAAAAAAGAACGGGGCTATAAAATGTGTAAACAAGGTTTTGGAATAGATCACAGGAGTCAAAACAATACAAGTACCAGGTGTACCATTACATGTGTTATTTGTGGAGATTTTGTATTTAACGTCAAGTGTGGCCAGTAGTCATCATGCAGATTAACACTGAATCAATTCAGAATTTAATATAAGAGGGTGTAAGAGGCACGGCGAAAAGTAAAGAAACATGCAAGCTGGTGAAGGACAAAACAGCCAAACGAATCAGTTCTGTCAATTTCCTTCTTTTCCAGTATCATCTTTATTTCAAGACACCGTACGAATTTTAAAAGCTGCCTTTTGCTTTAGTCCTTGCAGACCCTACTCCCAATCATCTTTCAAATAGTTACTGTTAGCCAGCTACTTTGCATAGCAACTGCACAGCTTTGTCCACTGAAAAGTCTTGCAATGCTGCCTGTGATCACACTCCTCATGGTCGAGGCAGTCGTAGCTTTGTTTATTCAGTCGGTTGGTGACTCCCTGCACCAATCAGCCTTACTGCTGTGCCTAAATGCTCGCAGTGTGATTGCACAGTGTAAAGCTCGCTTAATAGAACAACTACTTGTCTCATTTGGGAACAAGATGGCAGCTCCAAGCGGATTCCTTTCGCATGTGAGCTGAGTAGCTGACATTGCGATTCCTTAGGGGATTCGGTCACTGCATGGGCCCAAGTCCCGGTCGCTATTTTAAAGGTGTTTGCTCAATCGTGTACACATCTCCCTGTGAGAGACATGTATACACCGCCGTGTGAGATCATATACTATGCCCAAGATATATTTATATATTTATGATAAATAATTGACACTTATGTCAAATTTATATTTTACAAGAGTTTTTTTTTTAAAAAATCATATTTACTGTCATTGTGACGGTCGGACCAATTAGACCACTGGGAGGAAGCAATCTGACCGGTTTGGAATGGTTGTTTGATAGGCAGTCGAGTGTGACCGGAGTTTGGAGCGGTTAGACCGTCGGGGTGGTATGACTAATTTCTAGTTGGTAGTAACTTTATTTCAAAAAGTATGTTTTGAAGTTGGACATGTGTGGTCGGACCGACCATAGTTGGCGATCGGACCGAGGTGAGTTTGCCAGTGTGATCGGTATTGGAAATGTGTTCACATTGGGTGGCCGATCAGATGGTCCAGTGGTTGACGGGCTAATCGGGGCAATACGACTGGCGAGGTAAGAGCGGACAATTCGGTGGTTGCAGCTAGAAATCAGGGTAAGTTGAGTTGAGTTGGTTTGAGGTCGGTGCATTGCATCATGTATGGTTTTAACTAACGTAAGTCAAATACATGGTATTTATACTCGATATGGTTACTTGGCCTTTGAATGTGCAGGTGGTTTGGAGGACGTAGTGGTCGACGGTCTGATCGGGGTGGTCCAACCAACGAGGTAAGAGCAGTCAGACTAGCGGCTGCAGCTAGAAATCAGAGTGAGTTGAGCTGAGTTGGTTTGATGTCGATTGATTACTTGGGAACCATGAGAGTTTGTGTTGCATTGCATCATGTATGGTTCTGATTAATGTAAGTTAAGTGCATAGAATTTGTACTCGATATAGTTGTGTGATCTTTAGATGTCCAGGTGACTTGGAGGATGTAGTGGTTGACAACAATGGACCGAGACTAGGCGGGGGAGCTGAGGTCCGAGCGGTCGTGTTAATCTGGGTGAGGCTACATGGCTCAAGTGGGAGCACAGAGAAGATAAAGATCATAGATATGTGAGTTGGTGCATGTAGTGTGTCAATTGACGAGGCCGATGTATATAGAGGCGGTTTGGGGGAGTTCGAATGCATGAAGACGACTAGTCATTAGGCACTACAGGCTGCGTGTCAAGACATATGAAGATGCTTTGTGATAAAGATAGAGTCAAGAGAAGGTGCCCAGAAGTTTCGCCGGAGGTGTTTCAGAAAATGCCCAAATCGGATTTGAGGACTCCACCAAAACCGCGGCGTGGGTAGCACAAAGAAGGTGATTTAGGGTTAGGGTAGAGTCAGTTGTATGGAGTAGATCAAACACTAGTGTGTTAGTGGGTTGATCCTTGTAAGCACTCTGAGAAGCGTGTGTGAGGGTGTAAAACCCGTGCTAGTGAGGCTACATGTTTCGTCGATAAGCTTAATGGGTTAGACCCATTAAAGGGTGTGCCGGATATTTAGAGGGGAGGAGAGAAGGTGAGAGCCTCAAGGATTCTAGAGTTTGGTTCTTGCTCTACTACCTTGGCTTTTTTCATGATTGTGTGGGAGAGATCTTGAGAAAGAGGAAAGAGTGGTATTTTAACTGCACCTTGTAACTATCCATGATCATGTAAACATCATCCTCCACTGCAATAAATCAAAGTTTTGTCCCAATCATGTTCTTACTTGTATTCTTACTTGGCTTCCCTTGTTCTTGAACTAGATTTGTGATTTCGGATTCGCGGAGGTTCAAACCCAATCTTTTGCTTGGATTATCTTACTATAACATGTGAGAATATATTTAGAAGATCTCGTGTCTTAGATTCTTATAAGTAAGAAGTAATACGAGATTTATGATGTTTGATGTTCTTGTGATCTAAATTCGAGTCTCTTCAATTTGATGATCTCGAGCCTAAGAATCTTATGTTTCTTTGGATTAAGTTCTTATTGCCTTGATCAAGTCTCATACAAAATTTTACAACGTTTGAATAAGATTTAAATAAGTTCTTGAGATTTGAACTTTTATCTTGAGAGATTTCTCAAGATTTTAAGGCTGAGAACTGTTAAGGGTATTAGAGATAAGGTATTAGAGATAGAATAGGACTCTTATTTGTTTCCTTATATCTCTTGTACTCTCCTATATATATGGCCCATTGGGTCTCATATCAATACACACAATATTCATAACATGGTATCAGAGCTTAGGTTCAAACCCTAAACCTCAATTACTCTTCCGTCGCTGCTGCCCTCGGGAGGATGATCTCCACTCCCGAGGGCCGCCACTTTTTCCCCGGGCGGCCATCCTCTACAGCCGCCGCTCCTCGTCGTACTCTCCGCGCGCGCCTCCGCCTGGAGAGGTCGCCCCTCGTTCGCCCGCTTGGAGCCGCCTCGCCATCGTCGCCGCCCGTCGCGGCTTCTTCGTCAGCCCATTGCGTGGCCACCGTCCCTGCTGGGGAGCTCTCCCGTCGCCTCGCCTCTCGTCAGATCGGCGCCGCCGCTTGGAGCCGATCCGTCCGGATCTCCACCGCTCAGCACCGCCGCCTGGAGGAGTCCCCTCGTCAGATCCGCACCGAAGGCTTCTCGGGCCGGGCCGCATCCAGGCCGCCGCCTCCCGTCGCTGGCCCGCGCCAGATCTGGCGCTCCCATGGCTGCGCCTGGGGGTCGCCTCCGTCGCGGCCTCTTCCCGTCGCGGCCGCCCGTATCGTCCAGCCCGCCGCCGCCGCCACCGTCTCCGCTCTCCAAGCCGCCTCATCCACGCGCCGCCGCTCAGATCCGGCCGACGCCGCCTCGGATCCGCGCCGCTGTCGCCTCGACCGCCGTCGCCAGGCCGACTCCCGCCCGGATCCGGATGCGGGCTCTCCGCGCCGTCGCCGCGTCTCCCCGCGCCCGCTCCACCGCTCGGCACCGCCGCCTGGAGGAGTCCCCTCGTCAGATCCGTACGGATCCGGCCGCCTCCGGGCCATGTGCCGCTGCTCCATGCGGGCGCCGTCGCTTCGCGAGCACGCTGCCGCCGTCGCACTGCGCGCTCCGCTCGGGCTTCGCCGAAGCCGCCGCGCAGCCGCTCCGCGCGCCGCGTGCGCCACCGCATCGCCCCTCCAGTGCGCGCGTGATTTTCGGGAGGAGACGGTGCAGTGATTTAGGGTTAGGGTTTCAGCCCTCCTTTTAAGTCGCGTGTGGAGAAGTTTTCAGCCGCCCGATGGGATCCGACGGCGCGCACGAGCCGCGGTCGGTTTTGCTTAGTATTTTGAGGGATTTTCTGCTGCTGATTTCTTTTAGTCAGTCTTTCGTCCTTTTTCGTGAGTCTTCCGTCGCGTCCATCCAATTCCGTAGTCTCTAATCTTTCGTTCGTCCAAGCCGTGCGAGTCCACAAATTTATTGTCAGTCATAGAAGTGTATGAATTCTCTTTTGCATGGCAGCAGCCGCTGCTCTTTTCCTTGAGCTGCTGCAGATTGTAGAAGTCTCTATGAGGCCGCCGCGCTTCTTCTGCACCGCGCCTCCGTTGCGCTTATTGTGCATTGCGTCGCCGCGTTTCTTTTGCACCGCGCCTCCGTTGCGCTTCTTGTGCATTGCGCCGCCGCGCTTCTTCTGCACTGCGCCTCCGTTGCGCTTCTTGTGCACTGCGCCGCTGCCGTCTCAGGCTTCGATCTGTGCCGTCATGCTTCTATTTATTCCTCTTCGGCTTGATTTGACAGTTTATTCAACGACTGCACGCAACAACGACTTTATCACGACTCGGATGTTGGATATTTTTTTTTGTTTTAGTATTAACCCTTTTTCAAATGCAATGCTATTGCATACGCCTTGTATTTGTGGGGGGTGTTAAGGGTATTAGAGATAAGGTATTAGAGATAGAATATGACTCTTATTTGTTTCCTTATATCTCTTGTACTCTCCTATATATATGGTCCATTGGGTCTCATATCAATACACACAATATTCATAACAAGAACATGGGACTGATTGAACCGGCCCCAAATTTACGGTCTGACCGATCAACCAGTGTAACTGGTCACGGGCCGGTGGTCGGACTGGCCAACGGTCAGATCGGCTTGTCAACAGCGACCTGATCGGGCTTGTGAAGGAAGCCGATTTTGATGACTTTGGGTTCTAGGTTTAGTTTAAATAGCCATATTAGTGTGATATGAACTTGGTGAATATTATGGTTATTCAGTAAAGATTTTGATTGTTAAAGGAAAAATTTTTAGAAATCATTCATCCTCTGATTATCGGCGTCGGTCCTACACCCTGTTCCTCCTGTTCTTTCTTTCCCTGATGGTAAGTGAAACTGTCAGAGGAACAAGATGCTTCCAGTCGACCATTGTTTCACAGTTTCACTGGCTTGCAAAGCAAAGCTGGTTCGGAGGTTACTAGCTAGTATAAATTAGGCTTCTGCTTTCCTCGCTTTCCTTGTGGGACACTTACTGCTTAGCTTTACTTATAAACTGAGAAATTTTAGACTTTTAAGCTAGCTTCAGAAAACAAAAGTCTGTTTAGGCCTAAATTTGTCAAAGAAGAAAGGCAACTCAAATCTTTAATACCTCGTTTTCTCTGCAGACTCAGAGCTTTTGGAACCAAGAAGAAGCTGAGACGGGTGTGAAGACTGAAGTGAACTGTGGCAAAGATAGGAGAAGCTCACACACCACACCATGTGGTGAGGGTACTAGCTGAAGCCTGGAGACCTGTGGCCCTGCTCGGTTGGCCAGTAGTTCAATGCACATTTATTCTCCTCGCCACTGCCGAAGCATGCAGCAAGTGTCCCAACCTTGGATTCAAGCTGCAGCGAGAGAGAGAGAGAGAGAGAGAGAGAGAGAGAGGAAGGAGAGGGCCCTGCACCAGCGAGACGCGCACAGTGCCGAAGCAACCATAAATGAAAGGGTTAAAGGCATCTCCCTGTTCGTATGTACTTATGTGTACATCTACACCTCGGCCGTATTCCTCACAGGTCACAAGTCACAACTGCTAGTGCATCCATGCTGGGAAGGTAAAACAGTAACAACTCGCTCCTTTCATTTCATTTCATCCGTGGCCATGACATAAATTACTGCACAGATAAAGGAGTTACTACTGGTAATCTATTGCTGATGAGATCATTCCTTAATGAACTGACAGCGATATGTTGATGAGAATGATGAGACAAATACAGATCGATAGTATTCTACATACAGTCACAATCTGAAACCAGCAAACTACAGACGATTGCTGAAGGAGGCAGTGAACAAACAGCTCGCACCTACATGGGAAAAAAACTTCACCTTCACC
Source organism: Dendrocalamus latiflorus (assembly GCA_017311315.1). Taxonomy (NCBI): domain Eukaryota; kingdom Viridiplantae; phylum Streptophyta; class Magnoliopsida; order Poales; family Poaceae; genus Dendrocalamus; species Dendrocalamus latiflorus. The sequence continues at coordinate 46,040,270 of CM029610.1, forward strand.
GGTAGCAGTGCTTGCACAAGAACGTAGCATGCTTCTACGGGCACGCTAAACTGATAATTATTGTGCAGCTGTAAAGTTTTTGGCTGGTAAGGGCCAGAAGGATGCATCAAGCATGGCATTATGGGCAAAAAGCTGCACTTCCATGTGGAGCAAGAGGCACGTAGCTAGAGCTGAAAGAGAGAAGGCGATAGAGTAGGTAAGTGAGCTATTTCATGAGGACCCGATGCAAGAGGATGGCTCCAAACTTGCAATGCCGTTTCGTTTTGGCCAATTCGGGGCAAAATTAGATGAGAGGAAAAGAAAAACGAAGTGTCGCCGTCCTACGATGCGCTTTGGAGCATATTATAACAGTACTTGTTATCACTAGGAAGGACAATGATTGGCAGCAGCTCTACCTTGCCTACTACTACCATCCAGGCATGAGGCATTTTCTTTTCCTTTTGGTGATGTAAATAACCTTTGAATTTGATCGACAAACAGAATATTATGTACCCTTGTGTTGCAAAAAAGTATCCAGCTATTATAATTTTGTGCCAGGCTATTTGTAGTGATGTTTTCTCTCTCTCTTTTTTTTTTTGCACTCATATTTACCTTGTATCCAGCTGAAGTTTGAAGTTCAAACAAACTTGCAATTGTAGGGTGTCTGAAACTCTCAAAAACATGCTTCTACAAGAAGAGCTTTCAGTGCACTACCGCAGTTATATAATATCAAATATCTGGACAAGAAAGTATATGTTGAATACCAGCACATCAACCACTTCGTGTAGCTTGAGAGATGGAGTGGGCAGGGAAAACAATTTCGGATTAAGAAAATTTTTGTACCTCTCCAAGAAAACTGAATTTCGGAAAATTTAAAAAAATTAGAATTTTTGGAAAACTTTGGTTGAAATATTCAAAAATACAATTTGAATTCAAGAAATACAAATATATCTGCACTAAATGATGGCTAATTGAGGCGTGATAATGGTTAATTAGGTAGGCTGACCTGTTCGAGCATGGCGTAGAGCTTGAGCCGCGTCGCCGTCTTCTTGCGCCATCGGCTTTGGTGGTTTTGCGTCGGGAGTAGGAACTTGGAGCCGTGCAAGTGCTAGGTGTCTTGCATCCACGCCATTATCGCCAGCTGCTGGTGTTGCCATGGCGCGCCATCGCCAAGCTGGTGGAGAAGGGGGGAGGCAGCAGCAATGTCAAGGGCAAGTGGCGGGCGAAGGGGAGAGGCGGTAGTAGGGGCAAGCCGGTGGAGAAAGGGGAGGCGGACCCGCACGGGAGAAGGGGGGAGGCAGCAGCAGGGAGAAGGGGTAGATGGAGGTGACTTAGGGTTTGGGAGAAGAGTGAGGTGGTGCATAAGTTTTCTGAAGAAGGGGGAGGCGGTGAGAGAGATGAGTGGTGGCCTAGTGGGTTGACCGTCGGTCCGAAAATTTTAAAAACGAGCCAAATTTTTTAACTGTTCTGGACTTTTTTTTGGGGTGAGCCGAAAAACCTGAATTTCGGTGAATTTCATGAATTTTCGTCCGAAATTGTGATCCCTGGGGTGGGAGGGGAAAAAATTTATGTACTTGTTGCCTTGTTGGCGCGTCCCCATCACAAGACAAAAGACGAACCAAGCAGGTGTTACGTTTTAGGCCCCGTTTGGCACGGCTCCACTTCACAAGTGGAGCTGTTTTTTTTTTGCTTTAGCTCCACGAACAGCTCCACCGGTGGAGCTGTTTTGGTAGACTGTTTGGCAAAACAGCTCCACCTGTTTTATCATGCATGGTTGAGAGATGTCAATTGTCCAATATACCCCTGTCTATTTGGCTTGTAGTAACATCAAGAGCTGTATGCTTCTACATGATTTTTCATCCGAGTAAATTTGAATTAAAAAAATTAAAATTTAAAATAACACAAAGTATTAGCAACCAATATTTAATGCGTTTTTTTTGCATAGGAATAACCCGTTAAAACAAATATGCATGTGCAAAGTCATGATATAATGCAAACAAGGGCAATGGCATGCGGGAGAATAGAAGAGCCGGTGGCAGATCGCGTAAATTCACGAAAGTACAAGGGCAGTGGCATGCGGGCCTGCGGATGGAGCCGGGTGGAGCTACTTTTTTCAGCTCCATCTTTTACATATCTTTTGTCTCAGCATGTTTTAAGGGACTCCTTGGGTGGAGCTATTTTGTTTTACCCTATTTGGCACAAAATGGCTCCAAACAGCTCCAGAAGTCAGTAGTGGAGCTGTGCCAAACGGGGCCTTAGTTTTAATTGACCATACTCTCATGTCGCAAATTCGAATCATCTTTTCTTGATAAGACAAATTTGATCCATATTTTGATCAAGTTGCACAAAACATTAATTGGCGTCTTGGATCGGACGTCTTAATGGCTATGCCTGTCAGAATACACTGGCTATTCAGTGTTCGTTCACCTAGATGCGAACTTGTGATGAAAATTTGCCATTTTCTTGTTCATTCTAAATGATTATATATGGTCTTAGTTTTCACAAACTAGTACTTTAGTACAGTCTATTTTTTCTATATATGCGAACTAATTAGGTCGAAAAATCTCTGCATAGTACTTTAGGAAAATGCACAATCATGCTCATGCTCATGCAGAATGTGCCTTGAAATGATATGAATAAACAATAAATTATAGAGATTAATGACAGTTGTATATCTTGTTGATCCTACATTTTTTTTGCTCTTTCAGCAAGAACCGTCCACCTAAGAGGAAATTGTAAGTTCCTTCCATAGAGCAAAACGTAGCAAAAATTAGCATGTAAGAAAATGCAATAAGGGTCAAACTAACTACTCATTGCCTAAGGCAAAGATTGTATTTTTATACAGCATCTATTAAAAAACGAAGAAAGCAAATGCTAAGCTCCAAAAAGAATCGGAGCCGGAACAAAGCATAGTTGGGTAAAGCGGAGCAAAAAAGAAAATAAGTGGAGTTGACCGGAGCGGAACACACCTAGATCTGGAGAGAGAACGATGATGATAAGTTGGAGGTGCTGCTCACTTTTTGATGCTATATCCCTCCTGGTTATCGTGTTGCTCTTTTCCTGCCGCCCGCTCCCTACCTTCCGTGCTCGCTGTGCCATTGCCCGCTTGCCCACGACGCCTCTCTACTCGCCTGAGCTGCCACATGCTCACCTTGCACCCTGCGCTGCTTCACAAATGATTGTCATCACGTCATGGCACCACGTCCACCGGTCGTTGCTCGCCTACACAACCTGCGTCCACTGGTCGTCACTCGCCTGTGCAGCCTGAACCTCCACTTGCTCACCACTCGAAGGCCGGAGCTGCCTCCCACATAGACAACCACAAGATGAGAAAGAGAACAAAGGTTAGGGTTTTGTTTGTATCTTTACCTTTTTGGGTCTGTATGAGGAGGGCTGATGTGGGAAGAAAAAGGGATCTAATGTATTGCATGGGCTGCGCATGAGATATGAGGAGTGTGGGCTAAATTTATTTGCGGGCATAAAAATATAGTTTTAACCCAACTAACAGTATATACATCTAATATATCTATTATATATCTAGTATTTTATTAAAAAAATTGCGTGTTTAGCTGAACACCCTTGACCTCTTGTAGGTCCACCCATGCTAGTGAGAGGCATGACATCATCGGTGATGATGAGAAGATTCTCTATATCATCAGAAAGCGATTAAAGTAGACATGCTGGCATCAGTGAAGATAGAAGGTCATTGTGCTTAATGAGGAAGCCACATCATTGAGTTTACCAACGTCAAAGAAGAGGAGCGACCGACGCGGGAGAAGAGGACATCAAACATGTATAACATCAATCATGTGTGTATATATGCATACATCCATATGAATAAAAGTACGGACGTACAGAAACAAAGGAGCAAAGAGCTCATCATAGACTATAGGGAATAGGTTCGAGGTCATTGGAGAGAACATGATGGGTGTCCTGGCAGGGATCAATGACGGCTGCACATGTATGTGCGTTTGATGTCGCAACATTTAGCATTGAGCAATAATTGAAGAGAAGTAAAAGATAAATATATGGTAGATTATTGCATTGGAAGGGGTAGCAGCTGAGAGGGGTCGATCAAGATTGGGCTTGCTGTTTGAGGTTGAAGCAGAAAAGATGTAGCAGCGAGAAGAGATAGAATATACACATTTTGATGGGATAGCTAACGTGTGAGGGAAGATAAGTTCAATGTAGGTCGTCCATGGTGTATTGATGTATATGTGAATAAGGTACTCTAATAGCATATAAACTAATAAGATAATTTTTCGCACACGTAATCAATACATTGCTTAAGATTAAATAGATACATTTGTATGCATACATTTTTTAAAAAAACTAACTAATGGATAAATAATGTGGACCTACACATGATAAAGAGTGGTTACATTTCTACGAACCCCAATAACTTCTTATTAGGCTTGATGATTTTTTTTAATCAAAACTCATACTTCAATTATGTTTCTCAAGCTGTATTTTCCTTCAACTTCTGTTATCACTTCCAATATTTCTAATGTTTTAAAAATGTAAATAGACATTTTTCAATATTTATGATGTCTTAAAGATATAAATTATCTATTCGGTATGTAAATATATTCTAAAGTATCCAAGTCATATTATTTAATACTATAAATTTTAAAATAAATTTAGCCGCGGCAACGCAAGGCGCGCCTGCTAGTTGTTACTGAAAGAAACGCTGAAGCATTTCAAAGATGATAGTCTTCAATTCTCAGCCGTCCTCGGTCCATTATATTAGTACAAGTGAATCCATTTCATTTTGCTGCATTGGTGTGATAACAGTGATGATAAAAACAACACGAGTACTGTCTCCAGCATTTATGAAAACAATCAATCCATCGGCTCGACTAGTTGCACGTTACATCGCCTTCGCCGGCGCCGTATGGTGGAAGTGCGAGCTCTAACAGATGCTAGTTTTTGAACTGTTGCAATACAGTGCTCGTCACAACTAATTAAGGCACTGATCAACTCGGCTTCGACTTCTGGTTTATTTTTCATTATTCATAAGTTTCGTCTTTTTCTGAATTTTTGGCTTTTTGTTGAGCTTTTTTGCCGGTTCTTTTTTTCCCGTATTTGTTTGTATTATACGTAATGGGCTAACATATTTTTTATATTTTTAAATTTTTTTAAATTTAATTATGCTAAATAAGCCTCTGTCAGCTACAGTGCTTTTTTCAGTCAGCTACAGTGTTTTCAGCCATAAGCCATGAGCTTTTCAGCCGAACCGATCACCACCTAAGGACCGCCATGGCTATCCATACGCCTACTATGGAGGTTTAGCATGGGACCCTGACATGATGTTGGCTAGTATTCTTCAGTGGTTATCAGTTATATCTACATGCTAATCAAAGTTGATATGCCTGTGATCAATCAGTCTACCTAACGACTCCCCGATAATTTTTGTAGGCAGTCTAAAAGGTCATACCGAACCGTTAAATCATGAATGAAACCACCGCTGAATAGAGAGAACGACTTGTTTTTTTTCATGTTAACATGATACCTTATTTCCCTATCGTTCTTTATCTAGTCATCTGAACAACAGCATTGTTTTAAAAGCTACCCCGACTTAATCCGATGAATCGACCATTCTCTTTTCATTTTTCAATTAAACCGCCTCTTAGTCTCTTAAAATTAGAAATCAAGATAACACAAGCTAGTAGTGAATACGTAGAACAGATGCCAGCAATCAAAGGAGATAAATGATTCTCAAAACTTTTCTTCTAAGGTATTCAAAATCTTTACTCGAGTGACTATGATAGTTACTAAGTTCAGATCATACTAACACACCGAGAAAAAGCAAAACTAACAACAAGAGCCAACAAAATCAGCTGACTCCTACATCAAGCCAATCAGACTGCCGATGATGGGATGGCAGGGCGGTCTAACTATAGGTTTGGGACCGGTCTGATTGGTCCCCTGATCCTGACTTGAAACCTCTTAGAACAAAAGCTCAAATCTCAAGAACTTATTCAAATCTCATTCAGACCATTTCGAATTTTGCATGAAACTTGTTCAAGACAACAAGAACCTAAACAAATCAAGAATCACAAAAATCTTAGGCTCAAGTTCACCAAATTGAAGAGAATTGAATCCTTCTCATAAGAACATCAAAAACCCTACTTCTCAAATTACTTTTTTCTCATGAGGATCTAAGACATAAAGTCTTTTAGATCTATTCTCATATGTCTTAGCAAGAGAATACAAGCAAGAGATCACAAATCTAGCTCAAGAATAATAGAAGTCAAGCAAGAACATGCTCGAGACAAAGCTTTGATTTATTTCAGTGGAGGATGAAGTTTACATACTCATGGATGTTTACAGGGTGTAGTTAAAGCACCACCTTTTCTTCTTTCACAATCTTTCACTCAACCACAGAAGGAGACAAGGTAGAAGAGGAAAACTAAATCTTAGATTCCTTAAGGCTACTACCTCCTCTCCTCCCCTCTAAATAATCAGCACAATCCTTAATGGGTGCAGCCCATTAATCTTATAGGAGAAACCCGTCAACCCTACTAATATAGGTTTTACGCACACGCACGCTTCTCAAAGAGTTTATAAGACTTAGCTCGCTAACTCTTTAGTGATTGATCCACTTGTCGAATCCAGCTCTCCTTGACCTAAACCACTTCACCTTTGTGCCTCTCCGTGCCGCGGTTTTGATCAAGGCATAAACCCGATATTTGGCCAAATACCAAAATACCCTTGATGAAGCTTCCGAGCATCTTCTTTTGACTCTATTTTCATCTTTAGCTCAAAGTATCTCCACATGCTTTGACACTCAGCTTATAGTGCTCAATGATGAGCCGTCATGTCTTCACGCATTTGGACTCCTCCGAACCGTTTCTATGTGTATTGGTCTCGTCACTTGGCACACCACATGCACCAACTCGTATCTTCATGATTCTTGTCTTCTCTGTGCTTCATGCTTGAGCTATATAGTCTCACCAGCACTTACATGATCGCTTGGATCCCAGCTTCCCCGCCTAGTTCTGGTCCATTGTCATTGACCACCACGTCCTCCAAGTCACCTACACATCCAAAGACCAAGCAACCACATTGATTACAAGTTCTATGCACGTAACTCATGTTAGTCAAAACCATGCACCATACAATGCAACATAACCCCTCATGGTTCTCAAGCCATGAATTGACCTCAACCCAACTCAGCTCCACTCACCTTGATCTTGGGCCTATAGCACCTCACATACTAATATGAGATACTACTATAGAACGTCATTGCCAAAGTGAAGAATAAATAAGAGCAACAATAGAAATTATAAAGAAATTAAAACTTTAATAGTACTTTATTAGAGAACCAACGGAATCTGAAATAAATGTTTGAAATATGGGACCGATCCACATCTAATCAAAGAAAGAGTAAAAAGAAAACATAAATAGTTCATGGGGAGAGACATAGGAGAGAGAGATAAAAGGATTGGAGATAGGAGAGAGATATAAAGATATTAGGGATAGGAGAGAGAGCGATAAAGATGAATTAGTTTAGGGTTTTGCTGTTTGGAAATCTTATACCCCTTTTTAGATCTCAGGTGCTACAGGGCCGCAGTCACCGGTCTAACCGCTCTCTTCACGCTGGTCGGATCACCCTGATCAGATCACCAACCACTGGCTGGTCTGACCGCATATGCTCCACTCTAAAACATGCTCTCTGAAATAAAGCAACTACCAATTAGAAATTGGCCATACCGCTTCGATGCTCTGATCGCCCCAAACTTTGGTCACACTGGACCACCAGTTCAGGCCTGTCCGACCACTTCCTCCCAGCGGTTGGTTTGGTCCAACCGCCAACATTGCTAGCAGACTAAAATTTCTGGAACTATTACAAAATCTAAGTTCAACTTAACCAAAGTACCAAGACCCGCACCAGCCGTCTCGGCCATGCTGCCACCGGCCGCCGATGCATCCAGCCTGCCGCCTCCGTGCCCAGCCTGCGCGCCGCCCACCGTCGCCACGTCCGGCCTACGCACCACCCGCCGCCGCCACGTCCGGCCTGCGCGCCGCCCACCGCCGTCGCCGGCTGCACCGCCGGCCCTACATGGGGAGAGAGGCACACGAAGAGAGAGATTAGATATGGGAGAGAGAGAGATTGGAGATAGGAGAGAGATAAAGAGATTTGGGATATAAGAGAGACAGCGATAAAGATGAATTAGTTTAGGGTTTTGTTGTGTTGAAATCTTATACCCCTTTTCAGATCTCGGGCGCTACATGGCCGTAGCCACCGGTCTGACCGCTCTCTTCATAACCACCCTGATGAGATCACCAACCACTGGCCGATCTGACCGCATATGCCCGACTCTAAAACATGCTCTCTGAAATAAAGCAACTACCCATTAGAAATTAGCCATACCGCTTCGATGATCTGATCGTCCCAAACTTTGATCACACCGGACCGCCAATCCGACCACCATTCCAGACCGGTCCGACCGCTTCCTCCCAGCAGTTGGTCCGGTCCAACCACCAACATTACTAGCAGACCAAATTTTCTAGAACTATTACAAAATCTAAATTCAACTTAACTAAAGTACCAACTATTTATCATAAATATATTTTAGGCGTAGTACATGATCTATCGGAATACTTGCATGCTACTGTCTTATCGACATGTAAACACTTGTCTGATTTTTTTAAAAAAACCATTGCAAAAATCCACGGGCTCACCTGCATACGCACTCGGCGCCCCTCGACTTTTTTTTCTCTTTCTCGAGAACACATGCACACAGAAAAGCTTAGCCCCTTTATCAAAAAAAAAAAAGAAGCTTAGCCCTAGCCTTCTTCATCAGTCTTCTGCCGACCATTCTCGCTCCCTTCCTTCCAGTGTCACCCTCTCAAGTCTCTCTCCCCTTCACCAGGTGCTCCCTCCTGCAGATCTGAATTGGAATTTGGACCTTCTCCTCCCCCTCATCAATCTGGTAAAATGTGCAGTTCATATAAAGCACTCCCAATCGTAGAACTGTTTCTTGCAAATTCTTGTAGGAGAAAAAAAAATATTCACCCCTGTTCGGTTCTTATCATTTACTTTAAGCCAAAAAAGATTGGGGCCTTTGTGTTCTTTCCCACAAATATCCAGAGCCGTACCTTTCGTTTGGCTGTGGTGTGGATAGTATATATGGATGGGCACCAATTGCCATACATGCTTGCCCTTTCCATCACTGCAAGAAACCTTCTTTTTGCATCTGTGCCTTGCTCTTTCTGGTACTCTGTGATTGGAGTGTGTAGTTAGTGTTTTAATTAAGCTCCTTTTTTCTTGCCAACTTTTGGATGATGCTTATCAGTCCTCACTTGGTTCTTGGATAGGTTTCCTCATTTGGGTTTGCTCATAGTGTACACCAGCCATTTGCTCCAAGGAAGCTTCTGCTCTTAGCTGCATCTCTCACTCTCGAGTGACCTCCAAGGTAAGCCGACACTTTCTAGAAAGAGGTGGAAATGAAAATTTTCTTGTTCTTGGTTGGAGCAAGAAATTCAGGTTCTCTGTATTCCTTCATGGCTCCTGGGTGGAAAACTCTTACATTTGTTTCATATTCTTTGACGAAAGATGGTGTGCTTAGCCCAATTTTGTTAAAAACACATAACTCTTAAGATTGTGAATTTGTGATGCTCTAACCCGCTACTTGTTCACAGAAGCAAAAATGAAGTAGCTTTATGGTCCTCTTTCATGTTTAATCCGGGTTGCTGCAATTGATCTTGTTAGTTGAAGCACACATCATGTATGGCTTGTAAGGATGTCCTTTCACTGCAGCAGGAGAGGAATGGGAGAGTGCAGCGAGTACAGATGCTGGGAGGAGCTGTTCCCGGACGCCCTGGGACTCATCTTCCGCAACCTGCCCCTCCAGGAGGTGCTCACCGTCGTGCCCCGGGTCTGCAAATCGTGGAACCGGGTGGTCGCGGGGCCGTACTGCTGGCAGGAGATCGACATCGAGGAGTGGAGCCAGCAGCAGAGCAAGCCGGAGCAACTCGTCCGCATGGTCGAGATGCTGGTGAGCCGCAGCTGCGGCTCCTGCCGCCGCATCAGCGTCTCTGGGCTGCCCTGCGACCCGTTGTTCTCGTTCATCGGAGACCAGTAAGTCTGAATTCTCTCTCTCTCTCTCTCTCTCTCTCTCTCTCTCTCTCTCTCTGACAATGTTCTTTCCAGTTTGCATTGTTCTGGCAGTCTGGGATAGTTCAGGTTGGAATTCTAGCATATTGACTCTGCTGTAAACTCATAGTCCATGAGAAGATAACACATTCCACATACTAGCATACATGCTCAAATGGATAACATGTCAAGATTGCCTGGGTTCTGCATCACATATGCAAGAAATGGTTCAGAGTTCAGACTGCCACTTTGTTTCAGCGGTGTAACCTGCAATGAGATGTATGGATGCAGAGAACAGGTGGATCACTCATCACTCTTCATTATGATGTGTTTAGGCAATTTTTCGATCGAGGGCTAGCATGCATCATGGATCGATCTATTCGATAAGACAGTTAATTCTGTTTATCCACCATTTCTCAATGGTTCAATATCTTTTTAAACCTTAACCTTTGGAGTTTAGGCACAAATCAACTCAGCTTTGGCTGGCTTCAGTTCAGCATTCCTTGTCTGTTAGTTCAGCGATGCTTTTTCTGGATAGAAATATATGGAAATGGCAGGCTGATACATCCAATTATATTTCCATTAAAAAAACAGAAGGCTTATTGTGGTCTTAAAAACGAAAGCTTAGGGTCTGCTTTCCCTTTCTACACCACAAATTTACAGAGGATATATTTAGCATCAAGACTAAACAAAATATCACATACATGATGCGTGCATAGGATTGATAAGCTCCTTTTATAAGACAGCCTGCTCTACCTCTACATCCATTAGGAAGACTAAGGGGAAATCTCAAAGTAGCTGTCCCCATCTCCTAATCGTCTTACAAATGATATAATGTATCTATTAATTCTTGACATAATGATGTTTGGTCAATAATTGAGTGGTGAAGATAATATACTGGAAAGGTCTCTTCATCCCCAACATATCACCGTTTATCAGTCACACACACACAATATTGGAAGCACAAGTACTGGCGTGCCCATGCACACACTGCTCTCCAGGGGATTATGCACCATTCTATCATGCTATACTGCTATCTTGCCCCGCCGCGTCCTGTTTGCTATATCATCTTAGATTCAGTTGGTCCACATATTGTAACTGAAGTTTTACAGAATTACACCTCGTGTTCTTGGGGACATTCGTATTGGCTGCAGCTGATAGTTTTTTGCTGAAAATAAATAGTAGTGGCCAAAAGAAGTGGCTTTTAGAAGAAGAGTGCGAGTGGTAAAGAGAATAAGGGAGATATGTGTGTACGAAACGGGAACGAGAAGAGTGGGGTGCGTGATACGCTTGTAACCCCAGCCTTATCCCTAGAGCGAAAGAAGTGGAGAAACTGTTTTGAGAAATCGGATGTTCATATTAGCTTTTAGCTTTTCTAAACAAAATCCAATACGAGCGCCCCCCTCATCTCATCCACTTTCAACAATTACATTTTTTCAACAGAAGTATAAATCAATGGTTACTCATTTGGTTTATTACCAGTAAATCTTGATGCTATTTCTGTTGACGACTGGAGTACTGATCCTGCTGCATTTTCTTTTCCTTTTGCAAGTGCACGAGCTCTCAGGACATTAGAGATTCCAAGGAGCGAGATCAGCGACTCCATAGTGGAAGACGTCGCGCCGAGGTTATCCAACGTTACCTTCTTGGACATCAGCAGCTGCACAAAGATCGGAGCTCGCGCCCTGGAGGCGTTCGGCAAGCACTTCAAATCCCTGGTCGGGCTCCGGCGGGTCATGCACCCCATAGACGTCGCCGACAAGGTCTGCCAACACGACGAGGCCCACGCCATCGCCAGCACCATGCCGAAGCTCCGGCACCTCGAGATGGGTTACATGCTCATCGCGACGGAGGCGGTCCTTGAGATCCTCTCCCAGTGCCGTGACCTCAAGTTCCTGGACCTGCGCGGCTGCTGGGGCGTCGACGACAAGTTCTTGCAGGAGAGGCACCCCGGACTCAATGTTCTAGGGCCTGGCGTGGACGACTGCTTCGAGAACAATTACTGGGAGGAGTGCTCGGACTACTCGGACTCCTCCATCTACTCCTGGGAGTTCATGGACGACGGCTACTACGCCGTCGGGAGCGACGACGAGGCCGTGTGGGACGACGGCCAGGGCCTCGAGAACCTGGAGGTGAGGTTCTACGGTGGTGGTTTCAGTGAGAGCTACGCCGGTTTCGATTGGCCACCATCGCCATGAAAGCTGTGTTTACCTTGACAAAAAAAAATCCTGCATCTTCTTGCTGCTATTGTTGCCTTCCCCCCGTGTGTTGTTCGTAAGCTTGCAGATATGTTGTTGTGCTGTGTCATCATCGTCGTTTAGCTTGCAGATATGGATGTAAACTTTGGTGTTTACATGAAGCAAATGAATCCATATGGTGAAAACTCACCTGTGTTTTGTGTCATCCTACTATGTAACGCCCCCATTTCTGGAGACGGTACGGAACATCGCAACCGTACGGAATGTACAGTTATGACGTTCTAGGGTTACATGTGATCATCACAACAGCACCAGCTTACGCAAACGTACCAACTTTATTACATTATTATATTGTTGTTAATGTACACAGCGGGCGCGTAAGCCCATACACCACCATATACACACAAAAGGATCAACGGCCTGAGCGCGGCTAAATCCTAAGCCCAATCTTCTTCAAAGTAGACTGGTTCTTCAGGAGTGTCTTCTTCCACCACGTCATCTTGCCAGTACTGGCCTTCTGTTGATTGTGTTTAGCAAATCATGAGTACCACTGTACCCAGCAAGTCACAGGGGTAAACCCTGGTTTACTATATGCATGGTATTTCAAGGATGAGAGTATATTGGTTGTATTACAGTGGGTGGATGCAGTTTTATTTGTAAGCAAGCAAAACTTGAAGATGTTTGCTCCTTAAGATCAGGGGTTTTGATTAACAGAATCAATTCGTCACTTATCACATTAAATCATCTTCAATCCTACTTATGCCTTGTTATTGGAATCACCCAATTAACACAGCTTCATTAACCGGAAGCACGGCGTATTCGAATACCATTTGTTACACTCTGCAGAGTTGCTCAACTTTACCCACACGATCCCTTAACTCCCGCGACAGAGTTAAGAAAGCCAGGTCGGTTCACTGCTCCATTCTTTATATAGACTCTACCCGATAGCATCACTCAGTCACGGCTACAATTGCACATATACTCTTCTCTAGCCGTTTGTGAGTGAATACTACCGTTGTTAGGTACCCGCAGCATACCTAACTCCCCGTCTACCTGTCATCACAGCCTGTAGAGTTTCAATTGAATGGAGCAGCTACTAGACCAGTGTTGATAAGTCAACTCCTGTGGCCTGAGCGTTGACTATGTCTTTTACTTGGCACAAGGTTCTCGTCCTTACATTTTTCACCTGAGGCATCCAACCACATCCCCCTCTGTGCCCACTGGCACTACCACCACCCATCCATACCAGCATCTCACTCGGGCAAGGTCGTGGGCGTAGATCACCGCGTGATTTCCCACAGCACACCCATCCCAGTCTTAATTCCTCTAAGGTAAAGTCGTGGGCGTAGATCACCACGTGATTTCCCACAACACATCTTTACCTTAGTATCAGCTTTGAAATCCTACCGGCCTGCGGCCAACACCTTAGTAGTACAAAGTTGTTGTATGAGGCGATCATGGTTACTTTGATATCATATATTATTTCTTACTAAGGTTGTCAAGGTGAATATGGCCATCAAGGTTAACAGGGCTATTTATCAGTGGTAGGCTTATCTAGATAGCATGCCATTCTAAATCTTTGTTTTAAGCAATTATCAGTTCGCAACTATCCATAATGAAAATACATTAAATAAATAATGTAATTCAATAGGATTCAATATGATCAAAAACATGTGACTTGCCTTGCTGGTCCGTAATCTCTACTATGTCGTAGATCTGAGCAGTCGGCTCCGGCTCCGGAACTGGGACTTCAGCTACGTCGGAGGCTAGCGTAAACACATAAAATCATAACATAAGCTCCAACTCAAAACATGCCCAAATTAAAGTAACCAATGCAAAAAGGAGCCAATTAAAATAAATTTTCAACCAAATACTTTAGAAGTGTGCGGATGGACGTTTTGCTAGAAAAGGCATTTTTGAATCGATGAAATTTGGATTTGGGATAATTAGGGTTAGCAAAAGAGGAAAATTCAAATTTAATAAATTTGAATTTGGAGGAATAGAGACCAGATTTGAACTCAGGATATTTTTCTGGTCCAGATGGTGTATTTTTGTATTTTTGGGAATTTTCTAGATTTTTCTATGATTTTTGGGACTTTTCTGGATTTTCTCTCGGTGTGAACAGTACTGGGCTCGGCCCGATGAACAGTACGGCCCGGCCCATGCGCACGGTGCGGCGGCGGCCGGCGTATCCGCGACCGTGCCAGCCCACCGGCCCGGCTCGGCTTTCGGCCGCGCAGGCCGAAGCCCACACGCGCGTGCGGGTGGAGTCCAGCGCGGGCGCGCGCGCACTCACGCGATGAGCGACGCGTGGTCGGTGCCGACGGTGCGGATGGGGCGAGGACGATGCGTCGGAGCGGTCGGATGGAGCGGGGGCGCGGAGCGAGCGGCTGGGATTTAAATGGAGGCCGACGGTTGGATGAAACCCGATCGACGGCTGCGCGTCGTCGTCTTCCTCCCTCCGCTCCCGACTCGGCGGGAAAACGGAGCGCAGGCTCCGGTGCGGGGAGGCGGAGGCAATGACGCTCCCGGGGGACGGCCATAGCCAAAAGGTGCGCTCACGGGTGCTGAATCCATTTGTGGGTAGCTGGAGGAGTTTGGGTGGACAGGGATGGTCGCGGACTCTCGGGAAGGCAGGGGCATGTCCGGTGGCGCTACGGGATGCCGACGGCTTTGCGACCCAATTGGCCGACGTTTCACCATCTAGGGGACCTTAGGGATCCATTGCCGGTGGCGGTGCAGCTCGGGGAAGGCTGGAGTGGCCTAGCCACGGTGACGGCCTTGGGGTCGGCGGCGAGCTTCGTGGCTCGACCTCTGGGCAAGTGCTCTTGCCCCGGTGGTTGCGCCATCGTGTTTAGGGAGTAGAAGCACACGTGTGGGCGTACGGAATTGGATTGGAATTGAGTAAACTCTTCAATTGGATTTTAGGGCTCACCGGCGCAGGGGTGGGGATTGCCGGCGGTGGAGGCGGCGAGAGCTTAATCGGTGGAGTAGGGAGAGGGAGGGGGCGGTCTGGAAGCGCTCTACAGTGGAATTAGGCCTTTATACGGCGTGTACAGGTGGCGCGGCTGCGAGGCGGTTCGGCGCCCGTTCTCCCGCGAGGAAAGGGGGAGGAGGGGTGAGCTGGGGCTGCGCCGAGCGGAGGAGGGCAAGGTGGCGGGGTGAATCTGCAGCACTTGAGTGCTTTCTTGACTTCAGAGGGAGAGAAGCAACGGGAAGGCTTGCGTTGGCGCCGGCGAGGACAGCGGGCTGCCCGGGCATTCTCCGCACGGGGAGAAGGGCGGGGCGGCGTCTCTGGCGCGTGGGGTCGGCGTCCTCGCGGGCTTGAGCTGGAGGGTAGTCTCCCCTGTCACGCTGGCGGGGGAAACGGCGACGTGGGGCGTCGGCGGCTTCGGGAAGGAGAGGCCGAGCGGCGTGCGCGCGAACGGCGCTGGCCCAAAGCGAAGGCGGAAAGGGAGGAAAAGGAAAGCGGTTTTTCCCAGTTTTTGCCAAATTGGGTAAGTTTTCAAATTCAATTTGAATTTCCAAAATTTTTTAAAAATGCCTCAAAATTTGGGGTGTTTCATACTATACATTATTGTACCTCCAGTTGTTATCTTGTATTTGTTGGTTGGAGTTTTTGTTTATAGAGTATTGCTATACAACATTCGACTGTTTTTGAGGACAAAAACAGTCAGATTGATCTGGGACGTTAGATCTCCATCTAACGGATCCACCCATACAAGTCCCCCTAAAAAAAATGACCCCCTCCAAAAAAAATGATCTGGGGCGTTGTATCTCCATCTAACGGCTTAAAATGTGACTATTTTTATCCTCAAAAACAGTCGAATGTTGTATAGACACTCCAATGTTTATATGAGCCGGTACAAAGATGAACTGGCTTCTGCAGCCTCATCTATTGGACAAGATTTGCAGCAGATGTGGCCTGCTGTGCCAGGTAGAGCAGTGGAGAAGAGTACCCTGCTTCTATTTACATGGCAATGCAGCCCTCTCAGGACAAACAAATAGTTAAAAGCTACTCCACTTTCAGGTCGGACCGCGGTGACCACCGGAGCGAAGATTTTGCCGTGACATCATGTAATAAAGCGGGATCTCTTTCGGAATGGGGGTGGGAAAATGGGAATCACTTCCAACCAGGGCAAATCGACTGCCTCTTGCAAGCCAATGTTAGCCCCGGCCTTCCCGTGCGTCTGCTGCATCTCTGCAACTTTGGCACTGCACACTAGATTCTGCCGGCTATTCCCAATTCCCATGCTGACAGCAGCTTATTAAATCTACCTTGAGGTATGGTCAGGTCTGAGTGGATACCTCTGCCAAAAATATTGGATGCTCTCTGGCTGTGATCCTGTACTAGTTTTGAAATCATTGGGTCAGGATTGTCTCCTTGACATTATGCTCCTAATACTATATCAAGTAGTATGATCCCGTGCTGATTCAGGAATCGGTGGATCAGGGATGCCTCTTTTGCATTTTGGCTATAGGGCAGTGTGTATTTCGCAAGTTTCCGTGCACTGAACAACAGTTCAAGAGTTCAGAGAAACTAAAGATGAGAGATACTATGCTGCTGCTGCAGTGACATCTTTGGCAAATATGGCACTGTGCCGTCGCTATGCGATCTTTCTTGATTAGGGTGGTCTCAAAAGGATGGAAAAGGGATAAACTTTTTAGAAATCCACAATGAACACCGGCGTTAGGATTGTTAATGTGATTTTTCTGAATGGGATGTATGTACTCTTGCAACCCAGGCCATGTTCCTATCACTCTCGGAGAATGAATGATTATTAAACCTTTTTCTTTAACGGTATTTAAAATCTTCACTCAAGAGATTATAAGAGTCATCAGGTTCAGACCACACCAACTAAGCTTCATAATGCAAGGCTAGAGATCTTAATTGACAAAATCAGCAACCTTCTGCTCAAGACCGGTCTGACCGTCATGGATGGGCCGGTCTGGCCGCCATGGTCAGTCTGATCGCACACATAAGGCTGTTTTGACCAGCGGGGCCAGTTTGACCGCAAATCCAGAGCTGATCTGACAAGTCCCCTATTCTCAGACCTAAAAGTCTTTCACGACAAAACTCAAATATCAAGAACTTGCTCAATTCTTATTCAAACACTTCTAAATTTTGCATGAGACTTGCTCAAGCATTATGAACCTAAACCAATCAAGAATCATAAGATTTTTAGACTTAGATTCACTAAATTGAAGAGAATCGAATCTAGGTCATAAGAACACCAAGAACTCAAATTACTTTTTGCTCCTGAGGATCAAAGACATGAGATCTTCCATATATATTCTCACGTGTCCTATCAAAGTAATCTAAGCAAGAGTTTGGGCTAGAACTCCCACGAGTACAAAATCACAAATTTAGCTCAAAAACAAGCAAAACCGAGTAAAAATGCAAACAAAAATATGATTGAGATAAAACTTTGATCTATTACCAGTAGATGGTGAAGTTTACATAATCATGAATGATTACAAAGTGCAGCCAAAGCACCACTCTTTCCTCTCTCAAGTTTTCTCTCTCATAACCATAGAAGGAGATAATGTGTTAGAACAAAAACCTAAACCCTACAATCCTTGGATCTAATACATCATCTCCTCTCATTTAATAACCAGCAATAACCCTAATGGGTCCAACCTATTAAGACACCAAGGAAACCCGTTAACCTCACTAACACGGATTTTACACTCACATACTCTTCTCAAAGCGTTTACAAGACTCAACTCGCTAACACCTTAGCGATTGATCCACTTAGCAATTCCAGCTCTTATTGACCTAAATCACTTCTCATTTTTGCCTCCTTGCGCCATATTTTTTAGCAAGACATCTACCTGGTATTTGGTCAACAACCAAAATACCCCTCGACGAAGCTTTCGGGCACCTTCTCTTGACTTCGTCTTCACTTTCACCTTAAAACATCTCCACATACTTTGATACGTAGTCCATAGTACCTGATATCTAGTCATCACATCTTTACGCATTTGGTCTCCCCCGAACCGTCTCTACATTCATCGGCATTGACATTTGGCATAGCACATGCACCAACTCGTGTTTTTACGATCCTTGTATTCTCTATGCTTCCCACTTAAGTCATGTAGTCTCACCTAGAGTTACACAATCGCTCGGACCTCAGCTCCCCTGCCTAGTCCTGGTCCATTGCCGTCAACCACTAATATTCTCTAAGCCACATGCTTATCCAAAGACCAAGCGACCATCTTGAGTACAAGTTTCATACATTTGACTTACGTTAGTCAAAACTTATCTAACTCAAAAACCATTTTTACTAATCTCTAGCCACAGCCAACAGTCTGACCGTACTCTCCATGGCAGTCAGACCGTTGTCCACTAGCCGGTCTGACCGCTTAAGACCACCAAAAACACATTCTATGGAATTTCGATTAAAATCTATCTAGTTCCAACTCTAGTTTCCAATTCTAGTGACACCAAGTGAAAACTCATCCCTAAACAAACATACATAAGTGTTTGGTGTTCAATTTTTCAAAAGTCCATTACCAGTAGGACCGCTTGCCCTATAATGGCTAGATCGTCAGGCATTTGCCGGTCAGATCATCGACTCCATGGCAGTCGAATCGTTTGAACCCTGACAGCATAATCTAAAATCTGAATTTTCTAAAACTTTTGTAAAATTTAAATTCAATTTAATTAAAAATATTAATTATTTATCACGAACATATACTAAGACATTCCACATGGTCTGTCACAGTTTTACGTTTTCCATGTGTCGTCCTCACCTCACCTGCCATTCTTTCGTCCCCTTGTTTTATTACTTTCCAAGATTCCTTGTTGGAACTTGTAGGTGACGATAGTGTCTACAAAAGCTTACCGACTGGCTGCTGCTTCTGTAAAAGCATCGCTGTAACACTCTTGGCACCTGGTTGGTTCGAATATTTCTTTGTAATGAATTCCAGCCATTAATTCATTATCCTCTCCCTCCCTCGCCCTCTCTCTCTGTGATCGGAGAAGAGAGCCTGTAAAACCAATCAAACATAATTATCTTCGTGTTGGGCCATGTGACAAAAAAAGGTTGTAATAGTGAAATTCAGAGCCTCATCTCGGCTCTACGCTAACAGCGAATCAACTTTCCCCGCGGTAAACACGAGAGCATATAGATTCTCAATTCGCAGGCTGGTAAAGGGGATTATTTTTGGTTAAGGCCTGAGATCCAGCTGCCTCATTGGATGGTGTGGTCGGGATCGGAGAAGAGAACGGATAGGTCGGACGGCGATGAGCAAGCGCCGTATGTTCCGGCGAGTACCAGCATGCGCCGGACGGTGGCACTGTTGCTATTGCCACACGCTGCCGGTGACTCCATTGGAACCGTATCTAGGTGGCAATGTGCAAGCAAGATCGGATCTAAGATATTAGCACAGTTTAACATGGATTCTGCCCTGTCCATTTTGGTTTTTTTTTTGTTTATGCTTATGGCTTTTGTTCTTAGCTTTTACTTTCTTAATTTCGTTCTTTTTAATTTTTGTCTTTTTTAGGTTTTTTTATCTTTTTCCATATTCCTTTGCATTGTCTGTGATAAAATAACATTTCTTTAATTTATTTTAAAATTTAATTACACTAAAAAATTATCAGCAGCTACAATACAAAATAACCTCAAACACTAAAAATGCCAAAAGCCCATAATCATAATTTATTTTTAGTCGCTTTATTTTTTTTCATTTGCACATATCGATGTTCCTTTGCGAAAGGTCATGTCCTAAGGTACAGTTGTGATCATTTAGGCTTATTTTTAGTGGTTTATGGCTAAAAAGCATTGTAGCTGGCTGAAAAAACACTGTAGCTAACAGAGGCTTATTTAGCATAATTAAATTTAAAAAATTAAAAAATATATATAAAAATGTTAGCCCATTATGTATAATACAAATAAATACAAGAAAAAAAAGAACCGGCAAAAAAGCTCAACAAAAAGTCAAAAGTTTAAAAAAACGAAATTTATAAATAGTAAAAAATAAGCCGAAAGTTAAAAGCTGAAGCTAAAACGATTGAAAATTGACTCACCTCTCCACGCGCGACATGCGTACGGGAAAGGCACAATTGCAATGATGTCCGTTGGTCGTGCGAACCTTGGATGCGTTCGTCGATTTTTGCTAATCAATCTATGAGGGCTTATTACTGGCATTAGAAGCCGGCCTTGCCGCCAAAGTGCACGTCGGCGAGCATTCCGACGAGCCGGCCTTGAACGTCACGTCCCCCTGCGACGGCCAAGAACCTTCACCTAAAGAGGAGTATTATGAAACCATACCCTACGGAGAGTATGTGGCTGCCCCATGTGGGCCCTACTCGGGTTTCTTCTTCCTCTCTAAGACGATATATGGGTGCCTACCAAGTTCTCAGGACTCATGGCTATAAATGTATAAGAGATATTATTGTAATTTATACAAAAAGGTTATTAGAATAAAGAAAATCGCCAGATTTCTCTCTCTAAATCTTATATCTATTTGTTCTTCTATTTTTGTATTGTCTAACCGATTGATTATTCTTGCTTCTAATTGTATTAATTGATTCTGTGATCACTCAACCACAGTTATTTAACACGTATGCCGTTTGGCTCGTGCTTTCTGACAAAGAAGAGAGTAAAACTGGAGCCCACAGATTTCTTGCAGCTGGTGTAAAGAGTAAAACTGGAGCCCACAGATTTCTTGCAGCTGGTGTGCCGCGGCGATGAGACATGCAAGTGAAGCGTACCACAACATAAAGGTATAAATACCAGTTGCAAAGGAACGTCGAAACATTCTAGTTCTCCACGTAGAGGGTATACAGATTAGATGATCTCTTCCGAGGGTTTCAAGCTCATCACGTACAGGTCAAGAATTGATAATGATTCTTATTTAGCTGAATCCACATGTCAAGAATCAATGATGATTAAATTCAGATCAGCAACCATGTTAAACTTCTCAAAGTGCTGTATTCGGGCCATCTGAATCACATACGTCGAAGATGCATAGACACAATACCGATTACTGAGTCGCCAAACCAATATCACATGATGCTGGTATAATAATAGTATAATACTACGTTTTGCATACTGCAAGCCAACGGGTACACGATGCTGGTAGACAAGGGGGTAAGTAGTAGGAGCATTCACCCGGCATACTATGTCTGTATGAAATAACATAATTAAAACTGCAGCAGGTAGAATTATTCCCGGGACTGATTGGACTGACTATGGTTGGCATTGCATTTAACTTCATGAAAATCTCGTACTTCATAAGTACGGTCTGTAGCGCATTGGACGGCGGAATCTGGGAACTCTCCTGAAAGAGCATTAAGAAGATAACGTTAAAGAGGAAAATACAGCTAGACATCCACGTTGTGAAAGGCCGCTGAACTCACCCGTAACCGTACGGTGGGAAATACGGTGCCCCATATGATCTATATGGGTAGCCATGGTAAGGATTATAGCCACGTGGTGGGCGCTGCTTCATCCCAGGAACATTAGTCCTCTTTGGTGCCACCTGTTCAGCACAGAGTGAGGGTTAAGTTTCATGCAAGGACAAAACATTGTTAAGAACTTTTTGAACCCTTGAGGTCATAATGAGGTTCTGTTGAATTATTCTGCACCTTGATCTGACGACCATGCAATTCAGATTCATTCAAATTAAGAGCCTCCTGAACGGCTTCTTGTTCCAGAAATTCCACATAAGCAAAACCTTTCGGTTGTCCAAACTTGTCAGTCAAGATTGTCACTCTATTGACAGTCCCACAAGCTTGAAAATGCTGCTGCACTTCTTCTGGGGTACACGCATAATCAACCTGCAGTAGATGATCGCATCAGTAAAACGAAGTCCAACACAAGACATGCCGTTAAATAATTAACTGACACATGAGGCAACTTAAAATCGTGTTTACCAGGTTTGGACTTGCAGCCCACTACAAGAGTAAAAGAGTGTTTATGAACACCTCTTTACAACCATCAATCAATGACACATATATACTGGTATTTGTGTAATTGTGTTACTACGCAAGATCAAGGCTAAAGTAGATGTCAAGAAACAGGCAAAAATCCTCATGACACAATGTAACCAAGGGAGGGAGGATATATTTGATATATTGGTATGAAGAAAACCATCACTGATATATCGATATTAGTCACCTTGATAACATTGAAAATTTAAATGGTTACTTTTCATGACTAATCATTCCTTTGAAGGCTTCTATGTGCTACACAAGAAACCTCACTGAGGTAAGAACTTGCAATATCCAATACAAACAATAAATTACTACATAATTAATAGAGAAATAGGGCAATTTATTGAAGTCATGAAAAATCTTCATTTAAAAGGTATTCGAGGTTTGGTTAGGATAAAGGTTGTCACAGCGCTCTGGTCAGCCGCGGTGAGCACGGAGCGCCTAGATGCCTAGGCACCCGCTATGGTGAGAGTTAGACGGTGGTAATAAAAATAACAAACAATACTTCATATGGCTGAGAATTAAATAAATATACCTCATCCGACAAGAAATTAAATAAGCGTATCACAAATTCTCCAAATAACAACGAAGTTAACTAACATTAGTACACAACACACCCTCAAGGTTTTAATAATTCAATAATATCCTAAGTCAGTGATGCACAATAGCATTCTATTTTTCCAAATTAATGCAAGTAACATTGAACACCACTAAACCGCAACCATGGGAGATCAATATCACTAGGAATGCTATTTTACTGACCATCGAAGAATTCAGCAGCAGAATCAACATTTTTTTAAAACCTTCACAACTCGAATTTTTAATAGCATGAACAAATAATGTTAGCAAAAGCTGCTATTTTGATTCTATGCAAATTTTAGCCAAGTAGATAAAAGCTATTCGCTTATTTCCCACCAACCATGCTTTTTCTAAGGAGCAATCCCAGGCGCTCGCCTAAGTTCCCAAGCCTGAGCGAACAACCTCGGCGTCAGCCGCCAGGACGCTTAGGTGACGCCATGACAACCCTGGTCAAGATGACAATTTAGGGGGGGGGGGAGTTGGTAGCAACCAATTCGATAATGGTAAAAATATAAGAGAAACATCATATATATATATATATATATATATATATATATATATATAGGGCCTGTTTTTGTTTGCTGCGGCTTTTGGCTTTTGGCTGAAATTTTTGAATTTTAGCTGTTTACGGTACAGATTACGGAGAGATCGATACTCAGTTGCGATTTTGGCTGGTACAGATGTTGGGCGATAAGGCGAGGCGAGGCGCCAGACTACCTTCACACCTTTTAGGCGACTATGGCGTGCGGCGAGACGACGCCATACTCACATCCTAACCTTTTATAGCAGCAAATTTGTTGAACATACAGTGTAATGTTATAAATATAACAGATAATGATGGATACTAAAACATGTATTAAACAGGTAAATAACTGAAACATGTATTATTGGTTGCATTGCTTGATTGCTATGAAGTAATAACCGTAATATAAACACGTCTGTCGCCCGTCGGTGGCCATCAGTCGCACTCGCCATTTTCTCTCTCTCTCTCTCTCTCTCTCTCGCCGGTCGCTCCCTCGCTCAATCGCTCCTCGCTCGCTCTTCATTTCTCGGCAGCACCGCCGCCGACCTCTCTCGCTCGCTCAAGGCTTCCTCCCTCGGCTGCTCCCTCCCTCGGTCTCCCTCGCTCCTCCCTCCCTCACCATCCATAGTCCCCGCCGGTCTCCGCCCTTGTGGGGCCATCCGGCCATAACGACGCGGCGGTGGGGAGGCGAACGGGGAGGGGGACTAGGCCACTGGGGAGACGGAGAGGGCGAAGGGAGGGGGAAGCGGAGAAGGCGAAGGGGAGGGGAGGCGGAGAAGACGGCGGACAAGCACGAGCGGAGGCCGGAGAGAAGACAACAAGCACACAACGAAGGGGAGGAGCCGAGGAAGGGAGGTGGAACGCACCTGGGCGGCTGGGCGAGGCAGCGAGGCGGTGTTTACCGGCGACAGCGAGGCAGAATCTGGCAAGCCGGCGGCGGCGGCCCCGTGCGCGCACGCGAAGAAACCCTAGCTCACTGGCCCGGAGGGTGGCGGCGTGGAGGCCTGGAGGGAGGCGGCGGCATGGAGGCCTGGAGATCACCCGAGGTCGCCGCCGCGCGACCTCCCTTCGCTTCGCATGTAACGCCTACGCCCGTATCCGGTATCCCCTTATTTCCCCCCCCCCCCCACTTGTTTCTCCCGCGCTCCCTCCCTCCATTTTCCCGCCGTTTCCCGCCTGGCACAAAGGTATGGCGCCCACCTTGCTCTTGCGACGCGGCGTCGCGGCCATGGCGACGACTAGGCGACGCCATCCCGTCCGAGGCGGACGCCATACGCACCCGAGGCGAGGCGACAGCCGTGGCGGCAGCTCCAGGCCGCTCCGACGCCAAAGCGACGATTAGGCGACGCCTTAATAACACTGATGGGAAATATAGAAGTTAAGAAACAAATGGAAAGAAAAGCTCAATAGCATGTTAAAGGGCCTAAAACCTGTGTGTGCAAGATATAATTTCTAGTACTTTTATTCTCTAGTCTATACTGCAAGCATTTCAAGAAAAAATAAAGCCCAAAAGAAAATTTTTGATAGAACCAAGCATTGTTAATCTTTCATCAAGCTATGCTCCCTTCCAGAATCACTGCAACATCAAGGTGACATGGCTTCCTTGTTAATACCTTGAACAACATTTATTAAAGGTTTGTCTTCTGCATGTCACCCTATGTGCAGTACTAGAATATTGGGCATCCTTTACTTGCATGTTAGTAAGAAAAAGTTAAATGAGATCCTTGAAAAACAATAACAATCACATTTACACTAACACAACAGCAAAGGAGTCGTAATTAGTTAAGAACATCAATGAAAAAGGGATCCAAAAGAGAAAAGGCACAGTGAGACGTGCTTTGACAGCAAACACAAACAATTTTGAAGTGAAAAGAGGAAGGCAAAAATGAAAGAGGAGGAAGATAAGCAAGCGCAAGTTCATACAGAGCAAAGAACAGAGTCAGCATTAAGGCTCCCTACTGTTAAACTTACATGTCATACCTATGCACCATTCAGGAGGTTCTCATTGGGCCGGTGGCTAAGAACCACTCCACATCACACGCAGGTTCGAGTCTCAAGAGCCATTTCCAAGTGTGTACAGCAGCTTTCTAAACTTCCTTTGCTTCTTCAGGGAGGTAACCTATCCTAGAATATGTATATTTGTTTTTTTTTCTATTCCTTTTCCTTTTTCCCATGCTCTTTTTAAAAAAAAATTCAGGGGTTCTTTTCTTTTCTCTCTAAGCTAATAGTAAAATATGGGCTGGTATTCAACCAGATGCCAATTACTTAATTTCAAAAGGCTTGATCACAGCATACTACACCTGCGACCATCACCATTATTCAATTAATGAACCAAAAAAATAGAACACCATAAAGACAAAGAATACACTATATCTGAGTATTGTTAGCAAACAATGGTGGCAAATGCAAACAACAAATCACAACAGTAGTGCAAAACTGCAAATCAATATTTTATGCTTTGTTGTTCCAAGGAATGGTAATAAGCATGAACTACAACAAAGAGCAATATCCAAATTAAGAATTAGCTTTAATATGCCTGCTGACAGTAAAGACACGCAGGAGTTAAGCAATTTCACGAGCCACGGCACACTATCTATTGAACATAAGAGAAGTGGAGCAAATAAATCAGGTCTTTTGAGATAGGTATCTCATATCTAAGTTAAAGTGAACCAAAGACATTTATAGCTAGCCAGTAGCCAATATCTGAATTATACATATATCCATATATCCACGCTCCATAGTTTATTCTACATAGCACAACAACTATAGGAATACCTTGGCAATGCAACTACATCCTTTACAGCTACCATACTACATACCCAACACTTGACATGTGTATGGCTCTACATGCGTGCACGTGTGTGAGAGAAAGAGAAAGAGAGAGAGCTCATAAAATCTTACATTTCCAACATACACAGAGCGAGAATCCACCTGCTCCTTTGCTTCAGCTGTAGATGCACTAGGATCTCCACCTATAAAACAAAATGAGTAATTGCATAAGAGAACTTTCTGTGAGTACTAGACTAAATCAGAACAGTAAAAATGCACTAAACCCTAAACCAAATCATAAACGATCAGCCAGATAGATATTTCACGATGTTTTCCAGGTAAATTAGTATGTCAAGACAGATAAAAACCAGACCAAGTGATGTGTTAAGAGAACCTGATGTCGGTTCTATCACAAGTTAAAAATGCAGTAAACCCTAAACCAAATCTCAAAGGCTCATCCAGATATATATTTAATGACATTGCATGGCCAAATTGCTATGTTCAGCCATATGGGAAATAGACACACATGTGTGCAGTCCCGAATTAGATCAATACAAGCATACACAACCAGAAGAAATCATGTGGGAACTTGCTCCCTCATTTTGTTGCATGAGTCATAACCATATCCCACACCCCAGAAAAGATATTTAGAAACGCCCCAAGAGGTATCCATGCCAAAACAAAGGTAATACATGCGACACAATTGTGCAACTACAGAGGCATGACACCACCACCTCAACGAAAGCATTGTCTTCATTGCACGCACCTAAATTCATTGTTGATAATATAAAGTAATCAGTAGAAGAAATAGGATGATCAGAGATCAGCGGATAAGATATACACGAGAAAAGAGCAAGGGTCCCCCAATGCTATAGAAGAGAGATAAGGCCAAGGAAGGGATTTAGGGAGAAGGGGGGTGGATGGCAATTTTGAAATTTTAGCATGAAAATTGTCCTTAAAGTGCATATCCTGGCTATAATAGGACGTGGTAAACAAAAAGGAATCGGATATCTAGACTCCAGGTCAGTGGATTCTACGTGTAATATAATCGGCAAAAGTTAACTCAAGATACATGTAAGTCCATAGGCCCCGCTCAATAAAATTAGTAATCCTAGTTGTGTAGGCAGAACTTAAAATGTACTGCGTGATTCGCGCATTTGTACTGTAAGTGAAAGACATGATTTGCACGATTTAGTTTACCAACTCTAAACTACAGATTGAGACACTGACAACAGAATAACAAGCATGCCAAATGAATAGATCCACGACAGTTGCAAGTTAACAATTTACCGAGTTAATCTAACCAAATCAAGGATCTGGTCACTCTTCTTTTCTTTATCGAATAGCCTCGCACCTACTCTACGCCAGGGGCGTATCTAATGTAGGGCATGTGTGTTCAGCCGAACACCCAAATTTTTTGATAAAAAACCTAGTATATATAAGGTATAATACATATACATATATTTAATTGGGCCAAAATAACTATTTCTAGCCTCCAGTCCATCACTATTCAACTAGCCGGCCGGCCCGACTAGAAACGCATCGCGGCCTGCGGCCCAGCCCATTAATTCACGCGATAGAAACGGCGTCCCTGTCTCCCCGATGGCCCGGTCCATTCAATTCCCATCCTGCCCAATCCCTAACCCTAGCCGAGCTGCCCGAGCAGGCGAGTAGCAGCCCGCGACCCCGCGTCAACCGCGTGGTCCGCGCCTCCGGCCTTTGGCGCCGCGTGATCGCCATCTGGGCTTCGGCTCTCCGCGCCACACGGCCGGCGACGGCGCCTTCGGCCATCCACTCCGTCGGCTTTGCGCCGGCCGACCGGACCACGCGACCGCGCCTCCACCCTCCGGCTTCTCCACTCCACCTGCGGCCACATGATTTTCCAAAAAGAAATATTGGAGGTATGTGTCGCTTCTTAGCTAGTTGGTTTGACCAATATAATTGGCTTGAGTGTAGTGTAGAATGAGATGCTTCTTTCTGCTTCGTTTGTTATCTGTTCAAAGATAAAACTAATTGTGCTGGTGGAGATAGTTTTGTAAATAGGGTATTTAGAAATTGGAACATGTTGGAGCAATTATTAGTGCCCACAATGAAGCTCAAGAGAAATACAATTTATTCATTAAACCTAAAGCATCAATTGAGGAATCTTTTGCTTCAAACTCAAAACAACAAAAGGCATGAAGCATCGCCGAGTTAATTTGTGAACTTTTACAATTGTTTTGTAATTTCTTTATATTATTTGATATATTATCCTTAGTACAAACAATTGTATTTAATTATTACTACTGTAGATCTTTATATTTTGTACTGAAAATTTTTTGTACAACTTCGAACACCCATTCTAAAATTCCTGCGTCCGCCACTGCTCTACGCAGAGATCTTCGAAAGATTTAGCGAAATAGATCGAATGCGGCTCATCTAAACTAAGTAGTAGTAAATCGCAACAAGAAACGTAAGCATCGAAAGCTACGTAGCAGTGAGCGCATCGGGAAGACTGAGAACCTTGCATCTCCTTGGCGACCTTGGCCTGCATGTCGCGGAGGGCTGCGGCCTCCTCCTCCATCTCCTTCAGCCTGCGCTTCATCTCGTCGAGCTCCTGCAGCTGCGAGAACCAACACGATCAGAGACTTAGACCTAGGGTTAGGGTTTACCGCGGAGACACGGGTCGAGGTGTTTTACCTTGGCCGCATCGTCTCCGCCCGAGGTCATGTCGACGTCGGCGCCGTCCATGTCGCCGTCCACCGGGATCTCCTGGCCATACACCTCGTGCTCCTCCTCGTCCATGGCGGTGCGCTCCGTGGTCTCTTCGATCCAATCCGGTTTGGTCGCCGACTCGCCGCGGTGCGGGGTTTGGTAAGGGGGCAGAGGGGAGGGAGCATGTGGACCCAAGATGGGCTGGATTTTATTAGGCTTATAGGCCTTGGATCATGTGGGGCTTTGTTGATACAGACTAGGCTAGAAGCTTCGTAGGCCTGTTGATTTCGGCCCATCCGATACGACTGCGTGTATCCCTCGAATTCGTGGGGTCCACGAGAAGACCTGGTGGGTGGGCCCACGCATCCCACCGGAAAACTAAAGGCTGTATATACGCGCACCTTCTGGAATGTTCCAGCAGCGGCGGCACCTTCCCGAACCTTCTCCGTCGCTCTCCCCCAAGCTTCACCGACTTATATATATAGGTATGTTCTTTTTTGCTGCGGTTTGTAGCTTTTGACTGTGGCTTATGACTTATGTGAACTAGTAGACCCTATCTTAAAAAAATATTTCATTTAAAAACTAGTTATTATAAAAAAACTGAAAAAACAGCTTTTAGAAGTTGAAAAGAACAAAGCCATAATTCCTCCCCGGTCTCCGCTGATCTGCTTCATTCACACCGCAAGAATCCAAGAACAACAGAGAGAGTGTGCCATGGCTTCCATTGTGGTTTCCAAGAGGATCCCGCTGGTGCGCACCGTGGAGAAGCTCCTGGCCGTGTCGTCCGCCCCCAGCGCCGCATCCGCTCTCAGGGCGGTGGCCGTCGCAGGCGGTGTCCGTGGCTACAACACCGGCGCACCACTCTGCCGCTACGAAAGGGACTAGCTGAATGACGACAGCAGGCACGAGTACCACGGCCGTCGCTGCGCGCGCAACATCGGCGTGCCCAGCTTCTTCTCAGGTAGTCGTCATCTCGCACCATGTCCAACTCAATTCGCTCCATTTCTCAATTTTACACCAATGGATCCAGTTCCAAATGCGTTAGAATGCGTGGCAGAGAGCTAATATGGCAACGCTAACTTCTCTTTAATTGTCCCAATATCCAGACATGTTTTGTGATCCGTTCAGTGCGCCGCAGAGCCTCGGCCGCCTGCTGAGTCTCATGGACGACTTGGCGGCGGCGCCCGGCCGTGCCGCTCCGCTACGGCGTGGGTGGAGCGCGGGTGGAGTGCGAAGGAGGACGACAAGGCGCTCCACCTGAGGGTGGACATGTCGGGCCTAGGGAAGGAGCATGTCAAGGTGTGGGCCGAGCATAACAACCTGGTGGTCAAGGGCGAGAAGGACTCCGAGGAGGAGGGGAAATTTTTTTGCTTTTTAGCTCAAAATTTGAAAGTTTTTTACATATGGACTCCTGGAGAAAAGATTTGCAAAAATGGACCCTTACCACGGCGCCAAAGCATATGGCGCCCAAGGTACGCGGCACGGTGCCATATGCTTTAACGCTGTGAGTGGCCACGTAGAATCCACGGTGGCATAGCGCGGCGCCAAAGCCCATGGCGCCGTTCTGTGCAACAACGACGCTAACGGCCGTGGCGCCGTGCTCTGGGACTTAAGCCTAAACTTGATGTTTTGGTGAATGTCCACATATCACGGCGCCAGCTACTTTGGCGCTGAGATGTTTATATACGACGCCAGAGTATTTGGCGCCTACTACGGCGCCAACGGGCTTGGCGCCGTATATAAACATCTCGGCGCCAAAGGAGCTGGCGCCGTGATAGCAACACCTACAGAAAAAACAGCAAAGACTTTGCTGTTTTTTCTGCAAAATATATGCACATACACAGATACATGTACATTCACACATAAAACATCTGAAAACGTAAACGACAACATCGCATAATTATCAATAGTCTTAAAATATTACATAACATCACATAAGTATCAAAAGTCTCAAAACATCAATAAGTCACTGCCTCTTAGCCTTTCCCTTGCCCTTGGCCAGGGCATCAGACCCTGGAGTGTACGTGCTCGGGGGACGGGCCGAACGACGAGGCCGCTGCGAAGCCTGAGTAGATGGTGCGTCGGGCATCTGCGACATCCCAATCTCGTGGTGGGTAGATGCCTCCTCGTCCTCGTGCTCCTCCTCCTCGTCATCTTGCTCTGCCTCGTCGTCGTCGTCATCATCGCCCTGACTGAAAAGTCGGAGTGCGTGACGAGCTCCTCGTGGACTGGCGTCTGCCGGCGTGTGATGACGAGGCTGCAGCTGCTGAGGCACCCGACCGCTGGGAGGCCGCCGGTATGATCACATCCGAGCGTGCGCGGCAACCACAACGACCTGCCGTCCGACTGAGCCGACGTCGAAGTCTCTGCAAGTAATGATATGTCATAATTGCATACATGCTAAATGGATCTAACTTAACGAATTATCTTCGTACCTGCAGGAAGTCCCTCAGGGGGTGGCTCTCGCTGTCCAGGTGGTTGAGAACCTCGTCGATCTCACGCACCGAGGTTTGGAGAGAAGTCCCCTAAAGAAATAAGTAAACATAAGTGCGAGATAAACGTATGGAACCAAAGTATTGCAAATATCATGCTTTTCGTACCACTCGATCGAGAATCGGAGCGGCCTCGACCACTGTGCCCTCCCTCGCACGCCTGTCGTATGCAGTGTCCTCGTCCTCGGACGAAACGAGGTCCGCGTAGTCGACATCGGTCCATTGCTGCCTCAGCCTGTAGTGGGTGGCAGTGTGGTACCAGGACAAGTAATCCCAGAAGCTGGCGTTGCTGTGGGGGGTATTGTCCCGCTCGCAGTTCTCCTCCATCCTCCTCCACCACTCGACGTACTCTCGGTGGTGATGAGCGAAGTCCGTCACCTTTCGTTGGCGGATCCTATCGAACCTGTACATATAGCAGATGTTAACAATAGGTGTTATAGTAAGACCCAATCGAATTCTAAATGAAACAAAAATTGTAACTTACTTGTGCAAAGTAACAGATGTCGACATCTGCTGGGGGGGATAGAACTGCACGAGGCCAAACTACCGCGCAACTCTGTGGGGGAGGTGAATCTCTATGGCGTAGAAGCAAATCAGCGGACACCTCATCCTCCAAAGATGGTAGTCCCTGCGGCACATGGTGCTGAGCGGTAGAGCTGCAACCTGTGGCTCGGAGTAAGGCTCCCACGAGACCTAGTAAGCAAACACATGTGCAAACACACGATTAGACATTTACAAAAACCAAGAACTGAAGGAAAAATAAATGCATTACCAATTTCTTACCATCGTGGGAGACAAGGTGTCCAGCTCATTGCTGAAATCCACGTACGCCCGCTGAGTGGTCGCGAACGGGACTGAGACGCTATCCCACAGGTACGCCACAGTGGGGCCGAGGTCATCCACACCCTGTGGACGCCAAGGCTGCGCCTGGAACACTCGAGGGCGTCCCACAGGAATACGTGTCCACATTCACACCTGTAGAAGGAAGACACAGCCACCGAGCGTCGACGTGGGCGTCGTGCGTCAGCAGGCCTCGCAAAGCTGACGGTAGAGGAACGCGAGGACCGCCGAACCCCAGCTGAACTGTCCAGCATCGCCCCAGTCCTGCAGGTAGTGGATGTACATCCACGAAGTGGCGTCCCCCGTGGCGTCTGGGAAAAGCACGGCCCCGAACATGTGGAGGACCCAAGCGTGGCAGTGGTAGGTCACCGTGGCGTCGTCTGCGTCCTCAGGGCATCCACCAAAGGTATTCCACAACCATGTAATGTGGACCCCCGAGACACGGCCTCGCCTGGCGTTCTCTGGGACAGGAGGCAATGGCGTGCCCAGGAAGGCCTCCACACGTGCCCTCCAGCCGTCAGACACCGCCGGGCCGACCACTAGCTGTCCCCTTATGGGAAGTCCAAGTATCATCGCCACGTCCTGCAGCGTGACGGTCATCTCCCCACAGGGAAGGTGGAACGTGTGTGTCTCTGGCCTCCATCTGTTCATAGTACACGGAGAAAAGAATTAGTTATGTACGTAAGAATATAGAAACGAAAACAAATAGACCCGATAGAGAAAATGCACCTGTCGACAAGTGCGATCAAAGCTGCGGGGTTCGAGAACGAAGTATGTGAAGCTCCTGAAAATTGCTATAAAAGTTAGCTGCGTGATGAAAACACATGTACATTTCGACAACACACGTACCTGGCCGTCCTCCGTGAGCCTGCCGCGGTGCTCCCTCTCGTAGAACTCGTCTAGCAGCCGGTACCTCGCCATCCTGTGCATTAAAAAAAACGTTAATGATAAAAATAACAATCTCGCTCAAACCAAACCCTAAAAACACATGTATTTCTTAATCAAACCCTAAAAACATATGTATTTCGAAATCAAACCCTAAAAACATGTATATTTCTAAATCAAACCCTAAATCTAAACATTCATCAATCTCGCTCAAATCAAACCCTAAAAACATATGTATTTCTAAATCAAACCCTAAAAATATGTGTATTTCTAAATCAAACCCTAAATCTAAACATTCATCAATCTCGCTCAAACCAAACCCTAAAACATGTGTATTTCTAAATCAAACCCTAAATCTAAATATTCATCAATCTCACTCAAATCAAACCCTAAAAACATATGTATTTCTAAATCAAACCCTAAAAACATATGTATTTCTAAAATGGACTGTAAAACATATGTATTTCTAAACATTCATCAATCTCGCTCAAACCAAACCCTAAAAACATGTGTATATCTAAATCAAACCCTAAATCTAAACATTCATCAATCTCGCTCAAATCAAACCCTAAAAACATATGTATTTCTAAAATGAACCCTAAAAACATATGTATTTCTAAACATTCATCAATCTCGCTCAAACCAAACCCTAAAAACATGTGTATTTCTAAATCAAACCCTAAATCTAAACATTCATCAATCTCGCTCAAATCAAACCCTAAAAACATATGTATTTCTAAAAATCAAACCCTAAAAACGAATCTATACACAATACTACTCTTACATTACACATATCTATTGAAAATCCAACCTAAATCCGAGCCAAA
The DNA here is from genome assembly GCA_017311315.1 of Dendrocalamus latiflorus. NCBI lineage: Eukaryota > Viridiplantae > Streptophyta > Magnoliopsida > Poales > Poaceae > Dendrocalamus > Dendrocalamus latiflorus. The sequence goes on from CM029610.1 coordinate 46,074,101, forward strand.
TTGAACTAATTTCATCTAGGGTTTCAAATCTTGCCCCACAAAATGTACCTCAAATAATCCATATTTATTGCAAAAAATCAAGGGAGGGGAGGGAGTTCACCTTGCTTGCTCGGTTTGGAAGAAAAATTGCGAGAAAAACGGATGGAATGGAGTGGATTTGGAGGGGGGAAGGAGAGGGGCGGCGGCGGTGGTCTGTTTGAACACGCAGGGGAAGTGAGGGGGTGGGGGGCCGCGCTCAGGCTTAATTCCCAGAGCACGGCGCCACGGCCGTTAGCGCCGTTGTTGCACAACACGGCACCATGGGCTTTGGCGCCGTGCTATGCCACCGTAGATCCTACGTGGCCACTCACGGCGTTAAAGCATATGGCGCCGTGCCGTGTACCCTGGGCGCCATATGCTTTGGCGCCGTGGTAAGGGTCCATTTTTGCAAATCTTTTCTCCAGGGGTCCATATGTAAAAAAACTTTCAAATTTTGGGCTAAAAAGCAAAAATTACGGAGGAGGAGGCTGCTCCCCCGAGGTACAGCGGCCGCATCGAACTCGCGCCGGAGGTGACAGGATGGACAAGATCAAGGCCGAGATGAAGAACGGCATGCTCAAGGTGGTCGTGCCCACGGTGAAGGAGGAGCGGGGCAAGGACGTCTTCCTGGTCAACGTCGAGTAGCAACTTTAAATCGCTCATCGCACGAAATTACACACTTGTGTTATCAAATATAAGCAATTCAGCGTGATGTGTTAGATAAGTTCTCTCTTTTTTTCAGTTTTGCTAATTTGGTGTTAGATTCGGTGGTTTGGTTAACTAGTTTAATACCCGTTCTTTGCTATGAAAAAATATATTATGCCAATAAGTCTGATTATCATTGTCAAACTCAATCTGTTGTATGCCTTCGGTTCAGTTGCTATGCTCGGCCGAACTTCGCCCAATTGGTGTTGCTTCTTCGCCGCTCACGCTCCTAGTTGCGTTGCTCGCTCTGTTGACCACACTTTGCTAGCTGTCTCGCCCACGCTTTAGCGTACACTCACAGTACTGGACTGGACTGGTGAGCCTTGGCTGTCTGCTGAGTCGTCGCTTGCTAGAATGGTCATGCTCATCGCCTGTCGTACTTCTGTACAATTATAAGTGCTCCATCAGGATGGCTCTTGCAAGTTGTTCCTCTCTAGTGATGGCAACGGTGACTACGTGTCTCACGTCAGCGATCCGTATATGCTCCGGTATAACCACCGTATTGCAGGGATTGTTTGACCCTGGTCGACCTGCCAACTGGAGGGTGTAAGCATGAAGGTGTTGTTCATCTATATTAGCATCAAACAAGTTGACTGTGCGGGCGACCAACTCAGCTTTCTCACTGGGTGGCTTACTCTCAGTGTGTCTAGCTAGATAACAATGTCGACATTGTCACGATGCTCTTGATTTGTGAGCAACTGTGGTACTATGGTGTCATGGGGAGCAGCATGCGCCAGCCAAACTCAAATTAGATGTAGTCCTAGATATAGTTGGAGATAAGATGAGTTGGTTGGAGTTGTTAGGAGATTTATTTTGTGTAATCTGTTCGGAATGGAGTGGAAAGAGAAGAAATCATGAGAGAAAAGCTGGCCCACAAGGCACTGTGGGCCACAAGGTTTAAAAGGTGGACGTCAGGAGCAACCCCACTCTCTTCATTTGTCAAATAATTTTACTGCTTTCCCAATTTCTTGACGTTGATAGAGACCCTCAATTAGCACATTGTACATTGACAAATCAACAAAAACCCATAAGCGATCACCTTGTCAAACATCTCCATGACTTTGTCGACCTTGCCCTGCTTGGCAAACCCATGGACCAGCATACTCATCCATTGGAACACATCATGGATAGCCCACATTACGGTAGCACTGCAGGAGTGAGGTGAGCGTGTACTTATTAACACTCCCGTCGCCGCACCTTGCCACCATCTCCCAGAGCATTGCCTCCGCGTTGTCCGCACGACTGGCCTTGGTGAGCACATCAAGGTAGTTGTACGTGTACGAGTTAGGGGTGCAGTTGAGGCACATCCTCGCACATTCAAAGACACGAGTGGTGGTGTCGAGAAGGCCAGCTGCGCCCAAGCAGCGAAGGAGAAATCCCAAGGTGCCGAGCGTCATGGGGCATTGTGCACACGAGTGAGGACGCGAGAGCAGTGAGGCCATGGTATTGAACGAGTAGCAGGAGTGGCGGAAGCCCCGCTGGTCGGCGGCCCAACGGAAGAAGTCGAGGGCATGGTGCCAGAAGGGGAGCCGCAGGAATACGGACCTAGTGGCGGGAGTGGCGAGGCGGGGGAGGCAGGCTGCATTGGGGGAGGCACGGGGGTGGGAGAATTTTCCAAGCAGGTGGTGGGCAATATAGGACAGGGAGACGAACACAGGGTCTACTGCGGGTGGGGCGATGGTGGTGAAGGGTTGGAAGAAGGAGGACGACACGGGGGGTGGCAGCGCAAGTGAGGCATTGAAGAGCCATGGAGACTGTTAGCGGAGTTTGGCCATTTTGTGCAATGGAGTAGAGACGGAAGGTGGCCGGAATTGAATGGGGTTTGGACTTTAAACTCGGGCTCGTTTGGTTCTCCATGTGTAGGTGTAATGGACGTCCCCTAGAATTTGATCTAGTCAACATCCTTTCCTACCATTCGATCATGAGACAGGCCAAGGTCACCTGGCCAGGGTTGGCTTTTGGGGGAGGGGTGCTGGCTGGGGCCATATGTCAGTGCCAGTTTTATGTGAGAGAATGTCGGATGACAGATGAGTTACCAATGAGAAGTGGATCATCATTACAAACTCTTTTAAAAAATAGTAAGGATTAAGCGTTGTGGATTCCGTACTGCTGGATCTAGTATCGGAACAACGCAACTGGCTAAGGTAATCCAACCCTATCTCCAGTTCCGACGTCCGTATCAAACACGTAATAAAAACTCGTATTGTTACTTCCGCGCGACACAAATAGACGAGCCGAGCGCGCACGCGAGCACGCAGACTCCGCACAGACACACGAGATCCACCTCCTTGTTCCGGCGCCGCTGGCCAAGCCGAGCAAGCCGTGCACCATGGCACAATCGCCGGAGAGGTATCCAGTGGAGGAAGCCAAAGCTGTCGTCTCCTTCCTGAGAAAGGTCAAGGCCCGCTTCGTGTCGCATCCGCCCGTCCACAATGAGTTCTACACCCTCCTCACAGGCTTCGGAAAGGGCGAGATCACCAACTTCAGCACCGTCGTGACGCGCGCAGAGGCTCTCCTCCAGGACCAGCCTGACCTCATCGCTCGTTTCAACGCCTTCCTCGCCTCCAACCCCAAGCCCAAATTCGAGCCCCCCACCGACGAAGACATTACTGCGGCAAAGCAGCGCAGCAGGAGACAACCGCCGCGCGGCTGTGCCAACACCCGATCCGACCTGTACGACAGCGCCAGCGTGCGGGACGTTACTTTCGACAAAGCCTTGCAGTTCTTGCAGCGGGTGAAGCACACATACGCCGAGCTTTACGACAGTCTCCTCGCAGATTTATCCAATGGCAGATTTAGGATTATATAAATGGGTGTTCGCAAATTACATTGTGTTATATTTTTTTAATATATACTTATATTGGTTTATAAAAACTGAAGATAAAAGTCACATTTCTAAGTCTATTGAAAGTCAATACCACTAAAACATTTGAAATAATAAACTAATACTAACACTTTATTTGGTGGTATCACAATTACAACTTTTTAGAGTAAAACTATTACACTTTATTTGTCTCTATTTATGATTTACCTCTCTAAGAATAACAATTAACGTGGGCACTTTGATGAACATATTGCTTCCGAAACATAAAATATAAATATTTATAAACCAAAACCAACTCTCCCAAATGATGTATATTTTGGATTGAAAGGATTATATAGATTCTTGCGACCACTAGATTTATGACAATTGGCACCATCAAATTCCTTCAAATAAAATATCTAAAATATCTAGATATTTCTAGAAAACTATGTAGATTTAAGAAAAATTTCAAATATTTTAATTGGACACTTTTGAGAAAAATAACTCTATCATTTATGATAATGTAGTTGAGTGCATGTGCTTAATAAAGTAAGCTAGTATTGCACTTTGATAATTACATTTTTCTGAATTGAGTATTAACTAAATAAATACCTCCTTAAGTTATAAATACATGTCGTTTTGAGATATTTTTCGATATATTTTTTATAAATTTACAGTTAATACAAGAAAATCATATGTATAGATTTGTCTTGAAATGTACTTCCATAATATTATAATTTATTGGGTTTTATAAACATATTAGGATACAAATTCGTGGTCAAAGTTACATTTTGGAGACCGTATTTGTAACTAGAGGGAGTATATTTTGAGAGATACATCTTAAAACATTTGATCCTTATCGCAAATCCAAACCATATATACTTATTCACATCCACCATCCACCAAATCCACCAGCAACCGGTCCTAAACAGTAGTCTTCCAATATTCATAACTTTTGTCCTACTCATCGAAAAATCATGTTCATGGGCTCTCTAGAATCCTTAATTATCTACATCTTTCATGTAGATAAATCATCTAAATTATTCCATCTAGTAATTTCAATCTATAGATTAATATATGCTACTAGAAGATGATAAATTTACCAGACAGTAGGATTACAAAATTCATAGCTTAAAATCTATTTATCCGATCAACACAAATAAATATTGTGTAGAAAGCTATCAAATTTCTCTACAATTATCTAGTAGATGATATTCCTAAATTACTCTAGTGCAATACCCATATTTACAAGAGAACAATATAGCAAATTAGCCGATTTACTAGTTTTTTCCCTATCCAACCGAGAAAGCCATGATCTCCTCCTCCCTTTTCCTCTTTTTTTCCCCAGCTCTTGTCCCGTTGCTACTCTCCTTTTCTTCCCTTGATTGACACTGATTTTCCCTGGCCTGCTCGCTGCTCCCTTGCGCCAACAGTTAGCAGCTGGACCGTACGTGCGTGCACTGAGGCGAAACTGGTGAACCCAGTAGCCGAGCGATGCAGTGGCCAGCGCCAAGTAACATGCATGACATGTGGGCCTTCAATGAGTCTTTCTTTTTCTTTCACACGAACCCTAGAATGAATCCCCAATGTTCAGCACAAGCGATAGACCATCGTCAAGATTTCTATCCTCCTCCCTCCTCCACCCCAAATCCGCAATCCTCACAGCCCAATCCCAAACATCTCTCGTCTCTAGTTCCAGCCCATCCTCTTCCTTGAACTCTTCTCCATATCTCGTCGCGACGGCGGATATTTCTTCGCCGTTTGTTTCAAATTCTCACGCCAACATCATTTAACCCTCGAAGCGAAGGAATTCTTCTCTCGTAGGCGTCGTCATCATCCTCTGCTCTGCCGGATTGATCTCTTCTTTCGCTGGTAAGGAAGCCCTAGCTAGCTTGGATTGTTGTTCTCAGAGTGAGCTTTGTCCTGAGGATCGTTTCTTTTCCGTGAGCAATCTCATCCAAATCTTCCTTTCTAGGATGGATAGTCCAGTCCATAGAGTTTGTGGTGGATTTGCTTGCTGCGTTGTGGAGTTAGAGTAGTAATTTATTTTTCCATATTTTTGGGGGTTAACTGAACCCCCATGTCCCACGCTAGGTCCGCCCCTGGAGCTATCCTACGTGGAGATGGAGGGAAGGATGGATGCTCATCAAGTCTACGCACGGGCCGAAGGAATTTTTGGCCCTGCACAGAGCGACTTGCTCCGCGATTTCGTCGAGTTCCTTCTGGCGGAGCACGACCCGCCGCCAAGTAGTGCAAAAGAGGAACCGGAAGAGCATCGCCGGACGTCGAAGCGCAAGCCCGCCCCTAGCGCGGTCCCAGCCGACGTTCCCAACAAGCTGAGCAGGGCCAAGAAACCCCGCGCCGACGACCGCAAGAACTGGCACGTCCTCATCGACGTCTCGGAGAGAGGCACGAGCGGAGGTGCTACCGAATACTCGAAGCTGGTAGCCACGATAAGACAAGCAGAGAAACTACAGAAAGAACGCACGCAAGGTGCCTCGTCTTCGGGCTCCCATGGCCGCCATGCCTTCGAGGATCTTTTCCCTACCCGCGAGAGCCGAGAATTCCTCGAGGATATGTACAACCATGGGTGGAAACTGATACAGGAGGCGCTCGAGGACGGCGAGCGCACCGACCTAGCGTTGGTGAAGATAATGGCTAGGCTGAGGGCCTGTTCTTTTCCTTCGAAGCTGACGGCTTTTGGCTTTTGCTATAGTACCTAACTTTCAAACGGAGTATTTTCTTATGACGGGGTCTACAAGTTAAATGATATACACGTTAAAAGCCCAATATCTGTACTAGCCAAAATCATAAGTAAGTATCTCTCTCCGTAATCTGTACTGTAAACATCTAAAATTCAAAAAATTTAGCCAAAAGTCATAAGCTATAGCTATTGCCAAACAGGCCCTGAGGCAGCAGGAGGACGAGGCCGTGAAGGTGGCAATGCCCCGGCGGGATGCCACCCGCGTTCACGACAGATTGAAGAAGCTTGTCATGGAACAAGTGCGCGCTGCTCGTGAGAAACACAGGCATTCAGAGGCAGCACCGGTGATCGTTGTGCCCCGCGTGCGCACCCGGCCGGCAAGCCGTGAACTTGATGGAGCACATGATCAACGGGGCAACTTACTCCACCGAAATTAATTGGCGTGGTGCTCACCTGCTTCTGCGCGGTGACGATTCGAGGAGGCTCGAGTTTAAATTGGCGATTGAGCAATTTATCTGGCATGAACTCTGATTCAGTGCATTCAGTTCGTTGTGTACATGCATTTCATTTTTGGTGGTGTGTAGGGAGAACTTAAGTATTTTTTTATTAAATAACACTTAAATTTTGAGAGTTTATATCTAAATTCAATGGGTGAAATAGTTTGCCTTCTCTCCTCCCATTTGAGTACCATTTTGTTAAGCATTACTCAATTTTTTAGATGTTGGATGCATATCTATTTCCATCCACTAGTTTGCTCATTAGTTATAGCATTTGATGTGATACATTGAGAAATGCTCTAATACATATTATTCTTTTATTGATGGCCTTCTTACATCAATTATATACTAGCTTTACATAAATTAAATTATATAAAAAATGATGTGACAATTTGTAAAAAAAAGAGGAACAAAGCAAATTATAAGAAAACACAATAAAAAACTATACAAAACCCTACTTAGTAGTTTACGTTGTGGCTCCTGATGATACTAAACAAATTGATTACTCTCTTGTCATATTGTAGACGCAGAAAAATTACAACGTAAATCATAAAACATAAATGAAATAATATCTAATGGATAAAAAATTAAGTGCTCATAAACAAAAAACACTCGAGTGCCATCTAGCAAATTCCTTCATTTTTTCCGTTAGCGGCATGTGTACTACTCAACAGAAATACCATCTTGATGAAGAGCGAGAAATGTAATTGATTTAAGCAAAAAAAAAACATTGGCAACACGATTACATTTGTTTCGATTAGTTTACAAAATATCTTGTCTTGATGTACCACGAGAGATTTCAGTTTTTCGTGATTTTCTATATATATGGAGAAATTTGAATATCTAGCATGCTTATTTTAGAGATTCGGTCGGTGTTTTGGACATCTCCATGGACACCGACGCCTATGATTCCATGGGCAATGGGTGGGAACACAAAGGGGAGGTGCTGTTGCAAGCAGTTGGTTGCAATTGAGTCATGGCTTAATTCATGAAGCGGCGAGGGCAATTTGGTCCATACAAAAAATATGGTGGTAAATATGAGTGTGTATTTGGGGGAAAATATGCTTCATTCCTCTATAATGTCATTCTTGAAAACAACGTCAGTTAGCAATGTCATATTTCGAAGAATCATAATTACAACTAGAAATGGATTTATAAAACTAGTCTTTAAAATTTGTTTAGGTCTATTTGGAATAAAAGAGTTTTTCAACATTTCGAAGAGGAGTATAGGAGAAGAAAGGTAAAGTAAAATACCACTTACAACTTTTTTAAATAATATAGTACAAAGATTAAAACTTTTATTTGTTTGAAATAGCTAAATCACCCACCCAACACATATTTGATTTTATTCCACGGATCCAATTTTGTTATTAGGACCCGCTCCAAAAGCTTAAGCTTTTGGCTTTTAGCTTTAGCTGTTGGCTGAAATTACACCGCAGTAGTCGCCAGTCGTTAGTTTTTTTGAGTTATTTAATTAAAAAATAAAACCACTATATCGTTATGAATAATATAAAGAAATAAAAAAATAAAATTACAAATCCATGTGTTTCGACTGGTTTCTGAAAAAGGCCCAAGTACACCGACATTTCCAAATCTAACAAACGATTTCTGTTCGGCACGCCGAATCCTCCACCGCCATCTTCCTTCTTAGCCCGGGGCCGTGCGCGCTCTGGTTCTCCGGAGACAAAAAAAGACCACGCGGCCGCGCGAGGCGCGACACGAGAAGCTTCCGAGCCGGTCCGACTCCACCACCACCACCACCTCCGCTTCACCCACCTCTCTCCGGCCCCGCAGCGAGGCGAACCGGAGGGCGGCGAGATGTGGGTGTTCTACCTGATATCGCTGCCCCTGACGCTGGGCATGGTCACCGTCACGCTGCGCTACTTCGCCGGCCCGGGCGTGCCACGCTACGTCATCGCCACCGTCGGCTACGCCTGGTTCTGCTCCCTCTCCTTTATCATCCTCGTCCCGGCCGACATCTGGACGGTCAGATCTCTCATGCCTCTTGATCCCCCTTCTCCTCTCCCCCTCGATCACGATCCTCCCCGTGTCCCGGATCCCCCCGGTTTCGCCGTCGGTGCGGCTAGATCCGCCCCTTGCTGAGCTAATTACGTCTTTTAGTTTTGCGCCAGTTAGGCTGTATGAGCGGATTAAAACCGAAATTTAACTGGGAAGCGTGTTAGGGCTTGGGGTTTGGGGCGCTTTAGGAGAGAATTTTCGGCGAACCACGCATTTGAATTGTTGCTTCTGGTCGCGGAATGAGGTCTGTGTAAATAGGGTCACCCCTGTCGTTCTTACAAATGACAGCATAGACAATGAATCTGAGGCAAATTGGCACTATAGGAGAAGTGCATATGGCCTGCCCGACCCCAATTAACTTCCGAGAAGTCTCCCTCCGCATTATTTTTGATATTTTGACTCCTCAAAGCTAGTTGCCGTAGTAATCATCTGTAGTCCTGCCGCCACCTCTTCAATCAACATCTTCCACTGTTCGTTGTGAATTCGCAGATGACATTCACCACATTGTTAGGTTCAGACAGCTTGAGACTCTCGAAGAACATGTTATGTATCTGGTATTTCCCCAAATTTGATTGTAGAAACTTGAAGACTAGTGCAGCACATACAAAATGGGAAAAATATCTGCAGAGCATCCTCTAATTGAGGGTTTACATGACTTCAACAGAACACCCAGATCCTCCAACAAGCAGCAGCATCTAATACAAAGAAACTAAGAACCAAACGATGGGATTAGAACATTAACTAGGCATCCAAATCCATTAACTTCTTCAGAATACATATTCCAGCTTCGGAAACATCTTCAGTGTGAACGCTATGGAAGCATTGGTGTCAACTGTTGACCTCCTCTCGGCAGCTGCAGAAAGGCCGAGCATGAACTTGATTCGTTCCACCAGCCATAGAGATTAAGTGAAGTGGAAATGTTTAGAGACTGGGTTTTATCTTTCGCTACTGACAGGCCCTAGATTTAACCACATTAGCATGTCTTAATATGTTGTAGATACATGTCCCGTCGATGCCATGCTCATTTAGGGTATTAATCACGGACTACCTATACTGCTTCACATACATTGCCAAATGTTTTGATCTGTATGACCAAACCTGAGTCCCATGAAATGGAATACACCTGTCATTTAGCCTATTTTATTTAACAACATAGGCTTAAGTGAAAGCCCACTCACGATGTTTATATGCTTAGAAGTCACAACTCCGGACAAATTGCAGTCTCTATAGGGCAAACTTTATTCATGCACTGGCTGGAAACTGGTCTTCATCTTTTCATTTTCTCTAAACTCTTACATCATCTCACTTGCAGACATTAACTGGCCATGAGAAGGGTGGCCTCGGATTCTTTTGGAGCTGGTCATATTGGAGCACATTTATCCTAACATGGTATTCTACTATCATTATTTAACTGTCTCGCTTAACTTTCTCCACGGTTGCAATTTTCCTGATTCTTAGTGGCATACACAACAACTATAGATGCATATACCCTTGCATAATAGATGTTTCTTAGAGCAAGATGTCAGTACTATTTTCAAAATGCAATTGTCTTTCTTTCTGTATGATTGCATGGTCTGAAAACGGCAAAATGCTGGAAAAATCTTGCCCTCTCAGATGTGCTTGATTTCTGTTACCTGTTTGGTCTTTCAAGGTCTTATGCTTGTGTTGTTCCTGTACAGTTGCTTACTCTATTTCTAGCAGGACAGCCCAATATTTTTTTGGGTAGTAGTTTAGTTATATATTCGAATTTGTTAGGATTTGCTAGAATATCTAAATTTGTCTCGAATGCTCTAATGCTTATTCTTATCATTTACAATGGCGTATTGGCGTTTATATCTCTAAACCAGGCCTATGTTTATATCTCTAAACAGGGCTGTAGTTCCTACTATTCAAGGCTATGAAGATGCTGGAGACTTCACTGTTAAAGAAAGGCTGAAAACCAGTATTCACATGAACCTGCTCTTTTACTCAATTGTGGGAGCTATTGGCCTCTTTGGACTTATACTGCTTTTAGTGATGCACAGAGCTTGGTATGTTTCAATCTTCACTTGAGCTTGAATGTTCTGTGACCCATCTTATATGCAAATATAGCCTTGTTTACCATTTTAATTTTGTGATTACAGCTGTTATTTGATGGTGTTGTTGCCAAGCAAGTCATGAAATGTTTCTTTGAATCATCTTTCTGACATTTCAACATGGAAAAGCTATGCAAGCATTATGTCTAGGCTAGAGTTGTGTTTGATTTTTAAAGAAAACCAATATGACCATGTATATATCTATAAACAACTGGCGATATTCAAGGTATCTCTTTTGCTTTAGAGGTCTAGAAAATCCCACAATAATCCTTAAATCAGAAAAAGCAAAATTCTTAGAAATTCTATCATTAATTGAGAAAAAAAATAGAATATCTATACTACTTATTTCGGTGGAGTTAGATTATAACGGTATAAATTTTCGAGAGAAAAAGAAAAGATCTACACTACTTATTTTGGTGGGGTCAGATTATAACTGTGTAGATTAATCATATATAGACAAGAAATTATCTCATTAATGAAGAGAAAATCTACACCACTTATATTGGTGGGGCCAGATTATTGTTAGGGTATAAATATCATTTCCTATTTTAGGGTTGTGTTGAGTCATGTAACATATAATGCCCTTTGGGCTATGCAATACGACGATAAGCATTCATCCATTCTTCCATCTCATCTTACATGGTATTAGAGCCCTAGAACTCGTTTTTCTTCCGCCACCGCTGCTAGCTGACTCGTGCCCGCTGCTGCTGCCCCGGGAGAATCGATCCCCACTCCCAAGGACGACCGTCATCCCGCGTTGTTGCCAGGCCAGCGCCCGCCCTCGCACGCCTATGGGCCGCACCGCCGTTAGGCTTCCTCCCGATCGCCATGAAGCCTAGATCCGGCCGTCCCCGGGCTTGATCCGTCGCCGTCGCTCTTGGATCCGACCAGGTCCGGCCCGACACTGCCGCCTTCGGCCACCGCCCCCCGCGCTGCCGACCCCTTGGAGCCCCAGGTAGGGGTGAAAACGGATCGGATACAGACCGATAATGCCTCTACCATATTTGTTTTCATATTTTTTTCGGATACGGATACGAATACGGATAACTCGAATACGAATAATATCGAATACAAATACGGATCGAATACGGTTACGAATATTTATCGGAACATGAAAACCCCTTAAACTATACATCCAAAATTAACGAAAATATGTAAATAGTTCATCTTGTCAAAACATTCATGAAATCTAAACAAGCATAGTCTTTTCATCCACAATGAAAATATACCCGATAGTCGAACATAAGTTCATAACATAACTACATAAGTAGCAACAACGTGCAATTCATGGAATACACATAAGTAACATAACAAAGGCAAGTAGATTTGTCCTCTACTGGTGTGCTTAGCTAATTGGTTACCATGCTCCATCTAAACACTTCCTACAATCATTAGTATTATAAAGTTTTCCATGCGAAATTGCAAAAAGAGGAATTACCGCAACAATGTGAGGGCTCAATCGAAGTATATTTAATTGCTAAAGGAGTAGATGTAGAGCTGTGAATAGCAAATTTCTCTCCCCCTTCCTATTCAAACAGAAAGCACTAGCATGATACCATGGTGCTAATTATACAACAGACTATCGGCAAACCCCATGGTGCTTTTGCGGTAGAACAAGTAAACAACTTTTATCTTCAACAAGCTAACTTCAGTCATGATGCACTACTCATAAATCTCCAACTTCAGTCATACATCGTCAGAATCAAGTTACCTGGAGGCGGCCGGCGGAGGCAGGTAGTCGGCGAAGGCGGTCGGCGGAGGCGGGCGAGATTCGGTGAGGGGGCGCTCGGTGGAGGCGGTCGGCGGAGGCGGGCGGAGGTGGTCGGCGGAGGCAGGAACCTGGCGGAGGCGTAGGGCTGGCAAAAAAGCTCGGGCTCGTGAGCCAGCTCGGGCTCGGCTCGGGCTCGTGGAAGCTTGGCTCGGCTCGTGAATGAAACGAGCCGAGCCGAGCCAGCAAAAAAGCTCGGGATCTAAATGAGCCGAGCCCGAGCCAGCTCGCGAGCGGCTCGGTTGGCTCGGCCCAATAGGCCCAACTTAAAACCCTAGTTTCCCAATGAGGCAATGACCCAATCCCAGATTCCCTGGCCGCCACCGCCAGACGCCAGGCTCCCTCGAGCTGTGCCGCTGTGGCAACTGGCAGTCGATTCCTCTCGCGAAATCTCCAATCCCTCGGGCGAAATCTCCAGTCCTCCTCCTCCTGACCTCCTCTCGCGAAATCTCCAGGCGGGCGGCGTCGCCGCGTCGAGAGACATCGATCGGCGCTGGGCCGCTGGCGCAGTCCCTCTCCATCTCGCATCTGGCGCTGGGCCGCTGCGTCGCCGCTTCGAGACTCGAGAGACATCGATCGGTGCGTGCGCCGTGCGGCCAACTTGGGGGATCGGAGGATTCGGAGCTCTCTTCCTGCCGTGCGTATCTCTATATGTATCTTGAGTATATCCTAACATCTCACATGCTGTAACATATGAAAATTGTGATGTATATGTCAAGATTGAGGCTGGGGTTGGGGTACTGGTCTCCCTACCGTGGAAAATCTATGCTCCATACCGTATGTCGCATGTGTGAGAGCATTGTGGTGCTGGTGCCCAGGTGGTTTTCTGAGAATTCTTCAGTGTAGGGCTCGCGAGCCCTCGCGAGCTGGCTCGAGCCGCACCACGAGCCGAACCGAGCCCACAAAAAAGCTTGATATTCTAACCGAGCCGAGCCGAACCGAGCCTCTATTCTACCAAGCTTTCCCGAGCCGAGCCGAGCCAGGCTTGGCTCGGCTCGTTGCCACCCCTACGGAGGCGGGCGGAGGCGCTCGATGGAGGCAGGCGCTCGGCGGAGGCGGGCGGGGGCGGAGGCGGTCGGCGGAGGTAACCCTAGTGTCGCCGCTCGTGCTGTCGGCCTGTCGCGCAGCCACGAATGGAAAGCAGGCGAGCCAGGCGGCCGGCTGGAGTAACCCTAAATGCGCGCACGGCTGGATCGCACACACTGAGAACGGACGGCTGGATCGCGCTGGGCTGTCTAGGCTTCATTATGGGCTGGCTGGTTATGGGCTATCCCGGATATCCGGTTTCGTATTATCCGGATTATCCGTATCCGTATTCGACGGATACTAGGCTTACTATATTCGTATCCGTATCCGATAACAAAATCCATATCCGTATCCGATCCGAGAACTATCCGAAAAAAATCCGATCCGACATAATCCGTATCCGTCCGGATCCGGCGGAAAATATCCGATCCGTTTTCACCGCTAGCCCCAGGCGCACTGACGGAGCCCCCCCGGTCTGCGAGGCGAGCCCGCGCCCGACCAGGACGTAGCCGAGGGGGAATGCCGCCGCATCCACGCGTGCCCTCCGTAGCTGAGCCCTTCCCCGCCGTTGCAGCTCTCGTGGCTGCCACCGCCGGATCCCATCGCGCCCGGCCCTGGGAGCCGCCTCTTCCGCTGCCATGCCTTGCCTCCTCCCCGCCGACCCGCCGCCTCCCGGCCAGCAAGGACGCACCCCGGTCGCCTTAGGCTAGCTCTGCCCTCCGAGCTGTGCCCACGCCCGGTCGTGTCCTCCCGGCGCTTTGCTTGCTGCTTAATAGAGAGGGAGAGAGGAGATGGGGGAAGGGAACATATGGGGAAGTTGTTTGGCTGTTGAAGGATATATGCTACTGCTCTCAGTTCAGCTGCTAGTCTTTTTCTTTTGAGTCTTCCGTTGCGTCCATCCAAGTTCGTAGCTTCTCTTTTTCAGTTCGTCAAAACCGTGCGAGTCCACAAATTTCTTGTTAGTCAACCAATTGCTTTGCTAGCCACGGTCTATCCTCTTGGATGAGTGTGATCCTCTCCTTTCTTTTGCGTAGCTGCAGCCGCTCTTCTCTTTGAGCCGCTGCAGATTGTAAAAGTCTTTATGATACAACTGCTTTTCTTTGAGCCGCTGCTCCAAGCTTCTAAGGCCGCCACGCTTCCCTTCTACGCCGCCACCGTCTCGAGCTTCAATCTGCACCGTTATACTTCTATATCTCTTTTCGGCTTGATTTGACAGCTCTCTTTTTTTGTGTCATCTTCCATATCCTTTTCATCGTGTTGCCATGGTCGACCGTGCTCCCGTTTACCTCTACCATTCCCATGCCTGCACTTTGTGCCTTCTGGGCTATCGTACGATTACAGATGGTTGGTACTTGACACAATTTTCTAAGAGCTGCACGTTATGATGACATCTTCAAGACTCGGACTTCGGATTTTCCCTGCTTTAGTGTTAACCTTTCCAAATGTAATGCTATTGCATATATCTTGCATTTGAGGGGGAGTGTTAAGGGTATAAATGTTATTTCCTGTTTTAGGGTTGTGTTGAGTTATGTAATATATAATGCCCTTTGGGCTATGCATTATGAGGATCAACATTCATCCATTCTTCCATCTCATCTTACAATTATAACTGTACAGATTAATTATGCATAGATGTTGTAACTATTACAATTGTATAACAAATACAACTAATTTTCAAAAGGCAATAGAGTTATATAGCAAATATAATATGTTGCAATATCTAGCCGTGCTATTGCATGGGAAATTCCACTAGTTACTAACAACAAAATACTACTTTCATTCCAATCAAATAATTTTTTTGTTGTTGTTGCTTTGAGTCCTTGAGAAATTATCAGAAAATGGTTGCCATTTAAACTTTTATCCTGTAGAGTCTTGACTCATGACCTGGAATAAATGTTTCTGATAGGGATGGTGGTATTGTGGGGGTTTTTTTTTAGCATTGGCATGCTCAAATACCTTTGGACTTGATCATTACTGCCAACAAAATGCTACCTTCATCGTGTTAACTTTTTTTTGTTGCTTTGGGTCCTTGAGAAATTATTTTTTCAGAAAATGGTTGCCATTTAAACTTTTATCCTGTAGAGTCTTGACTCAAGATCTGGAATAAATGTTTTTGACAGGGATGGTGGTATTGTGGGCTTTGCAATGGCATGCTCAAATACTTTTGGGCTTGTGACTGGTGCTTTTCTTCTTGGTTTTGGGTTGAGCGAAATTCCAAGAAACATTTGGAGAAATGCAGACTGGACTCACCGCCAAAAAGTACTTTCTCATAGAGTTGCAAAGATGGCTGTAAAGCTTGATAATGCTCATCAGGAATATTCAAATGCAATTGTTGTAAGTACTTTTATATATTCTTAAATAATAATTTTCATACTCGTCACAATTTGCTGAAATGTTGTTCATTTTCTAGGTTGCTCAAGCCACTTCGAATCAAATGTCAAAGCGTGACCTTTTAAGGCCTTATATGGATATTATTGACAAAATGTTGGTTCAAATGGTACAAATGCAATCAGGAGTACTTATGGTTGAATTTAAAATATTGCAGTTATAGACAATAACTTTGATTGTATGTCCATTTCAGCTGCGGGATGATCCATCTTTCAAGCCTTCTGGTGGCAGATTAGGCGAAAATGATATGGACTATGACACAGATGATAAAACAATGGCAACACTTCGATGTCAACTTAGGAGGGCCCATGAGGAGTACTACAGGTGTAAAAGGTATTATGTGATAAACTACTAGATAATATTAGTTACTCTTAATAATCCGTTTAGTAATGTCGGGTATGACCAATGCAGTTTGAATGGAAATTGTAAAGGTAATAAATCCTAGTGTGTAGAACAAACAACACTGAAGGTGTTGCTGTTTCTGCCCTATTTAACTGCTAATATTATCTCTATTGTTTTGATTGTACAGTGAATATATGACTTATGTTATGGAAGCCCTCGAACTAGAAGACACCATTAAAAATTATGAACGGCGTGATGCAAATGGATGGTGAGTTCATTGATATTTTAGTTACTGGAAATGAATTGTACAGGCTCAATGTTTAACAATTGTTATGTGCATCATGTGTATTTCAATCTTGACAAAATTGCAGCTACAACTTACTGAACTATCCTATAGACACCGTAATGAATCCTCTTGTCCTATTCATGATAATATATTTTGGGGGATATCTTTTTTTTTGTATTGTAATGCTGCACAATGTTACAGCAACTTGGTAATTCTGTTAAGCAAGTGATGCTAAGTGTTATGCTATCAAGTTGAAGGAGGTTTTAATGGGCTGGTTAAACAGAAAAAAGAGGGTAACTTGTGTACAAACAGGGCTGTTAATTCCACAAAAAATTTGGCTAGAATAGTCCATTGGTTGTAAGTCATAACTGCATGAATGGTACTAATCAAGAATACTGATTGGTGGGCTGAATAATCTCGTATTCTCGTTGCCATAATACCATTATTGGTGGGCTGAATACTCATGTTGTTGTCAACATGAGTTGTAAAATATGCTTTAGTAATTTGCTCGAAAAAACTTGATCAATATGTACTGCAAACTGGTTATACATGTCTGAAATCCTTTGAGAGATCCAACCACAAGCGGTATCAATTTAATTTCCTTTTTTCTCTAAACAGGAAGTATGTATCGAGTTTTAGGGAATGTCGATCAGGCACACTGGGATCCGTCTTGGACACTATGGGTATTTCTTCTGACCTATATGAGCTATTTTTATTGGTTTTCTTCTTGTGTATTTACTACTCAAAATGCATTATAGTGTACTTCTGGATGAAATAATCAAAATTAGAACAAGTGACAGTGCAGAAATTCTTAGTAAGTTTGAGTTAATGCCTACGGCTGGTCAATTATTGATGGAACTGACTCAGTGATACTTTATTGCATTATCAGAGTTCGTTTGGCGCTGTATACTGAGAAAGCAGCTTGAGAAAGCATTTGCTGTTATTCTTGGCTGCATGTCAGCTGCCATACTGTTGGCCGAAGCCACTTTGCTGCCAAGTGGTGTTGATTTATCTCTATTTTCCATTCTTATAAAGTCTGTAGGAAAGCAAGAGGTTTTAGTCCAGGTAATAAATTGCGTGCTTCATGTAAATACTTTAAAGTGCATCTCTACCTTGTGTCAAGTTATAGGGAAGTTTTGTTACTTATGGCACTGACTACTTTTTGCAATGGTTGATATATTGTGTTATTAGTGACAGGGTAGATCATTTGTTCGCATAGGCCGCACCAATCCTGTTCATTTGTCATTTAGTGGTTATTTAAACACATGTATGCTGATATAAGTGAATATAGTTAGTTACCAGGTGACTAAGTATACCAAACGCATGCTACCCCTTTCACTGTGTTGCCATTAGTAATATTTTATATAGGATCAAATTTTCTTCTTAAACAATGGAATGCCCTTATCCTGTCATCTATTTGTACATTCATCGTATAATATCAGCCTTGTTCTGCATGATTTACAAATTTTCTATTTGTTTACAGGTTGCTGCATTTGTCCCTTTGATGTATATGTGCATTTGCACATATTATTCACTATTTAAGATTGGGATGTTAATGTTTTATTCTCTGACTCCAAGACAAACCAGTTCTGTCAGCTTGCTTATGATCTGCTCGTAAGGTTTCAATGTTTTACCTTTTGATGCTTGGTGTGTTTCTATTCCGAAGCTGTTCAACTCATTCTAGGATGTGCATCAAATGCTATTTTGCAGAATGGTTGCAAGATATGCACCTCCTATTTCTTATAACTTCCTGAATCTCATTCGCCTTGGTGGAAATGCTAAAACTACATTTGAGAAGGTAATAATAGCTGTGACAGTTCTGCTGTATTATTTATGGCATATACTTTTGTTATGTGAAGGCGATAATAGCTAAGATTTGAAAAGGAAATGTTCCACAGCTTTTCTCTTTTATTACTGTACTCACTGTTTATCAGATAAATAACTCCTAGCTAATCGCTGAACAAACTATATGTTGTAGAGAATGGGGAACATTGATGACGCGGTTCCTTTCTTTGGAAGAGGCTTCAACAGGATCTATCCACTAATTATGGTTGTGTATACGCTACTGGTTGCTAGTAACTTCTTTGGATGTGTGATTGACTTTTTTGGAAGCTGGAAAAGGTTCAAGTTCCAGCGTGAAGAAGAGGATATGGATGGTTTTGATTCATCTGGAATGATTATTCTGCAAAAAGGTTAGGACTGTATAATTTGTCTGTGGGGGTATCCTTTCGTTCTCTTTAGCATATCCGTGCCCTTTTCTTCTTTACTGCTTGTCCTTTCAGTTTCCACAGGGATTTCAGTTTTCTTGTTTTCTTCTGCAAATGAAGCTTATATGGCAGTATGGCGCTGTGTTGAATAAACAGGGTCCTCAATCTAGATTGTTGGGGGCTTCTGGCTTTAAATGGAATCGATGATTTATCTGATCATTATCATCAAACTTTTGTATCATCACTGTGTAAATTGTGCTGCAAATACTGCCTTTGGTTCTTTTGAAAGACTGGTCTGCCTAAGTAATTTTTTGTACTCTCTTTTCTGCAGAGAGATCTTGGATTGAACAAGGATGTAAAGTTGGCGAGCATGTTATTCCATTGGCAAGAAATTTCAATGGTGCGAACACAGATATTGAATCTGGAAAGGTACAATTGGCGTGTAGCATGCTTACTCCATTTTTTATGAGCTTTAATAAATTATTTGTCTTTGGACTCTTTTCCAGGTTTCTATTGACTTCGGCTGAAATTTATCTCCTGTTGTTACTAACTGGTATTTCTCATGTTTCCATTATTTATCTTGTGTCTCACAGATTGAAAATACAGTGGAGATGAAAGCTGGAGCAACTTCTTCCAGAGTTGACGGAAGAGTTGGTCAGTCGAAATATGCTAACAACAGGGAAACTATTTCTAACAAGTACTCATCTATTAGAGAACAGAGTCGGGCAGTGAAGCCGGTGAAAAAGGAAGTTTCATCGACATATGTATCTTTGCTTGAAGAAGGAAATTCTGAACAGCGGTCCAATGCTGGTTTACCACCTGGCTCGTCTGCTGGAATTTCCCAAACCTGGGCTTCAATGAAGATTGGCTTTCAGAACTTCAAAGCGAGTATGGGTTCCAAGAAGTTTATTCCTTTGCCCCGAGACCCAGGATTTGCTCCACAATGGAACGTCTCTTCGCCTGAATCTCTTGATGAAATCTTCCAAAGGTTAAAACGTCGCCCTGCTGATATGCCTGTGGATTACCTTGACGACGATGATGACAACACTGGAGACATCGATCCTACATTTCCAGGATCATGAGATAGGTTGTGCTATTCTTTTAGAAGTTAGGACATGCAAACTCAGGAATTAAAAGATTCGATAGCATCAGATGCAGAACAGAAGATACAGGATGTATAGATTAGGGTGGTGATGTATACAAACTCGTGGCTTATGGCTGAAAACACTGTAGCTGGCTGAAAAAAGCACTGTAGCTGACAGAGACTTATGTAGCATAATTAAATTTAAAAATAAAAAAATATGTTAGCTCATTACGTATAATACAAACAAATACGGGGAAAAAAAGAACCGGCAAAAAAAGTCAACAAAAAACTAAAAGTTTAGAAAAAGACGAAACTTATAAATAGTGAAAAATAAGCCAGAAGTCGAAGCCGAGTTGATCAGGACAATGTTTTGGTGTGCTTCGTGGAAGCTCAAGACGCCTGCCCGTCTGGAAAGCTGCAAACATGAAAGCATGAGTGCATGACATGATGACAGGGCCTGCAGAAAGGACAGTGGATTCTCCCAACAAGGGATCATGGGAGTCTGCGAGTTTTCTGTATGCTTTACACATACTATGCAGGCAGTTGCTGATATTTTTTTCCTTGTCGAAATGTTAAATATGTATTGGAATAGAGATAACCGATTCATATTCGGAGCCGCCGAGTGTAAACTGTAAAGGTACGCATACGATGCCACAACGTGACGGGTAAATGTGTCTTGAAAAAATTGTGACCAATCTAATGTGTAACATCCCAAATTTCTAAAAACTAATTTAAATTATGTCAAAACCTCATTTCTGCATTTTTGTGAATCTTCAAAAAAATTTGGGATTTTCTAAAAAGTTTTTTTCTATTTTTGGCAGCTAAAAAGGAATTTTCTGAAATAGTTTGAGGATGATAAAAATCTAGAAATATTTTGTTAAGTTCAGCGTAAGCTAAAGTGCATCCCAAAAATTGTTAGCATTTTTAAAATTTGTTTGCTATTTTCAAGCTTAAACTTAATTTGTAGAATAGATTAATTAAGGAAACTTTTGAAAATTCGAAAGCCCAAATAGTAGCCTGGCCTAGCACCTCTTTCCCTTTCGGCCCGTTGCCGGCCTGTCCGCTGCCCTTCTTACCCGAGCCACCTTCCCTCTTTTTTTTCTCGCCTTCGTACCGAAGTGTATTTTCGCTGAAGGCGTCTTCTCTCCCGTCGCACTCACTAATACGTCGGCCCGTTCGTCAGACATCTTCTTCCAGCTAACGTCGACGCCATTGGTGAGCTCTTGAACCACTGTAGTCTGTAGCAGCTATAGTGCCTGCAAAAGTCGGCTTACACGCCCTACTTGAGCGTCTTGCATGAAGCGTAGCGCTGTCCTCTCCTCACTCCTATAGACGTTGGCACACAGGGAGACCAGAGACCATCGTTCTCATGAGTTCTCCCGCTCGGCAGCGAGTTATATATTGCCGAGCCTTGCGCCCTCCTCTTGCCCTTTAAAGCCGAGTCGAGCTCGTCTTTTTCTTCCTCGCGTCTCGTCGTCTCTGTTTTCGCCATTTTCAACAAGCTTTCCTCTCTAGTTTGCCCAGAACACCCTCGTCATTTCCAATTCCAGAGCGCGCCCTCCGTCATGCTCCGTTGTGGTCGTCGTTTTCGGTGAGCTTTTACCTTTCCGACCGTGTCACTTTGCGCTATTTCCTCTCTGGAGTAAAACCCCTCAAGCGATTTCTTGCTCGGTGTAGCGCCGCGGCGGATTCTAGTCATCTTCTTAGTCGCCGGTCACCGTCGCCTCCCTATGCCTTTGGTGAGCTTCGATCTTGGCCATGGTCATTTTCACCATCACCTCACTTCTCTAAACCTCACTAACCATTGATTTCAGCTAATTCGTGCTTAGGAGCGGCGCCACCGGCTCTGCAAGTTGTCGTCTAGCCATCCTAAAACCTCTCCTCCAATGCCAACCCCACTGTCGGGCTTCTGGTGAGCCTACTAATAAGAGTATATAATACAAAATAAAACAAATAACTATAATTCACAGTAGTAGATGAGCCATAGAAGAAGCAACCTGTCAATTGTGAAAGATAGATTTATCAGTAGTGTCATAATTTGATAATAGAACATAAAAATACAATAAAAAAAGAGAAGATAAAAGATATACCACTAAATAACTAAGTACATCTAAAAGAACAGGACATTTTCATTCTCTGAAATATTATGACTTGAAACCGTTTCTTGAGTTTTTTCACGATCAAGTCCTTTGAATATCTCTCGCCCGATATAGTACACCATCAAGTCGTTAAGCTAATCACTAGACATATTATCGCGCAAATCGGTCTTGATAATATTCATAGTCGAGAAAATTCTTTCAACCGATGCTGTCGCCACCGGTAGTAGCAATGCTAACTCGATGAGGCGGTAGACCAATGAAAATACAATATGCCTTTTAGTTTTAACCATCTTTACGGCCAGACTTGCAAATTCATGACAAGTAATAAAATCATCAATTCTTCACACATGAACAATGAAGGTTTCAATTTGATCTTTTATAGCCGCACGATCAGAAATGGAGAAATCTTTGTCATAGATCTTCGCAAAGTCGAGCAATATTATTCACATTGAACTTTGAGAATGAGTTTATGGGATCAAGACAAGAAAACATAAAAGTAACTCCAAAGATACTTCATTAAAACAACGATCCATCTATGTGGTAATAACATCAATGGTAACAAAGAAAGTATCAATACGATAATGATGGTCTTGAGTGACTGTGATCCCACCACGCCTTGATTGGTCCCATCTGAGAATAGCTTCATCCATATTTGGTGTTGGAATCTTATTTTCATCATAAAATATTTTTGACTTCTGTAAATAGTGGCTCCCAACCATGGTTCCTCAAATTGGTCAAACATGTTTTTGATATCAAGCAATGACATGGACTGAACAATGTTTTGATCCTTCCTTTCCAATACAAGAGATAACTCATTTGTAATACAAAGAACTTTCAACATCATCTTCAAAATAAACACAAAGTTAAAGGTCTTCATTATATGCAACAAATCCGTTGCCTTAGATGGATTACATCCATCTTCGTGCACAGTGCTTAGCACATGTGTCACTGTATCCCACATGGTCTTAATACGGAGTAAGGTTGCACAATAAGAGTTGTATCTAGTGTCTCCAGGTCAGACCAAGCTAGTTTCTTGATGCTTATCTCTTCCTAGAAAAATCTCACCACTCTTCAACTTACTCAAATGTTTTGATGATGCTTGTCAAGCAATACATTCTTTCTCTTGCAAGATGTACTAGTGGTGGTCACAATTAAAATCACATACTCAAAAGAAATTATTGATAGATGAACAACAACTTGTGACAGCAACAACTAATAACTGTAATTAGTGAGCAAAGCAGTGGACATAGAAAATATATGTGTTCTCATCATGTTAGACCATATGGCTAAGTCCAGAATATTTATAATGATGAATAATTAACACTGTTGCTTATTGATGTTATTTGAGGCATGTGACATAAGGGTTTCGGATCCCTTATTTGTTGGAATTGGATAAGAATTCATGATCCAAGGGATATGATCATGGTTTGGATCCTAGATTATAAATAGAGATGGAGTTAGGTACTAACCCAAGAAGACTGAGAGATACAATTTTCGTGATAGGATTTGAGGGGTGTCAGGAGAGTATTTTCTAGTCACAAATATGATGATCTAGTAATAAAAAATAGATTCGATAAAAAGATGGCACGATTCGTCTCTCTTCATCCTCGGAATTGGTGTGTCATGGCCAGCCGCACAGTTGTTCATCGCGTCAGAGCAAAGAGGCAAGGAGTTGGTTCGTGCATGGCCCTCACGAGTAGACAGTGCATCACACGGTGACCAGGTGAGGTCCCATCGACTGCTCATGTCGCAGGTCCCATGGACGAATTCATGTTGGGAGCAAGTACCAGGTGGGTGCTCCCAAAAGGAATTCAGGGGCACATCTATTCTCATAACAGAAGGCGCTCGCTCCCAACGATCTGCAAAGCAATGCCTCACCATGTAGCAGCAGTAGTATAAACTAGTTCGAAAGCGACGTCTTGATTTTTTTAATTTGCTACATTATTGCTACAGTATCCGCACTATTTGCTACAGTACCACACAGTACCGAAGAGAGAAATTAATATTTTTTTTCTTTTGTAGCCTTTCTGTTTTTTCTGTTTTTGCTGTGTGACAAGTTGGACAATCAAGAGATAATAGATTTGAGAAAAAAAACTTTCGCTGCGGATTACAATCATTCACCTCCATCTAGTTGCCATCGATGATCCTACACATTATGAATCAATTTTTGAAAGCCGTTGAATTCACCTCTCATATTTGAAGCTCTATCGTACCCCTGCCGCTCAGAGTCTAGCAATATGTAAACCATGTCCACAAAGCATCCCAACCAAAGCTCTCTTCAATGCATTTGATATTACCTTTGTGACATGTTGGAGATCTAAAAATCTTTCCATAATCTCTCCTTTGTTGTTCATAAACCTGAAGGACAATGATACAATTAGTTGAGTAAAACAATGCAAATATTCAAAAAGCAATGATAGAACACATAATCAATCACTATTCACTAACTTCACAATCACAACGGCTAAGGTTATTGTTGCCTTGACCGGGTTGTCCACTGCTGATCGAAAAAGTCTATGGTATATGTGTTTGTCTTATTGTTCTGATTATTCTTGGTTACATTTCATGTCTCGTCGTACGTTCCCGTCTACGCCTTCTAAATTTGAGGGGGTCTCAGAGTCTATACATGTCTGATGTCCTTTACTTATTTTGTTGTCGATTTCTTCCTTTGCTTATTTTGTTGTTGATTTGTTCATTGTTATAATAAGTGCCATCTTCTGTTTGGACGCGTCGTTGGATTTGCCAGATGATCCGCAACAATGTAAAAGTTTGGCTTCTTCGAAGCATTAGTTTGTACACTGACGAAATCTTCGGACTATAGTATCCTGCATTCAGTTACTGTTTCTGTGCTGCTTCTTTCAGCTACATGTTCATGCGTGGTCTGCCGTAATTAGGGGAGTGGGTACTTTATTTCTGACGGTGCACCGAAAATTACATGGGACACAAAACTAGACAGATGAGAATCATCTATCAGGCCGTCGTCCACTCCATTCGTTCGAATATAGCAGACCTGCTCAATAGATTGGTCAAAGAAACAGGCATTATCTTCTGCTGCGAAAAAAAAAAGAATTGTGTCGAGCCATCAAATCCTTATCATTTATTCGGTGAAAAATTTTGCTATAATTTTGCTAATGGTGCTATCTAACTGATGTTCAGAGCTTACGGGCTAGGTGCTGTGAGCTGTTGAGTGCGCTGCACAAGTGCACAAGATGTGTTCGTGGCACAAGCGGAAGAGGGATACCAGGGAGCTCCCTGGTAAAAACACAAACTAGGCCTTGGAAAATATTCAATAGGCCCACTTTGATCAATGCGGCCTAATTCTGGAATGACTAGCCATACTCTGATATTGTGGCTACCCAATGAAGTAGTCGATGGAACAAGCTAGCCCAATTAGCGTGGACGGCCCAGATTCGTTCGAAGGCACATGGACGGATGGCCGAGGGCAGGAATACGTAGTCTAAAACTAGCGTACGGTATTTGTGTAGTTAACGAAGGCACAAAGTTTCTCCAAATTCGTCATACCTGTAACAAATCGTGTACTTCAATTCACACTCCATGTTCCTCTCGCATGAGCTCACCAATTCCTTTCATCCAATTTAATAAAGAAAAGTGCTAAAGAGCAAACAAGTATTTTTAGTTGGGAGTACTCAGATTTTTAGAGCGTTGGAATTTTATTTAACGGATTCCATATATCCCTCCTCCTCCAAAACAATAAATCTAAGGCGTTAGATGAAAATCCAACATTCACAAAATCTAAATACTTTTAATTCCAACAAACATTCAAGTGCTCACTAAACACCTCCTTTAATAAAACCTCTGCTCGACAACCGCAACACATTACACATTACGTGTGTGACGTACATAAGAGCACTGCCTCCATCCTAGCTAAGCTAGTAGCCACTAGTCTACAATAGTCCCAGGGAAATTTAACTATTTGCCACCCTTAAAAATGCCATCTATTCAAATGTCATCTTCTTCATTGCAATTAACAATTTGTCACTCTTAAGATCTGGTTGACTAATTTTTTGCCACTTTCGAGCCACGAGGCGCCAAATCATGCCATGTCAGCTCCCGCCCCGCTGGCCCGCGCCTCCGCCTCCGCCTCCGTCCCCGCGCCGCCGCCCGCGCCTCCCCGCTCGCCGGCGCCTCCGCCTCCGTCCCCGCGCCTCCCCGCTGGCCCGCGCCGGCACCTGCGCCTCCGCCTCCGTCCCCGCGCCTCCCCGCTCGCCGGCGCCCGCGCCTGCGCCTCCGCCTCCGTCCCCGCGCCTCCCCGCTGGCTCGCGCCAGCGCCTGCGGAGGCGGAGGCGCCTGCGCGGGCCAGCGGGGCGGGAGGCGCTGACATGGCATGATTTGGCGCCTCGTGGGCTCGAAAGTGGTAAAAAATTAGTCAACTACATCTTAAGAGTGGCAGATTGTTAATTGCAACGAAGAAGATGACATTTGAATAGGTGGCATTCTTAAGGGTGGCAAATAGTTAAATTTCCCATAGTCCGAGGTGCACGATCACAGCAGCGCTAGAGTCCGCCATGATTGGCGTGGTGCGCAGGGTGGCTCCAGACCCAGAGCACGATGGAGACGTCGGCGTCGTGTACGGAGTGGTGGTTGTCGGGGTCGGCGACGACGGCGAGGAGGAGCCAGAACCGAAAACGGAACCGGAGAACGAAGGCCCCTTAGAACCTAGTTGTACACCTCAGCAAGGTTAGTCGTCATTATAACATACCTCACGCCATTCGTGTCGTGCAGTAGGGACCACTTCTCCAATGATTCTCCCTCGATCCCCTATGAGAAACACTTGATGTTCCGTGAGTTCCTCCTCCTCAGATCAGCTGTGCTAGGCTCATCCAGTGTTGTGAGGCATTCGGGTTGTGCCGCCCTAGGCATGTCCAGCCTCTTGTTCCTCTTTATTGACGTGCTTCCTACTGTGGTTGTCCAACAACGCCCACAAAGTGTCAAATGTTTTCTGCTAGTTCTACATAGCCAGCCTCTTGAACAACTTCATCAGCGGTTGCTTCGGGAACTGCTTGAAGAAGTTCACCCCTAGGTGATGAATGCACCATCTGTTCCTTATATCCGGCCAGGGGAAGAGCTCCCTGGGGTCTTCCTGAAGTTTTCTTATGGCCTTCACTATCCTGGCGGGGCGATCATGGATTACGCACATACCAGGATGAGCGCCGACAACTCCAACCCTCACATGTCTAAGGAATCACAACTAGTTGTCGTAGTTATCACTTTCCACAAATGTGATGTCCAGGGGCATAATTTGATTATTGCCGTTAATGCCAATGGCCATAAGGATTTGGCCATTGTATTTGCCAGTCAAAAAGATTCCATCAACTGAGATCATGGGCAGCATATGCCTGAATACCTTGATGCACGCACCGAAAGCTAAGAAGGCTCTTTGCAACACCGCAAAACCTGGCGGCCTTATAGATGGCTTGACCTTCACAGCGATATACGTGCCCGAATTTCTGTCCTACAACACCTAAAGCATACGAGAAAAATTATCGTACACCGCCTCAAAAGACCCGAACCATTTTTTTTAATGCCTTCTGCTTTGCACGCCACGCCTTCGCGTAACTAATCTTGTACTTGAATTTCTTTTCGATAGCTAGCATGATGTGCGTGGCCTCCATGGTCTTCTTCTCCACTATCTCTCTCTACATTAGATTGGCTATAAAGGCGGATACTAGGTTACAATGACTTGCCAAAACACTATTGAGAATGCAAGAGTACGGCTCCACTTTCGACACAATCTAGTTAGTCTCATACTTCGGTCTACGTGAATGCACCCTCCAAGGACAACTAGTCTGCTCGCACTTCACGATGTACTGCTCCTTACTAGATTTCATGACTCGAAAAGTCCACTGTATAGACAAGGTCCATAGCTTGATGGAATCCTACAGCGATGACTTGTCAGCAAGCAATGAATGCAACCAAACATCTGTGCCATGGTACTCCAATGGTGATTCATTCTCATCATGTGCGGCAACACCCTCAGTATCAAACCGATTCCATTCCTATGGGATGGGAGCTTCGTCCTCATTCGAACTGTCCTCGTCGTCCTCCTGTATAGCTTCCTCTTCAGCCCAAGCCATCCGGTCATCGCTATGTATTCCATATGCTCCCCTTCATCGGCTTGTCCTGTAGCCTCACCATGGCGTGACAGTTCTTCCTCTCCTCCATGTACCACATCGACCTCGTCACGAGCAACTTCCTTCTCTTCACCAACATGCAGGGCGCCCGACCTGCTCTCACCTCCCGGATGATGACTGTCTACATGACCTTGCACAACTTCTATAGGGCATGGCTACACAAGCATCATACACTCATATTCACAATGCTGGCACCCTTGCACAAACCCTTTCCATGCAACAGTGTGCATCAATGTTCTCAACTCCCATATGATGTCCGTGGGAGATCGGCTTCAAAGTCCTTGTATGATGACGCTGCACATTTCGGGGTCCAAGGAAAAACTATGGGTGAGCCAGTGCATCACATCTACGATTCAAGCATTCTCATCATTCGGGTGTACCAGAGTAGCTTGTGCAAACCGCTCAAGTCAACACCGTTCGGACCTTCACGAACGGTGTCAACACTATAATGCACTTTTAATGTAGTGGGTGTCGACATTACTGATGTCTGCCTACATATATTTTTAATTTTGTAACTAGTCAAATCACATCGCACATTACAGAAGTACTGATGTACTGTAATTTACATTTCAACGACCGTTTGCCTATCGTAACTAAGTACACTACCCTCGTAGCATTAACTCCCTATCGGTAGACCGCGCACTGATGCTGCTCTTATCTCACTACTCGAGCTCTCCCCTACTGCAAATAATTTCTAATGGGTCTTGAAAATTTAGGGCCTGTTTGGTACAGCTCCTGCTCCTAGCTTCTCTGTTGAATCTTGTGGAGCTGTGTCAAACAACCTGCTTCTCAAAATTAACTGATTCTGCTTCTTATGTGGAGCAGGTTCCAAAATGAACTAACCAGGAGAAGCTGGGTTGAGGTGGATTCTCGTGGGAAGCTGTCCAACCTAAATCCAACCTACCAAATGAAGTTCATAATATTTACCCGCAAATGCCACCCATATAAAAACCGAAATCCCGTCTCCCGTTTCGCCCCCCACCCCTGTCGCCCCGCCGCCTCCCTCCTTCCCCCTCCCGCGCCCGGCTCCTTCCCCTCTCCCCTTCCCCTCTCACGCGCCGCCTCCCTCCTCTCGCCCCGCCGCCTCCCTTCCCCTCCCGCGCCCCGCCGCCTCCTTCCCGCCTCCTCCCTTCCCCTCCCGTGCCCCGCCGCCTCCCTCCTCTCGCCCCACCGCCTCCCTCCCACCTCCTCCCTTCCCCTCCCGCGCCCCGCCGCCTCCCTTCCCCTCTCGCGCCCCGCCGCCTCCCTCCTTCTCTCGCCCCATCGCCGCCTTCCTTCCGCCCCTCCGGTCCAGATCTCCTCCGACGCCCTCCAGATCTCCTCCGACGCCCTCCTTCCGCCCGTCCGGACCGCCGCCGCCGCCTCCTTCCGCCCCTCCGGTCCCCAGCAGCGTGAAGCACAGGTGAACATTTTCTCTCAGTTCCATTCCATATATTTGGCAAATCTGCATATGAATGTCGGGAAAAAACCTGCATGTAGTTCATTATTCTAATATGCCGGCAAATCTGCATATGAATGATAGCACTGCTCCGATATCTGAAACAACCCAAAACAAATATTGCTCTGAGATGCTACTCTCAAATAATTTTGATAGTTTTTCATCTGCAATAACAAAATTATTGATATTTGAGAAGTCAAGATCGATCTTGATAATTGCACTGCATCTTTGCAAAGTGAAATAAGAATGCAGATGTAAAACAAAACATCTATTGCATGATTAGTAGATGATGATATGGACATTCTGCAAAAGCACTTATGAAAAAGGAATTTCATAAGTCCTGAACCTTAATTTCGCACCTGTTATACAAGAAAGTAACTCGAATTTGAAGCCAAAACCATCAGTTTCTAATGTCCTCCACTTCACCAGTGTTTGAACTACCAAGGAGCTATATGCAGCATATGTTGTCTGATTAAATTTTTGACATGAATTCATACGAGAGACTGTTCAATTATCTCATCATATTTGTGTTTGAAGTTGAGAAATTTGTGTTTGTGTTTTGAAATGAAAAGTAAATAGAAATATTGGCTCTGCTAAAGTTCATGCACCACCTATGATCAATAATCTTCAGTCCCCAACACTGAATATCAAATTGTGCAGCATAAGCAAAATAAGCAAAATGTGTATGGTTTGCTCCTATCAAATTGTCCTGCCATGATTGTATTTTTGGGGTATGTGTGGGGGGTGGGGGATGCCTAACACTGCCGATGCCGGTCCCAAGCCCGGATAAAAGTGGAGGGGGCATGAATTCAAAGTTTTAAGTGCTTGATTGTATGTAGTTTTGATGTATTTCATGTTTGTATGACTTGGTTGTATGAGTTGAATTTCTAAAGATTGTAATATTGCGTTGTGATATTTATTCTTGTAAATTTGGAAATTGAAATTATGTATGTGAATTCATTTGTGAGGGTTGTTATTGTAATTGAGTCTTTTTTGTAAATCAGATTGTTGATTTAATATATTCTTATTTGATTGTGCAAATGGAAATTTAATTCACTAATGTTTCCTTTTTAAATGTGAATACTCAAATTGACATATTAATTGTCTTTTTAAAAGGATTACAACTAGGGGTAACATGGTCTATTTCCCTCAAATCTCTTCTTTTATGAATCTGGAGTCAACGCACTAGCCAAACGCTTTTCAGAGGTAACTCCAGATTCTCAGAGAAGTGGATTCTTACATAATCTGGAGCAGAAGCTGAAAAATGAGAATCTGGAGCTCTGCCAAACAGGCCCTTACATGACATATCAATTTAAATGCGTATATACAAGTTATAATGGTACACATGTTTTTTCCATGTACTAATGGCATTACATTCATTTGTAATTAATCATACATCTTACGTATTGTTGTTTTATACAAAGAAAATTATTAAATTCTTACAAAAATATTTACTGAATTTTGAATAACTACAAATTTCTACGGAGTATTAATTTCTACATAACGTTGACTAAATTTTTTACCACTACAATTTTGTATGTATGCTAATTTACTAAGGATGCTAATTTTCTACAAATATGTTCACTAAATTTTCTACAACTACATGTTACTACGGCTGCTTATTTTCTAAAACTACATTGACTAAATTTTCTATACCAAAGTTGTAGTATGCTTTTCTACATGTATAATTTTCTATGGATACTAACACTAAATAAACTATCTACTTTGTATACAAAATTTAAATTACAACATACAAAAATATTTACCTCATAAAAATCGCTAAACCTCTCCTTCTTCCTCTCCTCCTCCCTCTCCTTTTCTCTCCTCTCCTCTCCGCTTATTTTCGTTCTATCACCTCTGTTCATCTCACTGAT
Organism: Dendrocalamus latiflorus; assembly: GCA_017311315.1. Taxonomy (NCBI): domain Eukaryota; kingdom Viridiplantae; phylum Streptophyta; class Magnoliopsida; order Poales; family Poaceae; genus Dendrocalamus; species Dendrocalamus latiflorus. The sequence goes on from CM029610.1 coordinate 46,105,586, forward strand.
GAGCAATTGGAGGCAGTCGCCTGGCAGTTCGGTGACTGCAATTAATTTGCCCAACAGCTAGCAGATTGCTGGCGTGTCATGCGGCTGTTGGACGATAGGTTCCAGTCACCTGACGACTCAGCGATTGGAGTCTATTTCTGTAAAAAAAATCGCGTATGTATATTTCTGTTATTTTGAATAAAAAATATTATTTATATAAAAAAATTCTAGAAAGAACGGTGCTCATTGCTTCATTTGATTCGATCATCGTACTTCTCCTTCTGAATTATCTGCTTCAACTATTCTATTCAGCAGACCAAAATTCAGTGCCCCACATACCGTAACTTAAATGAACAACAGTTGCTTGCATCTGTATGCGAACTTAATTTGCTCTCACTTTTCTTGTAGGCCACTGTTACATGGGGCTGACAATCTATAACAGAATGTGACAATATTCTCTTGCACAATACTGGTGCCGGTGTACCATACACAAGTACCATCTGATGAATTCAGGGCTGACCATTTCAGTTTTCAGTCTCCATTGTGTTTTGTTTTGCAGTGGATTTTTATAAAAAGGGATGGGAATTACAGGAATCCGTGATACCTTGACAAGTCTTTGGGCCACAACAGATCGATGACCTGTTTGCCCTACTTGTCGATACATCAGGTAATAGCACAGACAGGTGATGACACAATACACTAAACTTGTAGAGCAGAGGCTAGAGTTGGGTTTTCTATCTCTTGGTCGAGAATGGATTGTATGGTTGGAAGGGAATTTTTGACACATATGACACTATTTGATTCTGTATTTATAAAAATATCAGTATACTTGTGACAATAACAAAAATATTATTTTTGCCACCTGGCCACCAGGTGGCGACACCGTAAAGCCAACACGTGCAACCTGCCATCCGGCCACCGTGCGGCAGGCAACCTACCACCAGGCTCCAGATGATTAGCACTCTCTAATTACCCAGTTAGGCATGCTCTAATGGCCTGCCGCCCGGTGGCCGGGCGGCAGGCCTTCACATCGTGCGGCAGAGCCTTTCCTTTGCTTTGTTTAATACATATGCAAACGAACGGAGTGGGCCATAGGACATTTGGCTCATATATAAATTGAGTGCTCATGCAGACGTAACGAGGGAATAAACCACCGAAAGGGAGGTTTATGTTGTGTCTGTCTCCCCGCACGCAACTCACTCGCGCCATTATCAGCGCTTCGCTGCGCTCTCGCTTGCGCTATAAATTGCGAGCTCTCTTGCAGTCGTTCTCGGAGTCTCGCAATTCTTCGCAGCCGGTTAGCAGTCGTATCAGCAGGTACTTCCTGTGTAATACATATGTGTGTGCATACATATATATGTGTGTGTGTGTATTTATGTAATTATTTTTATCGCCGTAATTTTTAATCTGTAGTATTATACTATCATTATATATATTTATTTTATCATAATTTTTATGTAGTACTGTACTGCTATGAAATAAATATTTATGTAATTATTTATTTGTAGTATAGTACTACCATGAAATAAATATTTATATGATTATTTATTTCATCATAATTTTTAATTTGTAGTATCGTACAACCATTATATATTTATTTATGTACATATATGTATATATACATGAATATATGTGTGTGTATACATATGTATATGTATACACACACATATATATACATATATATACATATGCATGTATGTGTGTATGTATATCTATATGTATATGTATACACACACATATGTATATATATGTACCTACATATGTACATATGTATGTATGTATGCATGTGTGTGTACAGTGTACGTGTGTATGTATGTATGTACAATATATGTTTATATATATATATATATATATATATATATATATATATATATATATATATATATATATATATATATATATATATATGTGTGTGTGTGTGTGTGTGTGTGTGTGTGTGTGTGTGTGTGTGTGTGTACATATATATGTTGTGTGTATATACATAGACAATATATACATGTATATATAGTGAACGTATCTAGTGCTAATACCCATTTGGGTGCTAACATGCTAATGTGAACGTTGGCCGTCCGATCTAGCCCTAACGACCTGGATCCTTGAGGGTGGGAGCTATTCTGAAATGACCACACACGCGGAGGTAGACGCAGCAAGGAGATGCAGTATCTGGAGTATTTTTATGTCTGCATACGGCTATTGATGACTGGTGAGCTATTCTGAAATGTGTTTCCCGGACTAATTTTCTTCATATATACATAGGCCTGCTTAATTTCTGAAAAGAAGAGATCCTGTTACAATGTTACACCCATACGAGTTTAAGCATTGAGGTCCATGCATCAGTGCACAACTTGAACCGATTTCTATTTCCTCATATCACTTGAATATCTGGAGCATTATTTTCCAAAAAGAAGGAAGAAAAAAAAAGCTATGCAACGATTTTTCCTTCTTCCGTATGATCTCTAGAGCATGCTGATAATTGAATGAAGATGGAAATTTAGACATGATATGAGAAATCTGATGGGTCAAGTTTGTCCACTGTCTGCTTAGTGTATGAAGCTCAACTTACTTTCTCCCGATGGCTTAAGCTCAATTATTGAGGCTCACATTACTTAAGCTTGTCCAGAGACATGCGTATGCCCTGTTTGGGGAGAGCTTAAAGCTGACTTTTGCTTACAAAAAATTGGAAGCCCCAAATAGGTTAGCTTAAAAGTAGTTTTAGGGATAAATCAAAAGCCAGTTTTTTGACAATGAACTAAAAGCTAAAAAGCTGATTAAACCTGTTCTTTAATAGCTTCTAAAACGGGTTTTGGTTTTTATTACAGTACCTAACTTTCAAACAGAATATTTTCTCAAGACAAAGTCTACAAGTTAATTGTAGTACATATTAAAATCCTAACGTCGGTATCAACCAAAATCTCGAACGAGTATTTCTCTCCGTAATCTCTGTCGCAAACAGCTAAAATTTAAAATTTTCAACCAAAACCATAAGCCGCAGTCATATCAAACAGATCCTTAAAAATTGCTTTTCAGGCTTTTTATGGGAGGATATATCCATTTGCCACTAAAAATTTACTAAAATTACCTATCAAATACCACCGGTTAAAAAATGTCATAGAACCTTAACCACTTCTCCCTCATTCCAGTGCCTCCTCTCCCCTCATTCCTCCTGACCAACGCCACCTCCACCTCTAGACTGCCCATCCCGGCCCGTGTCGTTGATTTTTGAAAGTAAGGTCGTTGAATGAAGAATGTGCCTGTGTCGTTGTTCTCGAATCATAAATATTCTGTGGATCTTTTTTGATGTACTCGGTGAGAGGATATGCCGCCAAAAATTTCTTCTTCATGTAACATGTTTTTTTGTGAACAAGTGCATTTGAGGCTACATTCGTTTCGTATCATGGCTTGTGGCTTATACTTTATATTACAATAACTAACTTTCAAACGATGCATTTTTTAAGATAGGATTAATAGAAAGATTGTAGTAAAAATGTACTGAATTCAGCTGTATTGATTAAAATCCTATGCGATTATTTTTCTCTGCGTACCGTCTCCTGCATACAGCCAAAATTTAAAATTTTAAGTCATAAGCCACAACTCAAAATAATCCACCCCAGATTTCAATCATACCTATTGCTCTTAACATTTGAGAAAATGTTGAGCTGGTACATAGGACCTGACCTGATACTATTCATTCCAACCATACACATGTAACAGAACCTGACACTAGGATTCTTCAATTCAAACATGCACAAACAAATTCAATCGTTCTTAAGTGAGGGAGAATTTTTGACTTTTTGTTGGACTATAAATTTATATAAAAAATAAAAAATAACTATATTTACGCTAAATCAGTACACAAACATATTTTTAAAATCCTCTAGGGTATTTCGGACATTTCAATATTAATTCACAGCTGAAGCAGCCAGCCAATCTAACAAAAACAAGATTACCAAACAGCCTCTCACGGCAAGCTACAGCCATCTACAACTGTTTTTCAGCCAAAAAATTAAAAGAAATAGCATATGACAAAAAAAAAAGCCAAAAAAAGCTATAGCTCCCCAAACAGGACCGTGGTATGCCACTCTCATTCTGAACTTTTATACGGGGTCTCCAATCTTGTTGTCTGGTAGATCCGATAACGGTGATCTTTCTGACGATAGAGAGTGGTTCTTTTAGGTTTATAACTTAGCTTTCTCCGGTAATTAGTATTTAAACGGAATGTCTTTTTAAGATGGAATCTATAGATCGATTGTATTAGACATTGTTCTGACTTTATCTATATTGATCAAAATCGTACTCGAATATCTCTCCGTACTCTCTCTCATTAACAATTAAAATTAAAAACTTTAAACCAAAAATCATAAACTATAGCCAAAAAACCATCCGGAGTCATTGGCATGTTCCTCCATTGGAAATGTTGTGGGCCACCTAAGAATTCCTGATTCCTTTCAGACGTCAAACTGTATTTTGGGCACCTAACCTGATGTTACAGAGTTGGTATGTGTTCAATTGGCCCGAGATTTTGTGCAGCTACACGTGCTCACTCCTTCTAGTCCTATTCTTTAAGAACCTAACACCAAATTGCCTGCCTCTAGCTAATGTTATCTATAATGGCATGGCCTGCTCAAGACAAGATCCAAAAGTACAGTGACTTTGTCTTTCTCTGCAACTTTCTTCAGGCTGATTCATTTAGTTAGCACCAAGGCCAAGAAATCTTGTGTGTGAATGATTTCTGTTCCCATTGAGAATAGCAAGACTTTAAGCAGCAACTTGGAGTATTCCTCCACAAGTAGTAGGCAGCTTTGGGGAATCACTATGAATATTCAGAGATTTTTCTTTGAAGGCTATGCATCTTTGATATTTGATTTGATAAGTAGACAATGGAAGGCGCCTTGATTGAGTGATCTTTTGGAAAAATAGCAAATGCCTTGTTCAACGTTGTGGGGCCTCTTACATGATTATTTGCCAGTCCATCTTATGACTCTGTAGTGCACACTTGCATATACTTGCCAATTGCAATTATTCACACTGGAGCAAGAAACATACAAGAAGAAAAATATAATGCTCCTATACTTTTCAAGAAAGTAAAATTGCATAAATATGAAACATCTCAGTTACTAGTGAGTGCAAACAATCATCTCACTTGCACCCTACTTGTACTTTAAAGATTTTTAAATAATACATTATTTTATCAATATTACAAAAATAAATGCTTATTTTAAAAATTACAGAAATAACCTTCAATCGCTATTTTAAATGGCGACAGAGAATTTATCACCATTTGGAATGGTGACAGAGTCTCCGTCGCCAAACGAAAGAACAACAATTGGCCACGTCACTCAAACAGTCGCACCAGGCCACCTGTCGCCATTTGATTCGACGATAGAGGCTCTGTCTCCATTCACTTTTAGGCTTACTCTTTTAAGTGTGATATTTCTTGGTGCTCTTTATAGATCGGTTTGGTTATACTCGGCATGCTTGTCATTAATCCAATTTGCTTAAACATACTAAAAGCATGTTTAGATTTGCTTTATGGTATATGACTTTATATAATCTAGGGAGCCCTACTCGACTGACTTGGACACACTCTTAAATCAATGCAAAGTGACTTGGATAATCTACAAAGCTTACTGTCGCGGCGGAAGCGTTCGATTACGTGCAAAGATGATCGGAAGGTTCTACGTCTGGATTGACATTTTCGAGTACGTTTAATTTGGCCGAAAATTGAAACTGAGCGATCTGGCGAGCAGCTAAGCATCGAGTAGTCGATCGAGCTGTCGAAACCTTCATCGACTACTTAAAGATTTCAAGAAGCGGAGATAATTATGCACCCCATCTGATTACACCATATAATCCTACACTAGTAGACAACCCTGCCAAATTAAACCATTGCATGGACCCACATGTTAGTGATAGTTTGTAATGATTTTGTAAATCATTCTTTTTAGGTCATTTTCATTCCCCCCATGTCCTTACAATAGGGCTATTCATCGCACAATGCGATGATTCCTGATGGACACTCCTAACACCCAATCAGGAACCATGCCCTCCTTTTTAATCATTCACATCCAAGAAAGGGACTTTGTGGGAAAGTGACCCTAATCCTACAAACATTTTGCCCTAATCAGTAGCAGCAGCCAGATGTGAGGAACTAAAGGAACTAGGCCCGGTTCATCCGCCTCGCTACACTTCAGAACAGTGACCCCGATTATGCTGCCAAGGTTCTTCATTTCTAAACTCTGAAATCTGAAGCTATAAATGTATCAATGTTCATGATCGATAAGGTGATCGTCTTCAAAAAAAATGATCGTTAAGGTGATTGTAACATAAAAAAAAAACTCGACCTGCGGGGGGGAAGAAAGCCCCCCGGGCTTAATTTTAAGAAGAAGATCTTCTCACGCAGATCGAGAAATCCCCGAACCCTTGCCCCACCCTGACACAGCGGCATCAGCCCAGTGTGAGAACGACCAATCCAGGGTGATCCACAGACCAACAACCTGGCGCTACCAACAACCTGGGCCAGCCTTAAGAACTGTGCTTTGGCTTATGGGGCAAGCGAGGGGATTTTTCCCCCAGCCTGAAATTCGCTCTCGGAGGGAGTCGAGCTCAGGACCTGAGGGGTGCTACTCAAGCCTCTACCCGCTAGGCTAGAGACCCTTTCGCGTGATTGTAACATAAGATGATTGAAGCGGGCCAATTCGATCGATCATCAAACAACAAAGGAATAATCTATACTTCTCATCTGGTCAATGGTGACCCGTCAAAGAAAACTAGCCCACCACCAGTTCATCGCCCGTATGCACACGCAGACATCTTGGTGCTAATAATCGGTGTTCCGAGATGTGACTCCCCGCAGGATGCTTCGTATGTACTACAAAAATTAAGCAGATCCGATGGATACATGTTTACTTGAACGCAAACAAGTAGTACTGCCCTGACAATGGCGCGAATCGCCAGAGTTATCCATCTTACTAGCTAGGATCGAACTAATGTTACAGACACATCATTTTCCAGCTAATTAACTAACGCGATCCTCGGCGATCTGGGCGACCATCTGGTGCACTGCGGCGGCGATTTCATCGACTGACGAGAGCCGGCACTCGTCCTCTATCTGCAACAGAAAAGGTGACATGCGTAAATACTAAATAGGACTGAATTAATGTCTGGAGCATGGCAAACAGTCTGGTCCTTGTATAGAGTGCGATATGGCTTAATTTCGATACCTTGAGACTGAAGGAGTAGAAGGCCAAATGGTCGGCGGTGGTGGTGACGTTGAGGTGGAGCACGGTGAGGCCGAGGCACTGCAGAGCCACCACCATCCTCAGCAGCTGCCTCGGCCGCCGCGGCGCGAGCACCTTCACGTTGGCGTGGCTCTCAGCCATGGCAACCTCGATGTCGGCCACGCCCCACCGAGCCCCGCAGCCGCCCTCGCCGTTACCGGAGAGTGCATTGCCGCTGGCAACCAAGCCGGCGGAGTACTGAGGGAACGTGAAGAATCCGGCGAACGGCAGCGCCGTCTGGGGGCTCTGCGCGCGCCGCTTCTGGGCCTCCAGCGACTGCAGGAGCTGCTCCAGCTCCTTGACGAAGTTTATGGCGCCTGCCACTACCGATGCCTGGTCACCCTGCAGCAGCAAACGGTACAGGCCATGGCCATTAGCTAGGTTGCAAGCAAGCATTGCAAGCATTCGGCACACAAGAAGGTGCGGCTTTTGATGCGCGGGCACGTGGTGGTACACGCTCCCTATAGATTCCGTGACATATGGAACCAAAGCGGCATGGCGCGAAAGGCAGCAGCATATGGCCAGGGGGCAACAGGATTTGACATTTGTTACAGTGAAAAGTTAGGGGACAGCAATGTGGTGAAGGCCAAGCCATCGTTCGTGCATATGATGACATGACCCGTGAAGCTTAGCTTAGGATGATACGGATCGAGGAGCTTTGCACGCACAGTGGGTGTCAAGGAGCACGTGTACGTACCCGCTGCGCGTAGGAGGGCGGCATGACGGACCGGAGCACGGCGAGGTACTCGTTCATCTGCCGCCGCCGGTTGCGCTCCACGGCAATGTGGTTGCGCCGCTGGTTCTCCATCTCCTCGTTGTTCTTCACAGGCTTCGGGCGCCGCCTACGCCTCCGCGCCGCTTTGCCGTGGCCGGACGCGGCAGGCGTCGGCAGGACGACAGGCGGCTGCAGCGGTGGCGACACGGGGTAGCGCTTCTCGTCCCAGTACTCCTCGACGGCGCCAGAAGCACTGGAGCAAGCGCAAGCCGCCGCGTCGACCCAGGTGGTGGCGCCGGCGCCGTGCATCATCGCCCCGGCCTCTTCTTGCAGCACCACGACGCCCTTCTCCTCGAGCTCGTTAATGTCGATGCCGCAGTCCAGTGACGGCGCGTGCATGGTCACAGACTCACAGCCGCCTTGGCCGTGCACGCGAGGTGCTCTTGTGGGAACACCACAGCTTCCAGCGCTATGAGAGCTTCCCCCTAGCTACCTATCCACTCAGCCTCCTACCATGCTAGCTAGTTGTGACGCACTAGGCATCTACGCATGGTGTTTGTACGTACCAGGTAGGCAAGAACAGATCGATCTATGATTATGAGCTGAGGAGAAGGATTGCCGTCCACACCATGGACATGCATGGAAGGAGATCGAGGAGAGGAGGGAGGCAGCAAGGTGGTTCCTTTAAAGAGGGGTGAGGAATAATATGGATGTGCAATGGGGCAATGGAGACAGAGACCCGGTCTGCCACGGGCATGGCGATGGGGTAGAAGGGAAGGCGAGACCGCGAGGTTAGGCGAGGCAAACGACACGTATCCGCGTGTCCGGACACCGGCCTGTCGCCTCGGAGGCACGTACGTATGGTAGCAGCTTTGCTGGCTTAGCTAGAGATTAACTAATCATTCGTAGTTTAATTATTCGGTGTACTGCGCACTGGTTATTCCTTGATTCCTTTCTTTCTTGTCTTTTGAAAAAAGGTTTTGTTAAATATCATCTGTATATTTTCTTCTTAACTATCATTCAGATTTAGGACCATTGAATTAGAGATCTAATGGCCATGAATTCTCCCCCTTCCTCTTGAATTCTACCCTCTTCCCTTTGAAAAAAAATATTCCCTCTTCAAAAACAAGGGGCCCGTTGATCTCTAATCCAGAGGTCACAAATCTAGATGATAGTTAGAAAGAAAACATCCGGATGATATCTAAACACTCCCATTTATATTTAACGCATTGATAGGAGTACAATATATTGGGCAATAACTAGTTGTCAGTCCAAATAAAAAAAGTTTTTGATAAACATCACATGGATGTTTCTTCCCAAAAAATCAGTTAGATTTTTTTTCTATGTATGTAACATTTTTCGATCATGTTTACAATATTTTTTACCCATATATGCAACATTTCTCGGCTATAAAATGTTGTATACATAAAAAAAGTGTTGTATACATGGTAGAAATGTTGCATACATAGGTGAATAATATTGCAAATATGGGCAAAAAATATTACATATATGGCAAAAAAATCTAGCTAATTTTTAGGAAGTAAACATCCGGGTAATTGCTAGACATACCTAATAAAAAAAGTTCTCATTGCCACAGAAAATGACAATTAGGTGTGCAGTCCGCCACTATAAGAGCAAGTACAACAATGGTCTTATAGCCAAGCTAGTCAGCATTTTTGCTGATGTGGAGGAGAGAAGAGAGGAGAGAGAGGAGAGCTTGGCTCTCATGCAAGCAACAAGCTGCACACGGGAGCCTATGCAGTGGTGGGTCCAGATAATAAATGTATGTGAGGAGGAGTAGGAAAGAGAATGTGAGACATGATACCACATAATAATAAAAAAATCTTTTGTAGACAAATATGAGACAGATTATTGTATAACTTGGCTCTTATAACTTGGCTTATAGCCAAACACTTAGCTCTATTATTGGACTTGCTCTAACCCGAAATTAAATAGGAGCAGCCAGCTAGTTTCATGCCCCACTACCGAAAGCTGCATTTGCACAGTCATAGCACTGGCGTCGCGGTTGGGAACCACGCAATGTTCAGCCCCCGCAAGAACTCCCTGGTTCAGAAAGCAAGTACACTCACCTGCCATGCGCGACGATTGATCAAACTCACGAACCAGTCTCATGGAATCCCGGTCTCATGGGATTTTTAATCCGGATTTCAGGAGAAGATGAGATACCATTTAGCTGCCAATGCTACCTAGCTAGCTCCTTTAATTTGGACTGATCCATCAACTTCACTCTTCCATCCTAGCTAACACTAATCCTGTATTCCTAATTGCCCACTGCCGATACACTGCTCCTGCCAGAAAATAACTAATCGCCATTAGTCTTCCTTCCATGCGCTGATCTGTTCGCACCAAAACCCCGATCTGCCACAAACGATGCCCTCCGCCATGCATGTTCGAAATGGTTCGCTCGAAAAGCACAATCACGTCATGAACACTCGAATCCAAACGCCACCAATGCAAGTACTTGTGATCGTTTCATACAAACAGAGGTTGAAGAGGTCGGCAGGCGCCTGCCTGCCCTCCCGGGTGTAAGACGATCTGCCCGATCGGCTGGGATTGTGGGGAAAAGATGCACGTCGGTACGAGCGTACGCCGCGTGCCGACACCGGCGGCCGCGGCGGCATCCTGAAAAATCCCTGATACCCGTCTAGTTTACTGCTGTTGGATGATACTGTTGGCATGCCACTGGCTGTGCTGCCCCTATACCTTCTGCAACTGTCAAAAACCCGGTGGTGGGTGCAGGTGTGGTCCCATTGCGGTTCTCACTCATTCACTGTGCGTGTATAGCTGCGGTGATTGGTGATACTATTGATTCTGAAGGGCTGTGTCAGATGGCAGCGTTGTAGTTTTGCGAAAAAAAAACTGTAGCAGTATACTAGTTTTTTGTTTTTCTTGAGAGGAATCAATTTGCAAATGAGCAAAGGGTTGTGCTTGTATGCTCTGCTTTTTCTTGCCTGAGGTTCAGGGCAATGGTCGCTCGCTCACCACGCTAACGACGGCCCACAAGGCCACGATCATGACTGCATAGACCAACAGGCCGCCATGGCCGGTCCATGCGGCAGGCGTGAGGCGCCATGGTGCTGCTGCTCTCACCCACAGCCCAAAGGCGTCCGGATCCCCGTGACAGGCATCAGTTCTCTTCACGACCCTCTGATTTCGTGAGGACGGTGCGCGCGGCAGATTTGTCTTTCCAAGTCCTGAGACCAGAAGTATCAAGGCGACGACTTGGTTCCAGCCGCTAAAACTTCTATGATTATGATTTAGATTGCAGACGTTGAATTAACTATGTATGTGGTTGAAAGATATGAACCGCTTGCTCCTCTCTCTCTCTCTCTCTCTCTCTCTCTCTCTCTCTCTCTCTCTCTCTTGCCAGCAGCCGAGCTCCTTTCTCATGGCTGCCTACTTACTGACCCTTCCTCTCTTCCTACCTATCACGGCGGCCACCCCATACGCAGCCCGCCACAGCCGGCACTTGCGCCGCCGCCTAGAGCCCACCATGTCTGCCATGGACTGCGGGCACCCTCGCCCACGCTGACGGACGCGGCAACCGGCTGCCACCCCCGTACACGCCGCCGTCTGCCACGGCTGTGAGCAGGAACATACCAGTGCATTTTCTACAAATTGCATTCAATTTTCTTTAAATTCAATTTTTTGTATGAAAATTTCGTCCGAAATTTTTCAGAGACTCGGTGACACCTGGTTTTTGTAGGACTGATAGCGGTCAAAGAGGATGAATGATCTTTACCCCTTTTCAACATTAACAAATCACCTCCTATAACTTCTTCACTTAATTAGCTATAAGAAGCTAATTCACATGCAGCGCTTGCCCACTCTTTCTCTGGCGTATGACCTTGCATTCGACCACTGCTCCCGCTGCCCTTGCATGCACGCCTATATGTCTCTCCCGCCTACATCAGCTGCACCCATGCCGGCTGCACGCACTTAAGGCACACTACCCCTAAAAACCGAGCCGCTATGTGCAGCGCCTTTGTGCGCAGGAGGCTGCTACTGTTTGCCTGTGTCAGCGCGGGATCCACCACCCCCGAAGCCTCTGCCTCCTTCTGTGCCAGCTGCCGTCCACCCAAAACTGCTGCGTCCTACAGCACTGGCTCCTCCAGACCACTCTTCACACAAACCGATTACACGTTTTCAAAGAAATCTTATACAACCGATTTGAAGATCTTTTCACCTTCATCAACAAGTCTCTGTTCTTGTCATATACTCAAAAGAACCCATCCTGCAGTACCATCATGCACCCTCTTTCTATCATCTGCCCGAGACTAAGTATGTTGCTGCATAGACTGTGTATATAATAAATTCCTGTCAATAACTTCTTATCTCCGTTCTTGCATTGCAACATCATCATTCCTTCGCCCTTTATCTCCACCGTGGAGCTGTCGCCAAACTTGACCTTACTCCAAACCTTCTCGTCAAGCTTATGAAACGCTGGTTTGACCACGCCGGTTTCACCCACATTGGTCTTCGATTACACAGATCTCGATCACGTCGGTTTGACTACACTGGTCTTCGATCACATCAGTTCCGACCGTCTTGGTTTGACCACACTGGTCTTCAATCACACAGATCTCAACCACTTCAGTTTTGACCACTCTAGTTTCAATCACACAGATCTCAACCACGTCAGATCCGATCGTCTTGGTTCAACCACGCTGATCTTTGATCACATAGATCTCGACCACGTTGATTTCAACCATGCTGGTTCCTGGCCATATTGATCTTCGACCAAGTTGATTTGATCACAATGGTTCTCGACCACACAGGTCTTCCGACCACCAACAGACGTGGTAGTTCCGTGATTACAATGCCGGTAATTTCGACTAGCTGTAGTACCACAGAATACACTGTGGTAGTTCCAATTTTCTTGAGAAGTGCATATACTTCAACAGATTTTGCAAAACACATTTGCAAACTACAATATCATGCACACGAGGATTATCCATGATTCCCAACAAGTTGCAAAACATATTTGCACACTTTTAGAATCATGACACAATGATTATATATATGAGGTTCAACTATTTGCAAATATAAGCCTCATACTATAAAGAATGAAAACATGGACTTCAAACACTTTCAAAATACATTTGTAATGTATAGTCCCATGTTACAACGATTCAACACATTATTTTTAACTATTTGCAAAACACATTCGCAAATACAAGCCTCATACCAAGGAGAGGTAGAGCTATAACACATGATGAGTCTTAAGCTACTAGACATGACCCATCTTAATAATACAGCAACCTATACTAGCAACCCGGTTTTTCAACTAAACACCAAGACTAGTAAAAGACTAGAAACACATTCTTAACCCTAACTAGATATACCTTTGCCTTGAGTCATAGTCTTGATATGCATCAACTCATGATGCATCATTTACTTGACCTCCATCAACACATGATGGGTCTTCACTTGACTTGATGATCAACACATGATCATATCCTTTTGGACATGCATCAATTCATGATGCATCTTCTTCTTGACTAATTATCTTCAACACATGAAGTCATCTCAAGTCTTTTTCATTTGTGGAACCTAATATATTCATCTAACTCATGAAAAATGTTAGCCCACAAAACAATTGCCATCAATTACCAAACTTCACCATTAATACATAATGGAGGGACTAGATTCTAAAATCTTCTCTTTTTAGTAATTCATGACAATTTCAATAAATAATGAGATAAAAATTGAATTATGAGTATATAACATGTACATAACAATTATATACTCTATAATAAGCTTTCAAAGCAAAACTTACTCATTTGTTGTCATTAATCATCCAACCATCAACACACAATGGGAGAACTAGATGACAACCCGATTATGAGTATATATGAACTATACAAACTATATATACTCAAGGGATATGTTTTAAAGTAAAGATTCTTATATGTGGAAATGGAACTTAGATCAATACTAATGAAATCACAAAAACATAGAGTGAACTCTCTCTAAATATGTGCATACAAGAATGTGTTGTGAAAACATATACACATATTCAAGTTTAACTTATTTGGTGAAGTTCGTTCTATATTTTGGACCTGATAAATGCAATAAGATAAAAAAATATGATATTGAATGCATATTAGTCTCATAAGATAAAAAAATAAGACTAAGCAATATCATAATCAATAAACATATTAGTCTCACAATTGCATTTGTCATTACCACCAAAACTAACTTAATAGTTGTTGAACTTACATACGTACATCAGCTCTCCTGCCTAATCCCAGTCCATTGCCGTTGACATTTGTCGCTCTTCAAGCAACCCTGTACATCCAAAGACCAAGAAATCCGATTCTAAGCATAAATTTCATACACTTGACTCACGTTAGCCAAATCATACATCATGAAACACAACACACTACAACCACCCAATGACACACATGTCGTGCACACACTCAAACCACTCGACTCACCCCAAAACACACTCTAAACCTATAGGACCGGTCTGATTGCCTATGGTGGCGGTCAGACCGTCCAACTCCTTTCAACCACATACTGGTAACAGAGAACCGGTCTGACCGCTACCCCAACGTTGGTCAGCCTGTTCCGGTCTGACCATCGGCCATAGGCCAGTCAAATGCTTAAAGGCACCAGAAAACACACTCTCTACAATTTTGGTTAATCTCTATCTAGTTTCAGCTCAGAACTCTAAATTGAGTGACACCTAGTGCAAACACATCATCAAACATGCTTACACAAGTATTTAGTGACCATTTTCTAAAAGGCCACATGGCCGGTCTGACTGCTCCAAACCACAGGTTAGGCCGTCGATGCTAGGCCGGTCAACTCCTAGCGACAATTCTGAAAACTGAAAAGTTTCGAAAACCAAACTCAAACTTCGATAGAACTTACATATCAAAATCAAATACTTATCACATATATAAGGTGATATCCACATAGTCTCGCGGTTTTCTCTCCCTCGCTAACCAAAAACCTGGTCCACGATGAATTGGCAAATTATTCTAAGTCCTTAGTGTACCATAAGCTATATAATATGAGCAAAACTTCGAATCTTACTTCAAATACTAGTAGCATAAGCGCGGCGCCATGTCGCGCTAGCTACCGTGTGGACCGAAGCAAAAGAGATGACAATTCGCGGGAGTTTTTTTTAAAAAAAATCGAGGACATGTGCGTAATTTCAGAAAAACCGAAGGCCTTTTTCGCAAAAAAAAAACCGAGGACCTTTACGTGATTTTGGGAAACCGCGGGCTGCTATCCTTCAAAGGATGCGCAAATTCGGTGAAGTGGAGGGGGGTTTCGGAAAAAACCTAGCAAGGACCTTTTTGTAGGAACCGAGAACCTTTACGTGATTTCAGAAATCTCGGGGGCCTTTTCGCAAATACACCGACGTGGCGTGGTGGGAGGCTAGAGTTCGCCCCGGCTTTAATATAGTGATGATTCATGATGGAACATAAAGAGAAAGGATTGCTAGCGGTTAACAATGACAAGAAGGAAAAAACATAGTAAATTGAGTAATACAAAACTCTAAATTGAGTAACACCTAGTATAAACACATCCTCAAATATGCTTACACAAGTGTTTGGTGTCTATTTTCTAAAAGGCCACACGGCCGGTCTGACTGCTCCAAACCGTAGGTTAGATCGCCGATGCTAGGCCAGTCAACTCCTGGCGATAATTCTGAAAATTGAAAAGCTTTAAAAACAAACTCAAATTTTGATAGAACTTACACAACAAAATCAAATACTCAACACACATATAGGATGATATCCACGTAGTCTCACGATTTTTTCTCCTCCGCTACCTGGTCCACGATGAATTGGCAAACTATTCTGTGTCCTTAGTGTACCATAAGCTATATAATATGAGCAAAACTTCGAATCTTACTTCAAATATTCATGATGGAACATAAAGAGAAAGGATTGCTAGCAGTTAACAATGACAAGAAGGGGAAAAAACATAGTACAACAAACGGTACTTCTGATCTCCCATAGTACTGAAGAACCAAAACGAGATATTGTTGTCGCTCAAAATGATTGCAGTATTGCACATATAGCCGCAGCAGCAAAAATAAAATAAAAATGTAGAAACAGGCCTCCTCGCTTCCATTATCAAGTGCTGGACTTGGGCTCCCAAGGGTTGCATTGCTGTGAAGGTGAAAAGGGATCGCACCCGCTGTGCATTCGGGACTGTGGAGCTGCCTTCCCGCTGGTCCCTTCTCTCGTTCTCGTGAACTCGGAGGGTCATCAAGAGCCCCGGCCAATGCCTGTCGACACTCGACAATGAGAAGCCGCTGAAACCCTAATTGGACCTTCTTCCGCACGCGGGCAGCGGGCTCGGGAGGACAAGCCGCCGCGCCGTGCTCGCGATCTGCGGCGCGTCGGCGAGGAAAACGAAAGGTCATCAAGCACTAACGGCGTCTGTGCACGGGAGATTGCAGAAGATTTGCTTTGAGATTACTACATGACACGTGTGTCACGCGCGGGAACGAGGTCCTTCTGATGAGAGAAGAACCGAGGTCCCGTAAAAAAATTTCCCGCCCAGTGCCCAACAACCATACCAACGATGGAAGCCTAACGTAGCGCGGTGGCAGCGACAGGTAGCGGAAATGAAAGATTCAGCATTGACTAATGACTATGCTGCAAACAAGGTAAGATAGCGCAAAATGAGTTCCACGGGAAGAATTTCCTTCTCCTGTGATCTAGGGTTCAATATTTGTTCGTTCCTTGGCGTCTGAGAACAAAAACAAACATGCCGAACGATTATAGACTTCCAGGTTTCGTCCTCACAAAGCGTGCCATCTTCCCATTTGTGGTGCAATGGCGTGTGGTTTTGTTGTTTGAAATCCCGTGTCAGCGTGGAACAAAACCTAGCGCCGCCGTACGTTGCCAACTTTTTATGACTTTTTTCACTGTAATTCACTTAAAAAACAAAAAACCCATAAAAAACGAAATTATAAAATAATGAATTAACAAACAGAAATTAAAGCTGGAACGAGTGGGCGGAGTGCCAAAAAAATCTACCATGCAGGTACGTCCGGACAGAACCGTAACGACTGACGAGATACTACGTACTTTTTTTGCACCAAATTAACGCAGGTAGTCTCCAGAACCCTCCCGAGGCACACACGTCGAGGCTCGTCGCTCTTAACCGAACTGTTTCGCCGGTTTGTCATTTACGATTTCGGCCGGCCGGTTTCCAGTGCCTTGCACCCATCAAACGGCAGTGGCGGACCCAAGAGTTTCAAAACTACTAATATACATATGTATTATATCTTATATATATTAGTTTTTTGACAAAAATTTTAGATATTCAACTAAATACCTTTGAATTAAGCTATGACTGTTCCTGTCGAACGGTGCACCTGGCGCCGTAAATGTATGACCCGTGGCACGGCGCGACACGCCGGGATGAACGAATGGTCCCAGCGCGTGATTCTAGTCCTCCGGCCTAATGCGCCGTGGCCCTGGTGTCTCTCTCTTTCCGTGGCCCAGACGGCTACCGGGTCGTGGAAGTGTGGCTCTCTGCCGTTTCGTGCGGTCTCGGCTCGGCACGCGGCCGCGGCCACTTGCACAGTGGCAAGTGGCGAGTAACGGCAGGCTGGCATGGGCAGCTGGATACCGCGTACACCGAGCCGAACACAGCCAGCCGACGTCGCTACGTGGGTCATCGCTTCGCCGGTGGTGCGTACCACATGACAGGGCTTCAGCTCGATCTGAACCCTTCACCGGATGATCAGCGGTTCGTTTCGGTCCAGTCTGTCGCGTCAAAGTGACGTTGAGGGAAACGTCATCGTCCTGTAGGAACAGGGTGAGCGAAGTCAATTTCTTTGAAGTCCATACGAGGGATTCAATCACTCGCCTTGTCCGTCCATCACTGGGTTATACCGTTATACCATTGGTTTTTCACGCAGAAGTATGTTTTTTTGTAGTTGTATCGAGTATCGACCCGACAGCTCACTAACTGATCAGTTTAACAGTTAGGCCATTAGCTAGCTTAGATAACTCAACTCGTACGGCACGCTTTATGTTGACCGGCACATGAAGATCGATTTTTTTATTCTAGAACTAGTACTATTTCATGAACGAAACAAACCATTACAGAACTGCTGGACTCCTAATTATCCGCTAAGCACTATTGATGCTAAGTTCTTTTAGGACATAGCACGCCTCGTGAGTCGCTACTCAGGGGTGACGACTCAGCCATCCAAAAATAATAATCTCTTATCATCGTGTTTCCTCCCTCGCCATCACTGTCGACGAGCGGTGGCGGGCCTCCCACAGCCGCTTGGTGGGCCATGCGGTGAACTGGTGGCGTGGGCCAGATCTATCCACCTCTTTAGCTGATCTGATCAGGAATGGTGTGGCGGTGCGAAGCCTACAGCCGTAGCTGGATCTGAGATGGGGAGAACCGGAGGCGGCCAGATCTGGACGTCTCCGGACCAGATCCGGGCTTGACGGGGGCCTTCATCACCTTCAGCTTCTCTGTCATCGCGGGCAGCCATGGCGCAGAGACGCCAGCTCGAGTGGGCGCAGGCGTCAGTGCAGGTGAGCACGATGGTGGCGGCACTGGGCTACACATGGCGGCACTTAAGGGCGCAGAGTGTCGTGGCCACGGGTGCTACATGGTGGGTGGCGCGGTAGTGTTTGGCGGCTCCAGAATGCGGCGGTGCCCATGAGGTTGGGGGTTCAATGGAGGCTGAGCGGGCCAAGACGGAAGTAGGCAAGCATCGAAGTTTGCCAGGAGCAACCGCTAGAGTTGGATGGAGGCGACAGGGTCGTGGTTGCAGAGCCAGTCCTTATTGCTCTTTGTTGGATTGATGGCCGGCCGGTGTATGGACGAGCGGTGGTGTGGCCGGTTGGCAGGCGGTGGTGTGGCCACTAGTTGGCCACGGAGGTGAACAGAGTTGCTAGCATGGAGGCTGGCGGATGGTGCTGCTCTTGGGTTGGGCGGCCTTGTGAGGCAGTCATGCCCGGATCGTGGCGGGTGACGGGCTTGTCCCATGTGGTGTGATGTCGTGCTTTTGGGTGAAAACCCTATATCTGGCTCTCCTTAGCAGGGTCCGACGATGAAGACGTTCTTGGGCGTCGTTTCCCTCCTTGGTGGCAGCATCTTGGAGCTGTACCTTACTTACCGTGGGGTCTTGTGGCATTTGTCCAGAGTGAAAACTTCATATCCGATTCTTGCAAACCGGGTGATGGTGATGCCTTTGATGTCGTTCCCTCCTTGGAAGTGTTGCCTTGGACCACCTGACCCTACCCTCGTTTTCCGCATGTGCATTGCTTTCGCGTTGGCCGGTGCTTATCCGTCGGCAGTGGTCGTCCTCTCGGCATCGTTTTCCTTCCTTGGTTGTGGCTGGACTGTCCCCGTACCTTGGCGCTCGGGCCAGATCTGCCCTTCTTCTTGCTAGATCTAATTCCTCGTCTGGGTGGTAGGGTGGCTTGGTGCGGCTCTTGTGTCAGGGCGGTGCGGCTAGTGGCGCCTGTGTGCGTTGACGGCTCAACACCGGCTATCTTGGACGACTGTGTGGTTTTACTGGCAAGCTAGTGTTTGTCAGCCAAGGCCCTTTGCTGTGAGGTTATCACTGTGTTGATGCATGCTACCACGACTCCACGAGGCGTGTTGCGGTGAAGTTGGAATAGCCAGGTCGTGGGCGCGATGGATGGCAACGATAATACGTGTTAGGTCGAGCGATGGTGCTTATCAATCGCGTTCGGCATCCTTATCGGTGTTGTATGTGTTTGCCACGGATTCTTATCTTGTTAAACTATTGAAGTTTTGTTTTTTTATCTAGTCCTTTACTTCTTCTCATATGCATAAACAGTAAGTACTGTTTCTTAAAAAAAATTATTCGCTAAGCATCGTCGCATTTGGTCCGTGCTTGATGCACGTACAGTCACAGATGTACGTACGTGTGCAACCAATGTGTACATCATGCGCAATCGTCATCTCCATTAACTCCATGTCGATCATAAGGATATAAGAATAGTTAGTTAATGGCCTTTCGCTTTCATAGTAGGAGTACATCATGTTAAGCTCTCACACACCATGCTATATAGTATGCTACGGAGTAACCGTTAACCGCTGCTAGCTCCGTGTCCAGACAGTTGCTGATATGAGCACTCAGATTGGTTGATAAGCAGACCGGACACGTAGTTGAATCCAGAGGAGTCCGCAGTCCAACTCCAACGGCCATGCATGCCCGGTCA
The DNA here is from genome assembly GCA_017311315.1 of Dendrocalamus latiflorus. NCBI lineage: Eukaryota > Viridiplantae > Streptophyta > Magnoliopsida > Poales > Poaceae > Dendrocalamus > Dendrocalamus latiflorus. The sequence continues at coordinate 46,125,772 of CM029610.1, forward strand.
TCAGCCTGCTTTGGAACACCTGGATGGTCGGACAGTCAAAACTGCGTACGTACGTCTGGCTCGCGCGCGCCTTCCTCCCGCCAGACCCGGCGCGCGATCGCGACGTTTCGGCTGCTCAGCTCAGCTCCTTCCCTTCTATATAACCCGACTCCACACAGCATGCGCAGACAGGCTAGCCAACCCGCCCACTCCTCCCCGGCCGATCCGCCCGAGCTTCACGCCAACCCAGCGCACGCGCAAGGATGCCCACGCCTCGCCGCGAACATGCGCTGCTCGCCGCGCTCCTCGCGTGCGCGCATGCGTCGTCGGCTGGAGCGCAGGCGACGCCGCAGGGGAACTACGACTACATGGGCGACCAGGTGCACGTCAGCACGACCATGATCGTGCTGCTCGCCGCCGTCGTCGCGGTGTTCGTCTTCATCGCCTTCTCCACCATCTACCTCCGCCACTGCACCGGCTATGCTGTCAGGTCGGCCGACCGCTCCATTCCCGCCGACACCTTCATCTCGAGGCGGCAGCGGCGGCCGCGCGGGCTCGACGCCGAGGTGATCGAGATGTTCCCCACCATGAAGTACGCGGAGGCCAAGGCGCTGCGGGTGGGGAAGGTGACCGCGCTCGAGTGCGCGGTATGCCTCAGCGAGTTCGAAGACCAGGAGCAGCTCAGGTTCTTGCCCAAGTGCAGCCACGCCTTCCACCCGGACTGCATCGGCGAGTGGCTCGACAGCCACGTCACTTGCCCCGTTTGCCGCTGCAATCTCGACCCTAACAAGGACACCAGTAGCGACGAGCCGAGCTTCCCGGCGCCAGAAGCGAACAGCACCTCCAGCGAAATAGCCGTGGTACGGCAAGAAGACGGCGGGCAACCAGCAGCCGTGGTGATCGATGTGGTTACCGAGGAGGAGGAGGAGCGGAGGAAAGAGGCGATGGAGCTGCAGCAGATAGGGAACCAGCGGCGCGCGACGCGGTCGCGGTCGGGGCGGCGGCCGGTGACAGCAAAGCTTGTCCGGTCGCACTCCACGGGCCACTCCCTCACCATGCGGCTCGACCGCGACTTAGAGAGGTTCACGCTGCGGCTGCCGGAGCACGTGCGCTGGGAGATGGTCGTCGCGGGGGAGCAGAGTGTACGTCGCGGGCGAAGAGTCGGCGAAGGAAGCAGCCGCGGCGGTCGCAGCGACCGCCTGGGACGGTCAGGCAGGTGGCCATCGTTTCTTACAAGGACGTTTTCAGGAAGACTGCCTTTCTTTTGGGCGTCGAGGAGAGCGGATAGCTCCGACGGAGGTGCAGTGTCGACGTCGTCGTCGACAAACGTGAAAGGGCATCGCGTGGCCGCCGTTGATGTTGCCGACGGTTCTGCCAAGGGGAGTGTCCGCCTTGACCGCATTGGCGGCAGCGGGTCCGGTGCCAAAGTCGGCGTTGTGGCCCGCTCGGCGGCGCCGACGGTGGACGTGGAGAAGGCAACTACCCGGCAAGTTCGAACGTAGAAAAGAAACAAAAGTTTTGAATGTAGAAACTTGAAAGTGATGTTCTTTCACACATGAAAGAAATTGTCTTTTTTAGTCTGTCGGTACTGGTTTGTACTATAATCAACGCAGTAAAGCTCAAGAATTTCCTTTGAAAAACTTAGATGTCAATGTGCAACTGTAATTTTGTAAACCAGCAGAACCATAAGCATACAAAGATGTCTGAATGAATGATGAAAGGACTTCTTGGAATATAGCTGAATGGGCACCGCATGAAGACCAAGTTTAGAGTGGTTTGTGGAGAAGAATGGAAAACTCTGCATGAGCATAGTGTGTCCAGAATAGTGTTGCAACATGCTTCCATCTCCAAATGTATGCGTTCGATCAAGTGGATATATATAAGGACTGCAGGACTCCAACTTGCATTTCATATCGTCCTAGTATGTAAGAGTTGTTAATACCAAAATTCCAACATTACAACTTGCAATGGCCTAATGGCTAGATCATCAGGTGATCTGTTCTCATGGTTAGGAATGGAGCAGATTTGGACTCCATAAAAATCCACGATGATGTATGCTTACGGATTACTCCCTCGGTTCTTCCTTACTTTTCGTTTTTGATTTTTTATGTCCTTCGTGTTAGGGTGATCTCAGGCATTTGGCCCAACGGCCAAATGCCACCTCCTTGACCGTGCCCTGATCGGGGGCGCCTAGCCCAATTGGCTGGTGGGCCCCTGTCGCCAGCGCCATATAAATAGTGGTGGGGGCCGGGGCGGCACGTACGACGAGGTTCACCGTGCCGCCACAAACCCCACCGACAAACCCTAATCCGATCTGAGAGGGGGGGCGCTCCAGCGACGGGAAGTTCCACCACCGCCATCTCTGCCACCGTTCGCCGCCGACAGGGAGACGCCGCCGCTCCTTCTTCCCCGACCGTCGCTGCCCGTGCGCAGACTTCACCGACGAACCGCGATGGTCAACCCCTCCTCCTCTACATCGGACGGTTGGTACCCCTAACTCTCTCCCTCTCTGTTTCTCTCACGAACCCGAATAGAAACCCCGCTAGATCTAAACCCTAGGAGATCCTAAAGCCGATCTATCAATGGTATCAGAGCAGATCTCTGTAAATTTTTGCACCAACGTGTTAATTTTTTCAGAGATTAAATGTGTACAGTATAATACTTCTGTATAATGAATTATTTTTAGAATAATTACAGTTTCCGCTGCAAAAGTTAATGTTGATTAATTTTCATTATTAAATCCGAACCAACGGGAGAATTTAATTTTGGAAAAATAGATATAATTTCCAGAGATTTATGATATTGTTATTTTCTGACCAACGTTGATAATAACAGTATTATAATTTTTTAATTGATGATTTTATGCATTATTTCTATTTCTGCCCAACGGTGATGTAGATTTAATGTATAGATAAAATTGATTTAATTGTATGTCGTATTTTTGACCAACGTTGGAAATAAGGCATATAATTTGTTGTTACGTTCTCACTTTATTTGAACTATTTTTCAGGCGGATACAACTTGATGAGTTGTATCAGAGAGATCCCCACTCTCAAAGGAGATAATTATGTAGAGTGGAAGAAAAAGATAGACTTAGCGTTTATCTTGGCTGAGGTGGACTAGGTCCTCACTACAGCACGTCCCACTGAGCCTATGGCACCGGTGAGGGATCAAAATGAGGATGATACTGCTTGGCAGAAAAGACAGAGGGATCATGCTCCCTTACAGATGTCTTATGACCTTGAGCATAAGAAATGGACCACAGCCAACAAGAAATGCATGGCTGTGATAAAGAACACAATTAAGCCTGCAATTGTGAGCTCAATCGCAGAGTGTGACACTGTCACAGAGTACCTTGATAAAATAAAGAGTCAGTTCACTGGCTCTTCAAAGACTTATGCTACACAGCTGATTAAGCAGCTTGTGACAGAAAGGTACTCTGGTAATAGCAGTGGCATAAGAGAGCACATACTAAGGATGAGCAACTTGGCATCCAAGCTTAAACCAATGGATTTGGCTCTCAAGGATGAGTTCCTTATTCATTTGGTTTTTGCTTCCTTGCCGAAAGAGTTTGACACTTTTGTTGTCAACTACAATATGCAGCCCAAGAAATGGGACTTGGAAAAGTGCATAGCTATGTGTGTGCAAGAGGAGGAAAGAATTAAATCCTCACATGATGGTTCTATCAACTATGTGAAGGATAACAAGAAAAATAACTTCAACAGTAACTCCTTCTCAAAGAACAAGGGAAAAGCCTCTGTTCATCAGCCTCAACAGAATAAGTTTGCTGTAGACAAAGATCAGTGTCTTCACTGCAAGAAGACAGGACACTACAAGAAGAACTGTCCTGATTACTTAAAGATGATAATGGCAAAGAAAGGTGAGAACATTATTACCTATATAAATGAATCCCTGTATGTGCAATATTCGAAATCCACTTGGTGGATTGACTCAGGAGCAACTGTTCATGTTGTTAATTCTTTACAGGGATTCCGTTCGACGAGGACTACGCAAAGATAAAAAAGATGCATTAAAGTCGCAAATGGAGTCCAAGCTGAAGTTGAAGCCATTGGCGATCTTTCATTAGAGCTAGCTAATGGCTTCACTCTTTTACTTAGAGATGTCCTTTATGTTCCCTCTTTACAGAGGAATTTGATTAGTGTTTCAAATTTGGACAATGATGGTTATGATTGTAATTTCGGAAATGGCAAGTGTGAAATAATGTTTAATAAAGAATGTGTTGGTCTTGCCATCTTACAAAATGAGCTTTATCTGTTATCATTATGTGATGATGTGAATGTCGTATGCGATAATGGGAACATCGCGTGCGAGAAAGTGATTGAATCATCGTCTACGAATGTAAACAGGAAACGAAAGAGAACTCTAGATGAGTCGTCGAAATTATAGCACTGTCGTTTAGGCCATATTTCGAGGGGGGGAATAGAAAGACTAGTTAAGAATAATATTCTTCCTCCATTAGAGTTCTCCGACTTAGAACAATGCAGAGAATGCATTAAAGGAAAATATGTAAAGAAAATTAAGAAAGACGCCAAAAGAAGCACATGAGTTCTACAAATTATTCACACAGACATTTGTGGTCCTTTTCCTGTGAAAAGTGTGGATGGATATGACTCGTTCATAACATTCACGGATGATTACTCCCGTTATGGATATATTTATCCAATCAAAGAAAGAAATGAAGCCTTGGATAAATTCAAGATATTTAAGGCTGAAGTTGAAAACCAACACGATTTAAAGATTAAGATAGTCCGATCTGATCGTGGGGGGGGAGTACTACGGTCGACATACCCCATATGGACAAGTTCCTGGACCTTTTGCAAGGTTTTTACAGGAAAATGGCATAGTGGCCCAGTATTCTACACCGGGCGAACCTCAGCAAAATGGAGTAGCTGAAAGACGCAACCGTACCCTGATGGATATGGTGCGAAGCATGATGAGCTATTCCACACTGCCATTGAGTTTATGGATGGAGGCGTTGAAAACCGCCATTCATATTCTCAACAGAGTGCCTAGTAAGTCGGTGCCCAAAACACCGTACGAGTTGTGGACAGGAAGAGTTCCCTCACTAAACCACTTGCGTGTGTGGGGGAGTCCTGCTGAGGCTAAAGTATTTAACCCAAACCTTGGGAAGCTTGTTCCCAAAACAGTAAGTTGCCATTTCATTGGCTACCCTGAAAAGTCAAAAGGTTTTCATTTCTACTGTCCAGACAGATATACAAAGTTTGTAGAAACGAGACATGCTGTCTTCTTAGAGGATGAAATAATGAGGGGAAGTATGGTAGCTCGTGAGATTGACCTTGAAGAGAAGCGGGCGTATGCGCCCACTCCGATGATTCAAGAGCCATTCTTAACACTACCTGCTGTCGCTGCACCGTCGGTGCAAGACACTGTGGTGCCAGCACCTGTTATTATTCCTCCTGTGGCAACAATGAATGAGAATGAAGAACATGTTCTTCAGGATCCTATAGAACCATTGCCACAGATGATGGGGAGCAACAGCAGTCTCAAACAGAAGATGTACCAAATGAGGAGGCCCCGAGGAGGTCTCAAAGAGTAAGAAGATCAGTTATTTCTGATGATTATCAGATTTATCATACAGAGGAATTTCAAATGGAGGATGATCCCACCTCATTTGAAGAAGTCATGAGAAGCGAAAATTCTTCAAAATGGCTTGAGGCCATGGAAGAGGAAATGAGGTCCATGAAGGCTAATAAAGTCCGGGACTTAGAAATTATTCCTAAAGGAGCCAAAACAGTAGGCTGTAAATAGGTCTACAAGACAAAACTTGACTCCCAAGGGAATGTAGAAAGATACAAAGCGCGACTTGTGGCAAAAGGCTTTACGCAAAGAGAAGGGATTGATTACAATGAGACCTTTTCTCCAGTCTCATGTAAAGACTCCTTCGGAATCATAATGGCATTAGTATCACATTATGATTTAGAGTTACATCAGATGGATGTAAAGACGACATTTCTTAATGGGGATTTGGAGGAAAATGTTTACATGGCACAACCGAAAGGTTTTGTCGTGGAAGGAAATGAAAGAATGGGATGCCGCCTAAAGAAATCGATTTATGGGTTAAAACAAGTTTCAAGACAGTGGTACTTGAAGTTTGACAGTACAATAAGAAAATTTGGGTTTAAAGAAAATGTAGAGGACAACTGTGTTTATGCAAAGTTTAAAGATGAGAAGTTTATCTTCCTAATCCTGTATGTGGATGATATCCTACTAGCTAGTAGTGATGTTAGTCTGCTACTGGAGATAAAGAAGTTTTTGTCCTCAAACTTTGATATGAAAGATCTTGGTGAAGCTTCGTTCGTTCTAGGGATCGAAATTCACCGGGAGAGAAACAAAGGGACATTGGGACTATCGCAAAAGACATACATAGAGAAAATCTTAAAGAAATTTGGTATGCATAAATGTAGTCCTTCACCTGCACCTATAGTCAAGGGCGACAGATATGGGGATTTTCAATGCCCCAGGAACCAGTATGAGATCGATCAAATAAAAGCGGTTCCATATGCTTCAGCTGTCGGAAGTTTACAGTATGCTCAAGTATACACACGCCCTGACTTAGCATTTGTTACCGGGTTACTTGGCAGATTCCAGAGCAATCCTGGAATAGAACATTGGAAATTGATAAAGAAAGTCTTGCGTTATTTGCAAGGAACAAAAGGCCTCATGATGACATACAGAAGATCAGATTCACTCCATATAGTGGGGTATACAGATTCTGATTTTACGGGAGATGATAGAAAGTCTACATCCGGATATGTGTTCACTCTCGCTGGAGGAGCTATATCGTGGAAAAGCTCAAAGCAAACCGTCACTACATCGTCCACAATGTATGCCGAGTTTGTAGCATGTTATGAGGCTACGGGGCAGGTGAACTGGCTAAAGAAGTTCATACCCGGTTTGAAAGTGGTTGACGACATCAATAGACCACTTAAGTTGTACTGCGATAATGAACCCGCAGTAACGTATGCCCACAACAATAAGTCAAGTGGTGCTGCCAAACACATTGACATAAAAGTACTATGTTGTGAAAGATAAAGTTCGGGATCAAATTATAAGTCTTGAGCATATAAGTAACGCAAAGATGCTAGCGGATCCGCTTACTAAAGGCTTACCACCCAACGTGTTCAGAGAACATTTAGCCGGCATGGGTTTAAGGGAAAGCCTATGATTCCTGGACTAAAAGATGGCCCAAAAGATTAAAGTAAGTATTTCAGAACAGAGAGGTGTATTGTAGCTGTTAAATCTATCGGCGATTGACCGTGACGATGAGACATGTTTTATGCACTAATCTGCGATGAAATGAGTAAAGTCAAAAGTAATTAAAGTTAAAGCATAGATTGAGATCAAGGGGGAGAATGTTAGGGTGATCTCAGGCATTTGGCCCAACGGCCAAATGCCACCCCCTTGACCGCGCCCTGATCGGGGGCGCCCAGCCCAATTGGCTGGTGGGCCCCTGTCGCCAGCGCCATATAAATAGTGGTGGCGGCCGAGGCGGCACGTACGACGAGGTTCACCGTGCCGCCACAAACCCCACTGACAAACCCTAATCCGATCTGAGAGGGGGGCGCTCCAGCGACGGGAAGTTCCACCACCGCCATCTCTGCCACCGTTCGCCGCCGCCAGGGAGACGCCGCCGCTCCTTCTTCCCCGACCGTCGCTGCCCGTGCGCAGACTTCACCGATGAACCGCGATGGCCAACCCCTCCTCCTCTACATCGGACGGTTGGTACCCCTAACTCTCTCCCTCTCTGTTTCTCTCACGAACCCGAATAGAAACCCCGCTAGATCTAAACCCTAGGAGATCCTAAAGCCGATCTATCACTTCGAGATATAATTTTGATCGTTATTTTTTACAACTTTACATTAAAATATACTAATAATATTATAAAAATATATAAATATTTTTAACAATAAAATCTAAAAATATATTTTTTAGAACTAATCTAGATAATTTTAAATCTACTAGTAGTGTGACCGTACTAACGCTACGGTAAAATACAAAACAAGATAAAATTTGTAAAAAATAAAACGAACAATCAGATTCATTAATATTCACGTCTCATATATTGTATAACCAAATATTTTGAGATCACATAAGATTTGAGAGTGCTTTGATAAAATAGGATCAAGTTTATTGTCCTTATAAATATAGGACTGAGTTGAGTACCTTCTTACAAATATAGTATTTTTCCCATTTTAATTTATTTTCATTTTCCAACCCATTTTTCTCTACGCAAAATGACTCTTTTGCCCTTATCTTTTGCCCCAAATGAACCATCAGCCCTCATCGCAGGGCATTACAGCAATAGGAGTATCGTTTATTCATGGTGTACTAAAATACATGGAAGGGTACCAGTTATCTACATTTACAGTTGGATCCACATAGAATCCACTGGAACTGAACGTGGTAGCGTAAGTTAAAATGATGCATAAAATTCTTTACAGGGACTCAGGAAGCATAGTTCTATAGAGAAATCTGATATTTAGTGATTACAAGAAACAAGGCAGAAGAGCAAACACATATGCAAAAATTAGCAGACAGGCTACAGTTTGAGTGCAATAAACCATATGCAAAAATTTCCATATATTTTATATCTTACCTTCCACCACATATAGCAATAACCCATTGCTCCAACTGCAGCTGCCGGCAGTATGTAAGATAATAAACTGCCTGAAAAAGGAATGCATATGCAGGCCAAAAAAAAACAAGAGTCAGCGGAAAATACATTAAAATGAAAGGGGTAAGTAGCTGCTGTCATAGGTCTGTAAATGTTGTGAGAAAACAGCTGAATATTACCAGCATTATTATTCTACTTGGTATTAAACCGCTATAAGTAACCAATGTAAATGTTTCAAATTGTCAGCTTTGAAGCGTTTCAGATTCATGAATCATTCATTGTCAAATCAGCGATGCACACCCTTTCATGAGTTTTAGCAAAAGTATGACTACAACCTCCTTTCAACTGTAGATACTGTAGGAGAGTAGGTACGGGCTTAAGTAACTATCTATCTGAACTTCTTTCGAACATTCATGGATAATCGAAGTAAAACTGTAACAAAGACTGTACGGTTTGGGTTCTTTGCATAGCTTTCTAAGAGAGTCAAAACTGAAAACAGTATGAAGTGAGGATCAAGCAGGTACCTACCTCCTGAGTCAGAGTTGCCACTCAATATGGTAATGGGCCTTGATAAAGTTAAATTACTGACTTCTTGGGCTAAATTCCGAATCTAGTAGCAAGCATCAACACGCAAAAAATAAAAACAACAAATTACAAGTGGTTTTACTGAAATTAAAGGCCACAAATGTAACTTCCCTGTAGCTGCTGATGCCAAGATGCAATAAATATAAACAACTGCATACCTGAGCTTGAAGAAGGGCAATGTCGTAGGGGCTCGAACCTTGTCCTTGACTTACATCCTTCATGAGCTCCTAATAACAGAAAAACACAGCATTTTCCTTCAATAAACATCTATGATTTTGAAGGTCAACAATGAATTATTACAAGTGAAAGCTGAATAACATATCATCAAAACCTTTGCTGTATGCTTGGCAAACACGATGAAACTATTGGACAATAAATTATGCATGATTTGGGAGTGCCAATTGGCACATTGACTTGCTATGTGGAAAATGAGATTTTAGAATCTCATCAAAAGCTTTGTCCTACATTTCATACGGTATGGAAGAACTAAATGCGAAATGGCATGCCTCTATATACATGAGTATGACGGAGCAGATTCAATTGTAAATTTAGGTAACAAAAAATTCTGTTCTGTGTGCATCGTTTTACATCTCATCCGTACAAACACAATGTGTTTGAGCAGTTAGGAGTCGTACATGCAGATTTATAAGCATGTGCTGATCAAACATGCGCTCCTATTAGCCTTTCGCCAACTTATCAGCGAATCATTTTGATCATCTGATGATCAATAACGCGAGACAAATAACAAGGTTGGATGCTTAGAGCCGAACTTCTTGAGAACACACGGTATTACAAAATCTACCAACCTGGAGCTCGGCCAGTACATCCGACAAGCGGCCATTCCGCAGCACGATCGAGCCCGTCAGGCCTGCGGAAACACCAAATCACCATGTCAGGATCAAAAGAGCAGCCAATCCGAAGAGATCAAATCGAAAATTGATAGATTCTGAACTGGAAGCGAGGGATGAAGACCTGCGCCGACGAGGATGAGAACCTTGGAGACGGCGACTCCCGCCTGCGTCGCCATGGTCCAAGCGGATCCGGAGGTCGCGGCGGCGGATGCTGAGGCGGATCTGGGGTTGGTCCAAGCGGATCCGGAGGTCGCGGCGGCACAGGCGGCCGACATGGGCGCGGCCTTCCCCTGCGGGCGGAGGCCGAAGTCTCGGGCTAGGAGGTCCTGGGCACGCAGAGCACCTCGTACGGGTCGCGCCGCAGCGCCGGCGCCGACGGCCCCTCCATCTTCCCCGACGACGACATCCCGGTACAAAACCCTAACAAACGGAACACCAAATCATTCTTACATCCTGCCCAAATCCAGCCAAAATCGGCGTGAGATCGGGGGAGTGCGCTCACCTCACCTCGGCGCAGGCGCGGCCAGATCTTGCCGCCTCCCGAGACCTCGGCGCGGGCGGTGGAGGAGGAGCGGGGGAGGAGGAGGCGGTGGCGGCGCGGGGTGAGAAGGAGGCGAGGGCGGAGCGACGGAGGAGGGAGGAGGAGGAGGCGGCGGCGGTGCGGGGTGGGGGGAGGAGGCGAGCGCGCGGCGGTGCGGGGTGGGGGGAGGACGCGAGGGAGGAGGAGTGGTGGAGAACGTGGGGACTGGGGAGACGCGGCGCAGGGTGGGGTGGGGAGGAGGAGGAGGTGGTGGCGGTGGCGGCGCAGGGTGGGGGGAGGAGGAGGCGGCGGCTAAGCGGGGGAGGAGGAGGAGCGGGGGAGACGGAGGCGGAGGAGGCCCACGCGCGAGTGGGGGAGATCAGAGAGAGGAGAGCGGGACTGCGGAGGAGGCCCACGCGTAGCGGGACTGCGGAGGACTGCAGAGGAGAGCGGGGCGCGGGGTGGAGGGGTACTGCAGATCCATTGAAGGATGACCGTCGGATATGGTTGGGTAAGGAGAGAGAATAGAGGAGAGTTAATCTGGTGCGGACGTTTTTATGATGGTGTAATTATGGGTGCATATTGTGGTGTGGACGTAGTTAAGGTCATGACTGTGGAGTAGGTAATTGTTGGGTGGATGTAAAATAATTTGAACTGGTGGATTATTAGTTTAGATTAGATAGATAGATAGATTATAAAGACGGAGTGAAAACTACTTACAATCATGCTCCTTCCTAAACACGAACCTCCCTCGGAGTCTCAAACTTCGTTTGGGATAAACAATTGATGTATGTGACTGCGACAGTGAATTGTTATGTATACGTATAAGGTAAACACCAACTTTCTTAGGCAATTACACATGACATTGAGTTTAACCCACTCGGCTCCAGGAAAAAAACCGACGTTGCCTTTATTCCCTTCTAGATGTTAAGTGAGCAAGACTTCGGCACATTGGTAATGACGATGGATTTGGCCCCTTTTTTTTGGCTGTTGTGAATGGTTCTTGACTCTAAGTATAAATACGTGTATAAATAAATTAAATATCGATAAGTTGTTTTAAAATAACGGTGAAGAAATTGTTTTATTTATTTATTTAAAAAGGCATAAATTATATATTAAAAAGAACTGTGCCTTTTTCCTTACCTTCTTTTCCTGAGACGTTTTCCCTAACTGTTACGTGCGCACGAGACAGAAAAACGGGCACCGGCAATAAAACAGCGGGCATGCTCACTTGTGTCTGATTATTTTTGTTCTTAGAGTAAACGTTTGTGTAAACAAATTAAACATCAATAAATCGTTCCAATAAGCTATTCGAATAAATTATTTTAAAAACTATGAACGAGAAATTAATCTATTTATCTGTTTAAGAGGAGCTATATAAGACAAAAAGAATGGGCCGTAATCTACAGCCTCCGTTGCTAGCATTGGACGACTCAGAAGTCGGAAAAGTGAGAACATCTGAAGTACTCCGCTATTGGTCCTGAACTGAACGGACCCGGACTGGCTTGGATCCATGGCAGTCCAGTTTCCTTCGGCCATTCGGCCCGCCTGACCGGCGCTTTGGGCCACACGTTTGCTCCGGTCCACCTCGCCGCAGCCACGCTTTCCTCTTCGCAAGCAAAACCCACCATCGAAACGAGCAGGCGAGGACGGGCATTCTCGTCGTCGTCGCGCGTCGCCGGCCGCCGCATCGCGGCGTAATCCCAAAATCTTCAGACCCTCCTCCACCATCCAACCTCTAAATCTTCTATCAGCGCACGGCCTCCCAAACCACATGAACTGCCCCCACCTCCTCCTTCGGCTCCGCCGCCTTCTCGCGGCCGCGCCGCTTTCCTCGCTTGCGGCTGCCCACTCCACTAAACCCTCCTCCCCACCGCTAAACCCAACCCTGACCCGGCCGCCGTGGCGCCATCTCCCAAACCTCCCGGCGCGACGGTTCTCCTCCGCGCACGCCTTCCTCCCCACCCACCTCCAGGAGGAGCGCTGCGCGGCGCTCTCGGATAGGATCTATGATGCCGTGATTAGTACGGAGGCAGGCTCCAACGAGGGCACGGAGGCCGCCCTCGACGCGCTGGACGCCGAGCTGACCACCCCGCTCGTGGCCGACGTGCTGCATCGCCTCCGCTACGAGGAGAATCTGGCCTTCCGGTTCTTTGCCTGGGCCTCCCACCAGGACGGCTACGAGCACGAACCGGCGACGTACAACGACGTGATCGACATCCTCTCCAGCACGCGGTACAAGGCCCGCCAGTTCGGCGTCCTCTGCGACGTGCTCGACCACATGAAGCGCCACGGCACGAGGTCGGTGCCGGTCGAGGACCTGCTTGGCATCCTGCGCACCTACACGGAGAGGCACCTCACGCACCTCAGGAAGCTGGCCAAGAAGCGGCGTGTGCGGATGCGCACGCCGCCGGAGACCGACGCGCTGAACGTCCTTCTGGATGGGTTCTGCAAATGCGGGATGGTCAGGGAGGCGGAGGTGTTGTTCGGCCGCGTGAAGAGGAGGCTGCTGGGAAACGCCGAGACGTACAGCATCCTGTTCTTTGGGTGGTGCCGGGCGAGGGACCCCAAGAAGGCGATGAAGGTGCTCGAGGAAATGATTCAGATGAAGCACACCCCGGAGAGCTTCACGTACAATGCTGCGATCGACTCGTTTTGCAGCGCCGGTTTGGTCTCAGAGGCAAGGGAGTTGTTTGAGTTCATGAGGACTGAGGGGTCGACCATATCGTCGCCCACTGCTAAGACATACTCCATTATGATTGTGGCGCTAGCAAAGGCTGATCGGATGGAGGAGTGCTTTGAACTGATTTCAGATATGAGAAAATGTGGCTGCATGCCTGATGTATCAACCTATAAAGACTTGATTGAAGGCATGTGCTTGGTGGGTAAACTGGATGCTGCTTACTCTGTGTTGGAGGAGATGGGGAAGGCTGGGTTTCCTCCTGACATTGTCACTTACAATTGCTTTCTTAAGGTGCTTTGTAGTCTTCAAAAGGCTGATGATGCGCTTGAACTCTGCGAGAGGATGATAGAGGCACATTGTGAGCCCAGTGTTCATACTTATAATATGCTTATGGTGATGTTCTTTGAGATTGGAGAGCCACATAGGGCAATCGACATTTGGCTTGAAATGGACAAGAGAGAATGTCAGCGTGCTGTTGATACCTACGAAATAATGATTGATGGACTGTTTGATTCTGGAAGAACAGAAGATGCAACCACACTTCTAGATGAGCTAATAAACCGTGGCATGAAACTGTCATACAAGAAGTTTGATGCTATCATGCTGCGATTATCAGCTGTAGGCAACCTTGGCGCGATACATCGGCTGTCAGAGCATATGAGGAGATTTTACAATGTTGCAATGTCAAGACGTTTTGCGATCACACAGAAGAAGAAGAGCATAGGTCTGAGAAGGAGATGAGTGTTGTGTTTTTCTTGTTAGCGTGGATAATCAGAGCTTATATGAGGTAAATTATTCTCTGGTTTTACTGCCAGCTATCAATGTATTAAAATTGTGCTGCATCCTAGAATATACTTTTGGTGCTTATTTATTTTACCTATTTGACTCTGGAGTGAGGACTGAGGAGCATCTATGTTATGCATGAAGGCTGATCACATGGACACTGGCATTTTACCGAAAATAGCTAATAGCAACACAATAGTGCCCTATATATCTCCAACAGATAAAAACATCATGTTTTTCTTTTCAACTCAAAATTTGATACTTAAAACTTAAACTTTGTAATCCAATTGGATGTTCGCAAGAAAATAGCGGTGCAGACAATTATATTTTTGGTAGCTCTTAAGACTTCGCGTTTTGTTTGTTTCGTGCAATCACTGACATGGCTAAATTGGCAAAGCAATAAGCATATTTCAGCCAAGTTTGGGTTTTTCCTGATATCTTACCTGCATTTGCTGCTAGAACTTGTTTGGCACCCACACCCTACCCCACCCCAAACATTAGTTCACTGCCTGACAGAACTGAAGTGAAACCTATGCAACAATACAAGTGACTGAATTTTTTTTGCCCTATATTGTAGCCATAGGAAACATTAATCTGTATATGCCATGATGTAAATATTCTGGAATCTGTGCCAGTATATATTTTACATACCAAAATTGGAAAATTCCATTATTTTCTTATATTATATGAAACAACATTTCTCTTGTAAATCCCTTAGGTTTTCTTTTACTTGACTGAAGTGAATTGGCTTAATGGAGACTTCGTTTAGGACCTAATCTTTACTGAATGATAAGTAGGCAGCTGAACCAATCTAATATGCTTTTTTTTCGTTTCCCACACATTATTGGTCTCCTTTAGAAACAAAAGAGGCATCCTTTATTTATTCTGCAGATATCACAAGAAGTATTGATTAATGATAATATGCTAACTCTTACCAATAAAGTTATAGAAATATTGATTCTTGAAGAAGTTAGGAGAATACTAGGTGGGAGAAGAAATTAAATATCATGGAGTAATGGGCATATATTGCTCATAGCCTGTTGGAATTCCTATGTAACCAAGCTGATCTAGATCAGGACGCCCAGTTTCTACTGGGTTTGAGCAGATATAATTAATTGTAGCCTATTTTCCCCTCTGGGCTGTAAGCAGGATGGAAATGGGAACTTTACTCCTAGCTATGAGGATCTAGTTCAAGAAATAATTAAAGAGGAGAGTTGCTAAGGCAATAGCTAGTTTCAATAATGAGGTCTGAAGGTTTGCTCTTTAGCATTTACACTGATTCGTTCTGCAAATTCATTTCTTTTTGATATATGTGCTTTTATAAGGCAATTTTCATATTCAGTGAGATGATGACAAAACATTACCTGGACATCATTAGTGTTTTTTGACAAGTTCATTAATTAGACTAGCCAACGACATGACTTGCAGTTTTTTGGCCGTTGCTTTCCAATTTGGTTTATGCTAAGCAAGAGTTATCTTTATTCTAAACACAAGTTCCTTTTTCAGGGTGGTTTATGAATGTCTGCACGTGTTGTTGGATCAATATGTAGCGGAAGAAGCACTGCATGAACTCAATGGTTTGCTGGAAGAAACCAGTGCTGTGAGTATCATTGCATTTGATTTCTAGATAATATGTAGAATATTGCTGCATCCCATGGTAAACCCCCCACCCCACCCACAATTGCAGAAAGGACACCCTGCTCCATGCACGGTTCACCCATCCACCAGCATGAGAAACATTGGTTGCACAGGCTTCTTTTGTTGTATCCTATTAGCCTTGTCCATAGTCCTCCTGTTCATGCGGAACTCTTTTCTTCCTTCTGTTCAAATGAAACACAAAAGCTTAAGACTTGATTTCCTGTCAATAAGCATGCAATTCCACACCACTTTTCTCGAGTCCACGTTACATGTCTCCCCAAAATCAATTTTGGATTCTTTCAAGAGCTCAGCTTCTCAGGGGAATGGAACATCTTGCTGACAGCTTGTTGCAAGTAGAATCATTTAGTGTTATACTCATCCAGTTCATTGGAACTGAAATGGGAGGGGGTGCACTTATTTTTCCCACAGAGCATCTGCATTTCTGCTTGTGTTAGTGGTGTAGTAAAAGTACCAATGAGCAGAAGTAGGCTTGTATACAGAATGGTGATACCGACTCAATGTGGTTGTTTGGCTGGTATCCAAAGTTGGCCACCTCTGAACTGTAGTGTATTTAGTGTGCACCCTGCAGTGGTGCTAAGCGTAGCTAGTCTGTGGAATAGAAGATATTATACTAGTAACGCCCGCACATGTCTATAGCGATCCCAAATGGGAAAGTAAACCAAACGACTGAGGAAGAAATGTGTCACACGTCACATTTCAGTGTAGCTGAAATTATTACGAACTAAACAGGTCTTCTTTATCTCATGATTTGAAGTTTTAAACCATGCTTTGAGCACTGGAGCCAGTAGTAGGATGGCTCACTTGGTGCTGCTTGCTACAATATCTTTTCTTGTAGTGCTCAATCTATTGTATTTCCTTCCTTAAGAGAGCTGTAGTTCGGTATTGGAGAGATCGATACCTTCTCTTTGCTTCTCCTGCTGATGAGCTGATCCATGTTTTACATTAAGCTCGTATCATCTATTAAATCAATATTTCCATCAGGCTTTACTAACAGCTATTTACAGCTGATAATTACAGGTGACAGGAGTGGTTGTTTGCAATACGTTGGGCCAAAAATTATGAGGCCGGACTTGGCTTCCTAGTCCCAACTCAATTGCTATACTAGGCAAGACTGACCTGTGAGCTAGGCCTAGAACGGCATTAGCTGCACTGCACACATTCTATTGAGAACCTGGAATGAAGATCATGCAGAAGAAATTGAAATTCTGGGATGGAGATCTTCGGATACCATCGTGCAGGCGAAGTTCTCTGGAGTTAAAAGAGACCTCATGGCAGGGCCCGACTGGCGACTGCGTCGGGATATCGCAAGTTTTCATGCTTTCCGAGGTAAAACATGACTGGTTCTGACGGAAAAGATATCTCTGAGCCATGTAGCTCTTCAGCTCCCATCCATCGCGTTGCATGATTCTTTGAGCCATGTAGCTCTCTGATGCTTCAGTGTACTGTACGGTATTATAAAAATGCCCCTTTTATTTTGTTTTGGCTGGCTATCTTTTTCCCAGAGGAATCTGTATGACCAACGATGCGAACACCACATACAGGAAGAATAAGAATCAAATTTTTTCTTCGGTATAAATTTTTCCAATCTTGTCGAAGGCCATTTTATGGCTTACGAATTTGCATCACCAAAAAGAACAAAAAATGTACCACTAAAAAAAACAGTAACAAAAGAAAAGATTGTTGCTACATCATATAGCTGTAGCAGCAACAGAAAATTTAATATGCACATAGATAAGCCAAGTAAAACAAACAAATTCAGAACATCAAATGTTCATAAATAAACAAGACTAGATCTGGGGGTGTTTTTTGGACTATGGTTTTTTAGTCTAATGAATAGTGATTGCTGAAAGAAGCTGAAACTAAAAGCCGACTAAAAAGCTGAAGGGTGTGTTCTTTTTGGCTGCTGCTGATGGGTTTTGCCCCTAGCACGAGCACTTGTACGAACGAATCGAATACCAATAAGTCGCTTTGAAAATGTTGTTCCGATAAGCCACTTTGAAATGATGACAAAAAACTGTTTCATTTATTTATTCGAAAGAAATTTTAAAAAATAAATCATAAACTGAAAAAAAACCAAGACCAAAAAGAACGAGGCCCTTATCTCCCTGTATTGATGGACCTTACCAGCGTGGAGCCCGCCAATGCCGGCTCAATCAAAATCTTGATCTCGTTCACTTGGAGCTACGAGGTACAATTAGAGTGGATACGGATGAATATCATTTATCATGTATACTATTTCGCATTTTCTTTTGGAGTCAGAGTTTAACACAGATAATATCGGATACCTATTTACTAATTCCATATTTATTTTATAAGTTTTCGAAACGGTCGGTTGAACGAAAATTACCCCCTTTTTACACGAGACATAGACAATAAGGTACAATTAGAGTGAACATGGAGAGATTAATAGCGAGATATAAAAAAAAGAGCACTCAATATTCTCTACCTGTTTATATGGGGCAATCCGCATATATATATTATCTTATTTCTAAGTGAAATCATAACAGACTACCTTGTTTTTAAGTAAAATCATAACATACTTTTTTTATATCATTTAATTTAACATATATATAGATGAACATCACTTATCTCATATCTTATTTTATATTTTTCCTTAAAATCGGAGTTTGACATAGAAAAATGACAGATAACCATTTACCCTTTCAGTATTCACTCATGAGCATTCAATTAATCGGTTTTATAAAAATTATCCACTCCTTCCGCACCCTCTCATTGCGTTCGTGCGAGCCCGAAGAACACAGTAACTTCGCCGCTCATCATCTCACGGATAGTTTTTTTTCTCTTTATGCTTACCAGATTTGACATGTCGGGACAGAAGTTAGAAGTATAGTGTGCAAGAGTTGGATCGCGTTTGGCTCGCTTGCACTACAGTGAAAGCAGTACATGCGTGGGGCCCGGCTGTCTGTCGGCATGATTGAACAGTAGGTGTTTCATGGGAGGCGGTGGCCGTTCTTTGCAACAGTGAGCATGAACGGTTAACCAGAGAAAGCAATTGATTGGACGGGCAGTAAATGTCCATTCAGTTGTAGCATCATCTCTACTAGGTGGTGATCGGTTCGGCTGAAAGCCTCATGGCTTATGGCTGAAAACACTGTAGCTGGCTGAAAAAAGCACTGTAGCTGACAGAGGCTTATTTACCATAAAAAAATTTAAAAAATTTTAAAAATAGAAAAAACATATTAGCCCATCACGTATAATGTAAACAAATACGAGGAAAAAAAGAACCGGTAAAAAAACTAAAAAAAAGCCAAAAATTCAGAAAAAGACGAAATTTATAAATAGTGCAAAAATAAGCTGAAGCCATATTGATCAGGGCTTTTCAGGACCTGCTCTACATCTATACATACATGTGATGAAGTAGGCTGAGAAATCAAAGGGCCTGTTATTTTCCTCTGAAGTTAATAATTTTTTATTTTTGTTATAGTACCTAACTTTCAAATGAAGTATTTTCTTAAAACGAAGTCTACAAGTTAAACGATCTATACGTTAAAAGTACAACATCTATACCAGCAAAAATCGCAAGTGAGTATCTGTCTCTCCGTAATCTTTATCGTAAACAGCTAAAATTCAAAAATTACAACCAAAAACCGCAGCCATTGCCAAACATGTCCAGAAGTGGGATGGGATCAGAGACCGGGCCGTGAACGATGGATACCATGTGCTTTGTGCAACTTGATCTGTACAGTACTGTAGCTGACGTGTTAAGTATCTCATCCAGGGAGTACATTTGCAAGAATTAAACTCAAATGAATTGATGGGGCCACACGAGCACTAGAGCACACGAGCAGTAGAGCATGTGTTTAATTTGATGCAACACGAAGAACTTTACACAGGCTTAACATGCCACGAATCCTTTTGAAAAAGAGGGGCGCACTTTGAAATGTAGACACAGGTGATGCATAGTTGTCATCAGCTTGTAGCATAAGATGTTGGATTAAGGTAGTGCTAAATTTGGGTTTATAAGTTCAGATTTCTGACTTTTTTGCATTGTAGCGACTGAAAATATATTATAGCTGTTGTTAGTTTTTTTAGTATAATTAAATTTAAAAAAATTAAAAAAAATTATATCATTACGAACAATACAAATGAATAAAGAAAAGAAAAGATAAGAAAACTAAAAAAGATAAAATTAAAAGCTAGGAGCGAGAAACAAAATATGGTGGAGCAGAGCCCAAGTCACACAATGAAAGCAACCTCTTGTTTAGTTACCACTAAGTTTAGAACGCTGAAGAGACCGGCCGGCGGGTACCATACGTGAAGCATTTCTCCGAGACGGAGCAACACTTCAGGCCGGCCTGCGAAGATCATATAGGGGCTGTTTGGTTGCCTGCATGTGCTCATGTAGCTGCATGAGTGTGGCCAGGTTGAGGAGGGAAGCTCCTTAGCCACGTTTCTCTTCAGCCTGGCTCCAGTTGATTTTTTGCATTCACTCGAGCAGGCTCTCTCCTCCATGCAGACAACCAAACATCATCTCCCTGCATGCGCTGGTGCAAGTCACCTTTATACATGCAACCAAATAGATCCATAGATATTAAGAGCGAGTACTTGATATAACAGGTTAGCCGAGAGAAGAAAGAAACAAGCCATGCTACATTGCTGCTGCTGCTGCTCCACGTCTCTCTCTCTCTGCCCCTGTGTAAGTAGCAATGTGCAACGTCCATTCGTCCTGTTTCTTTCTCGGGCGTCTCCTGGCACTGTTGGTACCTGATGCATCGCCCTCCATCCATTTCCAATTCCAAACCAAACGGAGAGCAGGAAAAACAAGAGAGAGAGAGAGAGAGAGAGAGAGAGAGAGAGAGGAGAATAAAAAGGCTTTTCTTCGCTCAGTCCCAGTCCACCAGCTCGCTCGCTTCTCAGATCTAATCATTATTTAATCTTTTTTTCCAGTCTCACATGAGCACTTCCGCCTCCTCCGCTCCGATCCCCCAGTCCCTAACCCTAGCCTCCTCCACGTCCACCTCCCCTTCCTCCTCGGCCTCCGGCATGCGCGATGCGGCGGAGGACTCGGACTCGCCGCCGTCGCAGATGTCGGAGGACGACTCCGGCGGGGGCGACAAGTGGATGCCGGATCTGAGGGGAGGGAACGGCGGCGGCGACGGGAGTGGGGCACCGCCGGACCAGGTGCTGGAGAACGTGATCGAGAGCGTGCTCGAGTTCCTCACGGCGGCGGTCGACCGGAACGCGGCCTCGCTAGTGTGCCGCTCCTGGTACCGCGCCGAGGCGCAGACGCGGCGCGAGCTCTTCATCGGCAACTGCTACGCTGTCTCGCCGCGCCGCGCCGTCGAGCGCTTCGGCGGCGTGCGGGCCGTCGTGCTTAAGGGCAAGCCGCGCTTCGCGGACTTCAACCTCGTGCCCTACGGCTGGGGCGCATACGTCTCGCCCTGGCTCGCCGCGCTCGGGCCCGCCTACCCGCGCCTCGAGCGCATCTGCCTCAAGCGGATGACCGTCTCCGACGACGACCTCGCGCTCGTCGCCAAGTCATTCCCGCACTTCAAGGAGCTGTCTCTGGTGTGCTGCGATGGATTCAGCACACTGGGCCTCGCCGTCATCGCCGAGGGGTGCCGGTACGCTTTCATAGAAAGCTCTTGTGTTTGGGATGAAGCATCTGGGATGAATCTAAGCCGGCTTATTGTACCAAGATATCAGCTTTCCGGACTTTGGGAGGGTATCAATCTTTAGCTGCATCATGCAATTATGCTTTATGTAATGTGCACGCCTAGTCCTTTACGCTTTTCGATTTTATTGGTCCGACTTGCCATGCATCAGAATCTGATCTTGGCGAGCTTTTATGGCCGTGTTGGTTTCTCATCTCTACACGTCTCATGTCAATATTAGATCTTTATTGTTCTTGACGCTCTAATCACTGAGTTCGTGACACTTGGGGGTGTCACAGTCGAATCTTGCTGTGAGAGCTCTTCCAGTTTCTAGCGGCAAAGTTTGATCTTTTTCTCGTTAGGGCTATGGCAAAACAATTTTACTAAATATATAGTATGATACATCCCAAAGTGGGATATAGGCATTTTCCATTGACATGGGGTGGGCGTTCTGCTTTTCCTTCACTAATAGCACTGAAGTGTGGTATCTCATGGATCGGCACATTTGATTTTTAGGCATCTTCGCGTTCTGGATCTGATTGAAGATTATGTCGAGGATGAGGAGGACGA
Source organism: Dendrocalamus latiflorus (assembly GCA_017311315.1). Lineage (NCBI taxonomy): Eukaryota > Viridiplantae > Streptophyta > Magnoliopsida > Poales > Poaceae > Dendrocalamus > Dendrocalamus latiflorus. The sequence goes on from CM029610.1 coordinate 46,147,673, forward strand.
GCTAGTGGATTGGATCTCCAAGTTCCCAGAGTCCAACACGTCGCTGGAGTCACTTGCGTTTGATTGTGTTGGTGTCCCATTCAACTTTGATGCCCTGGAGGCACTCGTTGCACGCTCACCGGCTCTGCGTCGTCTGCGTGTGAATCACCATGTGTCGGTAGAGCAGGTGCGCCGTCTAATGGCAAGGGCACCCCAGCTCACGCACCTGGGCACTGGTGCATTCCGATCTGAGCCAGGCCCTGGTGGGGCTGCTTCTGTGTCGGAGCTTGCTACATCTTTTGCAGCATTCAGATCGCTCGTTTGTCTGTCTGGTTTCCGGGATGTCAATCCAGAATACCTCCCAGCAATCTACCCAGTTTGCGCCAATGTCACTTCCCTTAATTTTAGCTTTGCGAACCTAACTGCTGAGGAGCTCACACCAGTTATTCGCCACTGCGTTAGTCTTCGTACTTTCTGGGTAAGTATCTTATCAGCCTTTTGCTCTCACATTAATATCTATGGATTTTATCTGCTTAGACATTAGGTATTGATGTTCAAATTTCTCTAGGTTCTTGATACGGTGGGTGATGAAGGCCTTCGGGCTGTGGCTGAGACTTGCTCAGATCTCCGTGAGCTGCGAGTTTTTCCTCTGGATGCCACTGAGGATTCTGAGGGCTCAGTCTCAGATGTTGGTCTCCAGGCAATCTCTGAAGGTTGCAGGAAACTTGAATCAATTCTCTACTTTTGCCAGCAGATGACAAATGCAGCAGTAATTGCTATGTCCAAGAACTGCCCTGATCTTGTGGTGTTCCGCCTCTGTATTATGGGCCGCCACCGCCCTGATCGGATCACCTCGGAACCCATGGATGATGGTTTTGGGGCAATTGTGATGAATTGCAAGAAGCTCACTAGACTTTCAGTCTCTGGCCTGCTCACTGATAAGGCGTTTGCTTTCATTGGGAAATACGGGAAACTAATAAAGACTCTTTCTGTTGCCTTTGCTGGGAACAGCGACAAGTCTCTTCAATATGTGTTTGAGGGATGCACTAGGTTGCAGAAGCTTGAGGTCAGAGATAGCCCTTTCGGTGATAAGGGATTGCTCTCTGGCCTGAACTATTTTTACAACATGAGGTTCTTATGGATGAACTCGTGCAGGCTAACCATGAGGGGCTGTAGAGATGTAGCTGAGCAAATGCCTAATTTGGTGGTTGAAGTGATGGACCATCCTGATAGTGAAGGGGAGACAGATACTGTTGACAAGTTGTACTTGTATCGTTCACTGGCTGGACCAAGGAATGATGCTCCGCCGTTTGTCAACATGTTGTAGTACTGCTACTGGAAGAAGAATTTTGTTGTACTTGCGAACATGTTTGTTGTATTATTCCTGATCACTGCTGTTGTATTCCTGATCAAGTCTGTTAGTCAGAGAGGGAAGCTTCCCGCCGGCGATTTTCAAAATGTCACGGGGAATGTTCATGCATCATTCAATTAAGCGGCCCAGCAATTATTCTTTTCGACTTTCAGAGTTGAGGCATATGAGGTTCTTGTTGATGTATGTATCTTGATGAGTAGCTCATGCAGTGGACTGATGCCTAATGGGATCTGAGTTATTTTCCTCGCCAGCACTGGACTGATGCCTATATTGTACTATAGTTGAGGAGTAGGAGCTGATTGCACAGGGACTGGCTGCACCGCTCCAGTCAGCAGGTTTTAGATGGTTCCTTTGCCCTATCAAGTTTCCAGCCATTGATATTTTGCCATCTTTTGTTTTATTTATCTGCTCAAACAAAGGAATGGCAATGCTTATGTCCGAAGCTTGAATGTTCCGTTAATTGTTGCCTTATGTTTTAGATGATCTCAAACTCAGCTATGATAAATTCTCTCATCCCATTTTTTAGTTTCCATGAGTTGTTTTTGTAGGCCTTTGTAGACCGTTGTCCCCTTTCTTGGTCTCACCTTCTGCTGTTATTAATCAAGAAGCTACTGGTGGAATTGAATTTAATCAGCGTCGTTTGGTTTTGTTCCCTTACCTTTCTTGCCATTCGTCATCACTGTTCCATTGCCATGATCATATATTCATATTACATTTGATTATGACTGCTCTATTGCTACCATATTAGTAAATGCCCTAGCCTGTGCATTGTCATAAGGATAGGCCCTACTAATGATTTGATCTCAGAGTCGTACTTGATTCGTGTAGAGCTGCATGACATCAACAGCCTGATGCCGATTTGCTTTTTATCCTTCTCCAACCGCCTGATGCCCATTCGCTTTTTATCCTTTTCCTTTGCGTCTTTCGGGATCCTGGGCAGTCGCAAGGAAAGAGAAGTAACAGTTTACTCGCTGATGAGGAGTCCCATTGTCGCATGTACTACCTGTTCAGCATCATCTTTCAGCTGCGTTCTAACCACTGTTGTTGTGTACTTGTGTTCCAAAACCCTAACTTGTCACAAATACAGGAGCGGTTCTAGACCTATGGCAGGCTAGGCCTCACTTTGGGGTGTAGGATATTTATCGGTATAGAGTCTAAGTAAAGGTGTGTTTGGTTGAGCTGTGGCTTCTGAAAAAGTTGCTGTGAGCTGTGGGCTGTGGAAAAGCTGCTGTAGGTTGTGGGCTGTAGAAAAGCTGTAAGCTGTTTGGTTCAAACAAGTAAAACTTACCTCCTATCTCTATTTTCCTTGAAACAACTGTGAAACAGCTCTCTATTTTCACCATTTCAAAAAGCAGAAAGCCAAAAGCCAAAAGCAGGGTCCAAGGTGCTTTCAAAACTGTACTACCCAAAAGTAGCTGCTTCTGAAAAAGCAGCTTCTGGTTTCCACCCCTTTGGTTGGCTTTTGGCTTTTTGGAAGTAAAAGCAGCTCCCAAAAGCTCAACCAAAGGCACCCTAAGTCTGAGGTATAGGCCCTGTTCTTTTCAGCTTCTAAAAGCTGCTTTTCGACTTTTCTACAGTAACTAGCTTTTAAACGGAATATTTTTTCAAGATAGTGTTTACTAGTTAATTGTAGTATATACTTTACTGATTTCATTTATATCGGCAAAAACCGTACTTGAGTTTCTATTACTCTGTAATCTCTCGTACAAACAGCCCAAAAGTCACAAGCCAAAAGCCACAAGCTGCAGCAAAAAAGAACAGGCCTATAACTTTCTCTGTGGTAGTAATGGTCTTCAGTCCTCTGTAGCCTAGGTTGTAATGAAATCCTAGATTCTCCGCTGCACGAATACATATACGCGTGCTACTTTGGGCAGGATACGGTGGAACCGGAGGGTGAGAAGCTTCTGTGCACGTTGCTCTTTGCTCGACGCGGTCTTCCCGTCGGTCGGGACTCGGGAGGCAGGCGGTCGAGAGGATGGTGGCTTCCATGGCAAAGCAGGCGGCGCCGGCGAGAGGAAGTTCTCCGGCGTTAAGACCATGTCCAAGGAAGTAGTGCAGCGGCAACTCAAGGACCTAGAGTTTCTCGAACAGAAGTTGGACTCGTGATGAGTAGAATAATTTTTTTTGCACGTCAGATAGATGGTGCGTTTAGCTCAAGAAACTCAAACCACATGGCTTGCTTGGCCGTAGTTAAGTCACAAATGGAGGTTTTTTTGCAGCAATGAAACAGATGCAAGAATGTTTTTCTTACCGTAGACGTGCTAGGAGGCATCAGTCAAATCAGCCATGAAAGTATACATTCAACACAGTTGAAACAAAAGCTTTTGTTTTCTCGCTTGTGTTGCAATGCGGGTGACATCAGAGAGCCTTATGAGATAAAATCGTCAGTTGGGACACATGCAGAATAACCTCTTTTTCTTGACACTCATTTGTTGTGTCATCCATCAATAGAAATCAAGAATGATAGATACTGTAGACTCTTTACCTTTCGTAATTTCGTTGTAATAGTTGACTCCATAACGGCATAACACGATGCAGGTCAACTGGTCAAGTGATCGACTTTGTTGTCCAATCACAACGCAATACAGGAGCCAATGCAGCAACGAGACAAAGTCAGATTTAGCACTGTCTCGCACCGTATTTATAAAACTTACCGTATATCGAACGTATTTGCAAAAATATCACTTCTACCGTCCGACGACCTTGCGGCAACACTCACGAGACGACAGGTGGCGAGGCCGCCGACGGCAGGCAGCCTGCCTCCCAGTGGGGGGACGGTAGGCAGGCCTGCCATCCAGTGAGGGGGCGGCAGGTGATTAAGCCAGCTTAATTACTTGCCCTAATTTTTTTCATTTAGTTATTATTTGAATTTTTAAATATACCAAATGAGCTCTAAAAATTATAAAAATTTATGTACAATCTCCTGATATAATGTACTTTATAGTGGAATTTTTGGATAATTTTATCTATTGTGAATCTTGGTCAAAAATTTATACAATTTTGATAATTATACGAGTTTTTACATATAGCGAACGAGCTCCAAAAATTACTAAATTTTATGTGAAGCCTTCCAACACACTCATAGTTGTTGTATTATTTTTCGAGAATTTTATGTGCTCCAAATTTGCCATATTAATTCGTGATAATTTTATCGTAATTAGCGATATGCGATGCTCAGACATCTTTTGAAGTGCGTGACCTCTGTCCTTCGCATATATATCGGCCATTGCTGCTATCTTTTCTTTTTCACTGTGTGCTTTGCACAATTGTCACTCTACTCGTGTCGTCCCGCTTCGCGCGCTCCCTCGTACACACTAATGTTGTTATGTCCATACCGTCCACCCTCGTCCGCTCCCTCATCTCCACGTAGTTTAGATGAGCGATGCAAGATTGCAAGAGCTCTATATTTGAAGCGAGCAAAAAGAGAATCTGATGCGTTGCAACCGGAAATTACAGACATGTTGTCGACATGCACCACCACGGGTGACAGATGATAGCATGGTAAAAGTGACATATGTGCACATGACAGAGCGGATGAGGTGGGCCGATATGGCCAGACTAACATTTGTGCGGATGAGGGAGCAGGCGAGGGGGGCCGGTATATCAAGCCAACACATATCCAAAGCAAGGAGCGGGCAATGGCGTACAATATAAACAGACTGGCAATTCGGAGCACATGAAATTTCCAAAAAAATTACAGAATAATTATAAGTGTGTCGAGAGGTTTCACATAAAATTTTGTAAATTTTGGACATAATTTGCTATATGTAAAAACTCATACAAATATCAAATTTTTATGAATTTTTAAGCAACATTAACAATTGATAAAATTACCCTAAAAATTACACTATAAAGTATGTTATGTCGGGATATTGTATATAAATTTTTGTAATTTTTAAAACTCATTTGATATATTTAAAAATTTAAACAAAAACTAAACAAAAAATTAGGGCAGGTAACATGCCGCCCCCTTACTGGACGGCAGGCAGGCAGGCTTACCATCCCTCCACTAGGTGGCAAGCTACCTGCCATCTACTAGTGGGGCGGCAAGCGCTTGCCGCCGATGGCTTCGCCACCTGTCGTTTCGCGGGCGCTGCCGCCCGGTCGCTGGACGGCAGAAGCAGTATTTCTGTAAATACGTTCGGTATATAGCTAGTTTTGTAAATATGATATAAAGCTGTGCTAAATATAGCTTTATCTCTGCAGCAGCTTGGCTGGCATACATACACGTTCTCGTCTCCGGTTACTGCCAGTAAGTGGCACTTGCCTATCTCCATGTCTCTCACAAAAACATTTTACTAGTTGGTAAAAAATTAAAATTCCTCATCGTTGAACTGTTCCATTGGTTTGGATGGTTTAGGCATAGACTTCAAAATAGACCAACTAGCAGAATTAACTCCATTCAAATATGTTGTAATTGTACCTGTCAAAAAAGGCTGCAGTTGGAGTGGGTTCTGCGGTAAGCTTAAGCCTATCTCATATACAGTATATATGCTTTATCGATGTTTTAATATTGATCTTATGTATAATTTATTTGGATTCGGGGAAATTCTAGAAGACTCAATGTATGAACATGCAGAGTAAAAACATGGGAATTTTTATACAGGTTCAGGCTTTCTTCTGAGAGAATTATAACCGTACACCATGTGTGGCTATTACTCACATAAATTGATTACAATTGGGAGTAATACAAAATACCTAGTACTATCTCCTGGTCTAATGTGTTCTCTTCCCCTCTCTCCACTCTGACATAAACCTTTATATAGTTGACGAAGCGGTGGCCGTTATCCCGTGCCAAAAGATGCATCAACGCTTCGTGTGATAACCGTCTGACGGAAGTTACTATCAAAGAGATGTAGTGGTCCGTTCACCGTGTGATGGTTGTTGTCAGAGAGAGATCGTGTACGGTTATTAGGAATAAGCGCACGTTCTAACCGTCTCGTCAGATAGACCTACCATGCAGTAGGTAACGTAGATAGGCTAGTTGAAGATCGAGTAGTTGCAAGAAGGCTCACGACCATAAGATGATCGTAGGATAACTTACGACTATGTAATAGTTATAAAAAGATTTACAACTAAGTAATCATATGAAGGCTTACGACTATGTGGTCGTAGAAAGATTTACTACTACTTAGTGGTCGTAGAAGTAATTACGACTACTCTATGAAATCTATCCATTAACAATAAGAGATATACTCAGAAAACATAATGACATAATAATTAGAGAATTATTATATCATCATCATGCTAATAAGCTGGAACCTAGTTCTTCCAAAGAAAAATAATTTGAGTGAGTGATAAGCATGAGATCAAATAATGTGTGTATGTTGCACCAATCTATACATGTTCTCCAACAGCTTTCTTTTAACTTTGTTGAAGCATTGGTCCATCGGTTAGTGTTAACGGTCACTTCGTTGGCGAACAGGGCTGCTCATTAGAGCTTATAAGCTTTGGTTATGGGTTTATTTTTGTGCTGCAAAGATTTTTCTTTTTACTATAGCTGCTTTTAGCTTTTTTAGCGTAATTAAATTAAAAAAAGAAAGAAAGAAATATTATATCATCAACACAATGCGAATGAATAAGGAAAAAAGAAAGACAGAAAATCCCAAAAAACAAAAAAAAAACAGAAAAGGACGAATTAAGAAGCTAGATGTAACCTCAAGATTACATAAACACAAACCGCCTTTTCTTGTCCATGTGATCGAATTGAGACCCTTATCTCAACTCCAAGCCAGTCAATCAATTGGGGAGTAGGAAAACAGTGTAGCCATAATCATTTTGTTCCTAAACCTTTTCAGGTTTACTTAACAAAAAAAAGAGAGGTTGCAGCGTTGTTAGTCATCTTTGTCATATCTGCCTCGCTTGTGTGTAATGTATTTGCAAATAATTTTTCGATTTTTTTTCCTTGACTGAAGGTGGAGGAAAACCAATTTGCTTCTTGTTCCATGATATTTCAAATAAGAACTACTACGAATTTCAAACCACATCTGATATGTCATTAGAGGGACACACCAACTTCAGTTGGCCTTTTTTTGCGGCACGTGCATGTCTAGCTTGCTTTTTGGCAGTCTAAGAAAATTTATTATTTGTTAAAAAGTAGGATTTATAAATAAGAGGTGCTTCAAAAGTGAACCGTACAAATTTTAAACGCACAGTATTTTAAAACTTAGCTACCAGAGAGTGAAGCATGTGACGCGCGGCAACATTCCTTGAACCTAAAACCAGGACGAGTCACTTAACATCTACCCAGAAATAATTCTTCGAATGAGACAAGCAACCTGACCATGATTAAAGCCAGTGTTACAAATTTAGTCCGAAATTTCGCAAAATGGATGAAATTTCGTCCCTTTCGATGCCCAGCGAAATAGATTTTATTCGGCTAAAATTTGACCGAATTTGGTCCTATTTGAAATTTATTCAAATTTTGGTTAACTTTTATCAAAAATTTGATTTTTTTTTCTCCGAAATTTGAACGATATGGATGAAATTTTGTTCTTTCTTTTGTTTCGCCGGCAGCCGAATTTTGTTTGCTTCCGAAAGATTAAACCCTGATTAAAGCCCATGCCATTCCACAAGCTATCGACCATAATTGCGCGCAGCATATTTATGCCAAAGTCTACCAAGATCTTAAGTAGTTTTTGACGAGTTAGTGTGGATCTTTACTCGCAATCGGGACAGCTAGGAATGCAACGTTGGTTTGGGTAATTGGGTTTTTGAAAGCGTGTGCATATGACAAGCAGACGATATATATATTAATATCTCCGGTGATGGCAACGAGCTTGGGATTAGCGCTTGTCGTCGTCGTCGTCGTCAGATCTGGGGACCAGAATTTTTCAGGACTAAATTGTTGTTGTACTTATTTTTGTGAGAAAAATGAAAATGATGATGGCCAAATCAGTCAACATCGACATCCACTGTTGTCCTATGCAAATCCTTGTCCACTCTTTTTTAGAGCTATGAAAGTAGCATGACACTGTCCAGTAGTACTATGAATCTGTGATAGGATCTGATTGGCGTTACTGTTACAGTTAAGAAACGTGTGATAACTTTGAAGTGAAGATTGTTAAGGTTATTAAAGATAAGGGTATTAGAGATAGAGTTTGTATTCTATTTCATATATGCCTTATCTCTATATGGCATATCCCCTTGTACTCTCCTATATATATGGCCCTTTGGGTCTCATATCAATACACATAATATTCATAACATGGTATCAGAGATTAGGTTGAAACCCTAACCTAGCCTCCGCCTTACTTCCGCTGCTGCTGCCCCCGGGAGGATCAATCTCCTCTCCCGGGGGCAGCCATCTCCAAGCCGCCAGATCCGACGAAGTCAAGGCGGCACCGGCGGCACCGCTCACCATCGCCCGTTTGATCTCACCGCCGCGGCTGCTCCCGTGGCCGCCGTCTCGCCGCCTCTGGCCTCGCCCCGCCTGGATCCGGTCGCCTTTGCGTTGGATCCGGCCGCCGCTCGTTCGTCGCCGCTCGGATCCGGCCGCCTCCTGCCCGTATCCGCCCGCTCCTCCTTGGCGCCGTCCCGGATATGGGCCTCGCCGCTCGGATCCGGCCTCGTCGCCCCGCGCCGACCTCTGCTCCCGGCTCCTCTCCGGACGTCTTCGCCGCCTCCGGGCCCGGTCCGGCTAGATCCGGCCGCCGCGCCTCAGATCCGGCCTCCTCTGCGCTGGATCCGCCCGTCCCCGCCGGATCCGGCCGCCTCCGCGCCGGGATCCGTGCCGGCCTCGCCCCGCCCGGATCTGGCCGCACCGTCGCCCGAGCGCCTCCCGGCCGCCGCGCCCGCGCCGCCGCCTTCGGAAGCCGCCGCCGCTCCATCATCTCCGTGCCCGCGCCGCCGTCTCCCGGCTCCGCCCGCCGTGCCGCGCCCGCCCGCGTCGGCTTCTCCCTCCGGCTTCTTTCTCCGCGAGCAGAGAGAGACGGGAGGGAGTGAGAGATCGGGCGACGGGAGTGAGCGCGCAGTGAGACTGAGGAGAGAGAGAGAGGAGAGGTGGCCGAGATTTCAGATGGCGATGGCCTTTTAACTGATTTTATCCAGTCTTTCTGTTTTCTTTTTAGTCAGTTTTTATTTTTCGTGAGTCTTCCGTCGCGTCCATCCAAAATCCGTAGTCTCTGATTTTTAGTTCGTTAAGCCGTGCGAATCCACAAATTTATTGTCAGTCATAGAAGTGTAGGAATTTTATTTTGCATGGCAGCAGCCGCCGCTCTACTCTCTGAGCCGCGTGCAGATCGTAGAAGTCGTTATGATGCCGCCGCTTCTTTAGCCGCCGCCCCGAGCTTTAAAGGCCACCGCGCGTCCTCTGTGCACTGCGCCGCCGCCTCTTGGGTTTCGATCTGCGCCGTCATGCATCTATATATTCCTCTTCGGCTTGATTTGACAGTTTATTCAAATGCTGCACGCAACGACGACATCATCAAGACTCGGACTTCGGATTTTTCTTGTTTTAGTATTAATCCTTTTCAAATGCAATGCTATTGCATACGCCTTGCATTGGAGGGGGTGTTAAGGTTATTAGAGATAAGGGTATTAGAGATAGAGTTTGTATTCTATTCCATATATGCCTTATCTTTATATGGCATATCCCCTTGTACTCTCCTATATATATGGCCCTTTGGGTCTCATATCAATACACACAATATTCATAACAAAGATGATATATTTTTGTTCTTTTGAGATCAAGTAAAGATGAATTGTTGTTGGAGTACCTACCTGCTGGTATCTTGAAGAATAATCTCTCTGTGATTTGATTGTTGTTTACCAACAAATAAAGAGAAATCGGCATGTGATTAGGTTAGGTACTCTCTCTAACCATTGGAGATTGATCACATGAGCGGTAGACTTCTAATCTTTTATCATATCATATCCACGAGTCAGGACAAACAAACAACATTATCATCCAGCTTAAGGAAACAGCAAACGAGTAACGAGGCAGGCAAATACTTTTGGCGATTCTGAAGGCCATCCCTAGCTTGAAAGAACCAAGATGGCATGGGCTCACGCACGCACGCAAGCTTCGCCTCGCAGCATGCAACACGTCGCGGCGGCGCACAGTAGACGTTGCGTCGGATGGAAGCGCGATCCAATGATGGCGACAGAGACGGCCGGCCGCGAGTCGACGACGAAGGGGAGAGGCCGATGGGACGCCGAGACGGATGTGAGAGCCTCGAGAGATCGGCAAGGTAGCTAGCTGCTCCATAGGTCCAAGTGACCCCTAATGCTTTTCCCTCCTCTAATTCGTCGCAAGCCCCTCTGCCTAACTCTACGATTAATTCTATCCACGAATTAGAGGAGAGGAGGGATCCTAAGGTTGCAGCTGCAAGCAAGCAACACCAAATCGGAATATAATCTTGGGATAGATGTGCTACGCCTACGCGCACGTCACGGTGCCGACGCCGATTCGTGCCATCTTTTTCTCTCTACCTCTTTTTCCCTTGACCTCCCCATATAGGGCATATTTTTTTCAGCTTCTAAAATCTATTTTTCGGTTTTTTTTATAGTAAATAGCTTTTAAACGGAGTATCTTTTTAAGATATGGTATACTAGTTAATTATAGCACATACTGTGCTGACTTCATTTATATTAGCAAAAACTGTACGTAAGTTTTTATTACTCTATAATCTCTCATACGAACAGCCTAAAAACTATAAAATTCAGCTAAAAGAACAAGCCCATAGATCCTCGCGATCATCTCTCTCTCCCTTCTAATTCGTTTCGGTGATGGCGACCGGGTTACGTAGCTTTCAATTAGTGTCATGATATGCGCGTATGACAAATTGCCAATGGCAAGGACTGCTACGCGATGCGTACGAACGTTTCTTCTATGTAATGCGCCCGGAATCTCCTGTAGCAGCTAGCTCGGGACTCGAATATTTTTCTGTTTTGATGAAGAAAGGAAACGAAAGAAGAACCGGGGGCTCGAACTTGGTTTGGCAGCGCACGTAGACTGTGGCAGAAGAGCACAGCTGCTAACCTGCACAGTTTAGGGATAGGTTTTCGAGTGGATTCGATCGGCTACGCGCAGCAGTAGCATCGGTTCAGGTTCAGTGTGAGATCGAGGTTCTCTTGGTAGATAAGTAACACCAGAATCTTGCTCCAGACATGAGTGAGAAAGTGCCAAAGTGGGGTGCTTGTTGTAGCCGAACAACGGAGCGAAGGGAAGTAGCAGTCAAGTTGGCTCGCCGAGGAGACGCGTCCTTGGTCGTCCTGCTCCCTTGCGGAGCCCCGGCCCGGGGTGCACCCAACTTATTCGTCAGATCGGTCGAATCGTACGTGATGCAGCAGTAAAAAGGAAAGGGTTTTTTTTTGTTAAAAACAAGGTCCCTTAATCTCTAATCCAAGGATCACAAATTTAGGGCCTGTTTGGATGGACTAGGACTAGTTGTTAGCTATGACTAGTTGTTAGCTGACTAGTAGTTAGCTGACTAAAGATTAGTCCAGTCCTGTTTGGATCCAAAGACTAATAAGTACTACTATCTCAGTACAAAGTCTGTTATACCCCTATGCATGACGGTCTAGGAGGGTTGGCGTGGGTATCAGCGTCTTTTTTTCATCCTGCTGGTCCTTTAGCCCTCATTAGCTGGGTTTGGCTAACTAGTTGGCTAACAACTAGTTGGGGCTTTAGCTAAACTTTAGCCCACTCATTAGCCCTCCTATTTGGATCCATAAGGACTAAAAATTAGCAACTAATTGTTAGCCTATGGGATCCAAACAGGCCCTTAGATAATAGATGAAAAAAATCCAAACAATATTCAGACACTTTCAAAAGGAAATCTTCTCCGTCTTTTGTGCGGCCATGCGTGAGAGACGTCACGCTCGGGTCATAGGAAACTAGATTCCTCAAGAGACGATGAATTGTCATTAAAAAAAATCCAAATCCTTTTTCGATTTTAATAAGTGACCGCTCTGCGAAGAAAAGAAAAAGGGAGTCGTGGCCTGACTGACAAAAGACGGCCTACCAAACAATCTACGTTTGGCCCGCGGTTCCCTTGTTCGGCCTTACCAGCCCTCGTGAGCGATGCCGGCCCATCAGAAGACAAAGTGTAGCATTACGTTTTACGATTATTCACTTTGCTGCATCTATCCCTTTTTTCCCTTCAAAAAGGAACGACTATAGTACAATCTCCTCGTATAAACAAATTTAATCTTGTAATAAAAATTTCTCACGAGTGTATTCCTAGGGCAAAGTATGCGAAGGGGAGGAGCAAGCGAACACAAGAATGACACGAGTAGGGACCCAAAACGTAACTGTGCAATTGCGTGTTTCGATCAGACTTCAATAAATTGTATTCGTATGCTCGTTTACTCTTGAGTGTTGGTACTAAAAACACACAGCAGCTTAAACAAATAAACGCTCCACTCCTCTAAATACAAAACAAATATGTACGATACAATATCACTGAAAATATATTGGTGACTACAATACATCAAATCAACAAACCTAAATATGCCTTTAAAAAAGTAGATAGAAATAGATTAGGCCAATCCATGATGAGCTCCCAGGAACTTCTAACTGCTCTCGTTTGGAACCTGTGGACAGGTCCAAAAATGGGCAAGGTGGCATTTACATCGACTCCTCCGATGAACAAAGAAATCACTGAAGAATGGGAAGCACAAGACACCACTGGAATACTACAAACAACCATCAACAACTTAATTGATAGAGCTTCAGCCACGAATTTCCAGTTATCAATACTCCGTACAATCTATGAACAATTAATCCATATCTCCCAAGTCAACACGAAAACAATTTGTGAAACATCTCGGTGTTTATGAATATCCCAAAGCTGTAATTATTTCAGCTAGATATTTTTAGACTTCACACAGCATAAAAGTAACAGAACGTAGAAGAGGCTATGGAATGTGAATAAAACACACAGCATAAAGTAACAGGACGTAGAAGAGGCTATGGAATGTGAATAAATAAAGTTCATAGATCCCGTCAAAAACAGATACACAACACATAAACATCACAGGATCTAAAAATGTACACTCTTTAACATGCCCCTTGAAAGTAGAACAGGCAGACGTATCACTACTACTCATACATCAGGTTCTTTCTGATCCGAAAGTTCATAGTCTTATAGGAAATCCTGCTGGATGATATTTGAAAATGCACTGAGAACCTGCGGAAGATTAACATGCATAGCAAATAACTCAACGCCCTCTTTCAAAGTTAATGCGGGACCTCCCAGATCCTCCACCCTCGTAATCATCCCTCATTGAGGATCCAGCACTCGCCTTCATGGTTCCTCCGCCTCCAATCTTCTCCACAGCTTTCTTTCCCTTCTTCACCTCAGTCAAGAACTGATCAAGACCGAAGGGATCGTTCTCCTCCTGCTTATCAAACTCCACAGGTCTATCTCTCTTGCCAGTCCTCTCTGAAGCACCAGAAAATCCCTTGTCAGGCTTGAACCTATCGGTCTTCATAACCTTCTCCAGCTGTTCGTCCGCATCACCATACACATCAGAATCACTATCCTTCTTGGGCCTGTAAAGTGTTGACAGTGTGGGCTGCGCTGTGAAGAGCCCCTTAGAGTAGATGTTGTACTGGTCATCAGCAGCAAACCCAGAGTCCATTCCCTTGTCCTGGTTGAAGAGCCTCTGATCATACATGACCTCTCCGCCTTTCGCACCTCCAGTGCTTGCCATACCCAGGGCAATCTTCTCACTGATGTCACGATCCCTGTCTCTAGTGAGCTTACTCTTCTTACCCATTGCGGCATCCTTGGCCTCCAGCCTCCTCTCCCTCTCCCTCTCACGCCTTCGCTCCTCACGGATCCTATCACGCTCAATCCTCGCCTCCCTCTCTTCTCTAGTTTCCCTGCGCTGCTCACGCGGCTGCTCCAAATCCATATCTTCATCACCATCATCAACCACGGCCCTCCCACCGCCAGAAGGCACACCCGCAGGTGCAGGTGCGACACCAGACCTCTCCATACGCGCCTTCTGTGCAAGTGCCCTCAGCTCTTGCTCCTTCCTCTCCTTATCCTTTAGCATCAGTTCCCTCTGCACCTTGGAGCGCATCTGTACTGCCTCCCTAGCCTTCTGCTCTGCCACATACAATGATTCCGAAAGCTTTGCAAAGTTATCATTAATTTGAACCTCCTGCAGCCCCCTCCCATCAGCTGCCAACCTCTTATCAAGTGGAATCGTGTAACCCTTTGGATTTTTCCAATTTGAAATGCATGGTGGGATCTTCCAATCCTGCTGGTCCTTCACTGTCACCGGTCGTGGTGGTGAGTGCATGACCGGCACAGGTGGTGACCCAGACGCACGGGGCACTCGCTTGTGCTTGAATTTTGGTGGCTCAAGAGGATCCACAGCCATCTCTGACATCCTAATAATCCTCTCCTTGGCACCTGAATTAAAGGCCGCCGACTGCTGTGACGGCTTGTACTTGATAAACTTCGATTCCGAATCATGCGTCGGCACGTTCTTGGGCTGGGCAGCGGAGAGCCGAACGTTGACAACCTTCTCCAAGGCGGCTTTCGTTCGCTCGGTAGTTTCCTCGATCTGTTTCTGGTACTCCTCGTCGTCGACTGCTTCGGAGTCGGCCGTGGCGATCTTAGGCACGATGTCGCTGTGCTTGGAGTACACGATCTTGGAGGCGTTCTCGCCCTGCTTCACGACTGCGTCGAAGGCGACGCTGCCGTGCGCGTCGACGGTGAGCGCGAGGATCTTGGATCCGCCCTTCTCGTCGCGGCGGCCCATGCCGAGCGGGTACTGCGCGACGTGGATCTCGGGGAAGGCGCCGCCGTCACCGAAGTCCTCCGGCCGGCGCGGCACGAAGCCGCCCCTCTTCCCATACGGCGGCACAGGCTTGGCAGCGGCCGCTGGCTTCGCCGCCGCGGTGGCGGACTGCGCGGACTCGCCGCCGTAGCGCTCCTTGAACCATGGGTCGTTGCTGTGGTCGTAGAATGTGGACGCCGACGTCTTCGGCGCCGGGAGGAGCTCCTTAAGGGTCGCCATAACCAATACGGTGGAGAGCCGTGGATCTAGGGCTAGGGTTCCGGCAAGTCGCCGGGTGGGGATCGGGAATCGAAGAGGAGAAGTTAGGGTTTGGTTCGATCTGGTAAATAATTTAGGGAAAATGGACGAGGTGACCAGCACGACGAGTTTTTTTTTTTATAAGGAAAACTTGTTTTCATTAACCATTGACTCTAGGCAAATCGGCAAAGATCAGAGCAGTTACAAAGACGGGGACTTAGTTCATGAACATCGCTGAACCCGAGCAAACAACACTCGCCCCATACAGAGCTAGGCAATCAGCCACTTTGTTGCATGATCTTGGACAAGCCCGGATCACACAATGCACAAACGACTCTGCAATGAAGTTTCTGATCTGATGGAACAAACCCCCATCGACACTCCTATCCATCTCTGTTGAGGTCAGGCCTTTCTGCAGATTTGTTGTATCTGTTTCGAGTATAATTCGACTCATTCCCAACTCGGCAACTCGGCGTAGGCTCATCAAAGTTGCCTGTGCTTCGGCCTGCAAGGGACTCGAAACTCTCTCCAGTCTCCCACAGCCCCCTTCCAGGAACTCACCCTTGTTATCTCGCGCAACAAAACCCCATCCGCCCTCCTGTGTGTTGTCCCTGAAAGATGCATCTATATTGATCTTGTACATGTCCTCCGGAGGGGGTTTCCACTTCAAGGAGCCATTCACTCCCTTCTGGCCCTTATTTTTTTGAGTTTGTCAAACTCCTTAACATAATATTCAATCAGTGAACAAATTTCTGGACCCGAGGCTCTTCTTTCTCTTGCATTGACTTTGTTTCTAGCTGACCACCATCGCCAAAGTAGCACCCAAACCTGCATCTGAGCCCCCGCGTCAAGGCTCCAGATTGTCTTCACTGTTTCTTTTGCCGTCCTACAACTAACCAGCCTGGAACGCACCTGCTCCAGACTCATCACCCGCCAGCATTCCTTCACTTTTTTGCATTTCAGAAAAAGGTGGCCACAGTCCTCATCAGCTCTATTGCACATCGGGCAAATTGTGTCACGTTGAAAGCCTCTCCGAGCTATGTTTCTCCTAACTGCCAAGCTATTATGTGCAAAGCGCCACACAAACATCCTGACTTTATTTGGTACTTCAAGCTGCCATATCCTCTTCCAATCAAAGCCAGCATCATCTCCTCGCTCCGTCCCAGACCCAGAGGCATCTCTCGCATGCTCATGTTCCCTCTTCCGCACAGCCACCTTATAAGCTGATTTCACCGAGAAAACCCCTTTTGAATCAAACTGCCATGCTGGCCAGTCATCAGAATCTGCATCCGTTTGTAGAGCTAGTATGGTTTTTGCATCCGCCTCCCAGAAAGTGTCTTTCACCAAAACCTCATCCCAAGAGCCGGTTGCCGGGTTCATGAGCTCGGACACCCGTGTCAGCACAGAAGCACCTCTGGGGGTTGTTGTTCTGCGAGTCCTTCCAGCCGGAATCCAAGGGTCAACCCAAATGTCAAGCGAATTACCATTACCTACCCGCCACACCACTCCCTCTTTAAGCAGTTGAGCTCCTTGCAGAATGCTCCTCCAAGTATATGAGATGCCCTCTCTTGCGGTGCACTGCAAAATGTTATTGTTGGGGAAATATTTGGCCTTTAGAACTTGACTGCAAAGAGTTTCCGGGCATGTTAGGATTCTCCACGCCTGTCGAGCGAGCATGGCTAGGTTGAAAAGATGCAGATCACGGAATCCCAGGCCCCCTCCTTCTTTGGTAATGTCAGCTTATCCCAGCTCAACCAATGGATTTTATTCTCTTTGTCATTCTGGCTCCACCACCACCGACCTATCATGGAGTTTAGCTCATCGCAAAGACCTTTCGTCAGATCAAAGCACGACATGGCATATGTTGGAATAGCTTGGGCAACCGCCTTGATTAGAACCTCCTTCCCAGCCTTTGATAACAGCTTTTCTTGCCACCCCTGTATTCACATCCAGACCTTCCTTTTAATATATCCAAAAGCTTTCTTACGCGATTTGCCAATGGATACAGGGAGCCCTAGGTATTTCTCATTTTTTGCTTCATGTGAAATGCAGAGATCAGTTCGGACATGGTCTTTGTCCGCTTGGCTTGTGTTAGGGCTGAACAAAACCGATGATTTATCCCTATTGATCACTTGACCTGAAGCTCTCTCATACACATCTAGGATCCTTTGTAATTCTCTAGCATCATCCTTCTGTGCCCGCATCAAAATAAGGGAATCATCAGCAAAAAACAAGTGGTTTATTCGTGACGCCTCTCTACAGACTTTGATCCCCTCGATCTTCCCTTCCTCCTGCGCTTTCTGTAACATGGCCGACAGCGCCTCAGCACACAGAATGAACAGGTATGGGCTCAGCGGATCTCCTTGTTGAAGCCCCCTTTGTGGGATCACTCTGTTCGTGTAGCTATCATTCACTTTGATTCGGTAGGACACAGTAGTGATGCACTGCATGATACGTTCTACCCATCTTTCATGGAATCCCATCTTCTGCATCACTTTTCTCAGGAATTCCCACTCAACCCGGTCATAAGCCTTGCTCATATCAAGTTTTATGGCTGCAACTCCCCTTCTTCCTCGTTTGCGCTGATATAAGTAGTGGGTGAACTCGTAGGTCAACAGCACATTGTCCGTGATCAACCGACTTGGAACAAAAGCACTTTGTGAAGGTGAGATGATCTCCGACAAAATACCTTTAAAACGGTTTGCCAGTGCTTTTGATATGAGTTTATACGCCACATTGCAAAGACTTATGGGCCTAAGATCCTTCAGTTTCTCCGGTTTACTAATCTTGGGGATTAGCACAATCACTGTGTCATTCCAGCCTGTTGGCATTGTTCCCCCATTCAAAACATCCAGCACCTCCTTTTTCACTTTGTCGCCTACCAACGACCAGAATTTCTTGTAGAAAATTGCAGGGATACCATCAGCACCAGGAGCTTTCAGATCCCCCATACTTTGCAAAGCCTTCCACACCTCCGCATCCGAGAAAGGCGCATTCAGGTCCTCATTCATAGCATGAGAGATCCGCCTTTGCACACATGCGAGAACCTCCTCCACATGATCTCCTGCAGTTGACATGAAAAGTTGTTGATACTGATTAGCAATAAACGTTGTTAGATGTTTCCCCGCCACCACACCGCCTCCATCATCCACCAAGCTTCCCACATGATTTTTCCGCCTTCGCTCCGACGCTTGGGCATGAAAAAACTTTGTATTACGGTCTCCCTGAGTCAGCCATGATGAGTGGGTTCTTTGTTTCCAATAAACATGTTGTTGATCAAGCAACCTTTCCAGTTTATACCGCAGTCCATGTTCCTTGTTAACCTGGTCTTGGCTGATCCCCCCTTCGACATTTCTCAAGATCAGTCTTGGTTGTTTTAATCCGCTTCTCTAGCTCACCCAGAACACAACGATCCCAATCCCACAGCTCAGACAGCAGATGTCTCTGGACTTCCATCAGGCTAGCATCCCCCATCTCGAGAGCATTACTCCAAGCTTCCCCCACCCTAGCCTCACACTCCTCCTCCTCCATCCACCTTGCTTCAAATTTCTTCATGATCTCCATTGGTTTGTTCCATTCCTTCTTTTCCCTCCTTCCCATATCCACTATGACGGGTCTATGGTCAGAGTGTCTTGGGTCACCATTAATAACCCGAACAAGGGGGAATTTGGCTCTCCAGGAGCTATTTGCCACCGCCCTGTCTAGGCTTTCCTTCACATAACTCTCTGCTCTATGGTGTTGGTTCCTCCAAGTGAACACATCCCCAACAAACCCCAGGTCATGTAGGTCACAATCTACAAGGGCTTCACGGAAGCTTTCCATACACCTTTCCGATCTTGGAGGGCCTCCCTCCTTCTCACAATTGAACATGATTTCATTAAAATCAGCACAGCACAGCCATGGCAGATCACTCCTATGTCTCAAAATTCTCAACAGCTTCCATGTTTTCCCCTTCTCCTCACTCCTTGATTCACCATAAATGCCGGTGAAACGCCACTTAAAGCCATCCTCCTCCTGCACGGTTGCTTCGATGTGGTATCGTGACATACTCTCCACCGTTAAATCAACCCCTTTTCTCCAGAACAACACTAATCCACCACTTGTACCCACGCTGTCCTTGACACACATGTTTGGCATATTTAATCCCCACCGAAACATCTCTAACCATGTGCTATTATGTTTTGTTTCGGACAAAAATAGCACATCCGGGGCCTCCTTCTTCTGGACATCCAGAAGACCACGAACTGCCGGGCCACTCCCCAATCCTCGGCACTTCCAAGCAATAACCCTCATCGGGACTGGCGGGATTGACGGTCAATCCCGCCACCTCAAAGTTGTGTTGCTCCTCTCTCCCCTTAATTCCTACAGACTCCAAGCATTGCTTTTTCTTTCTCTCCTCGTCCTCCTCGCAAACCTCTGGTGCTGGTCTCTTCTTGTGCTCATCTCCCATCACCAGGTCGACCTTTCCTTTTCCTGAGGCAGTTCGGGGACGCCGCTTGAAGGTCGCCCTTTTTAACACTTCTGACAAACCTTCGGCCAAACCCCTCATACCTTCCTCATACTCCCCATGCAACACCATTTTATTTGTTTCTTTGGCACTTTCATCAGACTCCTTTACACTCGCCGCCTCTCCATCCTCTTTTCCATCAACCTCCATATTGTTTTTGTCAAATAACTTTCTCCCCCACATTCGCCTGGACGGTTATGTGGTCCTCCCCTCCCCCCTTCACCTCCCCTTGATCAGCACTCGGTCTGGAGACAAGCACTGGACTCGCCACCGCCCCCACAGGATTTAACTCTAACTCATCTGTTGAAACTTCTTTGGCGCTGCCCCCCGAGATGGGCAAGGACTCCCTTCCCGCATTCCTTTCTCCTAGAATTTGATCCTCAAACTCCAACCTCCTCGGCAGACCCCCCCTTTCATCATTTGCCAGCATTTTCAGTGGACTTTCGCCGTCATCCCTCAGTTCCCCCTCGCTCGTACCAGTGATTTTGCGGGACCTGTCACTACTAGCGTCCTTCTTTGTTCCTCGGTTCTTCCCCCAACTCGACTCTTTACGGTGTTGTTGGCTCCCTCCTGAACTTCCGCCTTCCGACCATCTCCCCCTGCCTTCCTTCCTCTTAGCCAGGTTCACTCTTAACCATTCCCCGAATTGCTTTCCCTCCTATTGCCAAGTGCTATCATCACAGTCTTTCTCCGCGTGGCCTAACAGACCACACGAGTAGCTAAAAATTGGTAGGAACTCGTACTTGAACCTACACCAGAATTCCTCCTCTCCTTCCCCCTTCTCCATTGTGATGCCCCGGACCAGAGGCTTCCGGATATCAATCAAGGCCTTTATTCTGAGGTATTCCCCCACTGCAAGATCATCTTCGTCCTTATCCACCTCCAGTACTTTGCCCACTGAGTTACCAATCTGGCGTCCCGTCTCAGCATTCATCAGACCCAACGGCAAATCGAACACCCGGATCCAGACTGGGATGTGGATGAATTCCAAATCCTTCAGCCTTTTTGTGTCATCAAAATCCACCACCACTAGCAAGTCACCCCCAAATTCCCATGGCCCCTCCATAATCGCCCTACGCTTACCTCCTGGTTGCAGAAAGGAGAAGAGAAACAGATTGTTGCCCAGCTCCTTGCAGCGAATCCCTTTTTGGGGACACCAGATCCTACCCACCGTTTGCACCATGCCCTCGGCAAAGCCCGGCTTTGAGGAGAACAATTTCCCCACAGCCTGCGGGGTTTTCCCTGGTTCCCTCACCTCCAATCTCCAAGCACCTCGCACCCCTTTCTTCTCCTGCTCCGTCAGCTTCAAGCCCCGAAGCAGCCCATCAAGGTCTTCCCCGGCGCCACCCTTCACCTTGCTCATCCCCTTCCCGCCTCCCTGCATCACAGCGACAGCTGCGATAGTCCCCGCGCCCCGCCCTCAGGGGAGATCGAGGCGACAGGCGACTGTGTGTGTGGATGGGAGAAGGATTTGGTGTAGATTTGTGGAAAAACTAGGTCGAAACCCCCGATCTAGACCCAGGGTTCGAACTTTCCTCTGAGCTGCCCTAACCCTTGCGGGAGTCACGCTGCCAGAGACCGAGACCGACCAGCACGACGAGTTATGGCGGCGACTAGGTGGCTAGTTGGGCAGCACTCGATCTGTATTTGGTCAAGGTATCTCAAGCTTCACAGCCGCCACGATCTCGACACGCGTCCAATAGGATGGGGGAGTAGGGGTTTGGTTTGTACATTGCAGCCCATGGATTTTGAAGTCCTAGCAGGGGGACAGAATCCATTGATTTGAGAGGGAAAGTTTCGAGATTGAGAGCATCGCTCATGGAGATTTAGGGTTTGAGTTCGGGCCTTGTGCGGTCACGTGGGAGTCATCATTCTTGTTATAACACGTGCGACATATGTGCTTGGGAGTTTTGGGTATTTTTGGCCTTATACAGCATAATAATACCAAAAGTAGCCCTTGGTTGTATACAATATCATTTTTGATCTCCGCCTCGAGCGCGTGATTTCAGTCGGGCGACACGTATGCAGTTCTGCACCCCAACACCATAGCACCCGAGTCATACAATCTGGGAGCACATGATTCAGGCAAAACGTCTCAAGGGCTGTATGTGGTCAAAAAGGCTATCGTGGTCGAATATGGCTGTGGTTGAGTAAGGCAGTGGTCGAACATGGGTACGGTCAAAAGCGGTTGCGGTTGAATATGTGTGTGGTCAAAAGCGGCGGTAGACAAAAGCGGTTGCGGTCGAAAGCAAAGGTGGTCGAAAGTGGTTGCGATCGAAAGTGAAGGTAGTTGAAAGCGGCGGTGGTCAAAAGCGGTTGCGGTCAAAAGTGGACGTGGTCGAACATGGGTGTGGTCGAAAGCGGAGGTGGTCAAAAGCGGTAGCGGTCGAAAGCTAAGGTGGTCGAGAGAGACAGTGGTCGAAGGTGACTGTGGTCGAACAGTCATGGTTGGAGCGGCTGCGATCAATGCGAGGGGTATCATGTGCTCCCGAACCGCATGACTCGGGTGCTGCGGTGCTGGGGCGTGGGACTGCATACGCGTCAGCTGGCCGGAATCCTGCACTCGAGAAGGAGGCTAGAAATGGCGTTGCATACACCCTGGGACTACTTTTGGTATTGATGTGCTGCACAGGGCCAAAAATGCTCAAAACTCTGTACTTGGTATATAGCCATCTACCCCTTATCCCTTTCCAATAAAATCCAGTGAGGAAACTGCATACGACGATGCAGATTATGGGCCTGATCTTTTTTAGCTTATGGATGTAGCTTATGGTTTTTTACTGAAATTTTTGAATTTTGGGCTGTTCGCGATAGAGATTACGGAGAGAGATACTCGTTTGCGATTTTGGCTGGTATAGCTATTGGGCTTTTAACACGTACTACAATTAACTTGTAGACCCCGTCTTGAGAAAATACTCCGTTTGAAAGTTAGGTACTGTAACAAAAGCCAAAAACCGCTTTTAGAAGCCGCAAAGAATAGACCCTCTGCAACGCATACATAGGTGGTACATGGGTCGGGTGTTTATGTCTGTACAGGATGCAGAGCAGAAGACTTTCGTATGAGTAGTAAGTAGTATGGATGTTGTCATGTGGCTCTGCTCCAACTAGCTTACAGCTTAAGCTTTAGACCATAACTTTTAGCTTATGGTTAAATTTGTACTATAGTGTCTGTTAGCTTTATTTTAGAAAAAATAAAAAAATAGAAAAAATGAAGAAAAACCATTATGTCATTACAGACAATGCAAAAAGAATAAAGAGAAAAAAGAAAAAGATAAAAAGCCAAAAAACCCTAAAAAGATAAAATGAGCTGAAATTAGAAGCCTATATGTTCCAAGTGGTTTTTGGTTTAAATAAGCTGAAAGCCAAAATTAATTAGAAACTAAAGCCGTTTGGAGCGATAGCCAGCTTACTCGCGCATCCAAATTACGATTCTTTTCGATAATGGAAATATAATTAAGATACTACAACTGTGGTAGTAAAACTGAACCTTAACACACGCTCGGTTAAGTACAATCTAGTACAGTATGTACGTATGACTAGTATTTGGAGCATGTGTCATGCGTTAACTGCCCACGATCGTGCCAGACCGATCGCGGTAACCATGTGCCGAGCTCAAAGAAAACGACTACAGTCTGCCAGGCGTCTGCCGAAGTGCTGGTTTTCCATTCTCACACTCCTGATTTCTTTCTCTCTTTTTTTCGAGTGCTCGCTGGACTTTGGTTGTTTTCTGGGGTGTAATGTTTTGTAATTTGCCAATTTGGACGGCACCGACCAACCAGGCCTACAAGTGTGGGCCGTAAACTGTGGCTAAATTATTATTGCAGCTCAGTTGAACTGCGGGAAGAGGAGTGGGCCCCGATGTATGAAGGTTCTCAAGGCCCATGGAGCAAGGCCTAGTGAAGTTGTCAAAGGCAGTGCAGTGCAAGTGTGCAACCACCACCAAAATTTCCTCTAAAAAGAACAAAAAAAAAGATTCCAGGCTGAACAGAAAAATGCAAATGCGATAGTTTGTGAGTAAGTGCCATGCCCTCTAAAAAATGTGCTATGCTAAATTACGAAAAGGGACTATCAATTTATAAATAAATTGTGGTGTGGAACTAGCTTACTAGCCAGGCAACTCGTTATAAACGGAGGAACAGAAACCAACATGCTCCACCTGTACTACGGCCACTATTCATTACTTTGTATTATAGCAAGCGAAGATTCTGATACGTGGAATTTGTATTTCTAGAGCAACTGTACGCTCGTTAGATTGCACAGTAGAAATTTCCCAAATAAAAAAACGAAAAGAAAAGGAGGAGATCCAGCCAAAGAGAGGAAAAGGGAAAGCGCCACCTGTCCCGCGGCAAAAGCAGGGACGCCGCTCCTCATCCTCCCCGCAGCTCACAAAAACCTCAAAACCCAACCAAGTCGGCCTCCACAGGAAAGGGCAGGCGAAAAAACATGGAGCTCTTCGTCTCCACCACCGCCTCCGCTCGCGCCACCACTCCCTTATCCTTTGCCTCCCTCCACCGCCGCACGCCTCCGTCCGTCGCCGTCCCCACCCACCGCCGCCGCCAGGCTCGAGGTCTCGGGACTCTCGTCGCTATATCACTCGTTCGCTGGCGATTTGTTCACACTCCTCACAGTTCTGTCTTTCCTGTTGCGATGTTCTCGCCAGGCTGGCGCTGCGCCAGTGCGGCCGTGCCTGACCCGGTGCCATCCGAGGAGCCCGCGTCCGCGTCCGCCTCCACCGTCGTCGTCACGGAGAAGCCCGCCGCGGCGGCCGAGGAGGAGAAGAGCGGGGAGGTTGGCGCTCTGGAGGCGACAGTAGTAGCGGCGCCAGTGTCGTCGGAGGCGTCCGAGGAGGACGGCGGCATTGATGACATACTGAGCAAGGTATCGCTGCGCCGCACGTTACATGTTTGTTGTTTTGCGTTCCATCCTTTGTGTTTAACAAAATGGTGTGGGCCAAGCCTTAGGGATTAGGATCAGTGGATGTAAATTCTCAATTCCTACGGTTGTAAAGATAGAGAGGGTTCAGAATTGATCGTCACTTCCCAAATATTTAATGCCCAATTGCCGATTGCTACCAAATGCTCCCTTGAATGCACCGGCAGCCGACCCTTGTGTGGGATTAGATCAAGCTAAAATTGGTGTTTATGTGACATGGACTGATGCAGAAAATTTTATGCTTTCAAGAGGGTAAAATATCGGCCCAATTTCCATGTGATTGAGCATATTATACTCTGGTAGTGATGATAACTAGATCGTCTCATTGCATAAATAACAATAGTAGCAAACATGTTACAGCATAAGACAGTCGACAAAATGAGAAGAGTCAAGTAGAAGAATACCACATCCAGATAAATGGTGAATGAACTGGTGAAAAATGCAGTTTTGCTGATTGTTTGGCTCAACGTGGCTATTCAAGCTTACGATAGACCTCAAAATGTAAAATTGAGCTCAATCACCAAGTCTCGTGCAAAATGTGAGAATCAGTAAGCTAGGTGGTTAGGCTCTAGTGTAAGATTTGCAGAGATCTAGAGCTCGAAATGCCCAACCTGTTATGAAGTTACACTGAATTATCTCAATCAGATGCCATACCACACAAATATCTTAGTTTTCTGTTTATTGACATGTATCGGCATATTGCATTGGTTATTGCTGTTCCTCCGAACTCAAAAGAGAGTACATATCTTGCCTTAATCTCAGCTTTCTGGTATTCGTTTTCATACAGAAGGAATATAGTTTTCAGATAGAACTTCATAGGGATACTATGCACCTTTGTTGTTCTTGAATGTTTTTGCTATCTTGGATGAGCTCTTGTTTGCTATCCTGTTGCTTACACGTATTTTGGGCTTGTTCATTTCAGTTGGACGTCGAAGTGACACCCACTTATGTCCTCTACGGATCTGGTGCTTTGGTTGTTCTATCGATTCTATCTTCAGTTGTTTCTGCAATCGATTCCATTCCCCTGGTATTAGTTATGGCATTGCTGGATAAATCTGTATGTACCTAAAGAGTAAATATTTCCAACTCCCTAAACCGCTTGAACTACTCATTGCAGCTTCCAAAAGTGCTGGAACTCGTAGGAATTGGTTACTCAATTTGGTTCACAGCACGGTACCTCCTCTTTAAGGCACGTCTCCAACTCCTTCAAAACTACAAGCCATCTTCAGTCATACCTGTTGTGTGACCCTAATATCGGCTTTTGCTATATGCAGGAAAACAGAGATGAACTGTTTGCGAAATTCGAAGATCTCAAAGGGAGGATTATTTGAGCTGGTGACGAATGATCCTTTGGCATTTGTTTAGGCTTTACGGCCAGCTTATTATTAGTCCTTTTTTCAACTATTACTGAAAGAAAAAAAAAAGTTGTGTATGTAAGCCAAGTTTCCACTCGTCAACTGTAATCAGACATCTAAAGTTTTGTTGCTAGTGTGCTTGCTCAAGTCTTTCTGGTTGTTTTTTTACTCGATCCGATGTATATACTCCAGACTTAAAGCGTCAAAATTTGAAGTTTGGTATCTTTGAAACATGGCATGTCAAACGGTTTGACTGAACAGATATAACGATTCTATTTGCTGCGGCCGAGTAACCTTCCATCCGTGTTCTTTATGCGGTCATCTAATGGTTTCACTCCCAATCGCTTATCAAAATACTGAGCTCAAAAGGCGGCATACAAAACATGGTTTTTTGTTTTTACTTTTGACTTCTATTTTTAGCTTTTCTGAAAGTCAAAAAACCAAATGTCGAAACGGAACGCTCTCTTGAAACAAATTTTCTAAATGGCTTCTCGATCTCAAAATCGTGTACGTTATTTATGTTAACGTCTCTGCCGTCTGTTACTACGTGAAAAAGTACAAAACAAAAGCCACCAGCCATAGTCATAGTCTAAAAGAATACACCTATAGTTTGATCAAGTGATTATAAACAATGCCATATCTATGCTCCGGATACACCACTATCAAGTGATTATAAACAATGTTATATCTATACTCTGGATTTCTGGCAAGTCGCCACAGATGTAATTACATCACTGCAAAGTGCAAAATATATTTGTAAAGATTGCTTCATGGGCAATACTGCCATTCAGCTGCATCCAGCGCCGTGAGTAAATGGCAAGATATTCAGGCGAACAGATGCTGACATTTCATAGGTTAGGAACTGTGTGTTACAACATGTAACATAGAACATCTCTGTCTGATAATCTACAACAGCTGATCAACAAATAGAAATCATCTCTGTTGTAGAACAAACTTGTCATATTTGCTCCCCAAAAAGGTAGGACCGTACTACATTTTGTGAATTAGATGGGATTTTACAATTACACGCATCATCCAAGACTGCAGGCAGATAAATGCAGACTCTGGTACCCCTGAGTAAGCTCACCATACTGAGTACCTTATGCCAAGGCCATTGCATGTAAGTATTAAACCCTTGTGCCGGTTCAGGTAATCCTGAAACAGTTGACAACAAATCAAATGTGTCAGAGAATAGTCTTGTGCAAGATAAAAGAGGGAGCGGGGCGTAGGTACTTACCACTACATTCTGATCCTGAACATATAGAATGCCCTTCTTGTCGTACTCTTGCCTTTTTACTGGATTACTGAGAACTGTCAAAAACAAGAGTTATGATGTCATGAATGAAAGCACCTGATGTATCATACCTGCCTTAAGATTTGTCTCACTTTCTAAAGAGAATACAAAAGCATGAATAGCGAAATAGCATTTTTTAAAAGAAAAAGATTAGCAACATTTAAAGACATATTCTGACAGTCAGCGCAAATAATTATATTATGTTTCTCAAAGCTTTTGCTAGAGCTACTGACTGTCCAATAAGTACGGATCATGTTTCTCGCAGTTGTTTAGCAACGATCCAAGTGCAGAGATTCATGGCCTGCTTATAAATTAGCCAAGCTTGTTTGCACGAAGCAATGAGTAATATCTCCTAGATGAATGTAGACAAGTCTCCAAAAGATTTACCGAGCTACTTGAACAAGGACATCAGGCAGCTATCTCTAACTGAAGATATAACGAGACAACTTTCATTTAACATTGCATGATGTCCCCATAACCCCTCGTAAACAATAAAACACACAACCATCAGTACCTCAACAAATTCCACACGGTCTCAAGCTCCATCTCACAGCTTATTAATCAGACAAAGTACTAGGGTGTATTCTTAGTCTTGTGGCAACCATTACTTGTCTTTAAACTCCACAAGGTACCGCAAAATTCAGAGCAGTTCAGCAGCATCTTGGAAAGGGACAGCATGAATTGCTCCATGTATAAGGCACCATGTAGTCAGACATAATGTTTAAGATTATATGTAGGTGAATCTGCTTGCATTGATATCCAATCTGATTTTGCTACGTTCTTCACAAATTTCAATGTTTTAGGAATAAACAAAAACGTGGATAAACTGAAGTATGTAGCTAACGATGTTGCTTGCACGCCATGTGAACATACTAAGCATACATTATGCAAACCATACATGGTAGACTGTATGTAATGCTGTTTTTTTCCATCTAAGTTAACATAGATGCATGCTGATCAATTAAGCAAGCTCACCTTGGTATGCTTCATTAATCTCCTGAAATCTGGAGGTTGAATTTTCTTCACCCTGCTTCTTGTCAGGATGCCATTTCTACAGGGAAAGGGGAAACCATCAGTCACTACCATCAAGGCATCAACACAAAACTACAAAATATATAATCCTACTAAAAGAAATACAGAAGCTGTTCCATATTTCCATGAGCAGCAAACTAGGTACAAGTCCTAGGCCCAAGTTTCCCTATCGAGATAATTAATAGGGTAAATGCCGCTTCAGGTAAACAATTTGAATAGCAGTATCAAACTACACACTTCAAGAATGGGAAAAGGATAGACCAGTGTGTTGGAGCAAACACTGACCAAAGCAAGACGGATATAGCTCGACCTGATTGTCTCCTCCGACGCATGATAATCAACTTCCAATATCTTGTAATAATCCTGCATGCGCAAATTGGTCCGTAAGTGCCAGACAAGAAGTTTACACAAAAAAAAACAAATCGAAGCACAAATAGGGGGGGAAAGGAAACTCAATTGCCAGCAACGGCATTCCATTTACACGATCTACCCCCTAACAAGTAAAATCAAACCACGTACTGAAATAAAAAAAACGCGGCGAATCGAAGGAGCAGAGGCGGGGGTTTTGGTTTCACCTTGGCCTTGGAGAGGAGGGAGACGAAGTCGAAATCGACGGGGACTTCCTCCCGCGGCCGTGCCGCCCCCTCGCCGTCCTCCCACTCCCACCACATTCCCTCCGCTCGCCGCCGCGCGGGGATTTTTTCCGCTCCACCGCAGGATTCTGCTCCCGCCGCGGGTCCGGTTCTCGGAGAATCGATTCCCGAGCTCCTTCCCTGAGATGGACGTGGCACTGTGATGGTAGTTGGATTCTGTGGGCTTGGCGCAGCCAGGAAGGCTCCAGATTTTTTTTAACTCTTCTCGTTGGGATTTTCCTTTGAAAGACTGGAGCAAAATTTTCCACGCCCGACGTGGCCTCGCCTGAAGTTCTTACGCCTTGGACCATGTACAACTCCTCGGCACGGCCCAACTGGCTATTACTCCGTCGATGCTGGCGCAAACTTCGTTGGGCTGGGCTTGCCAGAACCAATACTAGCCTCGGTCCATGGCTGGCCCGATACAAATCAACTGTAACGAAAATTTCACCGTCCCCCTAGTCACTTCAGCTACATCGCCAGGATTTAGCTAAGCTTTGGATTTAGTGATAGAATGATCTAGACTATCTAGACTGGACCATAAAAATATTACCCAGGCTGAACTGAATTTAACCGGACTGTACACTAAATATTTTTTCACAACTCAGACTGAAATCTTCTCTGTCTAGAGTGTGGCTCCACCCCTGAGCTACATAGTACTGCCTGCTACATCAGGAGCGTTTAAGTAAAATGG
Organism: Dendrocalamus latiflorus; assembly: GCA_017311315.1. Taxonomy (NCBI): domain Eukaryota; kingdom Viridiplantae; phylum Streptophyta; class Magnoliopsida; order Poales; family Poaceae; genus Dendrocalamus; species Dendrocalamus latiflorus. Next base: position 46,177,468 of record CM029610.1, read on the forward strand.
AAGGAAATTACCATATAAAATACGATCACACTCGAGCCCAGTTCGAATTAAGCTCGGTTAGCTCTACGCACGCAGGCACCAGTGACACCACCTGTGCGCGCCACTAAAATATAACAATACAAAAGGTGATCGCTAACGTTAGACCTGAACACCGGCTTTCCCACGCTGATTCGGATCCCAATACGCGCCATGAAATGGACATAAATTTCGTTTTCAGGAAACCATGCGCGGCCGAGTAAGGAATGCCTCATGGGGATCCAGGTCCATAGCATCTGCCGTGTTACACGGACAACTTTGCTTTGCATCTCCACTTGCTATTAAACAAAAACAGTACTGCCACTAGCACTTCCATTTGCCCCACCCAACCGAACTCAGCTTCTCTTTCCCTTTTTCTGTGTTTTCTCACACGTGACAGCAGTTTAGGAGAAATGGGTGCTGTTGCAGACTTACAAAAAGTAAAGTAGAACGAATAGTCTACTAACACGTGTAAGGGAACAGGAACGGGAACAGGGAAGTTGCATTCCACCCAACCTGACATTCCTTGGTGCAGAAGCAAGCAGATCTAGCGAGGAAAATGCTTTGCCTCCACGTGCGATTCACCTTTTGCCGCTCGGCTGGGCTGAAATAAACTGATTTATGGCTGAAATTACACTGTACCTGGTTGAAATTACACGGCAGCTGATGGTGGCTTATTTGGCATAATTAAAATTTAAAAAAAATTAAAAATGGAAAAACATGTTAGCCCATCATAAACAATGTAAACGAATACAGAAAAAAAGAGCAGACAAAGAACTCAAAAAAAGTCAGAAAAATATAAAACTTAGAAATAGTAAAAAATAAACCAGAATCTAGAAGTTTAAACCGAAATGAGCAGAACAAGGAAATCCATGGAGAATTAGAAGGTCAAGGGCACCAAAATGCAATGAAGAAACGTAATAACGGGCAGGCATCACTGCTTCCAGCTTTTGCCCCCGGGAGGCCGGAGCCAGGGGGGATCACTCGGGCGCCAGCTTTCCGTGGGTGCAGCTCGCAATGCGGTTCCATGCGAGAGGCAGGGTATGCGAGGCTGCCGCAGTGCTCCACTGATCTCCCGCCAATTTCTCGTCTGACCCGACCAAACTGCTCCCTTTTCCGCGTGACCGAAGGAAGAAAAGCGCAGCTTGTTCCATGGTTCACACTACAGAAAAAAAAAAGCTTTGACTGAGACCCGACGCTTGTTCCATGGTTCACACTACAGAAGAAAAAGCTTTGGCTGAGACTCGAAAGACACCTATCATATGGCACTGTGCAGCGCTTTGCCTTTTTCTCACCGTTGTAAAAAAAAAAAAAAGGTTCATGACGACGACGTGCTAAGAGACTCGGGATTTTTAATCGTCCGAAAGAACTCTTGTGGGCTCAAATCCATAATGATGCTGGAGTGCTCTCGGTGCCTCACTAGACCAAACTGTTGCCCCCAAATATCATGTGATCAACACAAACTAATGTAATATGCCATTTGAGCTTCTCGAGCCAGTTTGATATTGCAGCGCCCAAAACTTCCTTATAAAAAAGTTTAGATGTAGTTTCTTTATCCATTTAGAACCGTTTAAAAGGTAAAAATTTTACAGGATTTCCTTACAATTTTTTAATAGGAAACAGTCCTTAGTTTTTTTTATAGGAAACAGTGCTTTCCAAACGGGGCATTAGAAAACTGAATTGCAATTTTGTAGGCAATTGTACACATAAAAAGGCCAATCCTACTATCTGTAGAGGAGCTGGAAGTTTTTTTTATTGTTTGGCTTTGTAGCGTCATTTTTTAAAAATATAATCCCATGGCGCATGAATTTACAAATAATAGCTCTATTCTCGAACGTATAAGGATGGGGGAGGCAATGCATGTCTCCTCCAACCACTCTATTACGGCAGGTCGAAGGCACTTCAGGACCAACGTCGAGCACGACTAGTGGCAGCGCCCACCCACTTATCGTGGCGTATGGGCGCTGGAGGACTTACCATGCTACACAGCCACGGCATGCAATCCCATAGTGCTACACCGTGGCAGGTGAGCCCCCTAAGAAAAAAGCTATATACTTTTAATTTGAAAGTTACGATTGAATGAAATATAAGAATTGAAATGTAGAGAAAATTAGATGTAAATTAATATGTGATTTATCAGACCAATATTTTGTAAGGTTAGGCTTGAGAAAGAATTAATGGGAAAATAACAGAAATAGCCTTTGTGTCAATTTGAGGGGGAACGGAGCAACAAAAGTAAGATTTGAACCCGACAGAAGAGTTCATAATAAATGTAGGAATTACATGGCCCCAGGGTTTTGATGGATGTATATGTTTGCCTCGTTACGCTATAAATATTAGTCACCATATGTATCATCCATGGTATATGCCATCTACTACAAGTATTAGTACTTGATAGCTACACTGTCATTGTAATAAAACACGTCCTTTTCCTCGTCTAACTCTAAATTAGCAATGTCAGCCACATAATTATTGCAGCTAAGATGTCATTACCATGACTAATTAACCTACGTCATCCGCATGAACTAAACATATATACGAACTAAGCATGGTTAGCTACCGGTTTCTACACTATTAAGCCATCATTACACTAATTAAACGCTAATAATGTATTAACAAAAAAGTTGCATGCGAATGAACTTTGGGCCTGTTCTTTTCGGCTGCAGCTTATGGCTTTTGGCTGAAATTTTTGAATTTTGGCTGTTTACGGTACAGATTACGGAGAGACAAATACTCACTTGCGATTTTGGCTGATACAGATGTTGGGCTTTTAACGTGTAAATCGTTTAACTTGTAGACCCCGTCTTGAGAAAATATTCCGTTTGAAAGTTAGGTACTGTAGCAAAAGCCAAAAGCCGCCAGCTTCGGAGGAAAAGAACAGGCCCTTTACCTCTTCTTTTAGCTCTCGAGTTGCTTTACACTTTTCAGAACTAACAAAAATTCTAAACTTGAACAAAATAACCTCAAAAATCGAATTAAAACCCCTTTTGCTTACTCTCTTTCTTCCTCTGCTATTTTTGGTGGAGTTTTGGCCGCCGGCAGCACAGAATGAGAGGAAGAAAGGGACAGTCGATGGGTTTTTTGGCGTGAGGATCGCAGGAGAGAGATTCCTACCCCGATTTTTTTCTATTTTAGCCCTTTTTTGAAAAATATTCATATTTAGACCCCTCGTAGTTTTAATTCCGTTTTTGGACCCAGGGGGTCGGCGCCATGACCCACGGCGCCGAGGTAACACACCTCGGCGCCGTGGTCCACGGCGCCGAGGTGGCAGGCCCGCACCAGCGTGGTCGCCTGCGTGGCGCCGACGTGGCAGCACCTCGGCGCCGTGGGTCGTGGCGCCGAGCTCGGAGCCGTGGGTCGTGGCGCCGAGCTCGGCGCCGGGGGTCGTGGCGCCGAGCTCGGAGCCGTGGATCGTGGCGCCGAGCTGTGAAAATTCAGAAAAGCCGCCGTGACCGGTGGCGCTCCAGTTCGGCGCCTTCAAAATAATCCGTAGCTTTTGGAAACATTCAGAAATTTGATGAACTGTGTGAAACACAATTTTTGTTTTCTGTTACATTTTTTGATGATGTCGTGTTCAATCTGAAAATTTCGGGTGCTAGTATGTTAATAATGTTTGTAACTTTTTTCCTAAGCAGGGAACTCCGATGGTCAAACACTAATTGTTAGAGAAGGGGATAGTGGTGTTGCTTATTCATGGAATTCAAAAGGGCTAAAATGGGGCAAGGTAAGAACCTATGTGCCTTAGACTTTTCCATTATATTGCCCATAAGTAATTATGTTGCTACCTCAAATCACATGGTATAATCTGCGATTCTGCGAAGTTGAGGATATAGTTTAATGTCTTGTTGTTCTTTTGCAGACATTTATGTGCTTGAAAATGTGAATTTTCCATGTAATGATTTACAATTTTGAACTGAGTAAGCATGATTTCCCTGTTCTTTTCTATATGCAAACTAATCCATTATGCAGACATTCTTTGGAGCAAGCATGGGTGGGCAACATTATGCACTCTATTAAATTGTAGTTTTGTGAAGCACCGATATGCAATATCGTCATACCGGTAGTCTCAAGTGCAGTCGATACAGCTAGGCAAACATAATACAGTGCATAATAATAGGATTACATAGACCGTAGATAGCGTGGGTCTATTACATTTTGTCTACTGGGTGTAGCGTGGTTGTTTCCCCTTTTTATTGGGCCCTGAGGATGGCTCCGCTGCATCATTCTTCCTGTCACTCTTGGTCTTGAGAGCTGCCTCACGAGCTTGAAGCTCTTCCTCCTGACGCTTGATGGCTGCTTCACGCAGACTTAACTGCTCTCGCCTCCTTTGCAGCTCATCCTCCTTACCCTTTAGACGGATTTGGTCCACCCTCACGCGGCGCTCTTGCTCATGCCGCATCTGTCGTTCCACCTCGCGAGCCTGAGTCATCTTGATAAAGTATTGTCCTTTGTTTTCCACCTCCACTGCCCCGTTATGTGGCCATGCCGGCGACACCCGATCCACCCATTCGATGAACGTGCAAGCCTATGTGTGGCGTGGTAGATGTCATGGATCAAGTTGAAAAACGATAACGAGAAACAAATGATTTAGTTGTCGTCGTTACCACAAAGTCGTCATCCAGGTCTGGACACTTGAAGAACCTACGGCCGTATTTGGCTCGCTGTACTCAATCCGTCCAGACTCCCAACATCGTCCTAAAGCCGCAAGGGCACTTCGAGCGCTCATACCACTCCGGCACTCCAAATGGGTCGGACCTCCAGAAAGACATTGTTGTGTAGTAGTATTGTGATGGCTTGAGGAGGAGATGTGGTATGGAAGACATAGGAGGCCTTTATGTAGGCATGTTATCTGGTGCAGTGGGCATAGTCCATGGAGAGGAGGTCGTACGAATCTTTTCACTTTTTCAGGATTCCAGTTTAGCACTAAATGTTCCTATGTAGGCTTTTCAGAGTCTGTAGTCTCGTAATAAATTCATAGTTCGTAGCATTTTCAGTCGTTTGCAAGAAACAGCTCGTAGGCTTTTTCAGGATTCCAGTGTAGAAATAAATGTTCCTATGTAGGCTTTTCAGAGCCTGTAGTCTCGTAATAAATTCATAATTCGTAGCCTTTGCAGTCGTTTGCAGGAAACATAAATTCATTGCAGGAATTATAGAACCACAAAATACAGACTACGGATTCGAACACAAATATCACATGAATATAACATATACACATATATACAACAAGTAGCTCATTACAAACACATCTCAGTCCAACCACTTACCAAGTGCCTCCTAGCTCATTACAACATATATACAACGACTTTTAAGCCCAATCACAAGCCTACACATAAGTATCACTGCCTGCTAGCCTTACCCTTACCCTTACCAAGGGCGTCGGTGCCTGGAGTGTAACGGCTAGGCTCGCGGCGGCGGCTGCGTGGTAGAGCCTGTGTAGGCTGAGTCGAAGGAGCGTCTACGAGCTGAGACGGGCCTATCTCATCGTAAGTCTGCTGCTCCACCTCGTCCTCGTCGTTGTCCTCACCGCCCTGGGCCGGGAAAGTGTCGCTCCTCGTGGGGGACGAGCTCTGTCCCGTGTACGACCCTCGCCGCGTCGGGTCTGCAAGTCGTGTCGAAGGCACGTCTACGTCCCTCGCCGCGCCTGTGCTGCAACCACAACGACCAGCCGCACAACGTAGCCGACCTGCTAGCCTCTGTCATCCAACATTTTGTTAACCAACAAGATACGAAGATATTAGGTACTAATTTTGTGAGTGGCTTTGTCGAAGCTTACCTCTAGGAAGCTACGCGTCCTGACGTCGCCGACTGTCCTGGAGAAACGCTCTATGTCCTGTACAGACTGCTTTAGGGTGTTGCCCTGCAAACAAGCAAAAGAATGGCTAATTTGCTATATGTAGTGGTATTTATGTCTATCAGAAAATAAGCAATGAGATTGAACATTACCACATGGCCCAGGACTGGTGCTATCTCCACATGCGTCCCAAGTCGAGTAGACAGGTAGGGCGTGTCTTCGTCGTTGGAGGACTCAATGTCGGCATAGTCATCTTGAGTCCATTGGCCCTTAAGCTTGGACCACGTCGCACGCTGGTACCAAACTTGGTACCGCCGGAAGTGCTCGTTGCTGTGCGGCTCGTCGTTGTCGTCCACGTGGTCCTGAAAGTGTCCCCACTCCTCAACGTACACGTGGTGGTGGTGCTCGAAGTCTGTGACCTTCTTCTGTCGCTGACGATCAAATCTGCATGTCACGTAAACCAAACGTTAAAATTAGAAAAAGCACTGTGCAATTGGAATCCAAGGTTAGAATTGAAATTGCATGGCACTTACTTGTGCAAGGCCACAGACGTGGAGAACGGCGCTACTGGCCACAGCTGCCTCATACCAAACTGGTGTGCAACTCTATGTGGCAGGTGATACTCAACAGCATAGAAACAGATTAGGGGGCACCTCATCCTGTAGAGGGCCTCGTCTATGCTGCACAGTGCGCTAAACTGAATGGCCTCCACCTCTTGCTCGGCGTACAGCTCCCACTTAACCTGCATAGCAACAATTTACTTGTAAGGTCATGTACTAACAAATGAAACGCACGATACCAAATGGAATTAACTTACATTGGAGGCCGTGAGCGCATCGATCTCGTTCATGTACTCTAGGTAGGCCCGCTTTGTCCTGACGTAGGGAATTGAGACCTGGTCCCAAAGATATGCAAGTGTCGGACGTCGACGAAGAGGAACCTCTGCGAACCATGGACGAGGATGCAAAACCGTGGGACGCCCAACTGGTAGACGACACCACATCCACAGCTGGAGGAGGTAGAGGCAACCACCTACTGACGAGTTCGCCGAAGTCCGACGACACGCCTCGCAGAGGTGGCGGTAAAGGAACGCCAACACCCCAGAAGCCCAGCTGTACTGCCCCGCCGTGTCCCAATCAGTGAGGCAGTGGATGTACATCCACGACGCGCTGTCCCCCGTGCCGTCGGGGAAGAGAACGCAGCCAAACAAGTGAATGATCCATGCTCTGCAATTATATGTAAAATGATATTAAATCAAAATAAGTTAATTTTACAAAAAAAGCTCGATAAGATGACGAGTTGGCTCGATATCCACCCCTACCTGCAGTAGTAGGCAACTGTCTGCTCGTCCGCATCTTCAGGACACACACCGAAAGTCTGCTGGAGCCAGGTGATTGGAACTCCAGAGGTGCGATGGCCTGCCTCAGGAGGAAGCTCTCTCCCGAGGAAGGCCTCTACTCGCGCTCTCTAACCAGCAGACACGCACGGTCCGATCACTGGACGGCCGTGAATAGCGACACCAAGTATCTTCTGAGTGTCCTCGAGCGTAATAGTCATCTCCTTGAAAGGGAGGTGGAAGCTGTGAGTCTCCGGCCTCCACCTACATGATACAAAAAAGAGGACTACGTTTGTTCCAACGGCTACCTGGATCCGCAATGTATTTGGGCCCGGTGTATGGTGGCCACTCTCCCTCATCCCGGTAAGGCTCGAAACGGGGAGACCACGTAAGCACAAGGTTGTCAACATTGAACTCCCGAGATATCTTGCTCTCGTAGTCAAAGTTGCGATGCCTTGCTGCTGCCACATAATGAGAACATGGAAAGTGGTACTGCCTCGGTTTACCACATGTGCATGAGAAAGTAATAAGGACAACCTTATGCCTCCTCGTTGGTCGGAGCTCTCCATCGGTCGTTGTACCACCCCTTTCTACAACCTCGTAACTGCCCGTGGCGTTGTCAAAACAATGTACCTCATGTGCCTCAGCCCTCGCCTTTGCCTTTTCAAGATGGCGCTTCGGTTTTGGCGCCCATCTCACTTGTTTACTCTGTAGCGCCATTGCATGTGTGTGTCTTTCGTTGAACCAGGCAACAAGCTTGTAAGAGGTGAAGGATACGATATCATTGACGGGCATACCACGTATACCCCTAAGCAAATTATTGAAGGATTCGGCCATGTTGCTTGTCTGAAACTCGTACCTCCAGCCACCATCGTCATGAGCCCTTGTCCATTTCTCGACATCTCTCATCAATCCCGTCAACCACTGTCTACCTTCTGAGTTTATTGCAGTATTAAGCTGCTCCAACTTCTCCTGGAAGAACTTGACCTCAAGCATTCGAGCGACCTCCTCGAACAGATGAAAATTATCCTTCGTACCATCCTTACGGAGTAGATTCTCGGCAAGATGCCGAGTGCACCAACGGTGGTACAAAGTTGGATACCCCGGTATCTGCTCCTGTACGGTAGCAAGTATGCCCTGGTGTCTATCAGATATGACACCAACCTCCCTATCAGGGCCGACCACGTGCCTCCGAACGAGCCGCAAGAACCACCCCCAGCTGTCTTTGTTCTCCCTCTCAACCAAAGTAAACGCCAAAGGAACCAACGCGTTGTCTGCGTCACAGGAAATGGCTATCAGAAGTGTGCCCTGGTACTTGCCAAGAAGAAACGTACCGTCAATGGAGAAGACGGGACGACAATGCCGAAAGGCCTCGACGGACTGAGCAAAGCACCAGAAAGCACGGAAGAATATCTGCATCCTATCTTGAGTCCATTCGTTCGGTTTCGGGACGTACTCATAATGCATGCCTGGATTAACCGCTTTGATTGAATTGAAGGGTGCTGGCAACCGCAAGTACCCATCTTTCCAATCCCCATATATCATCTTCCAGATGCGTTGCTTTGCCCTCCATGCTTTCCCATATCTTATCTCGTATCCAAATTTCTCCTTAACAATCCCAGCAAGTGTCTTCACCTTCATATTGGGTTCACCCTTTACTATGTGCCACAGTGACTTGGCTATAATTGTAGAGGTCAACTGCCGATGCTTCTGTTTGAGCTCTGCTTCGGCACAACTGTGATGCTCTCCTCGTTTGCATGACAATGTAGCTACTCCCGGGCCCTAGCAACCAACTCACTAAACGACGGCCGATCACTAAATATCAGAGGCACCCTTTGCATTTCAACAAATCGAACATTTCCATAATCATCACTTGTCACACTGCCTCCATGATATAGGGTGACTAGGTTGTCCATCTAGTTCATACAGAAAACCAAACTTAATACCTTTAAGCGAAATTGGATACTAGATAGTAACTAATAAGTCCCTAGTCACTAACTAAATGCTACCTTTATTCGAAATTGATGCTAATTACCTAACTAAATTGCATAGTCAATTGCATACCCAAAGATAAACAACCCTTTTGTTCGTGATTTCCTTGACTGGCTGTGGCAAACATTTCGATTTCAGGTGCAAACTAAACTAAACTAAGCTCTACTCCACTCTACTACATAGAACTTTCATCAAATGAAAGTAACTTGTAAAGCTCCTGATCTATGGTTCGGTTCTCAATAGTCAGTTCTACTTCATACACCTCCTAGCAATAAGTTTTACTGCCAAATTATTAATACACTAGGTGGCTAATGTAACGTTCCAATCCAAATCTGTGACATAATCGAGGCACGCTTTAACAAGGTAATACTACAATCCCATCCAAATCCAACACTAGGAACAAGGTAGTACTACGTTCATTATCTGTTGTAACCCCAAAGTTCAAGAATGATAAAACCTATCAGAGCCTAGAATATCACAGAAACACAACAGCAACAGGCACCCTACGACCTTCACTACACAAACATCTGAGCGCCAAGAACGAACATTTTGGAGGAGAAGTCGTCACCTTGAGGCACTTGTAGCGGTCGCTCTGGGGCCTCTTGAACTGCTTGACCCGCTTCTTCACGATCTTCTTCGTCAGCAGCGGCGGGGAGGACGTCGGACGGGCGGTCGAGGCGGTCGAGGAGGGGAGGCGGGCGGCTGCGGCGGGGAGGGGAGGCACGCGGGCAGCCGCGGCGGGGAGGACGCGTGGGCGGGGAGGACGTCGGACGGGCGGCCTAGGCGGTCGAGGAGGGGAGGCGGGCGGCCGCGGTGGGGAGGACGCGCGTGTGGGGAGGGGAGGCGCGCGGGCGGCCGCAGCGGGGACGCGGGCGGGCGGGGCGGGGCGGGGCGGGGAGGGGAGGCAGCGGCACCACGGGGCGGCGGCGGGGAGGCGGCTGGCGGCGTGGATGGGGCGGGCGGGGACGCGCGCGGGCCGGGAGGGGAGGCGGGCGGCCACGGGGACGAGGGCGGGCCGGGAGGGGTGGCGGGCGGCCGCGGCGTGGAGGGGAGGCGACGGCACCACGGGGCGGCGGCGGGGAGTCGGCCAAGAGAGAGGGGAAGCAAAAGAACGTTTGTTCCAACGGGTAGAACGAAAGAGACAAAGGGAGAAGGCCGCGTGGGGAGCCAGTGCTCGGCGCCAAGATCCACGGCGCCGAGCTCGGCGCCACGACCCACGGCTCCGAGGTCGGCGCCACGACCCACGACGCCGAGGTGTTGCCACGTCGGCGCCACGCAGGGGGTCTAAATGTGAATATTTTTTAAAAAAGGCTAAAATAGAAAAAATTTGGGATTCCTACCATACTCAGCTGTTGTGGCAGGTGCTGAACTTCAACGTTTGATGGATGCGATAGGTGTTTGAGAGCCTCCAACGCCTATGTGCGTGGCAGGTGGGTAGCCCCGCTGGCCGCTGCTAGCTGCGCTTGCCACTGGCCTCCTGCGCTGGACGTCAGTCCTACGGTGCCTCCAACCTATCATGGCGAGGTGATGCTAGAGGTGACACCTATTGTACTTCATCCTCGCGCTTGAAAGAGCTTATTTTTATAAATTCTTAGGTCACATGACCATATTTTAAAAAAACGTAGCCCTACACGGCAAGACAGTAAGGATGTGTTTGGTTGGAGGGATGGGGTGGGATGGGATGGGATGGTTCCTTTGACCAAATCTATCTCTGTGTTTGGTTGGAGGGATGGGGTGGGATGGAATGGTCCAAAGTGGGATAAGCCTGTGCAAATTTAGAGAATATTCTTCTTAGATGCTGGATTATATGGTTCTACTTTTTTGTGGAACTATCTCATCCTATCCCATCCCATCCCACCTTATATCTCGAACCAAACACACCCCTAAGAGCAACTCCAGCAGGATCCCTACTTGAGTTCTCATCCTACTTTTGAGGGCCGAGGGGCAAAAAACTCACTCCAGCAGAGCTCCTACTTGAGCCCTCAAAAGTAGGGGGCCCTCAAATCTCCCCCTCGAGCCCTCATTCCTGGGGGGTCTGGAGGGAGCCCCTACTTTTGAGGGCTCAAGTAGGGGCCCTGCTGGAGTGAGTTTTTTGCCCCTCGGCCCTCAAAAGTAGGATGAGGATGAGGGTGGGTTCTATGTGTCATCCCCTCTAAGAATGAATTTGAGGGTTCTGTTTTGAGGGCTCCTGCTGGAGTGTAGCCCAAAAAACAGAGCCCTCAAAAGTAGGGAGATCCCTCAAATAAAAAGTAGGGGCTATGTTTTGAGGGCTACTGCTGGAGTTGCTCTAAAAGGCTGTGTCGCTTTGGCCGTTTTGCTGCCCGCTGATTCGTCATCCCGGGCCCACCTGTACGCCCATCCCAGCACAGTAGCCTAAAAAGGGTACGCCGAAAGCTCGAAGTCACTCCATCAGTGGCAGGACCACACCCGCCGCTGCAATTCCCCCTAAACACCAGGGGCAGAACCGTCCTTCCACCACGTGGGGAATATAGGCCATACAGCCAGCCGAGCCATGACTCATCCCCCGACCATGCAGTTCGAAAAAGGCAACCGACAAGCGGGCCCCACCCGCATGTGCCGCCACGCCACGGCCCCCCATGCTCGCCCCGAACACCACACACGGGAACCATACGTATCAGATGGACAGATGCCTTCCACGTTTCTCCTCGTAGAAATGGACGGCGTCGCGGTCCGTCGCACGGTGGTGCGCTGCGGGAGAGCGTTCCCACTGGTCTACTCCTCCGCCACGACGTCGGCCTGGCCGCCACTAACGTTCGACCGTTACGGGGCGCCCGACGTCACCGCGCGCGCCCTGACGGCGTCGACACTCGCGTCGCGGCGTGCCGCCATGGCGGCATTGGTAGTGATTCTGTGCAGGATCGCCTTCCATCTTTTTTTGTTACCGAATACAGCTCGAGCCGAGGGCTTAAGTGCAAAATCTGTCGTCGCCGTCGCGTTTATTTGAGAAATTTGGTTTTAGTTTTTCCAGTACTGACATGGGCTAATAAACTCCTCCTTGTCCCTTTCGTCGTCGTCCTCTTCCCATCCCCACTCGGTCTTTGCCTCAGGCTCCCACCGCGGTCGCTCCTCTAGCCGCTGCGCAGAACTATTCGCGTCGATTTTTTTTTGAACAAATTCAAACAAAAGCGCTCGCGTCACCCCCAGCGCCAAATCCGCGGCTCCCAAGTAAGGAAATTTTCCCCTGCCGATTCTGCTTCCAATCATTGGAATTCTCTCTGCTCCAATCCGCACGTTGAGGATTTTTTTTTTTGAATTTTTGGGTGTGTGAATCGCCTGCATTTTGCGTGGTTGGCTCAAAATTTGCTGATTTTGGCTGAATTCTTCCGCTTCAGTTGGGACTCGCATGCGCTCATGATGTTTACGGAGGGATTAGATCGAGACGCGCTCAAGTGGGTGCGAGAGGTGAGTGAACTCGCCGTTCTCCCGAGCCCTAGTCAACTTGGTTCAGCCTTGGGCTTTCGTCTCTGACGCGTGTTTCTATGCGCGGCGGTGTTGGTTGGTGCAAATGTGGCAGGGACACGGCGCGGCGCTGCGCAGCCACGACCGCATCGACGCGCTCCGCGCAGTGCGCGGCGCCGGCCTCGGAATGCCGCCGCCGGAGAAGTTCCGGAGAGGGCACCTGCCGCCGGCGGCTGTGCCAGTGTCGCACGCCGCGCTGCGCACCGACGACGGCAGCGCTGCCTCGGGATCCGACATGGGCGAGTCGTCGGACACGGAGGAGGTGGAAGTCTGCAGCGGGAGGTACTCCATGGACTCGTCGCCCTGCCGCGACGACATCCCCAGGCGCACGGCCGTGCCCCAGTACCGGTATGCCACTGTGCCCGGGCAGCAGCAGTATTACTCCAGTGATGGTTACTCGGATCTGAGCTCGTCAAGAGACACGGCACTGCCAAGGGCGAAGCCACAGCAGTTGCGGCGGCCGCAGGCACGGATTGGTGGGTATGTTGAGGAGGAGTATTCGTATTCTGCAGGCAGCTCGGAGTTTTCGAGCCATGTGGAGGGGGCCGAGGGGCGGAGCAATGGTGTGACTTCGAGGGGTGGGTATGCATCTGAGTACTCCCATACTGGCCCAGTCCGAAGAGAAGTGAACAATGCAGTTCCTAAGGCTCGGGTGGCAGCCGCAGAGAATTACAGCCGCAATGCGCCTCTAAACTCGAGAACTTACGAGCCAGAGAACTATTCTGCTCATGTCCCTGCTCGAGACAACGTGAAACCTTCTCCTAAAATGGTTCGTTTTTGGTGTTTATTTATAAAGCATTTTCATTTTATTTATATCCTGCTTTACTGTCTGATAGCAATAGCATCATTTCCATGTTGTTTTATTCTGTGGTTGGATATAAAAGGATTTGCCTTTTTGCTGAGATAAGAAAGAAAACTTGTTTGCTGATCGGCATATTCGTGATAAATAGTCTGTGTACATTCACCAGGCGTTCGTAAATGTTCAACATTGAAATAGTGTAACAAATATTCTAGACATTGAACAACCATTTCTGTTGTTCTATATCCTAGAATGATATTGTACCATCAGTATGTCCATATGTTGTACAGGGGTTCCATGGTTCTATTGGTAGAATTCTTATCGAATTTCCATGGATACAAGTGGGTTATAGGCTATGTTTAAGGATAACACACTTTTCCATAATCAGTATGGAATTTTGGCTGTTTCCTGGGAAATGCATGAAAATGCCGTTTCTCAACTTATTGGAACTGTATTTATTAGTGGTTCTAGTCTATAACGTAATCTAGCACCCAAAGTTGGTGGTAAAATTTGGTGTATTTCTGGGGCATTCTAGACCCCATAAGTTGCAAGGGCCATCTGTTGTCCTGCTTTCTAAAATATAATGGAAGTTGCAAACTTACAATACTGATTAGTTCTTACAGAACCATATGTGTCAAGTGCCCTCGTAACAGGATGACACTTTTTTAGCAGTGTAACTTTGATGATTGATGTCATGTGCAGAATGGTCTGTCTGATGTCCCCAGTGCACCACCGATACATGATCATGATCAGGAAATTAACCCAGCCTCTCACCATGCTAACATACCTTGTTCTAATGCAAATGTATCGGATGGTTCAACTGTCAAAAAAGAGGAACACAACGATGCTAGTGTGGGAGCTAACTTGCCTGAAAAAAATGAAAGGTAGCTTTTATAATACTGGCTGTTGGATCAAATCATTGTTCAGACAGGAATTGTGTTTCTTCTGTTTACATTTCTTTCTGGTTATTTGTTCTGCCATGTAGAAGCACTTTAAAAGCAGGGCACACCAGCAGGCCATCTAGTTCAATTCCTCTTCGAGTCCCCACGTTTCATGCCAGGTGTGCTGAATACGATTTAGTACTAATTTGTTTTAGTGTTATACATTCACTAACAACATGTTTGTTAAAAATTTCTATAGTTTGCAAGGGCCCTGGTATTCTGTGCTTGCTTATGATGCTTGCGTTCGTCTGTGCCTTCATGCGTGGGCTAGAGGCTGCATGGATGCTCCAGTTTTTCTGGAAAATGAATGCACACTGTTGCGAGATACATTCGGGTGGGTTAACCTTTTCATATAAACTCGAGTTAAATGGTTCCAGCTTGTGAAAACCAAGAAGCTATAAACATGTTATCTAATATTGTAGCTGCACTATGGTTACTGCCTTTAGTTATTGCCAATTCTGAACTTGATGTGGATAGCAAGTGCTTTGTGTTTCCCATTGCCATGGCCAATTATTGTAACTTAAATTTTTTTTTGCAAAGAAGTAACTCAAATATAAGAACATGGGTGGGTTCTTTTCCACATATGCTTAGGCTTTGGCTTCTATAGTAACTAGTTTTCAAATGATGCGATTTTTAAGGCGGGGTCTACAGGAAGATTGTAGTAGATACTGTACCGAGTTCAGATATACCGATCAAAATCGCATGCGACTATTTTTCTCTACGTACTGTCTCTCACGAACAGCTAAAATTCAAAAACCATATGCCATAAGTCACAGGCCAAAAGAACCCATCCAATATATCTATTCTACTGAACTGCGGATAGTTGTTTCTATCCATCAAGATTTGATTTGCTTCAGTACTCCAGTATGGTGGAAATGTTTACAAAATTACACACAATGGCTATTTTAGTTAAGGGTTATTTTGTACTTATTAATTAGATTTGAAATGTATACCCAAAATGGATAGAAAAAAAGTTTGAATCCAGCCTGTTCCAAAACTGATTCCATCTGGCTTCATGGTCCTACGTATGCTGGATGTCATGGCAATTGCCTGGTACCTCCTCTCAGTGTGCCTTGGGTAATCTTGTTTGGCCTCCTGGCATGTCTCCTCGGTCCATTGCAGCCACCTTCACCAATTCTTCTGATAACAGTACATTAGTTTCAATCTGTTCTGGAAGCAAACTACAAGCTTGAGCTTGAGTCAGTTGGTTCTATTTGAAAGCGCAATGTCCCTCTGCTACTGTAAAGAATAAAAGACATGGAATGGCTCAAAATAGCTTCTTTCATTGTCAAAATTAATCTTCACATGTGTTCTGAACCGACATAGTGCAATTTTCCGAAGAATTACATATCTTGTCAAGGTCTTATGGCCAAATATTATCACACACGAAGGAATGGTCATAATGCCATTTTAAATAACAAATATTAGTTTCAATCTCCACATTCAATAATGCTTTTAAACTTGTATACTTTTTCTAAGGTGGGGTATTGCAGCAAATACCTTTTGGTTTGCTGTGTTGCACAAGCATATTAGTTATTCATTCTATTGTCTTGGTACAGTGCAATTTACTTGCCTGATGGTGGTAACTATACTATTCTTTTTATGTTGAGTTCTAAACATAAGGCTTCAATAATTGTACACTTAGGTTAGTTGATGTTTTTGTATGTTTCATTTAGCTTGCAAAATGTGCTGCTACAATCAGAAGAGGAGCTCATGGCAAAACACACATCGGAACTAGTTAGTGAAGGAGCTGCATCAAAACCCAAGAAAACAATAGGCAAACTGAAGGTTCAAGGTATAGCAATCATATGCACTTCCCAGATGCATGCCCTATCACTGGCTATTTTCTGCTTACTGTTTATGAAGACTTCTAATAGACCATCACATCCTTCAAGTTGTCAGGCTATTGCTTTACATGCTCTGTGTAAGCTATTTCCAAGAAATGCCAAGTAATTCTAACCAAATATAATTCCAATTGCAGTTCGGAAAGTTCGAATGTCTGTAGATATGCCTTTGGGTTGCAGTTTTTCGTCGTTGCCAGTGGTGAAATTAGATTCAATTCGGTACCGTTTGTCCAATGTACAATCCACACTCTCCTCTGGATGGGAGTCGGTTAGGAGAGTTCAAGTTTTACCACAGCTACCTGCTAATAGTTCCTTCTCAAGGCATAGCTTAGCATACATGCAAGCAAGCGCTCAATATATCAAGCAGGTATCTGGTCTGTTAAAAGTTGGTGTGACTACCCTGCGCAACAGTTCATCCTATGAAACACCGCAAGGTAAATATGCCTTACTTCTCTCATAACATGCAGCCTCTTGACTTAGTCTCATCATGTAACTTCTTGCCTCAGAGACATACTCTTGCCAATTGAGGCTTAAAAGTTCACCTGAAGATGATGTGGTACCGATGCAACCAGGATCTGGTGAAACACACGTCTTGTATGTATCAGAAAAGTTTTAAAATAACATCTTATTCGTCTATGCTACCATTCATTCTTTTAATCTGAAGGAATGCAATCAGCGCATTATAGATTTCTTGAGAAATATTCTTTGCGGGAATAAAGTCTGAATATGCATTTCTGTGGATATTTCAGCTTTCCTGATAGCATGGGAGATGATTTGATCATTGATGTGTCTGATTCAAAAGGAAAGCTCTGTGGACGAGTTGTTGCTCAAGTTGCTACGATGGCAGAGGATCCTGTAAGATTTTTGTAACCGTTTTGCTACTTGCAGTGAAAGTTCTATGAAGAAAAAGGTTCTTGTAGATTTTCATAGTTTGGTGGTTCTCAATATATACCAAGCCTTGTTGTAATTGATGTTCCTCAAAAAACTTCTGAACTTTCTTCTGTAGGCTGACAAACTTCGCTGGTGGTCAATTTACCGGGAACCAGAGCATGAACTTGTGGGTCGCATACAGCTATATGCCCACTATGCAACTGCTTCAGATGAAAACAACACAAAGGTACTGATGCTGCAATTTTATGAGAATGACTATACCAATTTTATCATAGATTTAGGTGGAAGACTTGGTTCTTGCCAAAAATGTTATGATACTAGTGAATTTCTCTTTTATTTATTGTATTGCGAGTTCCAGCCCTAGTTTCAAATTTAGTATATTAAGATCATCTGTGGCTGCAAAGAAAAACTTCTCTGGAATATCCTTAATAAAACAAGAATGATTCTACAAACTTCATTGATTTGAAAACAAGTGAGCAGGGTATCCTGTTTATCAGGATCTTAATAATGTGAATAATTAATTTAGCGATATACGTTTCATAATTATCGAATGAAGGAGTACTTCATGCTTTTTACTTATTGACTAATTGCCCTCTACTTTATTCTCATGCCATTCTTTGCTTTTTAGTATGGCTCCGTTGCAGAAACTGTGGCATATGATATTGTTTTGGAAGTTGCAATGAAAGCACAGCGCATTCAACAAAGGAATCTCGTCTTGCAAGGTTCTTGGAAATGGTTGTTGACAGAATTTGCATTGTACTATGGGGTTTCAGATGCCTACACGAAGCTGAGGTACTTGGCTACTACAGTGGGACCAACTGTTTTCTAGCTTGTAGTTGCCTTTTGCACGATCCTTGTCTTTCAGTGTGATTTTAACTTGCCTTAAGAGCTGCCTATGTTTTATTTGCATTTTTAGTTTGTCTGCAATAAGCATGTGAGATACTTAAGAAGGCTTTTGTGCTAATTGCTTAGGATCATTAGATACTTAGATTTGTGTCAAAAATCATCCCTTTCAAATTAATCTGTCTTGTTCCCCTATTTACTTCTCTTCAGTGTAGTTGCGATTTACCATTTCTCGTACAGGTATCTCTCTTATATAATGGATGTTGCAACCCCTACTGCTGATTGGCTGACTCTCGTTCATGAGCTTTTGTTGCCAGTACTAATGAAGAGCCATGGCACTGCTACATTGAGCCATCAAGAGGTACCCATTCCTTTTTCTTCATTTTTTTTGCTGGAACAGTGTGTTCTTTCACAAGTTAGGCAGCTAATTTCATAGATTTATTTAGAGTTAATATCATATTGTTATTACTAATGTGATCTAATGAACGAATTAATCTACTTATCTGGAATATGTTAGATTCCACATCTTTGACTTCTTTATTGTTTGTTTGTTACTTATATGAATGCTCTCGTGGCATTAACATCTCAACACAATTGCTTGACTTGAATTGCAATTAGAATCGCATACTGGGGGAAGTTGAGGAGCAAACCGAGCAAACTTTAGCGATGGCATTTGAGAATTACAAGTCACTCGATGAGTCTATGCCATCTGGATTGGTGGAAGATTTTAGGCCTCCAACTGGATTGGCTGCTTCAGCTTTGGAACCTGCTATAAAACTGTACAGCCTTCTCCATGATGTGCTATCTCCAGAGGCTCAACTGAGATTATGTGGTTACTTCCAGGTCATTCTTCAACAGTTTTGTATATGTATATTATCTTGTTTATCTAGTTGCAACTTATTGAGTTTTAAACTTATGTCCAGGCTGCTGCCAGGAAGCGATCGAGGTGGCACATGCTCGAGACTGATGAATTTGTAGCAGGAAATTCTGAAGGCATTAGAATGGACTTGATCACCATTACCACAGCTTATCAGAAGATGAAATCTTTATGCCATAATATACGTACTGAAATCTTTACAGACATTGAAATTCATAATCAGCACATACTTCCCAGGTATGTGGCTGTATCACCGTGGAACAATTCTGTTACTTTCGCTTTATTTCTACTTTTTAATGAATTGATTCAATTTCTATTTGTTCCTCCACTTCCTCAGTTTTGTCGACCTTCCCAATTTGGCTGCCTCCATCTATAGTGTGGAGCTCTCAAATAGATTGCGTGCTTTCCTTGTTGCATGCCCTCCCACTGGCCCTTCATCTCCTGTTGCAGATTTAGTGATTGCTACTGCTGATTTTCAGAAGGATCTTGCTAGCTGGAACATTTGGTAAAAGTTTTTGTTGATCGGGTTCTCTTCTTGCAATTGTGTATTGTATATGTAAGACTGATGCTTGAATTTATGCACAGCCCTATTAAAGCTGGTGTTGATGCAAAGGAGTTGTTCCATTTGTACATTGTATTATGGATTGAAGACAAACGGAGGACATTACTGGAAAATTGCAGGCTGGATAAGGTAAGTACTTTCCTTTTATTTCCTTTTGCTTGTTATATTGATATAATATTGTACTTGGTTGGCACAGATTCTTCATATGATAAATGATTGAAAAATGATTAACAGCATAAAATCTACTGTTGTTTGTCCCCTAGGTGCCAAACTGGTCCTGTATTTTTTTCCTTTACTTTTATTTTGTCTTTGTTGAGTGACATTTGAGTAGTTATATGTTGATATTGTGGCCTGGTTATTAGCTAAACCTTTATCACATTCACTAAAACAACTGGAGCAATCAGATGCAAGGTGTGGGCCTGTGGGGGTTTATTCATTCTAAGAGTGTGTGGTAGCACCTCCTGTGGTGATCGGATCTGGTACCTAGACATGTTGATAGGTAGTAACCAATAAATACTGAAAAACTGGTTTGATTGGTTGTGTTTATAGTGTCCATGCTCATATGCGATGCTTTGCAGTTGAAAAGTAGCCATTTATGGGATTAATGTTAGCCAGACGGTAGTTTTAGTGTCAGTAATTCTGATGCCTCTTTTGACTTGAATGACATGGTGGTTGAGACACATTTTTTTGTTACTCTTTATCTTGTAAAGCTGTTGGTTCTCCAGAGCAATTACTGTACCATATCTATATGTGGTCACCCAGGTTTTCAATATTAAACCTTTTGGGATCTTATTGTGCATTACCTTTGACAATTGCATCACCTTTGCCAATTGTCAGGTTAAATGGTCAGGAGTTAGGACTCAGCATATGACAACACCTTTTGTGGACGAGATGTATGATTTGCTGAAGAATACATTGACAGAGTATGAGGTTATCATTTCCCGATGGCCAGAATACATATTTGTTCTTGAGAATGTATGTATGGATTCACTTGCAGACCCTTTAATTGATTTATTTGCATCAGAAAGAAATCCGACTTACGTCGTTCTTTTGATTGCTTTAAAACAAAAAGGCTATTGCAGATGTTGAGAAAGCAGTAATCGAGTCTCTAGAAAAACAGTATGTGGATGTTTTGGCTCCACTTAAGGATTGTATCACCCCAAAGAAATTTGGCCTCAAATATGTACAGAAACTCACAAAGCGCAATTCGATGTGCCCCTATACTGTACCTGAAGATGTAAGTTTTGGTATTGATTCACATTTGTTGGGACTTCAGTTCTTAATATCTGACCCCCTATCTGCTTTCAGCTGGGCATTCTCTTGAATACAATGAAAAGATTACTTGATGTTTTGCGGCCAAGGATTGAGAGTCATCTGAAGTCATGGAGTTCTTGTATACCTAATGGAGGAAATACAACAGCCATCGGAGAAAGACTTAGTGAAGTTACTGTAACATTGAGGGCTAAATTCCGAAACTACATGCAAGCTGTTGTGGAGAAGCTGTCCGAAAATGTGAGTGTTCTGCAAAATTTTGATGCTGTTTACGTTTTCAGATGTTGGCATGTTGCAACCATTTTAAAGATGCTTGAGGCTTTTGGATTTATTGCTGACACTGGACATGAACTGACATTTGATCCCCCTAAAAAAACTAAATCATTTTGGTTACACAGCTCTTCCATATTTTGTTTTCCTTCTGCTGCATAATTTTCTCATTCCATGCTGCTAGTTCCACAGTGGATCTGCAAGATGCGATCAGGATTCCATTGTTGAATGTTTTTAATCGAAGTTGATATGAATCTTGATATTTTTATCTTATTGCAAAAGTTAATTGGTTTGTTATGGTGGGTTGCTATGTGGGGTATGAGGATTCCATTGAGGAAAACATTGTGAATTAAGCTTTGATTATAGTGAGCCCTGATAGCCTTATACTTTCTGTTTGCACCTGCAGCGATTTAGCCATTGACCCGGTTATGGAGACAAAAGCTTTATTGTCACTTTATATGGATAATGTGCTATTATGCACTTATGTTTGCTGAAAACTACAGGTTTCTTCTCTTTTGTTATTTTTGTATGCAGACCCGCATGCAAAATACCACAAAGCTCAAGAAGATCATTCAGGATTCAAAAGAATTGGTGATGGAGTCTGATATTCGCAGCAGGATGCAGGCGTTAAAGGATCAGCTAATTGAGGCAATAAATCATGTGCACAAAGTCTCTGAAGTTCATGTGTTTGTAGCCATATGCCGAGGTTTTTGGGACCGCATGGGACAGGTATATGAAGTATCAATAGCATCTTTCTTTTTTATTTCTTATCACCTGTGTTACTGATTAACCTAGCTTTAGGATGTCTTGAGTTTCCTGGAAAATCGCAAAGAAAACAGAGCCTGGTACAAAGGAGCTCGAGTCGCAGTATCCGTAAGTACATGTTCCTACAGTCCCTTTGTTGTGCTGTTCACGACCCATTTGTTCAGTGTTTGCTCGTTGATGCTCCTCGTCTCTGCTATGGTTAAATAAACGTGTAATTCTGCAGGTGTTGGATGATACATTTGCATCCCAGATGCAACAGCTGCTTGGTAACACACTCCAACAGAAGGACCTGGAGCCACCCAGATCCATCATGGAAGTTCGCTCTATTCTCTGCAAAGATGCACCCCGACAGAAGAACTCTAGTTTCTACTATTGAACATTTTTTTGTGTACATACGAGTCATGCACATCAGAATCAGCAGCTTTTCACTGGAAGAATGAGGGAAAGAGTCACGCTGTGCGCAATGGCCAATGTGAAGATGCGGTGATCTTTGTAAAGAAAAAGAAACGGCAGACCACAGGAGGCCCCGTAAAATACGTATGTGAGAAGCTAGCCTATCGTGTTAATCCATGAAAAAAAAGGCTTTGCTGGTTAACCGGGTTCAAACAGTTCCCATTGCCTGTGGGATGGTCCACATTCAGAAATTGAGTTGTATTTTTCTGGAGTGTTAGTTTAAGTGACACTGTAGGTTTGCTTTATTGAAAGCACCTAGCTGAGCCTTCCCAATTGCTAATACTAGTTTTTGAACTTGTTTACTGGTTTATAGAGATTCATTCATATTTGGAAGGTATGGACTATGGACTAGACTTTTGTTCGTACTTGACGTCCCTGTATAGTAATGGTATAAGCAAATATCCGGCCGTGCTGGTGAAAGCGCATTGGCAAGAAAGCTTGTACGTAAAACCGATCTGTTTCACCTTTTAATAGCACTTGTCTCATTCGATTATTTTTACTGGTGGATTCATAGGAAATAGAATTTGTTGAAGGTTAAGGCGTGCGCCGATCTCCCATAGTCACCATTTTTTTCCATTTTATTTATTTTGGGGATACCAGACTTGGCAGCGGCGCATTCTCTCCTAGCCAGACAGATACGTAGCAAGGAACGGATTCTTCAGCATACTTAGAAACACCAGCATTGCTATTGCCAAGTTTAGGAGCCAAAACGTTCTTATATGTGTGTCCAAATTGCGATTTCTCCTATCACATTCGAAAGAACCTCGATATTTCCCAGCTTGTTAGTTGTACGTACTGCACCCTTGAACAGTACGTGCATCAGTGCATCACACGAGCCAGCGTCCGACCACCTGCCGCCCGCACGCCTCGGGAAATTTTATAAAAATAATCATTTTTTATTCGGTATAATAAAATTATGCTAGTAATTTTTTTATATAGTTTTGACCGTATATAGCCGCACTATTAAACAATTTGAGCTAGTTGCCCAACTATTAAGTGATACGTAGCCAAGTTACCCAACCGCTGGGAGACTAGTCCATGTTAATCAACGGTTGAGCGACTGGGACTCTAGTTGCCGAATCGTTGGGCGACTTTGTCCCTAGTCTCCCAACGGTTGGGGCAACTAAGAGGTACATACCACTCGGTAGTGCAACCTACCGAGCGTGCTGGATCATTCGCGTGAGAGAAAGAAAGGAAGGGTGTGAAGAGAAAGAGAGGGGAGAAGGAGATGAGGAAGAGGGAGGAGAAGAGAGGAGGAGGGATCTGCGTATCGACGACGGTAAACTTTCTGTATTTTTTGTACAATTATTTTTTAAACATGGTATGATAGCAATTGAAATCATTAAATTTATAGTTTAGAAATTAACGGTAATTTAGTTGCTGTTTAAATCGCTCTGTTGTGCATTTGAAAGCCTAGTTAATTTTCCTAGTCGCTTATAAATTGTAGAAACCCTGTAATAAGTATTGTTAATTATTAGAATAACTAATAGGCATTGAAAGATTTAAAATTGTTCTTGATGATTAGAATGCGACGCGCCAATTTAAACTAGTATGCGATGATTTAAAATTACGCGTAGCGATTAAAATTGTACGTGGCAATTTAAATAGCATTTGATTTGCAAAAATCCACAAATGACTAAAATAAAATTTAGGGATCCTGTAGGGATGCCTTAATATAATTCATATAATTATTATATTTAAGATTTACTTCTTGTTATATCTGTAAGTAATTGTGTCGTAATTGCTAGCTTAAAATTGATTTGCAGATATGGCTCATGATCTTGGTGGTTCGGACTAGCCTTTCAGCTTGCTAGACCAGCACGTCGACGCACTACATTGCATGAGTCATCGTGTCCCGTATCCTGAAAGCGGGGACGAGGAGACCGAGTTAGGGGTGGTCTATACGCGGACACCCCGACAGATTTAGAGATTAAACCCACACGGGAGAGACAGAGTTGTGTACAAAGTATGATATGTCTTTTTACGATATTTCCGCGATGTACTTACTTTTTGTGCTTTCAGGCTGAGCGATACCGGCCTTCTACCCCTCGTGCGGATGGTGGAGGCCATCGACGAGAACGGTGCTCTAGTCGAGGAGGCCGGGGAGGTCCAGGCTGGCCAGGAGCGGTCACGACGGTTCTCGTTCGACCGGTCGTTGTTGACAGCTCATGTTTTATCTCTTAAGATTTTTTTTGCATCGATATATTGTACGAATAAACAATACCTATACTGCAGGAGCGATGCAACGGTCAGGACTTTACCTACCCCACAAGGATCTCCCAGAGGACATGAGTGATTTCCTCACGAAGGACCAGGCAGTGATCCTTTCTGAGTTGCAGCTCAGCAGTACCTTAGTCGCACAAAAAAGAAAAAAAAGATTCGTTTCTTACCTCCAAAACTTCTTAAGGGACCACCGTCCTTCCCTGCAGAAAACAACACAGCAAACAACAGAAATTAGCTTATAATTAACGCAGAACAGAGAGTCTACCGCCTATAACAAAAGGAACGAAAAAGGAACTACAACTGGGACTGAGGTACACTTCAAAGTTGCAAATCCTGTATCGATCTATATTAATTACCCAAGACACAAACTTGGCACCCTAAACACCTAGGCAGAAAAAAAAAATCACCGTCTCCTATGCATCAAGATCGCTCTTTTTATCCAACATGAGATGGATCTGGAAGCATCTAAAACTAATCCCTAAAGTGATACATGTCACATACTCGCATATGAGTGGATCCAAGAAAAACAAAAGGTTATTTGTGAGGCGGACCGTAGCCGGTGCAGTGGACGGTGACCTTCTGGCCCTTGACAGGCTTGGGGCCAGTGCCGGCTTTCAGGATCTGCTTCTCGAACCGCATCTTTTCTTCTCCGCCTCTGTCCCCTCTTCTCGACTCGACTCTCCTGGCGGCGGCGGCGTTTGTGTTGTGAATTCTGATCGGTTGGATTCTTTTATCACCTCGCGATGCAAGGCGATACTTACATAGAATATAGGTGTAAAAGATGCCTAAAAAATAAGTCGTTCCTTTCTTATGGTGCATAGAGGTATCTATTTATATCTATGAGATATATTGTATAAGTGGCTCTGTCTAGATCTATACTTACTAGGGTGACATATGTTATTTTTCCAGCTTAGAGCTACATGAATACTCGGTTTTACGCTTAGAGGGGTGAATATTGTATCCCCTAGTCTACAGCTCCTGTTGAGCCGGCTGAATGGCCTATTGGCGCGATGGACTGACTGGAACAAGGTAGGGGCCGCTCCTCAACAACACCTAGTGGTCCTTTGGATCTCATATTTTTGTTAATAAGTTTATCTAATAACATATTCTTTTATGAAAATAGATTTTAAGTTATTATTCAGATAGAAATTTATAATATTATGTAATGAAACCATTGTTTTGCTAAAAAACAACTTTTAGTTATTCTAAAATTTCTCTTGAGGTTTTGTGAAAAACAAGTGGTGTGGTTTGTTATCCTTGTTCTATCTTATCTGATCAAACAACATTTTAGATCGTTAGACTCTAAATCTAATTTAACAAAATAAGGTTTTAAAATAAAACCTAAAATCCAAACGGTAAGGTGTCACTTATCGTGTAATGGGCCTGTTCTTTTCGGCTGCGGCTTATGGATTTTGACTGAAATTTTTGAATTTTGGCTGTTTATGATACAGATTACGGAGAGACAGATACTCACTTGCGATTTTGGCTGGTACAGATGTTGAGCTTTTAACGTGTAGATCGTTTAACTTGTAGACCCTGTCTTGAGAAAATAATCAGTTTGAAAGTTAGGTACTGTAGCAAAAGCCAAAAGCTGCCAGCTTTTGAGATAAAAAACAGACCCAATATGCAGGATTTAAATCGCAAAATTATACATTGTAGTAGACACCACTTTAACGAGTTTGTGTTTTTAATTGATCCAATTGATTAACACAATCATCCTTTGTAAAGGCTTAGCAACCGGTAGGTCACAAGATTAATTTTTTAATAAAAGAACTATAAGTAACTCACTTTTTAGTCAGTAGAGTCAAAACTACGGTATTTGACCGCAAGAGAGCTATGCCAATTGTAGTAGCAACTGTTGGCCAAGTTTCATCTCTAATGGTGAATAAAATGATTTTTTGATGAACAAATCATCATAATTATCCAAAATGAAGGATAAAAAGATTCTTCTCAATATATAATGAACAAGTCATCACGAGTATTTTTAATACGGATATATGTTTTCACCGTGACTCAAGGTATATAACAAACATGTTTAAGATTACTTATATTTTACGTTTAGTAAATTAAAGGTTGTTTCAAATAGCTAGTAATTACTCTAGTTAAAAGTGTAAACAAACTTGATTGTGTTCGACATAGTCAGTTTTCAAGTATATATATGAATCGAGTTGTGCTGATATATTAAAAAAAATCAAAACTGGTTTAATCAACCTTGGCCAACAAACCTTTTATTTAAGCTAAGAATTAGCATATCTCATCTAAATATTTCCCAAATTATCACAAAGTAATTTACTCTTTTCTTCAAGTTTGGCCACGCTCCCAGGGGCGGATCCAGGATTTCACATCAATGGTGTCACCATAAACTTGTCAACTAACCATAAACTAGACGACGGGCCAAGTATTATCCAAATAAAAGGCTGTGGGCTGCTTTTAGAGAGGCATTGAGGTCACATGGCAGGCTGGGCTGCTGTCATCAATACAAAATGAGAGAGGGGTACACAGGCCCGGTCCAAAAGCATTGTTGTCCTGTGACAGCACAGGTTGCAACCTGGATCCGCCCCTGCATGCTCCTAACGACTTCATCTTCTGGTTTTTTTGGCTTTTGGTTTTATTTAAATCAGGAGCCATTTGGAACGCAGCAGCTTATAATTTTGGCTTATTTTCTTATTCTTTGCATTGTTCATCACAATATAATGGTTTTTTATTTTTTAATTGAATGAGTCAGAAAAAACTAACAATTGTTATAGTATAATTTCAGCAAAAAATCAACTATCAAAATCATAAATTAGAAGATTAAACTCTTTGAAGTGGATCTGCTCTGGAGTTTGAGCACAAACCCATCCAAAGAAAATGAGAAAAGGCGAACCAGAATAGCGGTCCCACCTACCAGACTCTACGGCATCCATGACCACCGACCGCCTGGGTGCGCCAGTCGTTTCCCACGAAACCGTCCGGAAACGACCCAACTGCGGGAGCCCATAAACGCACCCAGCGCACCGCCGCTCGTCGCCAATCCCCGTCCCAATTCCCACAAAAAACCTCCCAATTCCGCAGCCGATCTCCCACCGGCGGCCACCGCCGATGGAGACGTAGCACCGGAACCCCCACCCCAACCCGGCGGATCCATCAGCACACCTCTCCATGGAGACCGAGCGGATCCGGCAGCTCCTCCTCCTCGCGCTCCGCGCGCCGCACGCCCGCCTCGCCCTCGTGGGTGGCAACCACACCGCCGCCCGCTTCTGCACCCGCTAAGCCCGCCCCCCTCCTCCCTCTGCACCGGCCTTCTCTTCAGCACCGTCTGCACGGTATAATCTCTCGCCCAACCCGCGCATCTGCGCCCTGCGAATGCGGCGGCCTCCGATGCCGAACGACTGCGTCGTGATCCGGCTCCCCGACCCGCGCGCCCTCCGCGTGCTCGCGCGCTCCGTGCTCCTCGCCGTTGCGCTGCTTTCCCTGCCCTGGCTCCGCGCCGCCGAGGGGCCAACACGCCGCCGCGCCGGGGACGCGTGCGGCGCCGCGCTACAGGCAGAGCTCCTGCTCCGCGACCTGCGCCGTGAGGGCCTGCTCGCCCCCGGCGCCCGCGCCGTCCTCCTCGGCGCTGATGGCGACTGCCACACTCCCGCCCTGAAACAGGACGACGCCATGCGACCCATCTCGCTGCGGCGGATGCTGATGTTAGGGGACTCGTCAGTGGACTTGTTGCTGGATTTCAGCTTCTTCGACGAGGCCGAGGACAGGTTCGGCTTCGCCGATAGGGTGCTCAAGTATGGCGGCATTGTCGCCACCCCAATTGACTCAGCGAGCACATTCCGCTTGCCGCAAAACTACCGCGTCGTGTACATCCGTCGGTTCACCGAGACTTTTGTAGGGATCAAGAAGATTGCGCACGCCCGCGATGATGGCAATGCCGGTGCCGGAATGGAAGTGGCATCGCCCGCTGCCCTGAACCTGAAGGAAGGAGTGCTCTCTGGCCACCCAGCTGAGACAGCCAATGGCGAATTCAAGAACTTGGGGAGGAAGCTCTTACTGTCTGACAACACTAGAATGCCAGCGGCGCATGCGCATCAAGGATGGTTTAAGACGCATCGTCCGAGGATCAGAGTTTATTTTGCAGCTTTATGTAATGCGAAGAAGCTGCAACCTGCACTGGCTCTCGGCCTGCAAGATAAAGCTGTTCCTGGAGCACAGCAGCAGCTCAAGAGGTTTGTGAGACTGCGCCTATTTGCAGGGGTAGCAGAGCGGTGAAATGAAGCCTGTATGGGAACCGGGAAGCCTCAACTGCAGAAGGAAGAACATTATTGTCGATTGCAAGCCTTGCAGGTGACGATCTGTGCCTGCCAGTGTATGGTTGATTTACTTGTTTCTTAGTTTTTTCGTTAAACTGTCAGTCGTATGTGTGGTTTGATGGTGTGCCACCAGTTTGCTTGCTTGCGTGCATTTCGCTTGATAATCTCTCATTTGTGATTCGTGGTCAGTGTGACCTCCAATATTGTACTAGCACTTAAGAATGGACATTGCTCTTCGTGGATCATCTCCCAGCTTGATAATCTCTCATTTGTGATTTGTGGTCAGTGTGACCTCCAATATTGTACTAGCACTTAAGAATGGACATTACTATTCGTGGAACATGATCATCTCCCATGTTCCATCATATGCGTTTCTGAAATTACCAGCATGATGCAGGATTGACTGCGGAAAGAGGCGGTCCTTTTCTATTAGTTGTCCAATTTCTCCATTATTGAATAGGAAGGAGGGTACCTTTCTTAGCATATACTACGAGATAATGGATGAAAAACTGGAGTAGTTTGTTGTGAACATCCCAACTTTCAAGGAGCATATAAAGTATAACAGGACATCAGACAAAGAAAACTGGATTCTTGCAAGTTTTGTGATGTTCACATAGCACCATGTTTCCAACAAATACAGGAATATACAAAACAATGTGCTACATGGCAGGCTTATTCCACAATTCCATAACCAATACACTTTTTTCTTACTCAGAATGCACGGAGCAGTCCTCATCCCTCAGCCCACCGACACCACCAAGTGCCAAAATGATGCACACCCATAGTCTTAAAACGTGAAATATGCAGCAATAATGTTATGGTTATGGTTGACGTGAAATTTGAAATACAGCAAAGAATGTTGATCGAAGATAGCCCAACTGCTCAAGTACCCTTGATCACAACAACAGGGCAGCCCACATTGTTGATGCAGTAGTTGCTCACACTTCCCAAGAACATCCTGTAGAAAATAATCAACTTAGAATGCGTATTTGATACAAAAATTCAAACAAGAAGAAAAAATAATGTCAATAAAACAACCAAGCGAGAAATTCTTAAAAGTCTTCATGAAAAGGGTTTGAACGTCCGTCTTAAAAAGTACACCCTTCTACACAAGTACACAACTGATTGTCTATCTTTCACTATCAGATACATGATCTGCTTTGGCTGCAGAAGTAGAGTTTTCTATTGTCATACATTTCCGTGTCAACATAACTTTTAGGTCCAAACTTGTATCAACATTAAAATGATGCAATCCAAGCTCAATGGTTACATTCACTGCTAATTGCAAGACAGCTTCCAAAAAAAAGCAAGACAGTGAACGCTTTTCTTTCCATGAAAAATTGCAATGGCATTGCACAAACCAGGAGACTGTTTCACTGTCTTAATTCTTTTAAGTTTTCATTTCCATGAAAGAACTCTTACAGATTTCTGAAAGGGTTTTGTTAAATATCATTCGGATATTTTCTTCCTAACTATCATCCAGATTTAAGACCGTTGGATTAGAGATCCAATGGCCTTGAATTCTCCCTCCTCCCCTTGAATTCTACTCCCTCCTCCTTGAAAAAAATCTACCCCTTCAAAAACAAGGGGTCCCTTGATCTCTAATCCAAGAGTCACAAATTTGGATGATATATAGGAAAAAAACATCCAGGTGATGCTTAGACACTCCCTTTCTGAAATGCATATCTTCTGTGAATAGGTTATAGATACTCTTATATAAGAGGGATGCATAGAAGCACAGACAACAACTAGAAATTGTTTTCCCAGTTGAAAGCCCGAGATTCATACACAAAAGGATGTCAAGCACAATTTCTTGCCTCGTGAGAGGCAGATCTCCTAAGAACATAATTTTATCAAAATCTTATGCGCAACAGAAGTGATATCTGCAGTTGAACTTCGAACAAACAACTTTCACAACAGGTGTTCTACTGATGAGAAAAATAGTTTCAAAAAGCAGAATGTCCTTGCTGTTCAAATTTTTTAGTCATTAGCGAAAGTTCTTGTACAAGATCCCGGGCGAGACAAAAAAGAAAGAAGGCACCTGATCTACGACCCTTGAAACTAACCTGGCTCCCCTAATCATACTGGCGAATCTTGTACGGAAAGCAACCAATCCATGTTAATCACCATTTTTGTCTCACAATGGAATTTACCTTTGGGCATTTGTCCCAGTTCACTTCTTACAATCATGTTACAATGCCCGGCTACTTTTCATCAGGTCATCTGATCTCATAGCTGATTCTTATGTAAGATTGTTGCTTGATTGTGAGAAATATCATATATCCACCAAGTTAATGTACTTCCTGGGGTATCAAGAGGTGTCAAGACCCTCCAATGGAATGAATTTACTACTAGACTTAATCCCCAATCCCTCTACGCCGCAAGTTGTGATAAAATTTATGGAATTGCTCACAATTTGTTCCCAATTAGGCAAGACAGCAACAAAACCAGCAGCAACTGAGCAAACCAAAGCACAAGATAGTGATGTTTCTATCACCTCTTGAGCGGCCCAATAGCACGGCACCCCATGACGAGCAGATCGGCCTTGAGGTTGGCCGTCACCTCGCAGATCTTCTCCTTGGGATCCCCCACCACCACCTCCGTCTTCACCTCCACCTTGAAGAAATCAAGAACCCAATCGAATCACAAGACGAAGAACACCCGAGAATATGCGAGCAATTACTAACACAAATCTGTTCTTGTCTTGCCCTTACATTCTTCTCGGAGCAAATCTTGAGCGCGTACTCCAGGATCGCCTGCGTGACCCGCCTCTGGTGCGCCTCGATAGCCTGCGTGAACGCCGGCACCTCCACGTCGCCTGATCAACGCGATCCATCCAAGAAGCAATCAGGCCCAGCTCGATGAAACGGACAAGAACTGTAAACTCCCAAGAGTATCTATCCATCTTGCTTTTTGCTAAGATGCGTGAGAGATTGCTAGCTTTGCTTACTCGGGCCACCGAAGGGGATGGGGCCGGGGTTGAGACCGGCGGCGATGCTGGGCGGCGGCTGGACGTGGAGCACGACGAGGGCGCCGTCGGGGCGGAGGCGGAGGTTGTCGAGCGCCCAACGCAAAGCGTTCATGCTCTCCTCGCTGCCGTCCACCGCCACCACCACGCTGGCCAGGTTGCCAGTGGCCATGGCGCGGCTTCTTGGTTGGATTCGCTCGGTCCCCGACCCGACCTCGGCGCCTCCCCGGGCAGCGAGGGGTCACGCAGCGCAAGACGAGCGACCGCTGGTTGCGTGCTTTCCTCCTTGCTTCCCTCGTTGCTTCACTGGATTACAGCTTATGTTGCTGACCGTGCAAATTACACTGTAGGGGTGGCTATCTTTTTAAAAAATAAAAATTAAAAAAACATTATGTCATTAAGAATAATGTAAAGAAATAAGAGAAAAAAAGGGCAAAAACAACTAGAAAAACCCTAAAATCCAAAGTAAGCTGAAATGACAAATTGACATGTTCCAAATTACTTCTAACTTAAATAAATCAAAAATTAAAATAAACTATAAGTTGAAACCGTTTGGAACAATGACTTTAACGTTTACAGCGAGGCACTCCTGACTTCTAGTATACTCTCCAAATTTCCAATGATCAAGTGGTGCGGGTCTTGCGGCACACCGCACATGTCGTGCCCGTGGCAGGCTGCCAGCTTAGAGCCGTCCGATTCTGATCGAGCACAGATGGCCAGTTTAACATGAAAATGACTGTAGATTTCTCGTCCCACTCGACCAGCTGAGCTGCTATGTTGAAGCATGCATGATCTGCTGAGCTATTGATTCTTGATCTGAAGAAATCGTGCATGTTATGTTCAGGTGAAGCAACACCGCCACGCGCCCACGCTACAGAGATGAGTGCCATTTTCTTCTTATCAATGTGGTGGGGACTGATTGCCCCTCTCGGGATGCGGTCGATCGTGATCAGTTGTTCCTCCCGGCACAGCTCCAGCCGCTCACAATTCTTCTCAGAAAATGACTCATGGATAAGCCTCGCATGACTAGCAACTAGCTATCGCTCTCTGTATCAATGTGGTGGGGGCTGAGCTCTGCGTTGTCGCCAGCCAGCCAGTTTCCTTCTCGTCATAAGACTTGACAGACTGATAGACATGTCTGTTAAGATATCATAGCAGATTGTATTTGATCTGTATTTTGATTTGAGTAGACTGAGGGTCTGTTTGGATCCCTTCATCTAAAGTTTAGTCAGTAAAGTTTAGATCTAAAGTCTCCAAACAGATGGTCGAAAGTTAGATCTAAACTTTAGCTAACCCCCAAAAAACACTTTAGACCATTAGACCACAAAACTGAACTAAAGTGGTCTAAAGTTTTGATTTCTCCCGGCTCTCGCACGCAAAAGATGTTTTTGCCCCCGTGAAACTAGTGGACAGTTCAACGGCTCAAATATCCCAGGGGTACAAAAGTCCGTTTATTGAACCAGAACTAAACTTTAGTCCATAATCCAAACAGTCCTGTGGTCTAAAGTTTAGTGGCTAAAGTTTAGTTGTCTAAAGTTTAGTCCTGAACTTTAGCCAACTAAACTTTAGACCTGAGAATCCAAACAGGACCTGAATCTGCACTGTCGTATTTATCTGTAGCTAACTAAATCTGCAGCTAACTGAATCGGTTGTTGTCGATACTGTATCGTGTCCGGCACAAACCGTATTGCCTTGTAATTCAACCTGAGTACAACTCGGTTATTGTAATCTCTTGTAACTCCTGTAATATAAATACAAAGGAAGAGTCTAAAGACTCATTATGGCAAAACTATTTTTCATGGTATCAGAACCAGGCTTAGCAATGTCAACCTCATCTGCCTCCTCCTCATCATCTTCCTCAACCATGGCAAGTTTAGCCACATCCGTGCCCATGAGTCACGCCATCAACATCAAGCTAGGCAAGGACAACTACATGTTGTGGAAGGCACAACTCCTCACGTATCTAAGGAGCACCAGCTTCTTCAATAAGTAGATGGGATTGCCAGGGCCAGTCCTGAGATTTTAGAGGCCCGGGGTGAAATTAAAAATAGAGGCCCTACTATAAATATCTAAATATAAATCTACATACACACACACACACACACACACACACACATATATATATATATATATATATATATATATATATATATATATATATATATATATATATATATATATATATATATATATATATATATATATATATCTAATTTTACCAACAAACTCTTAAAATGTGTTATGTATTAAAGAAAAATACATATAAAAGAGTTTATAGATATTACCTTAAAAATTTCTTCTAATATTTTCTAGATGACATGGTATTGAAAATTTAAAGAACAATAGTATAATTAATAACTACAAAGCACTAATTATTGATTAAAAAATTCCTAATATGCAAACTATAGTCTACAGTAGATCTGTAGATGTGGACCTGCTGGTCTGGGAATTCCGAATTCCGCGGTTGATCGCTCGCCCGCTCCGCTCGGCTGTCGGATGATCAACTCACCGTCGCCTTCACGCCTTGTAACCTTGTTTTGTACGCAGTAGTAGTACGCGCCTGCAATGTGCAAATCAGCAAATGTGAAATGTGCAATCAATCATGCCATTGCATATTTGCATGCAACATGCAGGCGGCAGGCCATGCAATGAATAATGATGCAAAGCGGATGCTGGATGCATGCAGATTGCAGAGCTCACGTGATCACGTCGCTCGGCCGCTGGCTGGGGGACGTAGCGCGGCTGCGCCTGCGCGGCGCGCAGAGACGTCTAGAGACGGGGCGACGGGCAGACGGGCGACGGGCGACGGCCAACCTCGGCGGCTCGGCCGCGCGGCCGCGGCGTGATGGTGCTGGCGCGGCGCCGCCCTAGCTCCCTACGGCCCTAGACGAAATCACGAAAAGAAGATCTGAACTCTGAAGATGAGAAGACGCCAAGCCGATAGCCGGATCCGGAAAGTTTACATATACCATGTATAGCACTGTATGGGGCCCCTGGGGTTTGGGGGCCCAGGGCGGCCGCCCCGCTCGCCCCCCCCAGGGCCGGGCCTGGGGATTGCTAAGTGCTTGACAAGGATGATTACGACCACGACAGAATTCAGAGCAGCCTAGGTCATGAATCCAAAGTACTTGACTTGGTTCCAACAAGATCAGATAGTCCTCAGTGGGATTTTCTCCTCGCTAACCAAGGAGATGATGGCGCATGTGATGAACATGATCACGACACATGAAGCATGGACAACACTGGAACGTATGTTCGCATCTTTGACCACGATGATCTCCGTCCGACAGTCGATTTTTGACTACATTGTATCCGACTGGCAGTCGATTTTTGACTATAGTGGTTTCCGTCCGATAGTTGAACTTCGACTACGTTGGCTTCCATTCGATAGTCATAACCAACCATGTTGCTTTTCGACTAGTGATCGTAACCCGACCACGTAGTATTCCGAACTGGTCGTGCTCAGCTCTGTGTTCCTCTGTTTTTCAAGAAGACTTCATATCCTAATTTTCATTGCTTTGTAGCTATTGAAGTAAAGAATTG
Organism: Dendrocalamus latiflorus; assembly: GCA_017311315.1. Taxonomy (NCBI): domain Eukaryota; kingdom Viridiplantae; phylum Streptophyta; class Magnoliopsida; order Poales; family Poaceae; genus Dendrocalamus; species Dendrocalamus latiflorus. The sequence goes on from CM029610.1 coordinate 46,212,619, forward strand.
ATGAATAATTGGGAGAAAAATTTCAAAGCACCATTCACCCCCCCGGTTGTTGCCTATCCGGTCTCTTTTCAATAGATCTTAACCAGTCTTCGGAGCTATGGCAGCAGACAAGTATTCCACCAAGCCTCCTATATTTGATGGGGTCGGCTATTCCTTTTAAAGAAGTAAGATGGAGTCTTACATTCAGGCTCAAGGCTATGCGATCTTGAAGAAGGTTAAGATTCGATTTGTTGTTCCTGCCGATGAGGACATCACAGTGTTGAACACATCACATGTTGAGGCAAACGCAAGGGCAAGAAACATTATTGTTGTGGTTACAGACCAAACAGAGAGAGATGTGGTAGTGGAGAGTAGGAGAATGACCGTAATGGCCTGGGTCCTCCCCATGGCCTGTATTCCATATATATATATATATATATATATATATATATATATATATATATATATATATATATATATATATATATATATATATATATATATATATATATATATATATATATATATATATATATATATATATATATATATATACATGGGGAGTGCTTTTACAATTATACCCTTACATCTGAGTATCCCCTTCACGGGCACTTATGTCATTACACATAGCCTATTCTGGGCTTTATAACCTTCTACTAGGCCTGCTGGGTTTAGGTGGGGGCCACCCCTACAACATGATGCCTTGATCGGTGGTCAAAGTAGACGCGCGGGCGCTCTGTCCCCTACCCTTCGAACGGGTGGCAGCGGAGCTGGCGCCTAGTCGAAGTAGACGCGCGCGTGCTCCGTCCCCTACCCTTCGAACGGGTGGCAGCGGAGCTGGCGCCTAGTCGAAGAAGACGCGCGCGCGCTCCGTCCCCGACCCGTCGAACGGGTGGCAGCGGAGCTGGCGCCTAGTCGAAGTAGACGCGCGCGCGCTCCGTCCCCTACCCTTCAAATGGGTGGCAGCGGAGCTGGCGCCTAGTCGAATTAGACGCGCGCGCTCTGTCCCATACCCTTCGAACGGGTGGCAGCGGAGCTGGCGCCTAGTCAAAGTAGGCGCGCGCGGGCTCCGTCCCCTACCCTTCGAACGGGTGGCAGCGGAGCTGGCGCCTAGTCGAAGTAGACGCGCGCGGGCTCCGTCCCCTACCCTTGGAACGGGTGGCAGCGGAGCTGGCGCCTTGTCGAAGTAGGCGCGCGCGGGCTCCGTCCCCTACCCTTGGAACGGGTGGCAGCGGAGCTGGCCCCTAGTCGAAGTAGGCGCGCGCGGGCTCTGTCCCCTACCCTTGGAACGGGTGGCAGCGGAGCTGGCCCCTAGTCGAAGTAGGCGCGCGCGGGCTCCGTCCCCTACCCTTCGAACGGGTGGCAGCGGAGCTGGCGCCTAGTCGAAGTAGACGCGCGCGCTCCGTCCACTACCCTTCGAACGGGTGGCAGCGGAGCTGGCGCCTAGTCGAAGTAGACGCGCGCGCGCTCCGTCCCCTACCCTTCGAACGGGTGGCAGCGGAGCTGGCGCCTAGTCGAAGTATACGCGCGCGCGCTCCGTCCCCTACCCTTCGAACGGGTGGCAGCGGAGCTGGCGCCTAGTCAAAGTAGGCGCGCGCGGGCTCCGTCCCCTACCCTTCGAACGGGTGGCAGCGGAGCTGGCGCCTAGTCGAAGTAGACGCGCGCGCGCTCCGTCCCCTACCCTTTGAACGGGTGGCAGCGGAGCTGGCGCCTAGTCGAAGTAGGCGCGCGCGCGGCCCGTGTCGATGCCGATGTCGGGGCTGAGTCCCGCCGTCTGGGAGTTGGTACCAGGGTCCCGTGCGTGGAGGCGATCGTGGCCTCGCGGTCCGGTAGTGCACTTTTAATGGCGCCCGGAACCGCGCTGGCCCCTGACTTGTCAGGGGTCAGCCCGTTGCGCCGTACAGCCTGCCCTGGGCACACGGCGGCTTGTGATTGGCGCGTCGTGGGATGTGAGCGGTTGCGTGCCCGCGGCCGTTCGCCTTTTTCCTAGGGAAGTGGGACGCGTGGCGGACGCGTGCTGGTACGTCATACTGCCTGGGCACTTACCGGGCGCGCGCCTCCAGGTTCTGGCGGTTCTTTCCAAGTCGTGTGCAGCCGAACTGGCGGGGTCTTAACTTGGTTAGAAGGTGGGCGGGCCTTATAAGGGTTTAGGGTTGCGATGGGGGCATTTGGTCTTGCCTGTCGCTTAGCCTTGCTTCTTCCGTGTTGATCGTAACGCAACCTACTGCTGCCTTGACCCCTGTTGCCCTGATCTTGGAGAGGAATGGTCGGCCGTGGCGATGCCTCCCATCATCCCAGCGGCGGCTCGCCTTCCAGTCGGGAGGAGTTGTCTGTCCCTTCTGGGGAGTACGAGCTGGCGCTGCGGGGGCGTTCTCGTGCCGACATACGGTGGGACGCCATGGAGCACCCGAGGGGGCGCTGTTCCCGTGTGCTGGGGAGAAGTCGCACAACCGAGGAGATGCTGCAGCGGCTCGTCCGGGAGAGGAAGATCGAGGAACACGATGGGGCTCGCCTACCCCACCGTGATGAAATAGAGCTGAGCCCCTAGGAGACGGAGGCGATCGTCTTCGTCGTGTTCTTCGACGCCGGCCTTCGGATGCCCTCGACGATGTTTGTGGGCGAAGTCCTGCAGGCCTACGGGTTGGAGTTGGCACAGCTAACGCCCAACGCAATAGTCCGTCTGGCCGTTTTCACGTGGGCGACGCGAACAGAGGGCCGACGTCCCAGCGCGAGCCTGTTCGCTACCTTGCACGACGCGTGCTATCGACCCAGGAAAGTTGGGGAGGGGGCTGTGTCCAACTTTGGCAGCATGGACTTCGTGTTGCGGGAGTCCGGCTGGACGCGCCGGTGGTTTTACTACGTCGTGACCAGCCGGAGCGGCCTGCTATGCCGAGGCGGGCCAATCTCGTTCAACCGCTCGCAAACTGTGAGGCCGGAGGCTGACGACGCACGGAGGCTGTGGAGGCTTGTCGGCGTGACCCGCCGGCTAAGTATGCGCGATCCGGTTGAAGAGTTCACGATGTACGGGGTGGCACCACTTTCCGCCCGGTGGAAGTATGGGCAGCGGGGCGACGCCCATAAAGACGGGGTTACCCCGTCCGTGTCTTGCCTTCTCCCGCCCTCCGCTCCTTGTAAGCCATTCAGCACATGGTACGTATCCCGTTGCGTCTGCGTAACCCTTGTTTGATCAACGTACCCTCTTTTGCAGTGGCTCGGCTAGAAGACGCAGAGCATGCGAGTGTGGCGCTCCTCGGCCCGTACACGCTCAAGGAGCACAAGCTGCGCGAGGTCGCGATTGCGGTGGCGAAACAGGGGCGGGTAAACCGTGCCTGCGAAGTCCTGGGCATTGATGTGCCCGAACGCGCGGCACCGGTAGAGACTCCTGGAGGATCTGCAAGCCATGTCGGTGACGACGACCAAGCGGGGGTGTTGTCTTCAAGGCGCCGAGCCCGCTCCACTGTTGGCGTATCCAGCCCGCCGGCCACCTCGGCCGCCGGCCCCGCTGGGTTGGGATGTTCAACCGGCGGTAGATCCGGCCGGACTGCTTTGGGGGAGCGCGCCGTCTCGAATCCGTTGGCGGCGCCATCCGTTGGCACCATCGAGCCTGGGAGCCCGAGCTTCGTTGGGCTGGAAATCACCAACCCGGGAGAGGACGTGGTCCCGGGCGAAAGGGCGACGGCAGGCGGTACTCTGCCACCCACCGCGGTCGCCCAGGACACGCACGGAGCGGCAGCGGCTACATGCGCGATAGGACCTGCGGCTGCCAGCGCCACCGAAGAACTGCTCGCGCCGCCGCGGGCAAAACGTCCTCGGGCTCAGTCCCCTTCGCCTCCAAGGGGCCGATACGGCGTTGCAGGTCCCGTCCTTAGGGATGTGGCGTCCGATGCGGCCGACCCGGCTGAAGGAGCCGAGACCCTCACTGCCCACTTGGCGGTTGAGTAGGTACCATGCCCTGCCACGACGAAGGGTGCAGAAGCTAGGCTCGGTTCCTTCTCCTCGCACGACTTCGCGAAACTCTCTCCGATTTGCTCGCTCATTCCGTCGACATCAGGCGAGACAAAGTCTCCCGGACGCGGTGAACAATCGAGCAACAAGGGTGCGCGCGAGGCCCCAATCCCCATGCAGGGTGTCCCGCAGGCACCTGCCGCCGCCGAAGTGGCCGAAGCCCCCGCGATCCCTGATGCGGCGAGGCCGGAGCTCGTCCTCTCTGACCTGCTCCCGCGCCCGGAGATACTCCGCGCTCTTAATGGTGCCGCGGAGCGTGCCAGTGGCAGCGTTGCCCGACAGACGTTGTCGCCGTGCGAGGGGGACCTCCTGGCACTCGCGCTGCGAGCATTGGAGATGAAGGTAAGCATCATGCGCTCGTGGCTCCTCGAGCGACGCCAGGCAACTGCTGACTCTTATTGCTGCCTCCAGACACTTGTCATCAGCCAAGCGCTGGACGAGGCCCGGATCTAGGAGCGGAGAGTTCTGGAAGCCGGTCTTCGCGCCACGGACAATGCCCATGCCGTGAAGGACGAACAGCTTCGCGCGCTGGAAGGTGCCATGGCGGCCGCGCAGTGCGAGACCGAGGACACCCGTCGTGCCGCGGCAGAAGAGCGCGCCTCCTTCTCACGACAGATCGCCGCTTTGGAAGAAGAGAGAGCCCGGCTGGCCGAGCGTCTTGCGGAGAAGGACCGCGCCCTGACCGATGCGTCCGGGTCGGCGTGGAGGGCGATGGAGTCTCTGAACCGGGCCCTTCGGGAGCTGGGTGTCAATGTGCCGGACGCCACTCACGGGCCGGAAGACCTGGCGGAAACGCTCGGGCTGGTCGAGGAGGGAGCGGGTGTCGCGCTCCGCAGCGCGAAGACCTTCGGCGAGCATTGCGGCTTCCTTGGCACGTGTCTCGCCCTCGCCATGCTTCACACTCATGGGTGTAGGCATGTTCATGAGTTGGCGAACCCTCACCTGGACCTGCCTACCCGACCGGGGGCGATATCGGACGTCGTTCGCTTCATCGAGCCTGGCCTCCAGAACTTCCACCGGCGGATCTGGGGCCACGTCGGGGAGGATGCGGCCAGAGTTGCGGTGCAGCAAACGCTGCATAGGGAGGTGGACCTGCTTCGCTGGCTCGAAGGGGTTCCTCGGCGCCATGACGACGGTGCGGGCCCGTCGACGCCGCTCGATGGCTAGCCACCTGGTCAGGTGGTAGGAGAGCGGTGTACTCATATTTTGCGGCCATGTAATGCCCGCATGTTTCGCAATTAATCGAAGTAGCACTTGTTCTGAACGCTGTATGCTGTCTTGGGCCCGCGTTTTGTGCGAGGCCAATATCTTCACCTTGGAGGCGTGCCATTGGCGGAGTAGGCATGCGAACGGTCCCGACCCTACTCGATATAGACGCCCGGGCGCTCCGGCGTCTGCTCCCATAAGATGCACAGGAAGGAACACCCGTCTCATTTATACTCCGGAGAGTGCGTGGGATCGACATCCACGTCTTGTTTATACTCCGAGGAGTACGCACAGGAACAACGCCTGTGCGTGCGCGGGATTCGCGTCTTGTTTAGACTCCGTAGAGTGCGCAGGGAAAACATCCGCGTCTTATTTATACTCCAGAGAGTGCACGCTAGGGCGTTCCCCCGCTGCGTCTCATACAGAGTGCGTGCGGAGGCGGACCTCAACGCTACGACTTAATTTGAAGTCCGTAGATTAGTGCGTGCGGAGATAGACCTCGACGCTACGACTTGATTTAAAGTCCGTAGACTGCTGCGTGCGGAGATGGACCTCGACGCTACGACTTGGTTTAAAGTCCGTAGACTGGTGCGTGCGGAGATGAACCTCGACGCTACGACTTGATTTAAAGTCCGTAGACTGATGCGTGCGGAGATAGACCTTGACGCTACGACTTGATTTAAAGTCCGTAGACTGGTGCGTGCGGAGATGAACCTCGACGCTACGACTTGATTTAAAGTCCGTAGACTGGTGCGTGCGGAGATGAACCTCGATGCTACGACTTGATTTAAAGTCCGTAGACTGATGCGTGCGGAGATAGACCTCGACGCTACGACTTGATTTAAAGTCCGTAGACTGGTGCGTGCGGAGATGAACCTCGACGCTACGACTTGATTTAAAGTCCGTAGACTGGTGCGTACAGAGATGAACCTCGACGCTACGACTTGATTTAAAGTCCGTAGACTGATGCGTGCGGGAGACTGTGCACATTGTGACCAGAACCAACGATGCTTCTTGCAAACAATGAGCTTTATTGAACTCCCGTTTGCGCGGGCGAGCATCTTACAATGAAGGGCTGATACCGCCACGATTCGGCTTCTATGCGTAATATCACCGCAGCTTGTCCGCGTTCCACGTGTGGCGGAGAGTCTGTCCCTCGAGTGTGGCGAGTCGGTAAGCTCCCTTCTGCAAGGCTTCCATCACAATATATGGGCCTTCCCACTTTGATTCCAACTTGTCCACGGTCTCCGCACGGAGCGCCATTCTGAGGACAAGATCCCCGGTCTTGAACCCCCGTGGGTATATGGAACAGTCTCGAGTGCACATCGTCTGCCGCGCATACTTCTGGATGTGCTGGGCTGCACTCGCCCGCGCCCCGTCGAGGAGGTCCAAGGACACGCGACGCTCTTCGTCGGGGGCTTGGACGAGGACCCTCCGCGAGCCTGCCTTGATTTTCTCAGGCGTTACTGCCTCGTCACCAAAAAGGAGCTTGAAAGGCGTAAACCTTGTCGGCGCGTCACCGTTGTGCGGATGGACCAGAGAATGCTGTGAAGCTCGCTCGGCCATTTGCCCTTCGGTAGCCCGACTAGGCGCTTCTTGACGGCGATGGATATGGCGCCGTTCGCCCGCTTAACCACGCCGTTGGACTGGGGGTGCCCGACCGAGGCGAATCGAAGTATGATGCCCATGCTGTCGCAGAACTCTTTGAAGGACTGCAGGCCGTTATCGACGGTGAGTTCCCTGGGCACGCCAAAACGACATATGATGTTCTGCCAGAGGAAGCGCTGCATGGCCGCCGAGGTTATCTTTGCCAGGGCTACCGCCTCCGGCCACCTGGAAAAATACTCCAGCGCGACAACCACAAACCGCAGGTCCCCTGGGGCTCGGGGAAGCGGTCCTACTATGTCGACGCCCCAGCGCGCCAGCGGCCACACCGGGGGAATGGGGTTGAGGCTCATCGGGGGCCTGTGGATGATACGCCCCATCCATTGGCACCCCTGACACCGACGCACGAGGTCCTGTGCGTCACTGATGGCGGTCGGCCAGTAAAAGCATTGCCTGAACGTCTTGCCAACCAACGATCTTGGCGCCAGGTGGGACCCACACATTCCTGCATGGATCTCCGCGAGGAGGTTCTTCCCCTCCTCATCCGAGAGGCATCGCAGAAACGACGCGCAGACCCCCTTCTTGTAGAGTATCCCTTCAAGCACCTGCAAAGGTCTAGCGCGGTGTTGCAGACGCCGGAGCTCGGCGGGGTCATCCGGCTCGGCAATGCCCTGCAAAAAATTGAAGATGCGCTCTCGCCAATCGCCTTGTTGGACGATTTGATGAACAAGGGCCGCGTCTCGGGTGTCTTGCGCGATGGCCGCTTGTGGTAACACTTCGTAAAATGCCCCGTCAGGAGGCGGCAGCTGCTGGCTAGCCGCCTTCGCGAGGGCATCGGCCATCTCATTTTCCGCGCGAGGAATGGCCTTGACCGTGATGCCCAAGAAGTGCCGTTCCCTCGCTCTTACGGCCGCGAGGTACTTGGCCAGCTCGGCGTCCTTGGCCTGATACGACTTATCCACCTGGCCTGTCACTAGACGTGAGTCCGTGCGAACGAGCACTCGCCGCGCACCAATTGCCTTGAGCTTTGTCAGGCCGAAGAGCAGCGCCTCATACTCAGCCGTGTTGTTGGTGGCTGGAAAGGCGAGGCGCGCTGAGTACAGGAGGTGCCGCCCCTCGGGCGTGGCGATCACTGCACCTACGCCTGCGCCCATGACACCGTAGGCTCCGTCGACAGTGAGCATCCAGACCGGGTCATCGTGCTTCTGGACGGGCTGCGCCGGCGGGGTCCATTCTGCGAGGAAATTGGCGAGAACTTGAGACTTGATTGTCGTCCGCGAGGCGTACGTCAGGGAGAATGGGGCGAGCTCCACAGCCCACTTGCCGATACGCCCTGTGGATTCCTTATTGTGCAACATCTCCGCCAAAGTGAACGAGGAAGGCACCGTGATCGGGTGGGCCAGAAAATAATGTCGGAGCTTCCTGGAAGCCATGACCAGCGCATAAGCGAGCTTTTCAAGCTCCGTATACCTTATCTTGGCGCTTTGGAGGGCTTCGGAGACGAAGTACACAGGTCGCTGTACAGCTCCCTCTTCCAAGACGAGAACGGCGCTGACCGCCGTGGCTGACGCGACCAGGTAGAGCAAGAGGGGAGCCTCTGGCGCTGGGGCGACTAGAGTGGGGAGAGTCGCCAGATGTTTCTTGAGCTCGTTGAAGGCTTCCACACAATGATTGTCCCACCGAAATCCGTCGCACCCGCGGAGTGTCTTGAAGAACGGCAGGCCCCGCTCCGCCGCCCGAGACAGGAAACGGCTAAGGGCTGCCATGTGGCCCGCCAGCCTCTGGACCTCCTGTGTCGTCTTCGGCGGCTCCATATCCAGGATGGCGTCGACCTTATCAGGATTCGCCTGGATGCCCCGTCTGGATACGAGGAAGCCCAGGAGTTTGCCCGCCTGCACACCAAAGACACATTTGTCGGGGTTGAGCTTGATGCCTGCCTTCCTGAGGTTGTCGAAGGTCTCCTGGAGGTCCCGACCATGCAAGGCGAGCTAGCGGGTTTTGACTACCACGTCGTCGACGTAGGCTTCCATATTCCTCCCAAGCTGGGCGGCCAAGGCAAGCGCGATGAGTCGAGTAAAGGTAGCACCTGCGTTCTTCAAACCGAAAGGCATCCTGACAAAGCAGAAAGTCCCAATCGGCGTAATGAAGCTAGTCTTGTCCTCGTCATCTTCGGCCATGTATATCTGATGGTATCCAGAGTAGGCATCCAAGAAGCTCATCAGCTCGCACCCGGCAGTAGCGTCAACCAACTGATCGATGCACGGCAAGGGGTAGTTGTCTTTTGGGCACGCCTTGTTGAGTGCCGTAAAGTCAATGCACATATGCCAGGCCCCACTGGCTTTCTTGACCAACACTGGGTTAGCGAGCCACACCGGGTGATGGACCTCGCGAATGACTCCGGCCCGGAGAAGCTTCGTCACCTCTACCTTGGCCGCCTGTTGCCGATCTATGGACATACGGCGGAGCTTTTGCTTGACTGGCTTCGCGTCGGGGCGAATCGCCAGGCGATGCTCAATTATTGCACGATCTACACCCTTGATGTCCTCCGGCGACCACGCAAAAACGTCGGCATTGCTCTGAAGCACGCGGAGTAAGTCGCGTTCGACCTCCGGCGGGAGCCCCTCGCCAATGGACACAAATTGTCCCTCCACCTGAAGCGGCACCTTCTTGACCCCGCCGTCGGGGTGCGGCTTAGGTGTCCATCCCGGGGCGGAGGGCGCGTCACCGGCCGTGTCCGCGAGGGTGTGCACCCTACGAGGTGGATCCCGGCTGCTGACTTCGGTGCGCCTGGCAAGGTCCTGGTCGCCGAAGATGGTGATAACACCCTCCGGACCTGGGAGCTTCATGCATAGGAAGGCGTGGTGCGGGATCGCCCCAAAGGAGTTGATGGCGGGCCGCCCCAATATGACGTTTTAGGGGTGCGGAATGTCCACGACGTCGAAGACGATATGCTTGCTTCGGTTGTTCCCCTCCTGGCGGAGTGTAACTGGGAGGGACACACTCCCCAGGGCCTCCAGGGGCTGGCCTCTGAAGCCTTGAAGCGCAGCTCCCGGCTGCCCTAGACGATTCCGGGGAATCCCCATACGATCGAGGGCCCCTGCGAACAAAATGTTCGCGGAGCTTCCCCCATCAACGAGGATGCGCCTGACATCGCAGCCTGCGATGTGGGCCTGTATGACCAGGGGATCTTGGTGAGGGAACTCCACGCCCCTGGCGTCATTCGAGGTGAAGGTGATGTTGCAAGGCGACATCCACGGCTCCAGATGCTCCAAGGGAGCCCCGGATGGGGAACCTCCGGTGATGACGCTGACGGCGCGGTTCCGCGCGCTGTCCCCGTCGGAGACTCGCAGGGGGCTGTCCTTTGGGAGCCGTACACGAGCTTCGGTAGGAGGCCGAAGGGATGAGGCCCGCGGTTTGGGCATGACCTGTCGCAACTCCATGACCGCAATGCATGCGTTCGTGTAGTGATCACCGTAACCATGCACCTCGCACCACTTGCCGCGATCTAGGATTTCTTATTCTGCACGGGGTCGCTCGTGGCAGCTCGGCCTGGCCTCCCACCCCCGCGAGCCGGGAGCAGGTCCTTGGGGGACGCTCTCGATGCCAGGGACGTGGCGGGCTTTTTGTGGCCTGCGCTGGTGACGCCGGGGCCTGCGCCTGCTCCTAGAAGTGCCTTCCTGTTCGCTAGTATCGTTACCGCCAGGGACAGCTTCCCGAGGCCCCTGGCCTTGGTCTTGCTTCGGGGAGTCGTCTCACGCCCCCCTTCGCACGGCGGATACTTCGCTTGAACAGGGCCGAGGGTGTCCGCGCCGCGTCTCCGCGCATCTTCCTCCGCCCGTGCGTACTCCTCCATTTTGTCGAAGAGCTTGGCCACCGTCTTGATCGGCTTCCGCGCGTTAAACTTAGCCATCGGGCCCGGGCGAAGGCTCTGTATGGCTGCACTGACGACGGTGGTTTCGTTGATGTCTTTGACCTGGCAACGTACCTTCGCGAAGTGCTTGAAATAGTCCCTGAGCTTCTCCGAAGGCTTCTGCTTCACCGTGAACAGCTGGTCCGCGTCGACTCGCCCGACATAGTTCCCTTGAAAGTTGGTGTAAAGGCGGTCGCGGACCTGCTCCCACGCATAAACGGAGTTTGGCTTTATGATAAAAACCAGGAAAGCGCCACTCCTTGCAACGCGAGGGGGAGTCCCTTCGCCTTTGTAGTGTCGTCTCCTCCAGCGGCTTCGATTGCAGTCTCATACACTCGCACGAACTCCCGAGGGTCCGTGTCGCCTTTGTATGGTTCGATGGCGCTGGGAAACTTGAAGTCTTCCGGCCACGCCGCCTGCTGTAGGCCCGCCGATAGTTGAGACCCCGGATCAACGCGCCGCAGCTGCATGCGGCTGGGCGTGGGGGCGTCGCGGCTGTCCGCCTTCTCTGGCGTGGGCTCCGGTGCGACCGCAGGCGCGGTCTGCTGGCTCCGAGCCTGCTGCAGATCTCGGACAACCCCGCGAAGATCCCCTAACTCCCGCTGAAACGCGTTGATGGCCGCCAGCAAGGCACCTTCCACCGCGGGTGCGGGAGCGCCTAGCGGACGGATCGACGCGGCGATGGCCACCTCCTGAGCCCTCGAGTTGCCGTCTGCTCCCCCGCGGCTAGCTCCGACCACGCGGTCCGCGCCACCATCGGTCGCTGCGGCGAGTGTGGCGGGGTCGGTTGTCGTCGTGGCGGTGGCGGGGTCGGTCGTGGCGGTGGCGGGGTCGGTCGTCGCAGTGCGAACGCCGACGTCCACGGCCGCCGCGCCCGCGTCGTCACCCGCGACAGCCGACGCCGTAGCCCTGGTACCGACGCGACGCCCCGCTCCGGCCGTCTTCTTCCCCTTCATTGCCGGCGCCGACGAAGCTTTTTTCGGTGCCATCCTTCGGATTTCAGGCTTGCTCCTGTCCTCCCCACGGACGGCGCCAACTGTTGTGGTTACAGACCAAACAGAGAGAGATGTGGTAGTGGAGAGTAGGAGAATGACCGTAATGGCCTGGGTCCTCCCCATGGCCTGTATTCCATATATATACACATGGGGAGTGCTTTTACAATTATACCCTTACATCTGAGTATCCCCTTCAAGGGCACTTATGTCATTACACATGGTCTATTCTGGGCTTTATAACCTTCTACCAGGCCTGCTGGGTTTAGGTGGGGGCCACCCCTACAACAATTATCATTTAGGGTCTTAGTATAAATGAGTTTGATCATATCTCTCATCTCTCATCGTTTCTGATACCATGAGGACACCATCCAAATCAAGAATGTCCGACAGGACCAGTACAAGCGAGAGTATAACAAGTTTGAGATGTTTACTGGAGAGACTTTAGATGAGTGCTTTGACAGATTTCACAATATTCTGGGCAATCTTTGAGCTGTTGGTCTTACATACTCAGACTTAGACAATGCTCGCCAAATACTTTCTGCCTTGGACCTCAGGATTTAGGAGATGAAAGTGATCACTATCAAGGGCACGACTAATTTGTTGACCTTGACTTTTGATGCGTTGTACTCATGCCTCAAGACTCATGAGATCAACATCGTGTCTAGCAAGACGAAGTCACAGTCGATGACTTTAGTCACCGATGTTACTTCTGCTTTTGGAGCATCTTTTGATAGTGCTTCGGGTTTCTTTTTGGCTGCTTTGTGTGAGATGAGTGCTGACCCATTTGAGCAATTCCCAGAGAGTGGGTTAGCCCTCTTAGCCAGAAAATTTTCTCATGCATATAAGAGGGTCAAAGAGAGAAAGAGAGGAGGTCTACTCATTTGCTTCGAGTGTAGTGGCCTTAACCACATTCGAGCAAACTGCCCCAAGCTAGAGAAGAGCAAGAACGACTATGATGGTGTGAACAATAATGACTACATCAGTAAGAACCGCAATAAGAAACCGTCAGCTCGTGATCAAGGCAAGGACAAGAAGTAACATAACCTTGGCAAGGCCAACAAGCTCTTCCACCGTGTCCTCACCGCCTTCGATAACTTCAACTTTAGCGATGTGGAAGGCTGGAGTGACGACGACGGCGAGGATGATCCACAGAAGGATACCAAGGATGGCGACGACTTCACCGGCATGTGCTTCATGGCTGACGAGAACAACATCAGCGATGACGATCTCTACAACGACTTCGATGAGGTATGGCCATCCTACAATCAGCTTAATGATGTTTTTCTAAAGATAGAAAAGTTTTATGTTAGGTCTAGTACTAGGTGTGGTGACTTAGAGAAGGAGATAGAGAGCTTATCACATGAGCTTACTTCACTTATATCTGCTCCCTTTCATGACGATTGTGATGTGTGTGCTTCTTTGTTGGAGATATGGAGAAACTAAGAATCTCGCATGATAGTGTGATTTCTGAGCTGAATTTGCTTAAGGTAGAGAATGTTAGTTTGTTAGTTGAATTAGAGTTGTCTAGGGTTGTTTCTTTACATTCTGATTCTGTCGAGACTACATTTTGCACCTTATGTGAGGATAAGGATAATACTTTTAGAGGTTTGTATATCATGCTACTTGATCTGCCTGAAATTTATGATAGCTATACCAACTTGAAAATTAATTTAAAGAAGGCGGATAATAAAATTACTGAAATACAAGCTGATTTGCTTGAGACTATTGTTTCTTATGCCAACTACCCAAAATTAACTGCTGAATTTGAATCAATTTCTAAGCAATTTTAAGACATGTGTGATCACAACAAGAAAATAACTTAATATACTTCTAAGGCACTTGTTAGCTCACCAAGAAATAATTGTGAAAAACTAAAATTTGAATTGATTGCATTGAAGGAAAAATATGTGAAGCTAACTAAGGATCTAATAGAGAAGTCACAATCTGCTTGCTCTTTCTGTGCTGAAGTAGGGGAGAAATCTAAGGAAATGCAAAAGAGTTTTTGGAATAGTTACGAGGACCAGATGGCTACGATTAGAACTGCCCCTGCGTGTCTTGTGAAGCCCTCAAGGCTAAGGCGACCGTGTACAAGGAGAGATATGCATTTGCTATTCGATCTTCTACTTCTAGTTTTTCTTCCTCCCCTTCTGGTTCCTCATTCTCTCCTTCTCCTTATTCTTCATGTGCCTCTCTTTTATGGAAGTGTGAGTACCTCATGAACACTCTTGAAAAATTTGTTGGAGGCAAGAAAAGACTCACTCTTATTCTATACAAATCTAATATTTGTAAGTTTAATCAAGATCTAGGATATGATTTCTTAGAGGATGTGGGAAAATATCCACCTGTTGTTGTTAGAGCTGTAGTAGCAGGCGTGATTGAAGTCACGCCCGAGCCTAAGAAAATTGAGTTTAAGTTTGTGGACTTTGTCCTGGGGATTTTTGACAGCAAGATTGTGCTACCTGCTACTTCGACCTCTCGGAAGGCGAAGCCTCATCATGCTGCTTCAACCTCTCAGAAAGCGAAGTATCATTGCAACTTCTATCAAAAGGATGGACATGTGATTGAGTTCTACTTTAGGTGCGCCAAGATCGCGTGAAGAGACCGTGTTCGTGCTCTCAGGGGTATTCAGGGTTAGCCATAGACTCGGAGTGCTCCTAAGACCAACATGAGATCTATAGATAGCTCTCCTGGCTTTCTTCGTTTTAGACATCATTGAGGATTTGGTTTTCAGGATTCTTCTGGTTTTGGTCCTCGAGTTGCTTCTGGCCAAGTCGCCGTTATGAAGATATACCTTGTTTTCCTCATCGAGGCATCTATCCGCGGTATCATCAACATACTGTTGTAGGTCAGACCTGCTCTTCCATAGCGGTCAGATCGAGCAGTGGTGTTAGGTCTGCTCCTAGACCTCCTGTGTCTGTGAGAGGTTGAGTGTGTAGTGTCACGAGAGATCAGTTTTCTGCTTCTGTGACTAGATCTACTACTCGTCATGTGACTCAGTACTGGGTTCCTATATCTACCCTTATTTATCCTATTACTGAGCTACCGATGTCTGCTTCTCTTTGATTCAGGTTTGTTGGCTGGGAAAGGAGAGATTTGGCTTGTCAACTTTGGCTGTTCTCGACACATGACCGAAAACTCCCATTGGTTCACTTCCCTAATCCGAGCTCTAAGTGATGAGATGATCACCTTTGGAGACACTTCTTCTAGTCGAATCATCGCTAAAGGTACTGTGTGCATTAATGATTATTTCATTCTTAAGGACGTTGCCTTAGTGAGTAAGCTGCGTTATAATTTGCTATCTGTTTCTCAGCTTACCGATGATGATTTCGAGATAAGTTTCAAGAAAAATGTTTGTAAAATTCTTGATTCTTTAGGGAGTCTAGTTTGCGGGATTTCTAGATTTAGGAGGATCTTTTGTGCTAATTTTGTTGAGTCTTCTGGTGATTCTCTCAGGTGCTTAGTTGCTTCAAAGTCCCGTGATATCTCTTTTTGGCATAGAAGACTTGGTCACATTGGCTCTGATCACTTGACCCGAGTTAGCGGCCACGGTATGATTCATGGTCTACCTAAGCTCAAGATGGTTAAAGCTTAGTTTGTGCTCTTTACCGGCATGACAAGATGGTTGTTACTTCTCACCCTCCAGTCATTGTGACTATGACCAACGCACCAGGACAGCTTCTTCATGTGGATACTGTTGGTCCAGTTAGAGTGCAATCGGTCGACAAAAAATGTTATGTTCTTGTTGTGGTTGATGACTTCTTGAGATTCTCTTGGGTGTTTTTCTTAGTCTCGAAGGATGAGACGTTCAGTTATTTTCGAGGTTTGTTTGGTAGATTGTTTGTTGAGCTCCTTGGTGCCTTACGAGTGATCCGCTGTGATAATGGCACAGAGTTCAAGAACTCCTACTTTGATAGCTTCTATGATGAGACTGGTGTAGAACATCAGTTTTCTTCTCTGCACGTCCCTCAATCTTTGCGCATTTGCATGGATCCATCTTGATTTGATTGATTTGCTCTTAATTTGGCCTCAAAGTGTGATTTCTTGATCCGAGAGTTTTTGAGTCGATAGCTTTGGTGTTATAACTTACTGTAACATGTGGGAATACATCTAGACTCATCTTGGTCATTGCCCACACACGAGCTAGTTATATTCACCGATTTTGATTTTGACTCGGTTTTGATGTAACCTTTCAACAAACTAAAAAAGGTCTCATTTTTTGCCATGATTTTATGATCATTTATTGGAATAGGTATCCGACTAGCAGTTGATCTCCGACCACAGTGAACTCCGTCCGATAGTCGATTTTCGACTATGTTGGTATCCGACTAGCAGTCGATATTCGACCACAGTGATCTCCGTCCGATAGTCGATTTTCGACTACGTTGGTATCTGATTGGCAGTCGATCTCCGACCACGGTGATTTCCGTCCGATAGTTGAACTCCGACTACGTTGGCTTCCATCTGATAGTCATAACTGACCACGTTGATATTCGACCAGTGGTGTAACCTGACCACATAGTGTTCCGAACTGGTCGTGCTCAGCTCTGTGTTCCTCTGTTTTTCAAGAAGACTTCATATCCTATCTTCATAGCTTTGTAACTATCAGAGTAAAGGATTGATGAATATTTGGGGGAAAAATTTCAAGACACCATTCACTCTCCCTCTGTTGCCTATCCGATTCTACAATGAAGCTATGTTTTCATAGGTGATTCCAATGATAATGTATAAGTAGGTTTTGAGAATTTGGTAATAGAAAGTAGGTTAGCAAACCCCTTTTCAGTATTGTTTTACTGTTTTAGAAATATGAAGTTCTTTACCAGCAAACTTGCATCCACAAATATAATATTAATAAACCCAACACTTTTCGTCTCTTGAAATACTGACAATTAGTTAAATAGCATTTTTCCCATGTTGCTTTTTGGGTACTAGTGTACTCAATCTTGTTTAGACCCATCAGAACAAATACCAGCAGAGGAAATGACACTTCAAGTTTTCGTGCTAAGGTTACGACTGCACTCAAGCGTTCTTATGATGTTTTCTTCGATGTTTCTAAATCTAAATTAATTTTTAGGCTCGGACACTCATATTATTATTAAAATTGACGTTATGTCTTATTTTTAACTAAGTTAATCTCTTTTAAATATTTATGGACATATATAATACTATATCTGTCTGTAATTAAAGTCTTAGACTATTGCGGATTGTAAAGGGTCCTATTCTAAAAACGGAGGCGTTACAGCTACCAAGGCGGCTGGTCAATTAATGTATCCTCTGTCTCTCAGGCTTTGTTAGGAACTCGAATTTCGCATGAATTTTAAGCGGCGTGGTCTCTCTTTAAAACCCTTGGTGTCTACGCTCGTGGAGCCAGACATGGCGAAGATTCAGAAAACAAAGAGGCGTCACCACCGGTTAGAGCAAGTCTTATAATACAGCCTTCAGCTGGCTGTATGAATACTTACAGCTCACTTTTCAGCCTACTCATATAGTAGTTACAGCCAGCTGAAGGCTGTATGACCTACCCCTTCCTCTCACAAAGTTTCTTGGTTCTTGTGCTTCAGCTGACTGTAAGCTTACATCCCACCTCTCTTCTATCTCCTCGTCTCTCTCCTCCACCTCAGCATACAGCCAGCTTACAGCCCCTTATAATACTTGCTCTTAGTTGGAGCCGGCGCCCCGGCGGCACACAGGGTCGCCACAAGGCCGTGTCCGGAACAGCGAATCCGGGCGTCTGCAGTACGCGGCCGTGCCCAATCCGCAGCGCACTGCGCATGCAGCATCCATCTGCCGTCACCTGCCACAACCGAAACCCACGGACCACGTCCCTCTCCGCCCTCCCTTGTTTCCCCCCGCAACGCAGCACCAGCGCACGCGGCCGCCTGCTACGGTCTCTACTGTTCTGCTCCGGTCGCCCCGCTCGGCCTTTTCCTTTTCCGGAACCTCCCCCGTAGCGCGCAGCAAGCTGCAAGCCGCCGCCTCCCCTACTACCCTAGCCTGCTCGCGTGGGCCCACCTCCCAGTTCCGTGTTCGATAAACAATGACTGGGCCGGCCGGCCAAGCGGCCTCCCCTCCCTCCACCTGTGCTTTCCACTAGTTTATTACTTTATTTATCCATTGTCGCGTCGCGTGGGCTCGGGCTGGGTTTATTACTTTATTTATCCATTTATGCCAATGGGAGAAAGGTCCCCGTCTCGAGACCCCAACCCGCCCCACGCCACCCGCCTCCTCCCCTTTCCTCTCCGCTCCTCTCGCATCCCATCGATCGCGTCACACAAACCCATCGGGGTGAGTGAGCCGCTTCTTCGTATACGCACGTCCGGTGCACCACAGCGTCTTCCTTACGTGTGGTGTGGCGTGGCGCGCTCGCTTCCGTTTCCGGTGTGGGTGGGTGGAGGAGAGGGAGAAAGGGGGAGATCGATCGGCGGCGATGGCGCGGGAGCGGCGGGAGATAAAGCGGATAGAGAGCGCGGCGGCGCGGCAGGTCACCTTCTCCAAGCGCAGGCGCGGGCTGTTCAAGAAGGCTGAGGAGCTCTCCGTCCTCTGCGACGCCGATGTCGCGCTCATCGTCTTCTCCTCCACCGGCAAGCTCTCCCAGTTCGCCAGCTCCAGGTACGTGCCACTCGCGTGTGTTTCGTCGATCCCTCCCGCCCCGTCTCGCGCCGCCGTGTTCCGATAGATCTAGCCGCTTCTCCTCTCCCCTCGCCTTCCGGGGTGTAAGATCCGGCCTGGCTAGGGTTCGGCTGCACCTTACCTGAGATATATATATCTCTCTATTTCGTGCATTTTTGCGTCCGGTGGAAATCATGTGACGTGCTAGCGAGAGAGATCGCATCTCTTTGGAGCACTGTTTCTACTAGTCGGAGAAATCTGCGCTCGCATGGTTGTGT
Organism: Dendrocalamus latiflorus; assembly: GCA_017311315.1. Classification (NCBI taxonomy): domain Eukaryota; kingdom Viridiplantae; phylum Streptophyta; class Magnoliopsida; order Poales; family Poaceae; genus Dendrocalamus; species Dendrocalamus latiflorus. The sequence goes on from CM029610.1 coordinate 46,231,203, forward strand.
GGTTAGGTTCGAGGGGATTTTTATTTTGTTTACGCCTGTACTTGCAGATTATTTTCGAGAGTTTATTTTTCTGGGTGTGTGGCCGAGTGGAGCGCATCTTGGCCAGTACTGTAACTTTTGTTATTTGCTGTGTGTGCATCGATGCGTGGGGGTTTAATTGAAGAGTGGTATGTTTCTCGAGTGCTCTGGTGGGGGTAAAGTTGCGCCTGCTAATTGCGTACGGTTGTACTTGTGATTTTATGTGCCGGTGTGTCGCATTACCCACTGATCAAAATGGGGATCTCGTGTTTTGTGCAGTTAGGTGCTGTTTGTTAGCCTTACAGTCTTACAGAGTTGTTTTTATCTGTATATTGTGTTAAATCATGTAGTACTGTTTTTTTTTATGATGTGATCCAATTATTTCCTTACGGTTTTTTTCGCTGCGGAGAATGTGGCTATTGGGGATAATTTATCCCAGCTAGGATTCTACCACATCCTGCATCTCGAGCGGTTTATGATACACATCATTTTCTTATCAAACAACATACTAAAATGATGCCTCACAGTTCTTTAACTTATGTGCTAGATTTACGAGTAATCTTGTGATAATTTTTAAGGAATCTCTTAGAGATGCATTTGTCTTAGTTGTCCTGTATATAGTAAAACTGAAAAGTTTCCCCAGCTAAACAAACGTTATACCAAAATTCTTGTTTGCACTATTTCAGCATCATGATAATGGAGAAAATGTTGACTCAGTTCTGATATTTACCTGACGCTAGCTAGTAGTAAGTGCTGGTAGAATTCACAAACCATTCGAAATTTCTGACCGTCTATCTGCTTAAAGTCACACTCTTCTTTAAACCAAGAAATATCTGCTTTAGCTTTCTCATTTATTTGCTTTAGTTTAACTTGGCACAGAAGGACATGATGTATAGAAAAATTATTAGTTATGAATTAGCATCTGACTTGATTCTTTGATAGCAGTGGACTTCACCCTTGGAACCTAATATCTGACTCTTGTTCGTGATTGCTAGTTCTTCTAATTTATCTGCATATTTGAGTTGCTGTTTTGATCCTGATGTGTACAGAATCCGCCTTCCGATTAGTTTCTGTGACTGTTAATTTGTATATTGCTGTATATGAGGGGGACTATTATACTTGCAACTGTAAGTGTCAAAGTGATTCTGCAATGTTACAGTATATCCCTGTATAATTATGAACATGCATGTAACACTAATATTTTATTTAATTCAATTTAGCTTGATTGATTGAGAGCTTGCTATGGTACTGATATTGCTTTTCCTTGGACAGTATGAATGAGATCATCGACAAGTACAACACCCATTCTAAGAACCTGGGGAAAACAGACCAGCCTTCGCTCGACTTGAATGTATTTAAATCATTCCTTTTTCATACAGTGATGCTAGCTAGTAAGTAATGTACTTATATATAGCATCCGAATACCAGGAAACTACAGAAGCAATATTAGACTATAGTTCAAAATGGGAAATTTTATGTCCAGGGCCTAGGCTAGCACAAACCCTCATATAATATGATTGTTTTCTCTATTTGAAACCATTGCAGCGAAACTTCACTTGGATCCTTGAAAAGGTTACGGAGAATACTTGAAAAAATAATTGCATCAGGTCTTTTCAAGTCATCTCTAATTGACCACATGCATCATGCTCTAATGATGATTTTTTTTGTTCATGTTTCAATAGATGTAAAAAATGATATACTTCTGACACTCCCTGCATAGTAAGTGCTACACTAGGGCAAGCTTGGATGGATCATGAGCACTTTTTTTTAGAATTTACGGAATAATATCTTTTTAGGGAGATAATAGAGATGAAGAAGCTCCATGTGCTATCAGCTGGTACGTTAGTGTTTTTCTGAATCCATCAAGAATATTTGGTTCTTAAATTCCTCTCGGTAACACTCAGACATCAAATACATACTTTTTAACTCACGCAGATAGTTGCAATGTGTTTTGTAGCTCTGTTTAATCTAAATGATACTGACCTGCTGGCTGACCAGCATGTCTACTTTGTTGCTAATATTAACAGTTCTAACTTTTGTTTTCAGTTGGAACATAGCAAATATGCAAATTTGAACGAGCAACTTGCGGAAGCTAGTCTTCGACTTAGGTTATTATTCTATCCCATTTTGGTTTTACGTGATCCATTTAAGCACTTGTTCAATGAAATGTATAATAATGATAGTTCATGCCCAATTTATAGACAGATGAGAGGTGAGGAGCTTGAGGGATTGAATGTTGAAGAACTGCAGCAGTTGGAGAAGAACCTGGAAGTTGGTCTGCATAGGGTGCTTCAGACAAAGGTATGATGATTGAACATGGCGTTTTCTCCGTTCCCTTCAAGTCAGGCTCACTACGAGCAACTGTTTAATAGGCTACATTATATTGCAGGATCAACAATTCTTGGAACAGATCAATGAACTCCAACGAAAGGTACAATTTGTTGCAAGATTAAATCTTCTGAATCATTAATGTTGGTGAACAATGATTGGTTTTATTTTCTGCGCAAATAGAACCGTCAAGCTTTCATTGGTTGCATTTGTACATGTATCTCATGTTTTAAGAAACCTAATATTACAAATTTTTTTATGGCATGCTTACATTCTTAATAAAACATTTGTGTGTAAACAGTTGGTTTAGTGTAGTTTTCACCAATATAGAAGAATTCACATGTGTTCTCTGATTTGGACATTAGGATTAGAATACTTGCGACCTGATTAGAAAGTCACTTTTATATAATAAAAAAGTGAACATTAATTCATGTTTATTAAAAGCCTAGATACTTGTTCGCCATCTAAAAGCCTATTTTGTGAATAGGCGCCTGCTGATTCTAATCGTTGTCATACTGATAAGATAGCTGCCAGCTTAGTTAAGAGTGTAATGAATCAAGTAATCATCTATCTCACTTGAAGAGGGGAAAAGAGAAGAATTGGGAGAAAACAACTGTATCACTTTGTATTCTATGTATGTTTATCAGCTTGTCCTAATCGGAAAAAATGACCAATGTCCTAGTAAAAAAAATGTTTCAGTTGCTGGAACTGTTAAGCTTTTACATAGAGTGATACCTTCTGATAAGGAGCCCTTATCTGCTGTTGTAAAACCTGCAACCGTAGTCCTAGCGATGCAGATTTCTCTCTTGTATGACCAGGAGGAATGACAGACAAATTATGGAACCATCCTTCCATAATTGGAGCTGTCTCACCCAGTCACCCTTCGACATGATGCGTGTTGGTGAGAGTTTGAACTGTTGCATTATGGTTTATGTTGTGTTTTCTTGGATACTGAGTGCGGTTGTTCAGTTGCTGCCTTCTGCCTTTTTTTTCACAAGATAGCACCCATAGAAAATTTACCAAATCACCTGGGTGCTCAAACAAGAGAGAAGATAAAACAAAGAAATTAGTGTTGACATACGTGCACAATCTTTTTCTATTTATGCCTTTCAGTAGCTAGGCAAGAAAATAATTGTTTGTTGGATTCTCCCATGTGTAAATGTTCCTATTGTATTGTTATCGAGTAAATTTATCCACCTATAATTTGAAATTATTTATAGGTTGTCCTTATGTTTTCAATTTTACCAGACAATACTGCTGCTGTTTGAAATTTTCCATCCCCTCTCACCTGATAGAAACTTGTTGATTTCGACTAGTTAGAAGATAAAAGGACAGGGCACCCAGCTAATAAAAGAAAAAAAACTCAGTTGCAAGTTGCAATTGTTCTTGTTGACCTGACATCATTTTACCTATTTAGGCTCTGTTCTTTTCAGCTTCTAAAAGCTGCTTTTCGGCTTTTCTACAGTAATTAGCTTTTAAATAGAGTATCTTTTCAAAATATGGTCTACTAGTTAATTATAGTACATACTGTACTGATTTCATTTATATCTGCAAAAACCGCATGTGAGTTTATTACTCTCTCCCATGAATAGCCCAAAACCACAAGTCGTAGCCAAAAGTCATAAGCCGCAGCTAAAAAGAACAGGCCCTTAACATGCGACACTAGCATTGTCATGGGTGTAGGCCCTAGGCACAACCCAACCGGTCATTATTAGGAAGTAGAGATTAATTTCTATTTAAGTTAGAAATTAGCTTCCATTTGTTAGAGATATGATTAAGAACATGATATATATTAGTTTCTATATTTGTTAGAGATATAATTGAGATTAGATTCTATCTGTTAGGTGGAGCCCATTTATATAAAGGGGCTACCGCATGCTATTAGAACCAAGCAAGAAATAACAAAGTCTTTCTCATCTATAGCCTTCCTCTCTTCCTCTACGCCGACGTCGCCCGGGCATCCTCTTGGTAGTGTTTATTTCCTATGAACTAAGGTTCATAACATTTTTTATCAGAGCCACTCACCATGGCTTCTGCTGCCGAGAATTTCAAGGCCATGAGGGCCACCTTCAACGAGATGAGTGTTAGAGTAGACGACATGAAAGCTATCTTGATAGACATGACAGCTATGGTGGCTAAGCTAATAGAAAAGGAGAACAAAGCGCAAGCAGCTGTTGCTGCACGATCTGAGGTGGCACAAGGGGCAAGAGCAATGGTGGCTGTGCCATGACAACGACACTACTATTGTTGCTCCTTCATCCGGCATGGGCAGCAGTGCGTCTTCAAGCGACGCCAGCGTGGCATCTTCAAAGGTGGATGCACCAGCTACAAGCTACACCACATGACTATGACGGCATTGCTTGGAGAGGCAGCTTGGGCCCCTTCCCTTTCCTAGCCGCAACCGCACCCGCCACCACCAATCCAAGACGCCTACACGCCTACAACGGATGTCTTCATTGCTACCCTGAGCTCAGAGCCGTAGCAGGCCGCGTCAAGTCTGAGACTGGCACCACCATCTTCGGTCGTCACTGTCCGCATCTCCACCAAATTGGATGCCACTGGTGTCGCCCTCGTCTTGCGCAGCTTCCACGCGTTTGTCCAGGCCGAACGCCGTCAGATCTGGCTTTCAGCTGCTGTGGACATCTTCGCCGTCGCTTGCTCGCACCTCTTCGCTGGCCTCCTGGATCTGCGCCCGGTTCCGGGGGGATCTGGTCTTCCCGGCCGCACCAGCGCTCTCCACTGTTGTGGGGTTTGCCTCCTCTTGTGCAGCTCGTCGTCGATCTGGCTTGCCGCCGCCTGGAGGCTTCGCGCCGTCGGGAGGTTTTCACTCCGGGCTGAGGCGACCTCTCCCGGATCCAATGGCCGACGGCCTTGCCGCGTCTCCACCTCACGATCTTCAGGCCGTCGTCATCCTCTTCCTTGGGTAGCGGCCGCCGCGGGTGTTCTTCTCGCCGCAGTTGGATCCCACTGGGGTCGAATTTGGATTTGGCTCGTGCGCGTCGCCTCTCTCGGATCCGCCCTTACCCTGCTCAGTGCTCGTCGTTGTTACCTTTCATCGCCGTCAAATCCAGGCTCATCAACGCCAAATCTGAGCTCTACTGGCCAAATCCCACCGCCTCCTCGCTAGGCCGACTATCATCGTCGCTGCACCTCTTCAGGTCACCGCTGCCTCCAAATCCACCCACCACATCGCCGACCAGTACATCAACTTTGTCTCCCTCAAGGGCAACCACTTCTCCCTAGCCCACCCCGCTCCTATGTCGCCCTCAACGACCTTGCCATCACCGACATCGAGGCCCTCGTCGATGCCCTCGCCCTCGGCCTCTTCTGCGTCGCCGCCACACTTTACACCATCACTGTCATTAGATGCGTGCGCGTTGGCCCTGCCGAGATGGTCGTCGCCGCTCTCGACGGCCGCCTCTATGATCACCTCCTCGTCAAGCCCAACCTCTTCACCGAGGCTGCCTCCGCCACCGAGGTCACCTTCTCCGAAACCCAGATCAAGTGCTACATGCGGCAGCTGCTGCTGGGCTGAAGCACGGCCACGTGCGGGGGCTGATGCACCGAGACATCAAGTGCCTCCAAGACCACAGCTACATGCTCTCCATTCCTTGTGCGACATTGGATGGGGTCCACCTTGGATGGGATCCACCTATAGGCGTGTCGACCAAGTCAATTAGATGGTGCAGCAAAATAAGTTAGACGCACCGCCTAGTAGCTCGAGGACGAGCTGCATGTCCGAGAGAGATGTAATGTCATGGGTAGGCCCTGGGCTCAGCCCAACCGGTCATTATTAGGAAATAGATATTAGTTTCTATTTGAGTTAGAGATTAGCTTCCATTTGTTAGAGATATGATTAAAGATATGATATTAGTTTCTATATTTGTTAGAGATATGATTGAGATTAGATTCTATCTGTTAGGGGGAGTCCATCTATATAAAGAGGCTATCGCATGCTATTGGAACCAAGTAAGAAATAACAAAGTCTTCGCATCTATAGTCTTCCTCTCTCCGTCTACATCAACATCACCCGGCTATCCTCTCGGCGGTGTTTACCCCTCTATGAACTAAGATTCATAACAAGCATTCTCATTGTGACGGCTATCTCAAGGGTAAAGTTCACGCTGTACCGTTTGGCAGTGTAGAGGGTTCACTGTGCTGTTAGAAGCTGATCAGATACAGTATTAGCAGACGGAACATAATATCCCGTTCTCTTGGAAAAAAAGTAGTCACTAGTTTGAAAAATATAAATTTGAAAATTAGTACAGAAGAATAATGATTTATTGGTTTGCAGTACCTGTGTCATTTGAGATAAGATGAAACATATAATTACATGTTGCACTATTTGCCATATTTTACTGCAGAGTTCACATCTGGCAGAGGAGAACATGCAACTGAGGAACCAAGTATTAATTGTACTTCTTTAACTAGCCCCTGGTTTTTGGTTTGTTCAAATTGATCCATGTGAATACATGTTTGTATCCCTTGTTATTTTTGGACACAGGTATCCCAGATACCGACTGCTGGAAAGCAAGTGGTTGCTGATACTGAAAATGTTATTACTGAAGATGGACAGTCCTCTGAATCTGTGATGTCTGCATTGCACTCCGGAAGCTCACAGGATAATGATGATGGTTCGGATGTATCCCTGAAATTAGGGTGAGTTTCTAAGAGCATTGTTCTTTTATGTATTTATCATGTTGTCTTGAATAAATTTGGTATAATTCTTCTGTGTTTTAGTGACTTAATCCCGATCGGTATCAGGACAGTGGGTATGGATTTACAGCTCTTTTAATAAATCTATTCTGTGAAACTTGAAAATTACCAGATCATGTTTAGGCGATCCTTATTTTCTTTACTATATATAGCTTTATTTAAGCAAATTATCACTTAATTATATAGGGGTTTTAGATAGAAAAATTAGAATAAGATATATGTAGATTTTTGATATAAAAATTTAGATTTTGGTTTGGATTTGAATTGAACCTGAGTTAATCAGCATCCCTGTAAGTCGAAACCACTCAAAGTGCATTCGAGCTCATACTGTGGACATGGTCGTGGAATCTGGTTGGAAATAAATCATGTTTCTTAAACACCTGGCTTTCCTCATTGTCTTGCAACTCTTGGGTCTCATTGACGTCTTGATTATTTTGATTTGTTGATGTGTAAAATAGTAAGAAATATACTAGAATCTCGTGACATTCCTCTCATTTTACTTTCACATTAGAAAAAATGTGAGGGCATATCTAGTGAAAGAAACATCCGTTGCAAAAATGTGAAATACTGCTGAAACTTTTTTTGTTAATAAATCTGTACTAGGCACATTGAATCCCATGGCCAATTTTCAAGTTCTAACTCTTGAAGAATGATTGCCAAACAAAAAGAGGGGAAAACTATAAACATTGCTTATTTAAATTAATTTATTCATTAAAAGTAATTCAGTCTTTCTGTTCTCTGTTTTTTTTAAAAAAAGGTTAGAATTTGAGATGTTGCCTAGGTTTAGGCAACAACAATGCTTACCTTATTGACTGAAATTATATGGCTGTATTAGTTTTGTTAGTATTTTACGTCTTGCATTGAACATTTACAACTCTTGATCTTGCAGGTTGCCTTGTGTTGCATGGAAGTGACAACATGAAACCATCCATGCAGATCTGGATGGAGTTGCGGCATCAGTAGAGAAGCTCTTGTGTTATGGCCAAACCCAGACTGGAATAATCTTTGCGTTGGAAGCGAGATCAGTTAACCTGATTTATCATCCTTGTGGCTGCATGATGTGATGTTCCGCTTGTACCGTTTGCTAGGATCTTAACTTTTAGATCTATCTGCTGTTCAGCTCATCGCTCTTGGCACTGTTCATGCAATCTATGTACCTGTTGCTATCTTAAATTATGATGTCTTGGGAGACGTCCTAATATTTTATTAAGAAAATGGGAAACAACTATAGCGCTCGTACCTCTGCATCGCCTTATAAGTCTTATAAGTCATGGCTTTTGTCTTTTTTACACTGTAGCAGCAAAAGATGCACTATAGCGACTGTTAATTTTTTTAAGTAATTAAATTTATAAAAAAAATGTTTATGTTACAGACAATGTAAAGAAATGAGGAGGAAAAAAAAGGAAAAGCCTAAAAAGCTAAAACAAGATGAAATTAAAAAATCAGAAGCTGAAATCGTTTGGAGTGGAGTCTTGAATTGATATCTCAAATTTTCTTAGAATTTGTATCTATCGTTAGATTTCGGTTGGGTTCTTATGAGCTTATTGGTTAGTTTTGTATAGTAATTAGCTTGTAAACGGAATGTCTTTTTAAAGTGGGGTATACAAGTCGATTGTAGTAAATGCTGTCTTAACTTTATCTATATCGGTTAAAATCACACGTAAATAATTTTCTTTCCATACTCTTTTCGTAATCAGTCAGAATGTAAAATTTTAAGCCAAAAGGAGTAAGCTACCGCCTAAAAACCCATTCTTCACCTCCTATCCATTGCAGGTTACCATCATTAAGGTAGTGTTTGGTCTGGGGTATATCCTAGGATGGGAGGGAGTCAACCCATTTTTTGTAGTGTTTGGTTGTAGGATTTGGTGGGATGGGTTGGACCAAAAAGAGAATATTCTGCTAAAATCTGGGTTGAGATGATACCCCAAAAACGAGTGAACCGCGCCAACCCAGTTCCCTTCGCGCGCGCGTACAGCCCTAATCTCACCGCGCCGCTCCCCCATCTCCTCCATTGCCCGCGCATCTTCCCCATCGCCCGCCGCCCTGCTGCTCCCCCATCGCCCGCGCCGCCCTGCCGCTCCCCCATCTCCCGCGCTGCCCTGTCACTCCCCCATCTCCTCGCGCCGCTCCCCCATCTCCCCGCGCCGCTCCTCCATCTCCCGCCCCGCCCTGCCGCTTCCCCATCTCCCCGCGCCGCTCCGGGTCTGCTCGGGTCGCCGTCGTCGTCGCCGTGCTCCGGTCGTCCTCGTCGCCGTGCTCCGGTCGTCCTCTCCGCCCTCCTTTCCGCCCCGGTGCGTCCTTGTAACGCCCCCGTTTCCAGGGGCGCGTACGGACACGACATTCCGCAACTATTCACGCATGAACAGTTATGGAACGTCGCGCAAGAGTATACCATTGCATGCTTACAACCAAAGTCCAGCATATATTTCACATATGGAATAACATCCAGTTTTTGACAGCGGGGCGTGCAAGCCCAAAGTAATTACATTACAAAAGACTTCCAGAATCCGCTTGAGCGCGGCGAAGACCTAAAGCCACGGATCCTCGTCGAAGAAGAGACCCTCAGGGACGTCCTCGACGGGGAGACCTTCACCTTCGTCTTGATCCTCTAAAGAATTGAATTAGCAAGCCGTGAGCCAAACAATCGGCTCAGCAAGTCCCAAAGGGACTCTATCTTACTACATGCACGGAACATCAAAGGAAGGCAGTATACTTGGTTTATTAACTTTGGTGGATGCAGTTTTATTTGCAAATATTTTATAAAATGGACTCAAAACTTACTTCTTAAGATCTCAGGGGTTTTTCATGAAGAGTTCATTAACCAACTAATCAAGTTAAAGCATGTACAAAACTACTTAAGCTTCGCGGCTGGAATCACCCAAGTGACACAGCTCCATTAACCGGGAGCACGGCGTATTCGAATACCATTTATTTGACTCTGCAGAGTTTACTCAGCTTTACCCACACGCATCCTTAACCCTCATGACTGAGTTAAGGAACCGGGTCTTTTCGCTGCTCAACCCTTGGTATACACTCCACCGATAGATAATAATCCCGCACATCCTCGGGCGTCCGCTGGCCAGCGCGGAAAGCCGGACCCGAGTTGTGAAGACCTATCGTTGTCTTGCACCGACTCCCAATGTGGGGTTTCACTTAAGTTGAGCAGGTACTAAACTAGGGTTGACAAGTCAACACCTGTGGTTGAGCGGTTGCTATGACATTTGCTCAGCGTAAGGATTTCAGTCCTTATATTTTCACATGGCCCGCAACCTTACCAGGCCCGCGACCCAACCTAGGGTAAGAGTTGGGTGAATAATCATATTGCGATGCACCACAACCCCCCTTCCTTCAATCCTTGGGTAAGAGATGGGTGAATAATCATCTTGCGATGCACCACAAACCCCCTTTACCCTACCTTGTGCACGCCGGCACTCTCCGCTCTAAGATACGGTGTCCCATACCACCCTACCTTAGAGTCGGGTTTTACAAATTCTATTGGCTCGCTGCCACGACCTTATTAGTGTAAAGACTTTGTATGATAATAATAACCTACAGTTATCTAGATTAACAGATAATTATTTCTAGGGTTACAAAGGCATGGCTACAAGTTTAACATGGCATTTGTCGGTGGTAGGATTAACTACTTAACAGGTCATTCTAAACATTTTATTTTACTTTGAATTAACATTTCACAATTAGCTCAATGCAAATAACATAATAGCATAATTAAATCACATGGGTTGCAACATGATCAAAGGATTTGGGACTTACCGTCAATCCGAGTGATCTCAGCTAGCTCGAACGAAGAAACTCCTGGATCCTGCGACTGCACTTGATCTTCCGGGATCTTCGACACTAGCGCAAACACATAAAATAATTAAATCCAGCTTGAGACTAATCAAGCGAGGAAAATACACTAATTAAAAAGGAGTAAAATGCATAAACCCTTCAAATGAAATTTTAGGAATTTATCTGGAATGAATTTGGAGGAATGGAGGTCAAAAATGGGTCAAGAATATTATTTGGAGCAAAGTGGTGAAATTTAGGAATTTTTGGGATTTTCTATGATTTTCTAGGATTTATTTGGATTTTTCTGGAATTTACAAATTGATAAATCGGAGAAAATCGGTATGAACAGTGAAAGGCCGGCCCGTTTACTGTGCGGCCCGGCACCATGCGGATTCGGGCGGTCAACGCGGCCCACGCGCGGCGCGCGCGGCGCGGCTTGGCAGGCCGAGGCGCGGCCCAGCTGCGCGCGTCCCCCCGATGGGGATGGCGGACACGCGGCCCGCGCGGACGGCGGGGATGGCGAGAGAGGAAACGGCCTGGATCGGCGCGGGTGGAGATCGGACGGCAGCGGCGCGGCGAACGCGAGCGGCCCGGATCAAGGCGGGGAGGAAAGATCGAACGGCTGAGATAAAAGCGGGTGGCCGAATCGGTACGGGGAATCGGACGGGCGTGGCGAGCGGGGTTTAAGGAGATCGGACGAAGGCGAAAGAGCCACGTAGCGGGGGAGGGGGTCTTCTTCTTCCTCTCGCCGCTACAGTAGCTGGTGGGGAGTGTCTCCTCCGCGAAATGGGGGGGTGACGCACGGCCCTGCAGGGGAAGTGATGGCGACGCGACAGGAGAGGACGGGAGCAGGTGGTCGGGGCGGCATGGCGGAGGCGAGGCTTGCGGGCGAAGGGAGGAGAAGGGGACTGGCAGGTGGGGCCGGAGCAGAGGCGGGCGACGCGGCGCGAGGACGTCCACCCGTTTGGACAGGGGCTGTCGGGGCGGCGCGAAGCCAGGCGCGGCGCGGGCGCGGGGAGGAACCGGGGCGCGGCGCCGGCGCAGGCGGGCGTGGCGCGCAGCGCGTGCGCGAGGAGAAGGCGGGGAGGAGGGAGGCGCTAGCGGGGAGGAGGAGCGAGGGAGGGGAGCGGCGCCGGTGCAAGGGGAGCAGCGCGCGGCTCGGGCGTCCGCGCGGGGAGGAGGCGGCAAGGAGAGGGAGGCGCCAGCGGAGAGGAAAGGAAGGGGACGCCAAGGAATGAGGGAGGCGGGAAAAACAGAGGCGCCAAGCAAAGGAGAAAGCGGAATTGCCAAAAGAAGAAAGCGGATTCCGGGGAGAACTTTCCCGAAAGGGAAAGTTTTCGAATTTCACTCAAAAACCCAGCAAAAATTAAGAAATTTTCTGGTTTGAAATTTTGGGGTTTTTCAGTCCTCCCCGCCGTCCTCTCCAGTGCCGGCCTCCATCCAAACAAGAGGTAGGATCACTAGATCCCATTCTATCCCTCCATCCAAACAAAAAACAGAGACTAACCCATCCTTACAACCAAACAAAAAGTGGGATTATCCCATCCCACATATCTGGGATGGAGCTATCCCATCCCACCAAGTCCCCAATCCAAACACCACCTAAGAAATTCCATATTTTCCTTCCTGTGGTTGAAGGTGGGAAGGGTTTCTTTGCCGCCAGAGTGTGGTGAAGAAGGCTTCATCACACGTCGGTCTGATCTCCTCTCTCGGAAGGGGCATCAGACGATGTAGTAAAGATATTCTTTAGGTATGGCACAAATATTGTTGCAACTCATCTAGGTTACATAGAGTTTTAGACATATATATATATATATATATATATATATATATATATATATATATATAACTAGTTGGATGCCCGTGCGTTGCTACGGATTAAAACATAATCGTAACATTTAAAAAGTCTAATTGCAAAATGATAGGGAGCAAAAGAAATACTCTAAAATTAGTTTATCAAACAAAAACACTATAGATCAGTGGCGAAGCTAGCAATAAAATTGAGGCTAGGCTGAATCTTTTGTCAGACTAAACTAAATTGACATAAATATAGTGTTTTACCACTCACTGATTCCGGCGCTGTCCACTGTCCGCTCGGTCTCTCCTCGAAATCACTATCGCATTCTCCGCTGTCGCCTGTCCGCTCTCCGCTCTCGCCTCTCAGTCTCTCCACTCTCTGCGGCGCGAATGCGCAATGCTCCTGCCGGCCGGCTACCGTCCTGTCTGCCAGGGGCGGATCTACAGTAATTCATGGGTATTCAACTGAATACCCAAAAATTTTTGCAAACAATTTGCTATACATTAGATATACTATATACATATATATTAGTAATTGGGTTTAAATGAAAGAATTTAAAGAGAAAAAGGAGCTCGGGCCGACCCCTACCTCCCATGCGCTGAGCGGCCCAATGCGCCTCCGGTCTCCCACGCCCAAACGGCCCAGTGCGCCTCCGGCCTCCTCATCTCTCCTGCTCTCATTCTCAGCGAAGCGACAGTCACATACAACCCTAACTCTCTCAAGTCTCACGCCCGGGCGCCGGCGGCACAGTCGACTACCTCCGCGCGGCCGCACCTACGTCGCCGTCTCGCCTACCTCGGCGACCACCACGCGCTCGAGCAGCTCCGCCGGATCCTGCGCCTCCTCACCTCGCTCAAGGTCGTGGCCGTCGGCGCCGGGCTTGAGCGCGATCCGGCGCCGCTCTCGCTCCTGCCGTTCACGCACCTGTGTGTGCTCGAGCTGCGGGGCTGCTGCGGTGAGCGCACGCGTCTCGATCTGTTCTACACTTGAGATCCGGCCCCCCGCCTGTCAGACCCAGATTTTTCAATCTGGAATCTACTGTGTTTCACTGCACTAATCCCTGGATCAGTAGTTAGTGCACACAGGTACATTGCTGGATCATGTCATACATCGCATAATAATAATATCACAGCATTTGAAATAGACCACATCGGGTGAATGTTTACAAAAGGGCCGCTTTGGCCAAATGTCTTCATTACATAAATGCAGCGGAAATAGTAGCAAAAGTAAACCCAAATCCACAGGCAAGCGACCAGTAGGGTAATGTGTACAGTATATGCCACCGGAGAACTGGTAACATATATGTTCACAAAGCCAGGAGTCCACTTGTCTATGTCTAACCATCGTGGCCTACGCCTTAGTTATCGCCTTTGCTTCCGCCAACGTTGGTAGGGGCCTCCTCATAGGCGTAATGTCCTTGAGTTCCTGTTTCTGAATTTTTGTCGCAAAAGCGAGCGTGAGCACTCCAACCCCGTGCTCGCGAGCCAACACACAGAATGCAATATATAACATGTATGGCTAGTCAAAGGATGGCTCGGGCTTATTTTATTTTGCGAAGAGTGCTTTTGAATACAATTACTAAAAATTCCTTAAGACCTAGCAATTTTAAACTCAAGTTTTATATTGGTAAGTAAGTTGATCTTATAATTGACACAGATTCCATCCACCATTACATGGCATCTGTATCATATACATATTTCAGCGTTATAGCCGCTTATCTTACCACTGGGACGACACCCAGGACAATTCCAAACCGGGACCATCAGCAGTCCTACACATTCCATTATCACCCACCAAGATTCTTGAAATAGAACTATATCTAGTTAAGTTCCCATGTCTGCCCTTGACTGTGGGCACGGCTATTCGAATAGTTTTGACTCTGCAGAGTTTGTACACTTTCACCACAAGAGACAATCAGCTCGTTGCCCCACACGATTCCTTAGTCATGTGGTTGAGCAGACCATCACAGTGACTTTTCTGAGTACCTCGCCCCTTCCATCATTTCACCCTATGGGTCGCTCCCACTTGCGGTGGGTCCCATACGTTGTGCGGGATGTTCTCCTTCTGAACGTCTAGCAGCTGGCTACGTCCCCTGCTAGCCCGCCACAGCAGAACTTCACCCTCCGCGAGTGTCCTATTCAAGCCGTCACACAGACTGTCGCTTGCACTATCCCACACCTCCTCCTGGAAGGATGACTTTCAGGGTCCGGTAAATCTACTAAGCCAAGTTGTATTTTACAGACTTGTGGTTGTACTGTTTTACACGGGTTGACATGACAAGATTCAGTCCTTAGTGATATCTGGACGGTTCTACCACAAACCACACTCTCGTGCACACCTGCACCATACCCCCGAACCATCCGCCCAGATTATTAAGCAATTCGAGGTTTTTGGGAGTATAAAATAGCCATATCCAACATACACCAGTCATTACCACCATGACCGCCCAACCAATTTTTCTCAGGATTAAAAGTGATGCTTGGGCGCTCTCGCACCCATGAGTATCTAAACAATACTAAGCATGGCATATATTTAGAGACTTATTTTTGAAATATTACTATTATAATTTTGCTAGGGCGACAAGGTTTACACATTCAAATATTCCAAAGGAGGTGTAATATTATTCAAGGCAAACGATAGGCATGTAACTAGAATATTAAATTAACATGTATTTGCATATAACATAACAGCATGCAATTTTATAATTTAAACTAAAATAATTTGCAGAAAATGTAGGTTCAACATGATCAAAGTATTGACTCGCCTGGTTCACGGGGTTCTTGGTCTTCTAAAGCTTCTAAGCTGGCTGCCTCAACCTCCTCTTCTTGAGCCTCGTACGCTATTTAATCGTGCAAAATACCCCAAATGAAAGAAAACAACCAATCACTCAAAATATCACCAGAAATTCAAATGAACACCAAAAATTATGGTTCTAGTTCCATTGGATAGATATTGAATTTATATGAATTTAGAAGTTTGTCTCACTTGATTTGGAGTTAAAATGAATAAGTTATGCTCATTTAAAGTTCTCAGTTCTGAAAAATGCCAGAAAATGGAAAAGTCTGACATGTGGGTCCCAATGGTTATTTTTAATTATTTTATTTCCTTAAGTACCGTGTCTCTGACATGTGGGTCCAACTACTGTTCAGTGGGGTCCACATGTCAGTACGGGTTCTTGTACATGTCCCTCTGACCAGTGGGGCCCAGTGGTCAGTGGGCTGCTTCAGGCTACAGTGGCCGACAAGTGGGGCCCACCTGTCAGCCCGAGAGAAAATAAAGAAAACTCGACCCGGCCTGCGGAGCCGGAGGCTCGAACGCGCGACCGGGGAGTTGGGGGGAAGAAGAACGAGCGCTGCTAGCCAAGTGAGCAGGGGAGGCGTTGCCTACCCTATAAGGGGAATAATTCCCTTTGAACTACCTTGCGGAGGGAGCCGGCAGAGGAGTTCGGGGGCGACGGCGCCGGCGGCAAGGGGCGACCGAAGGCGTGCGGATGAGTCCCAAAATGGGTTGCCCGACTTGCGGTAATTCCGAGGGAGGTGCCGGTGAGGTCCGAGAGGCTCGATGGCGGGCCGGCGGCGAGCGGTGGCGGCGGTTCGGGAGGGGTTCTCGGTGCCGGCGGTATACGACCGATGAAAAGCTCGAGCGAGGGTCGGGGAAACTCCGCGACGCTCCGGAGATGGTTTGGGCGAAGGGAATCGGGCTCTGGTGCCGTGGAACAGCGGGGAGGTGTACTCGCCGGAGTTAGGGGAGAACGGCTCGCCGGCGGTGGAGAGGGGCTTACAGAGCGATTACCTGGAGGGGAAGAGAGCTGAGAGCGCGGGGAAGACGATGGGGGCTTCGGGGGTTCTTATAGAGGGGCGGTGAGAGCTGGCAACGGCACTCCTGCTCGAGCGGTCGCGTCGGGGTAGGCGGCGATGGCAGGCGGCGGGGTAGCAGCAGGATTCCAGGCGCGCGTGCTCCTCTCGGACAGCTTTTGCGCCGCGCACGCGAGAGGACGCGTCAGGCAACGGGCGGGCGCTCCCGGGAGCATGCGTGCCACGGGGAGTGAGGACCCTGTCTTCCGCTCAGAGAGAAAGGGACAGAGGAGGAGGAAGAAGCCGACTCTGACAAAGCGGGTCCACCGGCCAGTGGAAGAGGGGAGGGGGAAGCGCGACGGCACGGATGAAGCCGCGTGGCGGGGAGGCTGATCGGGCGGTGGGCGCGGTTAAGCGGGGCGGATGGCTAGATGGGCCGAGGCGCGGGGAAGGGGGCATCACGGCCGCCCACGTGGCGAGCAGGGAAAGGGGAGAGGCGGGATCGGCCGGGGCGACGTGGGCCGATCCTGGCCGTCCAAGTGGCGGCCAGAGAAGTGGGTTGTTTTTTTTATTTTGATTTTAGCTTTTAGAAATTGCCAGAAAATCCCAATTAGTTCAGAAAAATATGAAAATACATCCAAAAATTCCAGGAAAATTCACAGATGTTCCTGCTGACATTTTAAACTTAATAAAAATATTTCCAACTAATGTTGGTAATTTAATTTACCTGCTTCCATTTTTTTCCATGCCATTATTTTTAAAAATAATATTTTATGTTCTAAATCAAATTTCTTTCTTACTTTTATGGATCATCTTTTCAGATTCTTATTTAAAATTTTAAACTCTCTATTACTTAAACATGCTTGTTTCCTCTTGGTCCTTTTAACTTTTGGAACCTTCACCAAATTTCTTAGGAAAACATAATAAACTCCAAATTCAAATAAAACATATTGCAAAAATAATTCAAAAAGCTTCACATTTTCAAATTCAACTTTTCAGGATGTTACACCGCCCCCGGGCCCCGTTAGTGAGGCCGAGTTGTTCTCTTCAAGAGAAATCATGGCGGTGGCTGTTTCAAGGTCGAGAGGGGGTGCTGCTGCCGGGATGGGTTCAAACTCCATCAACTCAGGCACCTGCTCAACATGCTCCCCCTCAACTGTTGCAAAGTGGGCTTCAGACTGCCCTTTGCCATCCCGCTTTGGCTTGATAGCCTTATTCTCACGTGGAGCATCTGATTTGCCTTTCTGGGCTGCGGCCTTACCCTTCCTCCCCCTTTTCTTTATCAAGGGTTTTTGCACCTTGTTGTTCCCGGCATTGGCTTCACGGCCAACGGAGCTCCCAGGTGGCTGAGTGACGTAGTTCTTACGGAGAACTTTGTCCTGAGCCTTCGCAACTTGCATCATATCAATCAATTCGGCGTATTCCTCGTAGCCATCTTGACGATAGTTACGTGCGGATCGTACTACATTTGGGGTGGAAGAATTTTCTCAATTTTCTGTATTGGGGTACAAATCCTGTGCAAGGCAGAATTGTTTTCCCTTACCGTCTTAAAGTCGGCAAATCTCAATCTGATTCACTCCTACTCTGCTTGAGGAAGAATGGTGTACTTAAGCCTCTCAAACCTGCTTCTTGAGTGTGGTCCAGAGTGCTAGCGCGCTTTTCTCCGCCATATACTCATTCTTGAGAGTGAGGCAAAGGTGGTGCCTGAGAAAATGAAGTGCCTGATCATTCTCCTCAGGCTTGGGTTGAGCGTCAGTCCGCCAATTCCAGTAGCAGCGCGGAGCTTCTTGGCTCTAAGTACAATCTCGATATCGGATGCCCATGTCTTATACTTTTAGCCATGCTAGGCCAGCTCTTCGAACTCTTAGTTCGTGATGCCAGTCATCTATATGTGTTTATAAATTTACTGCTGGTAAACATGCACGAAATAATTTATTGCGGGTAAATAAATGGTACAACAAGTTCTCGCAATGTTTCATAATTTTCTATGCATTTTCTATAATTTTACTGCTAATTTCAGTGATTAAAAGCAATTTTCAGTAATTACAATTAACCAAAACAGTAAATAAATACAAAAAATACAAAGAATAATAATGGCATAAATAAATAAGCTTCAAATGCAAAAAAATAATGCAAAATTTGGATTCCCGAGGCCCTTTTAGGCTAGAATATGAATTGTCAGCAAATTCTGCAATTTCTTGGGGTTTATACGCAAATTTTCAGTTCAGAGGAAAATTCGTGCAATTTTTTGATTTACCGAGGGGTTTTCTGCAAAATTCTGGACCCACTCGTAAATTTGAGAACCTATCTGTAATTTTCGGAATTACTAGGACCTTTCTGCAAAATTCAGGACTTAAATGCAAGTTTTAGAGGCCTTTCGGTGATATCACAGAAAGTGGAGGGCTTTTTCGCAATTTTGTCTCCCACCCTCTCGGCCGGGCCTATTTTTTTCTCTCCTCCCGTCCGGCCCACTTCCCATCTCCAGCCCATACGCCTCTACTCACATTGGCCCATACGGCCCACTCTCGTCCGGATCAAAGGCAGGGGTAGGGTTTCCCCTACCCCTGTTCACATGGGGGTGGCGGCGGCTCCCGATTCGAGCGAGAGCGCGGGTGCGGGCTCCGGCCAGTGAGACGGCGACGCAAGGCGGCGGGGCCGAGTGGTGATGTGCGTGCTGGCGCAAGAACCGGAGGCAGTGGCCGGCGCGCATGGCCACTTTGGGCGGCGGCGCACACGCGCGTGCGGGCGCGGTGGAGTTGGGCGGCGGCTAAACAGTGTGGGAGCAGCGCACGGCCGAAGCAGGCGCGGGCGGTGCGGACGGCGCAGCCGGCGCGGCAAGAGGCGGCCGTGCGCCATGCGGTGGCGCACCGGGTAAGGCGAAGGCGGACGAGACCATACGGCTGCGGGCCTAGCGAGGTGGATGGGGTCGGGCGCCGTCCGGAGGTGGTGTCGTACGGTCAACGGCCGTGGCGGCCTGGTGGCGCGTGCGGGCGCGAAAACGAGGCGGCTGCGGCGCCGAAGCTAGCGCGTGGCTGCGGGCTGGCGGCGCGCTGCAGTGGGAAGGCGGAGCGGCCAGGGCGGCGCGGATCGGAGTTGTGCACGGCCGAGGTAAGACCGGGTGCATGTCGGAGCAAACCGAATAGACCGAGGTGCGGCCCGGTTTCGTCAATCGGCGGCGGCTTCGGGCCGTTGGCCGGACAGTGCGCGCATACGGGCGCGGCCGAGCCGAGACAGCTCGCTTCGGGCTGTGCGCATGGCGGCGAGAGGCCGGCCGCATGTGGGCGGCAGGTGTCAATCCGGCGGTGGGGCCGGCGGCTTCTGGCCGGCGTCGGCTTCAAGCTGATGCATGGTTTCTAGAGTTCTGCCAACCGGTGCCTCCTTCCTCTCCAAGCCAGCCGCCGCAGCCGCGCCTCCTCCTACCTCCGCCCCAACCGGTGAGATGAAGATCGCGCCGCCTCCTTCCTCCGCCCCCAATCGGCGCCGCCCCTGCCGTCGCCTCCTTCCTCTCCTCCATGCCCAACCGGCGCCGCCCCCGCCGTCGCCTCCTTCCTCTCCTCCGTGCCCAACCGGCGCCGCCCCCGCCGTCTGTTTCTTTTCTTTCTTTTTTAAGAAAACAGCAGGTGGGTGGGAGAGAGAGAGAGGGGTAGTAGGTGAGGAACTTTTGAAGTGGGGCCCGCGCGAGCACAGTCAAAAAAGACAATGAAAAGAGAAGTGTATGATGCACCATCACCTTGAACTCCTCCTTTTAAGGAGTAGAGATCATGGATGGAAAGTCTTAATTACACCAGCACACATCTAAAAGCAATCCAAAGGCAGGGAGATTTGGTGCCCAGACACCATGGTGCCCCTGTTATTTATACTATATATATATATATATATATATATATATATATATATATATATATATATATATATATATATATATATATATATATATATATATATATATATATATGAAATAAAAGCAAGCCTTTTTGGCCCCATGTGCCATTGTAATCCTGGACTTAGGGCCCGCTCGGTTGGGCTGAAAAGCTATGGCTTATGACTAAAATTGCATTGTAGCGGTTGAAATTTTACTGTAGTTGAAGGTGGCTTATTTGGCGTAACTAAATTTAAAAAAAATAAAAATAGAAAAAATATGATCCATCATCGACAGTACTAAGAGCAAGTTTAATAGTACAGATAGCTGCTACCTCCAATACATTTCCATGTCATCAAAAGATAATGATGCAGTCAACTCATACAATAAGCTGGCTATAAGTTGTCTCCACAAGAGCTCTCAATAATTTAATACATACATGAGTATTGATAATTTAATACATGCATGGGTATAGCAATTAGTTCTATGGGTACATGCATGGATAATGCCTCTTTTCCTGTGCTATAGCCTGACTCTTGCATGAGAGTCGGCTTGACTCTCTCTCTCCTTTTCTCTCTCCTCCACATAGGACTATGCTGACATGGATTCCCTTATAGCTAGCACAGTCAGCCTTATTAAACTTGCTCTAATGGCTGCATGCTGGATTGGCTTGCTGTGAATGCACTGGTTCGCCGTTATTCTGACCATTGGCGGCAACGAGCGAATTAAGACTTGAGCATCGATCGATCATGCATATGTACTAATTAAGAGCATGCACTGGTCATCATCATCGAGAGTCGAATTATATATATGACGCGCATAGGGCGAGAAAGAAGAACTGGACAACGAAGTTGAGGGTGAGCTGTGGCCTGTCCTTCCTGCAAGCACCAACGAAACTAAGCAAGCATGGATGCATATATGCAGGTTAATAATTCACACCGTCGGGGCCACGTTAGGAGCGTACGCGCGCCCTCGGCTGTCGGAGGGGGCTAAAACTAGAAAACCACACGAAAGGTGGCTAAATCTAGAATTACGGTGGCGCATGGGGCCAAAAAATGCTTGCTTTCTATATGAAAACAGCTTCAAAATTCCAAGTTTTCAAAAATTTGGTTTGAGTTTGCTTGAATTGCAAAACTTACCCAATTTGGCAAACTAACATGAGAATTCGCTTTCCCTTTTTGACCTTGCCGTTTCCTCCTTTAGCTGGCGCCTTTTCTCCTTTCTGCCTCTCCCCTGTAGCGTTGTGCTGAGCTGGCTCCCCAGCCGCAGCTCCCAGCCATCGCACCTCGGCGTTCACACATGAGCCCTCGGCTTTGCCAGCGCAGACCAGTTTCCTGCTCCCACCACCTCTCACGAGCTCTAAAGCTTGGCCAACCCATTGGATCACCTCATGAAGGCACCAATCATGATATCGTAGCACTCGCGCCCTCAGACTCGACTTCCATCGCCGTCGCCGGACTCCCCTGCGCCGGTAAGGCCATTTGACCGTTTCTTCAGCCCCGGTCATAACAATTCAATTCCTTGCGACCAAAGAATCCCTAGGCGACCACAAACCTGTAGCCAACCTAGCACGGACATTCTCCTGCCCGCAGCTCAGCCACCGCTGTCCAAGAGGAGCTCACCATGGACAACCAAACCGAGACCACCTGAGCCTAAACCACCACTGCTACTATCCTTCCCACTCACTTTATATGCTTACATGCCCATGTTTTTTCGCCGGAGATCCATCGGGAAGCTCTTGTGCCATGGTCTTGCACCGTGAGATCCCCTCCCCTGTCGGTCCACTAGAGTGATCATTGGTCACCCCAAAGCCCAAAAATGGAACCCCTAGTGGTAGAGGAACCCGTAAATATCTTCTACGGCGGTCGGCAACCTTCGCCTGCGCTTAATCGTGGCCGCCACCGCATTGTCTTGTTCGGTGAACAGTGGCAATGGTTAGGGGAGGAAGATGATCGTGCATTATTTTGGGCTGGAATAGCCGCGCACGCTGGGCCAAGATAGACGGCCTAAGAGGCCAACACCAATAGATGGGCCGGTCCATTACTATAATGCACTGCGTAGTACTGTTCACAACTGTAGCATGTGTTGAGCCCGCTACTGTACTAAACAAGATATAAGTAATTTTTATTAAGTTTTAATCTGAATAATCAGTTTGCTGAAACTCCTTTATCATTAAGAAGTTAATGTTTTGTTATTTCGTGTTCAAAAGTATTTACAGATAAAATTGCATCCATAATTACATTAATAAAATCAATATATTCCCTCCCCTTGACAATCATGTCAAATAGTTAATTAGGATTTCTCCTTTATAACTTGCTATGTACAGTTGTACTTATTACTTGCAAAATAATGAAGAAGCTGTTGATGAGGAACTTGAATAGCTTTAGGGCCTGTTTGACAACGGCTGCGGCTTATGGCTGAAATTTTTGAATTTTGACTGTTTACGGTACAGATTACGGAGAAATAGATACTCACTTGCGATTTTGGATGATACAGATGTTGGGCTTTTAACGTGTTGATGCGGATACGCCTATGTCTTATGCTTTTCAGTTAAATATATTATTTAACTGGAAAGAATTATTGAGCCGTATTAAATATTTTCAGGTGAATTTGTTTCTTAATGAATTTCCTTATATTGATGAGAATAGTATTCTACCTCATACAAGCTCTTTATGTATTATCAGGTTTAAATCAAGAGATCATCCGTATTTGCATGAAGGATCATGGTGAAGTTTCAAGGAGGAATTGTGGCCAACAACAGACATCAACTGCTGCATGCATACAACCGAATGAAGCTGCTAGTGCATACGCCTGTGCGCAAGGAAACAAAACAAAAGACGAAGCCCATTGGCCCAAGGCCCATGTATACGTACTTGCATGGTGACAGCAGCCAGCCGCCGTATATATACTCATATCCATCACGCGCGGACGGGGAACCGACTAGAGAATCCATGAAGAAAAACCATACGTGACGTGATGACTAGAAACAGAGAGAGACTAGATCATTGAGATTGAGATGGAGTGAACTTTGTACACGTTTTTTGGATTTTGTGATAGCCATCAAAATTCAATAAAAGATTTGCGAGTTCTTGCAAATTGAGATCGTTCAACCTTTCCGCTGGGAATTGGGAGCGCGATAGGGCTTTCGCTTGGTGGTCGTGAAGTCCGGCGCGTGTGATCTTGCGAATTAAAGAGCGTTCGTTCTTGCACTGGCAACGGAGGATCGCTACGATTCGAGAGGCTGCACGTGAGTATCCAATCCTACGTCGAGAAGATCAGGCGACCCCGTATCACGTGTACATCGTTTAACTTGTAGACCCCGTCTTGAGAAAATACTCCGTTTGAAAGTTAGGTACTGTAGCAAAAGCCAAAAGCCGCTAGCTTCGGAGGAAAAGAACAGGCCCTTACTATGTTGATGATCAGTAGTTTTAAGTCTTGTCCTCGCTCATGCACATCTGTGGAGTTTTTTATTTGTACTATAATATAACTTTGGGCTTGCACGCCCAACTGTGTCCAAACCTAGCTGATAAGCCATACTTTTCTAATAAAGTTTAGTTCTTGTGTTGTAAGCATGTGTTGGTTTGATGCTCACTCATGTGTAGTACCGCGCAACTGAATAGTCCCGACAGTTGTGAGGATTTATAACGGTCCTAGAAATGGGAGCATTACAGTATAGGTGTGCAGCATACTTTCGGTTGGATCACTCTTGTTAATTTTTATAATGCATATTTCGATTGGGCATATAGATTAAGAAAACACTAAAAATCGAGAAAGTGAATGACTGGAGTACCCTTCTATTAAAAGATTTGGTAAAGAGAATAAGCACTTTGGAAAGATGAGAGAGTGCATAAATGCTTAAGAAAAAGAATTAAATAAATAAAGGTAAATGCAAAAAAATAAGCATTAATTGCACATGCATGCCTTATAATTTGCAGTAAGATTGCAAAACAAATAGGTCTTATAAAAAAATTTTACCAGATGGAGTATTTATTTTAGGGCCGTCAAATGTATTTGACACATCTTCAATAAAAGTATTTTATGTTCCTCCAAGAAGTATTTTTTAATTACCTCTTCCAAGGAGGGTTGAGCCTTGTTTAGAACACAAAAATTTATAATCAAATTATTTCTTATGAATTTCTTGGTTCCAAACATGGCCTGATATATGGATAGGTGCCTCTTCCAAGGAGAGTTGAGCCTCATTTGAAACACGAAAATTTCTAATCAAATTATTTATCATAAAATTTCTTAGTTCCGAACACAGCATAGCCCTGATCAACTCGGCTTCGGCTTCTGACTTCTAGCTTATTTTTCACCATTCATAAGTTTCGTCTTTTTCTGAATTTTTAGCTTTTTGTTGAGCTTTTTTGCCGGTTCTTTGTTTTTTCTCGTATTTGTTTGTATTATATGTAACAGGCTAACATTTTTTTATATTTTAAATTTTTTTAAAATTTAATTATGCTAAATAAGCCTCTGTCAGTTACAGTGTTTTTTCAGCCAATTACAGTGTTTACAGCCATAAGTTATGAGCTTTTCAGCCGAATCGATCACCACCATGATAGGTGCCACGAAAACCAACTTCTAGAAGACATGAACAACCGTCTCCACGTCGGCTGGACCCCACGAAGCAGGCCCGACAGCTCAGGCAACAACAAGCTTCTCCAACCAACTCCCTCGCCTCACGCAGTCACGCTCAGCACACAGAGGTCCCCTCCCCTCCCCGTCGCGTCCCTCCCTCCTCATTTGAATCAACTACTCCGCCCCACAGTACATAGCCCTGCAACAACACGCAACGCAACACGGCACAGCTCTCTCGCCGTGAGCTTCCCGACGCGCGCCCGCCCCGCTTGCTTTGCTTTGCTCGCGCCGCCGCCACCTCGGGAAGCCCGCGGCTAGGGTTTGCTCCCGCTCCCCTCGCTCTTAGCGCCGCCGCGATGGAGGGCGGCGGCGAGGGGCCCGCTGCTACTGCTGCGGCGGAGGCCGTGAGGAACCCGAGGTGCTACCTCGATGTGAGCATCGACGGAGAGATGGAGGGGCGGATCGTGGTGGAGCTCTACGCCTCCGTGACGCCGCGCACGGCGGAGAACTTCCGCGCGCTCTGCACCGGCGAGAAGGGCGTCACCGCCTCCACCGGCGCGCCGCTCCACTACAAGGTTCGCCTCGGTTGGGTTCCGTGCGCTATTTGGTAGTGCTTTAGGTTGCGGCGTTGAGAGCGGGGAAGTTTGGGTTTTGATGTGGCGCGATTGGGTTTAGTGCGGGGTGTTTAAGCCCTTCGAGTTGGGAATTGTGTGGTTTTGCAAGGTGAATTGGAATTTTTTTTCCTATTAATTCGATTTCGAACACTAACAATTAGGTTTAGGTTTTGCGCATAGTGAGGTTGGCGTGAGAAGCATTTGGTTCTCGATTCTGTAATTACCGGATTTGATAGTTTTTTCGGTCGAATTGTAGTTGTAAATTTGGCTATTTTTGCTGTTTGCGCACCAGTAGATTTCGCGCTGAACAGTTGCAGCTGGTAGCTTGTGCTGTGATTTGCAGCCCCGCAAGTTGATCGCTACAGGTGTGGACTTGTGGTTTTAGGAATCCAAGAAAAACTCGGTTGATTTGATCCGATTTGGTCAATTCTAGTATGATTTTTAGGCGTACGTACGTTGCAATTGTAAGTTCCACCTTTTTTTTATTTGCCCTTTTTGTTTCGGTGTCTTTGTTACGGCTGCTGCTTTTTATCAGTATGCATATTAGTGCATGTAACGTTCCAATTAGTGTTGCTGCTTTTAAACCATACTCACTTTGATGTGTACTAGGAATATGCTTCATGTACTACTGCCTACTACTGGTGCACCGGTGCTGGTACTGTTACTATGGCCCACCGTCATCTCACTGCTCATTTTCATGGTGTCCTAGTCGTACCAACACTTGCTTTCCTCTCTGGTCTTTTGAAGTACTTGCTGAAACTTGAAAGCACCATAATTTATTTCAAATTTTGATACCTTTGCTTTATGCGGCTATATTGTTTGCAATGGAACAATGGACTACGGATATGAAGCCTGAAATGTTCAGGCAAGGTTCTGCGATGTGGTCCTATGGAGTTCATTAGGCACCGAAAGTACCGTGGGCTGCTTGTAATTTGGAACTAGTGTCAAGCCTCAAGAACTGGATATGATACTCACGGTTTCTGGCACTTTTGTCTTGACACTATTCCCATTGTAGATTAGCCTTGGAGCAACATCTGCCAGCACCAGGTGGACCAAGGTTTGCTGTGCCTATAATTATTTGGGTTTGATGTTCAACTAACTGTTGTCTGCTGATAGGACAGTCTCAGTTCAATATGTCGACATGTTTAAGTGAGGCTTGGCATTTAAAAGCTTGGGTTCTTCAACCATGAGTTGAAATGATGATGCGTCGCAAACACATAAGTGGAGCAGTAGTGACAAGTCTTTGCACTTAATTGTTAGGAGTGACAGGGATCCAACTGTGCATACGGCACTTCTATACTTCGTACTTTGTAGTGGTGGGGACTCAAAACATGTTGGCTATCCTTTATTTTCCATTTTCTAGTAAGAGATTGGTGATGCTTGTGGTGTTAACAGGACAGAGTTAACATGATCCTAACCTTTGAGGTTTATAACAACCATTCTTCCTTTTCTGGAAGAAAGACCAAGATAATCCTTTGTTATGTAAACTAGAATTGGTTGATGAGTAGTGCTTCCATACTTTCCTCTTTAACAAAAGTAGCACTAATCTCAAAGTAAATGAAGAGGTAAGTAGCATCTATTCACCATCCATCATGCTTTAAAAATTGTGCAAATCACTATCGAGGAAAGTATAGAAACACCCCCGTTGGTTGATTCTTCTTGCTAACGGTTAATTTTCCTTTGGACCATTGCCAATTACCTTTTATTTTTGTTTCTGCGGGATCTTTAACCTTCAAGATATTTTTGCTGACAGATCCAAGTACTCATTTTTTTGGGTAACTTTTACTCTTCCAGGGAACACGTTTTCATCGTATCATCAAAGGTTTTATGTTGCAAGGCGGAGATATAACTGCTGGTGATGGAACTGGGGGCGAGTCCATATATGGATTGAATTTTGAGGATGAGAATTTTGTTTTGAAGCATGAGAGGAAAGGGATGCTATCAATGGCCAATGCTGGTCCCAACACAAATGGATCTCAGTTTTTCATCACTACCACCCGAACACCACACCTTGATGGGAAACATGTTGTTTTCGGGAGGGTTATAAAAGGAATGGGGGTGGTTCGCTCAATGGAGCATGTTTCTGCTGGAGAAGCGGACCGTCCGACTGCTGATATTGTTATTGCTGATTGTGGGGAACTACCAGAAGGTGCCAATGATGGAGTTGTAAATTTTTTCAAAGATGGTGACATGTATCCTGATTGGCCAAATGATCTCGATGAAAAACCTGTAGAAGTTTCTTGGTGGATAAATGCTGTTGATTCTGCAAAGTCTTTCGGAAATGAAAATTTCAAGGTTCATTTTTCTTTATAACATATTTGTCAAATTTTCTTTAGGTCATATGAGGAAGTTTTCATTGTGGTAGTATGTCTTGCATTTGTAATGTAAATTAGCCAAATTGTTAGCTACAGCCTAGGGTTCCTGTTTGGAACTTGCAACTGAAAGATGGATAGCTGAATAATCATATATAGTACCTAATGTTGTTCCTGTTTGAAACTTGCAACTGAAGTTTCTGCCTCTGTACAGAAACATGATTACAAGACAGCACTCAAAAAGTACAGAAAGGCCATGCGGTACTTAGATCTTTGCTGGGAGAACGAAGAGATAGACCAAGGTAGCTGCTCTTTCTTTTCCGTATCACTCTTTAGTTTCGTGAATTCTACAATGTGGTACTTATAGATTGATGCACATTTTACTTGGTAATCCTAACAACCTATTGATGTTCAGTGAAGAGCTCAGCGCTGCGGAAAACAAAATCAATTATACTCACAAATAGTTCGGTAAGTTACACATCCTGCCACTTGTTTGTGGACAAATCGCAAATGCCTGTCCTCCTGTGGTATAACATTTGGAGAAGTTATATTTAGTGCATCGTTTAGCCTACCCCAACTTGTTTGGGACAAAAGACTTTGTTGTTGTTGTTGTATATTTAGTGCATCGTTAGTGTTTACTCAGCTGGATCTACAGTTCTGTTTCCCTGCAAACATTAATATCTCTTCTTCAGGCATGCAAACTGAAGTTGGGGGATTTGAAGGGTGCTTTGTTAGATGCGGACTTTGCTTTGCGTGAAAGGGAGGGCAATGCAAAAGCTTTTTTCCGTCAAGGACAGGTTGGTGTTAGTCTTCAGTGTTACATTATGTGGAAATTATATATTCAGTAGCAAGTCACCCAAATGTCATGGAAATTTTATGTGCTAAACATGTTTTGACCCAACTATGATTATCACAGCTTCCTTTTTTGCAGTGAATTCTAGCTTTGTATGTTCAAACTACTTGCATTTACGTGGAGAGTAAACTGGCTTATTTGCTTATGTTCTTTGTTGAATGTATCTTAATTTGTATGTTGAATATGGAGGTGTGCATTCATGCCACATTAGCATACTTCCATGTGCATACGTAGGAGTATAGTTTTACAATCTACGACTTACATTCGTGCTATCATTGATACAAATATTATTTGTAGTCCTTGTTGTGTTGGTGCCGGGAGTATTTATTCTTTGTGCCTCGATAGTCAACTCAAACTTCCAGGTTTTCTTGCCATAATTTAAACAAGGTACTGTGATTTGCAGGCACGCATGGCACTCAATGATATTGATGCTGCAGTCGAGAGCTTCAAGTATGCATTGGAGTTGGAGCCAAACGATGGTTTGTATATCCCATTGTGGAATTGCCCACTTAATTTACTGTTTTTATCGGTTTGCAACTGAAAACGTTGGTTTTTGTATTTGTAATATTTAGGAGGAATTAAACGAGAGTTGGCTGCTGCAAAGAAGAAGGTTAGTTCATTAAGTCTATGAATCTTGTGAGTAATGGATGTTCACACGAGATGTTTCTGACTTCTCACCCGCAATTATCACAGATTGCTGAGAAACGAGATCAGGAGCGGAAGGCATTTTCCAGGATGTTCCAACCATCAGGAAGTTCAGAGAAGATCGATGAAGTACTTTTCTAATACCACATTCACCATTTAAAATCCTTGATCTGGATCTTTGGGCATGTCATTAGTAGACGATGAGTCATTTGGCTGCTGATGTTGTTGAACATGCACCAGATTCTTTCCTGTTCCACTTTACTGATGACCATTTGTGTTGTATTGCTGTAGGATAATAATTGATCCCCAAGTGCAACTTTTCATAGTTTTCTGTGTGACACATACTGGAGCTGCCCGGTGAAAGTATCAGGTTGTGCTTAGAACCTACAGCCATTATTTCGTCGAGTTTGTATTTTCCGCATTCTGACTTGATGCTTTATGTTTTGCAGGTATGACGAGGGAGTTTGCACAGCAGAAATAACTTCCATTAGACGGCTGAAAATAGTGGGAGGAGGGGACACCGGAGCCTTTTGTGAAGTGGTCACGATGCTGTCGAAAGAAATGTCGGGCGTTGAATTGAACTGTCAATTGTCACACCCTCAGAAAGGCCTGCTAATAGACAATTCCTCTGCCCTCAGAAAGGCCTGATAATAGACAATTCCTCTGGATGAAACATTGTTGACGATATGATATCGTCTTGCATATGGTTTGCTTATTTTATTTTGCTTTTTGTCTATGCATTTGGAGTTATTAAATCCCAGGTTCCTCATGTGTATGGTCTTACGGATGGTCGACGGCCCCAAAAACATATCAAACCACCTCGCTGAACGGTGCCACCAGTCTTGTTCGCTTCACTTCAGGTAAGCTTCAAGAAGAGCAAGAGCGTACGGTAAACTTGTAAACTGTCATGGAATCGAACTGGAGTTTCTTCAAGCATAGTAATAACGATGCTGCAGCACTAGTCTCGCGAACGCAAATTGCTTCGCTAAACTCAAGGATGTCAATGCTATTACTTCCGTCAAACCGTATATATCGCTTCACGCAAGGATGAATCATATCGGTCGTCACTATGATATCGAGTACTTTCGTGCAAATAATATCAAGGTTGGTCAAGTTACCACACGGTTTATACTAGCTCACAAGGTAAACCGAAGTTAGGAAGTAAGGGGAACACTCAATTCAAAAACAGAAGGCATGCGCAAACATGTGCAGCCTACCATAAAACATCAGAGCTTAACAGGACAGGTGCGAGCCACATTATCTGCAAAGGCAGAGATACATTACCACAGTAAGTGCGCAGAGTTACATTACCATTGTTAAGAGCGCTAGTAACTAGATGGCAGATGCATATGGAGTAGTCAGTCAGAGCTTGGACGATGGAGCGGTGGTCGCCCGGAGGTCGGATGCGTATAGCCGGTGGGGATCTCGAGGTAGCCCTTGGCGTCGTACTCCCTGAGAAGCTCCTTGCGATCTCCTGGACATCCTTGAAGATCTCGGCCATGGACTCGTTGGTCCTCATCTCGTCTGCATCTCCTTGTACGACCTGACGAAGTCGATCTCCTCCTGCTCCAACCGACGGGTCTTCCTCTCACCAGCCATCTCCTCTCTGACCAGTCTCCTCTCCTATCCTTGCCCCCGGTGCGAGTTTGACGTTTCCATTGCTTCTTTCGATCGGCGGACGCGGTGGTGCGGCTAAGCCTCTCCCTGCGGCTGACTCATAACCCCAAGGCCCCAAGCAACTCGCGCCTCCACCGTCCGAGTCGGGAGTGGTTAGTGGTGTCTAGATACGCCGTGTCTACAGAGACGACTCATAGCCTATTACTATAAACATGGTCCACAATACGATACGTACGAGGAGCGTCAGATCGGGGTAGCACGGCATGGTAGGGTTGGCTGTGTCTGGGCTACCACGTTAGTCCAATGTGTTGGCACAGTACAACACATACAGTGGCGAGCTAAGCACGACACGACATGGGCACAGTCCAGCAGCATGGTATGGCCCATATAACACGGTGGTCTGTTCGATACAGTTGGCCTATAGGCACATGTAGCCTAGTGGGTACGGTCTATTTAGCACGAATTAGTGACCGTTAGATACGTTTAGTTTGGACATGACCTGTGTAACACAGGTAATGATCACTTTTTTGAGATTTATAACTGTTCTGTGGTTGTTTGTGAGTTTAAAATTCAAAAAAATCAAAAAAAAATCTCAAAACTCTTCTATAAACAGGCAATATACCCCTCATTCAGCTACACCCTCACCAGCAATCTCTTATCCATTTCTTCTATGAAAATTTCGATACACTTTATGATAATTTGGTAAAATTCTAAATAATTTTGTCAAAAATCTAAAAATTCGAAATCCGGCTTACAGCCAACAATTATGTAACAATACTAATTTTTATGTACTTATGTTATTCTTATTTTATTTATTTTGATATAAAATAGGTAATAATGTATTTTTTATTTTTTAGTTTTTTACATTTCTCCATTGAAAATTTTGATATTTTTCCTATATGTGAATATGAAATTGATCCGGAAGAACTTTTATCCTTCGAAAATGAACGTCGATCTCTATCTCAAATGGCAGAGCAAACCCTACATGTACCATCATCAGGCTCTCCCAGCACCTCTACGTTAGCAAGCACCAGAGCAAAGAGGTCCAAACCTAGCACATCGAATGTGTGGGCAGATCTTAACAATATAATGAAGCAAGACATGCCCGGAGATCGGGTAAGAGTTGTTGTTTACAAAATATATCATTATAAATTGTCTCCAAAGTCTTTAGGTGGAACTGAGCACTTGTACAAACATGCCTACAGATGTAAAGAAAAGCAAGGTATGACCAAGAGGCAGATGCAACTGCAGTACAATCCTGGTGGTATAGTACGTAACAGGGATTATAATCCCAACGTAGCTCGAGAATCTTCAGGCCATTTAATTGCCTCACAAGATTTCCTTTAAACTTCGGTGCATCAGATGCGTTCGAAAAGTACATTAGAACTGCTTATCATTATATATTTACTCACATTTCTAGACAGACAATGATTAGAATTTTAATTAAATACTACAATAATTGTCGTGACAAAATTAAAGAACTTTCCGAGTCTTATATATTTTCGGTGGCCTTAACCTCGGACATATGGAATGGTTGATCTAGAGAGGATCATCGTAGTGTAGTCGCTCATTATATAAATGATGACTAGGTATTAAAAAGAGAATCATAGACTTCAAATTAATTGATGTAGCACATACGGGTGAGAATCTAGCAGAATATATTATCAAAGTCGTGGAAGATTTTAGTCTTACAAATAAAATTTTTGCAATTACCTTGAACAATACTGTAGTAAACTTCAGTGCAATGGATATTCTCACTCTCTTATTTAGAACATACACAAAATTCTTTTTATTACATCAGCGATGTACGTACCATATTATTAATCTTATGTTTAAATATGGTTTGAAGAGGTTGAATCCATATTTTCAAGCTTTTCGCAATGCAATTTCTTTCGTAAATAATTCTAACTGACGAATTGCATCATATAAGACCAACTGCATTGCGATGGGTGCATGTCCACGAAAGTTCGTTGTGGACATGTCAATAAGGTAGAACTTAACTTATCTTATGCTACAAAATCTTTATCCTATAAGACCACATTTTCTGTTTCTATCCACACGCACTATCACAACTATATCGACAATATACTACAAACTAAGCAGCACTGTATGTTGTTGAAAAGATACTAGTATTTCTGGAGCTCTTTTATGAATTCACTGTTGTTTATCTGGAGTGTACTATCTAACATCTTCTGTAATTGTGTATCATATTCTTGCGATTGCCGGTCACTTGAAAGCTAATAAAAATAACCCTGTGTTACGAGAAGTTGTGCGTGCTATGAAAACTAAATATTTAAAATATTAGAATGAGATCCCATGATTATATGTATTTGCATTTATTCTAGATCCAAGAGTTAAAATTACATGATTCACTAATGTTCTTTCAATTATACGTGAGGCTATAGGGATAGATTATTCTAACTACTTTACAGTTGTTCGTTTACAATTGTCTAAAGTTTATTAGAAGTATAGACATAAGTTTCAGAGAGTTCAACGACCTCCACCAGCACCCACCATAGGTAAGAAGACAAATATATAGGGCAAAAATTTTGGTGCACCTGGAGCATCTGGAAGATCAAGCTCTACATCGTCAAGTGCTGCAGCAATCCATACCAGGATCCGTGGAAAACTATCAATCTTTCTAGGCAGCGATCCCGTACCTCACCTGTTATGAACCTCAATTCATAACGGTAAACACCACCAAGAAGATGGCCGGATGGCGTCGGCGTAGGGAGAGAGGAGAGACTTTAGACTAGGAAGACTTTATTATTACTCTGCTTAATGACAATAGCATGCGGTAGCCCCTTTATATAGATGGCTCCCCCTAACAGATCGAATCTAACTCCAATCATATCTCTAACCCTATCTCTAATACAAGGAAACCAATCTCTAACTCAAATAGAACCCAATCTCTAATTCCTAATAATGACCCAACTGGACCAAGGCCCATGACTATAACATTACACCCCTCCCGGACAAGCAGCTTGTCCTCGAGCTGCTAACGACAGTCAATGGAAGACCTTTGATGCCGATGTAGAAGACGAACGGTGGCGGAGTGCTGCAGCGGATGGAGACGGATGGCCAGATCCACGCGGAACAAAGTTAGACGAAGTGTAGCGCCGTCGGAAATAGAATGCCTGCAAAAGTTTTTTTTTTCCTAACTTTAACCTAACCGGTCGGTTTTAAAAATCCGACCGCAACTCCCACGGTCGAACGCCTCGGTCGAAGCGGATAGGGCGGCGGCGTTTGCGGAATGGCGGAGGAAGCCCGGCCTGCGGCGGCGACGGCTCGGCCTCGACGGACCGCGCGGCGGCGGCGGCTGGAGACGGCTCGGCCGACGGCGGCAATACGGGCGGAGATGGCCCCGCGGCTGGCGTCGGCGCAGGCGGAGGCGACCCGGGCTGCGGCGGCGACGGCTCGGCCTCGACGGACCGCACGGCGGCGGCGGTGGCTGGAGACGGCTCGGCCGACGGCGGCAATACGAGCGGAGACGACCCCGCGGATGGCGTCGGCGCCGGCGGAGGCGACCCGGGCTGCGGCGGCGACGGCTCGGCCTCGACGGACCGCACGGCGGCGGCGGTGGCTGGAGACGGCTCGGCCGACGGCGGCAATACGAGCGGAGACGACCCCGTGGATGGTGTCGGCGCCGGCGGAGGCGACCCGGGCTGCGGCGGCGACGGCTCGGCCTCGATGGACCGCACGGCGGCGGCGGTCGGGGAAGAGTTCGGTGTCAGGAGGACTCCGAACAGGACGACCCCAAAGCGAGGCGGTGACGCCCGATCCAACGCAGGCGGAGCCAGATCGCGTGCAGTCGGTGTCGCTGGTGAGGGCGGCCTGCGCGAGGAGACCGGGGCGGCGGTTGATGCCGGGCGACGGCGAGTGTGGCGCTGGGCGGAGCCAGCAGAGGAGATGCTGCGGCGACAACGCGCAGTGCTTGCCTGGCGATGGACGCATGATGCAGATTGTGAGGACGATCTGGTGTTGGCTGTGGCGTTGGTTCTGGTTGTTGTTGGGAATCTGATGTTGGATGCTCCTGTGTCTTGCTCTTTGTTTCTTGTTGCTCCTTCATTCGATTCTCCATCCTCTCAAGGATGGCATGCGCGTTGAGAAGGCTGTCCGTTATCTCCTTGTTGATGCTGGCTAACGACCTGGCTAACGACTCGGCAGTAGGGCGAATCGCAGAAATCATGGTAGCGAAGTCGTGGGAAGGGATCGACTGCTCTGATACCAATCTGTTATGAACCTCAGTTCATAACGGTAAACACCACCAAGAAGATGGCCGGATGGCGTCGGCGTAGGGAGAGAGGAGAGACTTTAGACTAGGAAGACTTTATTATTACTCTGCTTAATGACAATAGCATGCGGTAGCCCCTTTA
The DNA here is from genome assembly GCA_017311315.1 of Dendrocalamus latiflorus. Lineage (NCBI taxonomy): Eukaryota > Viridiplantae > Streptophyta > Magnoliopsida > Poales > Poaceae > Dendrocalamus > Dendrocalamus latiflorus. Next base: position 46,266,497 of record CM029610.1, read on the forward strand.
TATAGATGGCTCCCCCTAACAGATCGAATCTAACTCCAATCATATCTCTAACCCTATCTCTAATACAAAGAAACCAATCTCTAACTCAAATAGAACCCAATCTCTAATTCCTAATAATGACCCAACTGGACCAAGGCCCATGACTATAACATCACCATACAGAGAGCTTCAACATTTTTGACTGGTGGCGCGAGCACAAGGTAACATACCCGATGCTATCTATATTAGCATAAGATGTGTTAATCGATCATATCTCAATGGTTTTTTCGAGTTTGTTTTCAGTCTTTCTGGAAGAATGTTAGAGGAGAGAAAAATAAAGCTCACGAGTTAGATGATGGAAGTACTTCTCACAGTAAAAGACTGGAAACAAGTGAATACACGAACTCAACACTACATGTGGATACGGAGTTGGAAAACACGTTCAACAATATCTATCTAGATAGCGGTGAAGGTAGTCAACGGAGTTTCGGGACAGCGCAAATCCGTGACTGTCCGTGCGCTTATGGGGCAAACTACGCGTGTTAACCGGCATTCACCCGCCGCCACCACTCCAACGCCGTCTTTCCGCCGTGCCGTCAGCCAATGGGCGCCAGCCGCTTCCTCCGCGTCGGCGCCGTAGGCCGAGAGCCCGTAGTTCCATTGGCAAACGGCAGGTAACACCCTCTCCGCCTGGGCGGCCGCAACTCCACCGCGCAGGCAGCCTGCCAGACAGGTTGCCGAAGAAAGCAGCTTAGCGGTTAGCGCGCACTGGGCCGCCGTTTTGCACCCATTGGCGCGGGCGCCGCCCTAGGCTGCGACACTGCCGCCCGTTACTGCTTGGTTCTGGTTTTTGCACCTTGGGGGCCGCCTCTCCACCTCGACGCTTGAGTTGCCGTTCTCTTTGTACTTCACAACCGGGCCAGACCAGTGTCCGCTTAGTCCCACGGCCCGTGACGCAGCCCAACCTAATGCGCAGGAGGTTCCGTAACACATTGATGCCACCGTTTTCAGAAACCGCACGGCAAATCTCGTCCGTCTCCTGTGCAACACAAGCGAACAAGGTGAAGTTGTCTCTTCCGGCAGTTCACAAAGATGGCGGTCACAGTGGCAAGAACGATGCTATCCGTACGATATGCACCACGAGACAGAGATATCTAATCATAACATGTAACCTCGCAGTTGAAAATTTCCACAAAATTGGGACCAGATACAGACACAAGCACAGACGAACACTAGTCCAATTCTATGAACCCAAACACCGTGTATTTTTCCAATACGTCCTCTCATGGCCAAACTCTACACATAATGGGCTTTCTGTGCTGTCTATGCATTGTAATTGTCCAACCCAAGGTCCCTCAAAGCAGACGTGGCAGCATCTTTGCAGCTTCCATGCATTGCCTTGGCCTTCCTGATAAGCTTCTCCACACCACCATTAAGCAGGATTGTCCTGCAGTGGCAGCACGGGTGTCAAGATGTAGAAACATGTTCTATAGTGGGAGCGACTGTAAAACTAGCTGTAGATGATACTGTAGTAGTATACGGTCTTGGAGTTCTATAATTTATATTTCCATCAATAAATCTCTCTTTATCAGACTAAACTCTGTATAGAACTAGAGATCTTGTCAGAAAAAAAAAAATGGTGCAGATTCTACAACATACCTGTTTTCAGGGTTTCTGACCACAAGATTACGAATCATAAGGCACGCTTGCTTCTGAGTCAGGGCAGAGGAGGGGAACTTTTGCATTGCCTGTATTGCTAGAGTACCATAGCCTACTCCCATTGCGCGCGCTGCATTTTCTGGTGACCTCAGAGTAAGGACTGTCACCATAGACATTACCTACACATTCATTTAGCTTAGAACGGGATCTAAAAATAGCTCATACAGATGCTTCAGTATTGACCATTTATACGTAGTACCTCTTGTATTACTGATGGATCTTCAGAAAATCCGGACGTCAACTTCAAGAACCTATCAAAACCACCTCGCTGAATGATAGCAACCTTGTTTGCGTCACTTCCAGCCAGCTTCAAGCAGAAAGAATGTGCTGTAAGTTTGATTTCATCAAAGTAGGATTTCCTCTGGTACAAGAATGTTGCGGTGTTGTACCATACTACCATACCTTTGACAACAAAGAGCAACAAGATCTTGCTATAACTTTGTTCTTCTGTTCGCTAGCCTCATCAATGCATTGAAGAAGCACATCAATCCCGCCAGTTTCAGAAATGGACCGGCATATTTCATCCTGTGGTAACACAAGAACTAAAGATGGTGAGGTTCTCCTGAAGAGCTCATAAGCATATATGTTACTGTACAATAGCTTGTTTTTGCTACAACAGGACTAAAAACATGAGAAAAATAGCAGGGGCAAGATGATGATGGAAAGTTGATTATAAAGGCGATCATACTTTTCAACTGCTAGCTTTTCATAAATGTTGGTATCATGCAATTCATATTCAACTTGGCAGAGACAGGAAAGGTAAAACTGATGACATAATATATTTCTTAAGTCCAAGAAAAGTGAAGTTTGAATAAATACAAAAATTGGCAACATTGCAAGCGCCTTTGATTATCCTTTCTGGATACATAATCATAGCTTATTCTTACATTTACAGCAATCGCCTTCAAAGCAGCACAAGCTGATGGTAAGCTGGAAGGAGCAACTTGCTCACGAAGTGCGTTGACAAGAACTTCTGCAATCCCAATTTCTGCAAACCTCCGAGAATATCCAAATACCTGCATCACAAGCGTGGGTCAATTTCCTCTCTTCAAATCCAAATTCCATTCATTTCAAATGTTCTGATTCCTGAACTGCCAAACTACTACAGTCAAAGAATCTCTGATTATTTCGAGCAGTTAGTCATGAATTGAATAAATACACAAACCAAATAAAAGACATCAGGTGATATAAGCAAAATACAGTGTCAACTGTTAAGGATATAAGGGTATTTGTGTCTTTTCCTATTTTAAGGATTGGTCTTATGTAATCTATATATATAGCCCAAGGGCTGAGTTCAATAGATTGAACATCCATTCATCTCATCTTATATGGTATCAGAGCCCTAGAGCTCGATCCAAGCCGTCGCCGATCAACTCGCACTCGCCTTCTCCTACTACTGCCCCCAGGAGGAATGATCTCCACTACCAGGTGAAAGATCAAACTCCATTTAAGCTGATTTTGGTGATAGTGACAAATACTATTATGAGATTTTAGTGATAATGACAAATGCATTTGTGAGATTAACCTTGTTTATTGATTACGATATTACTTAGTCTCATATGGATGAAAAAAGTGAAATCATTGAGGTATGCATTCGATATCTTTCTTATAATCTTGTTGCATTCCTCAAATCCAAATATATGATTAAGCGACAAATCTATTGGACTAATATGTTTGTTTAAGTATATTATTACTTAGTTTCATTTGGATGAAAAGATGAAATCAAAGAAGTATGCATCTGTGGTTTGGGCTAACCTCAATGTGAGCTAGAGGAGAACGGCAAGTCTCCGAATACCACGGTAAAAAGATATCGTGTCTCTGTGGTTTGTTTTCCTGTGCTCAACTTACTTTCAAGCAATTTACATTCATACAATTAAATTGATTGTTGTCATCCTAAGATTGCAAATTCTTGATATAGACTTAGGGTGTTGGTGCACTTAGGTGAACATAGTTCATTTAGGCTTTGTGCTAAAACCAATTTGATTTAAGTTTCTGCATTATATTATTGGTTTTAGCTAAATAACTTAAATAGAATTAATTTAAGAAGAGAATTTTTAGAAACGACTATTTACCCGCTTCTAGTCGGTCTCCTTGATCTTACACGGGGCGACCACCTCGCATCCGGATGCCCCCGCCTTGGACCCGACCTCCTCGCCTTCTAGCCGCCTCCACGTCGGATCCAACCGCCAAGCTCTTCTCCGCCGCTGGATCCGGGCTCCCCGCGCCGAATCCCTCCGTCACTCGACCCTCTTGGCCTCTCCTTTCAGCCGCCTTCTCTACCGCTGGGGATCCGAGCTCGAGCCTTCGGATTCGCCTGTCATCTCTATTTGTGTCACCTTCCATATCCTCTTCATCGTGTTGCCGCGGTCGACTTTGCTCCCGCTTACCTCTACTTTTGCAGCCCCTGCACCTTGTGCTTTCTGGGCTGTTGCACGATTTCAAATGGTTGGTACTCGGCACAATTTTCCAAGAGCCGCACGCTATGATAACAACTTCAAGATTCGGACTTTGGATTTTCCTTATTTTAGTGTCAACCTTTTCAAATGCAATGTTATTGCATACACCTTTCATTTGAAAAAGGTGTTAAGGGTATAAGGGTATTTGTGTATTTTCCTATTTTAGGGTTGGGTCTTATGTAATCTATATATGGCCCATGGGCTGAGTTCAATAGGTTGAACATTCATTCATCTCATCTTACATCAACTAGCAAGCAAGATGCATATGTGCTGATGACATTGAGAAAACAAAATGTTCAACTATAGAAGATGTTCAAGATGCACATGTTCTGAGAAAACCATGGGAGCATAACAACTACTCCGGAAATCGAACTCAATGCCCTGTGTTACCAACTTACATATTAGTTCTGTCAACATGCTGTCTCGCAAGAAGTTTATTTCAGTAATTGATTACAGATATCAAATCCAACTCCATTTAAATGTCCACTAAAATGCAGGGTTCCACTTGTTGTTTGATTTCAATTAAAATGAAATTGGCAGGTTACAATTTTAACAGCTAAATATCCATATCCATATCTTCCCTCCAGTTAACTAACTTTCACGCTAACATGAATTTTTCCCGTAAAAGATCATTCTAGCGCATGCTATTGCCTAATACTCCTAGAAACCATAGGCCACGAAAAAGTTGGCTCTTAAATAGCGTAACAAAGTGCAAATAAAAATGATGCACTTCCTAATGTAAAATTAGAGCAAGTCTTCACACAATTCTGCAAGCATATAAGACATATATGACATACTTGAGAAGCCACCACTCGATTGTCATCAGGCGTCAATAGAACACGTATGGCATCATACAAGCTTTGCACATTACTTTTTGATTTCAACGTCATAACCTGCAAAATGAGTTCATCAACCTTCAGGTCCATAAAGGATTCTTTCACAACTTCATTGCCAGCAGATGCCGCCGCCACAACCCTAAAGCCACCATCCAGTATATCTGAACTTTCTGAGCCTCCATTTAAGATATCCATGACAACTTTGGGCCCTTCACTTTGCCTGAACTTTTCTGTGCTTCCAACATCTACAGATTGAATTGTCATTCCAAATGTCAGGAACAGAACAGAGATTGCTTCTTTGTATAGGTAATAATATGAAAAATGTAATGATCAGCTTTACACAAGACAGTGCAACTGAAATGTGAAGGGCATGGCAGAACAGGACATTTTAAAACTATATGCTGTACGTGCAATTACAGATCAACGAAAGGAACCTGTCTGTTCTTGACTTGTAAGCGACTAGGTGCCATCTGAATATAGCGATTGGATGGTGAATCTACTTGTACGACTATACGAATTTTGTGAAAAGTTCAGACACCTGAGTTCTTAGTACAGCACACCATTCCATAACATTCGCACATTTATATGCTGTAAGCAAATTATGTCAAAAAGAAACAAGTCTCTGCTTCCTTGGGCATTTTCTCCGTACACTGGCTGCAATACTTAATTATTAATTCATGCTTCTATGCTAGTTAACAAATTTCTACTCTAAGTCATAACTGCAAACTTAAAGAACGGTTTAAAACACATTCCCATATCCGATAGTTTCCACACGGAGCACAGCAACATACCGCGGATCACGGAGCCCAGCGCCTTCAAGCCCGAAGCGAGCAGCCTCTCCTGCTCAACCCCAGCCGACGCGCACAGGGCGACGAGCGTTTCTACGCCGCCATTGCGCACGGCCACGGCCGCATCCTCCGACCCCTCGCCGGAGCACCTCTCGCGCAACTCATCGAGCAAAGAGACCAACTTGACAAGATCTTCCTCCGAGCTGCCACTGGCACTGGCAGAGGCCTTCAGTTCGTCCATCACCAGCATCACTGGGCTTACCTCCGCTGCGTCGGCCTCTCCAGGCACGCGTTTGATGATCCCTGCAGGAAGTAGCGAGAGACTCAGGTGAAGCGTGTAAAGATTGGAGATGGGTGGATCTGAAGGAGATGAGGAGTTCGTAAGTACCGGAGAGGTCGGCGCCCTGGAGGGTGAGGGCGTCGACGGCGTCTGTGAGGGCCTCGTCGGGGTCCATGCCGAGGTCCTCCATGTTCTCCCGGACCATGGCGTCGAAGGCCTCCTGCGAGATCGCGATCGCCATTTCTTACTCCGCTTGTTGGCTTTGGGTGCCGACTGCCGAGTGAACAGAAAGGAGGCTTTGTTGGGGTTTCCCCTTCTTAAGGCAGAGGGCAGTTTACAAATTTTGATTTTCGTAGGCCTTTTCGGCTTAATAGCTGAAATTAAGCTAAAATATAAATTAGATTTATGCATTTTTGGCTTGTCCGACTTTTCGGCTTGGCTCAAGAATGTGTATTTAGCATTACTAAAATTTGGTAAGTATTTGGTCGTCCATAGTTTGGCCAAAAAATGACAAGAAAATAAAATAGAAGCTAATGAAATAGGTGGTGATCGGTTCGGCTGAAAAGCTTATGGTTTATGGCTGAAAACACTGTAGCTGGCTGAAAAAAACACTGTAGCTGACAGAGGCTTATTTAGCATAATTAAATTTAAAAAAATTTAAAAATATAAAAAATATGTTAGCCCATTACGTATAATACAAACAAATACAGGAAAAAAAGAATCGGCAAAAAAGCTCAACAAAAAGCCAAAAGTTCAGAAAAAGACGAAACTTATGGATAGTGAAAAATAAGCCAGAAGCCGAAGCCGAGTTGATCACCACAAGAACATTTTCAATTTTACAGTATCAAACAAAATGGGTGCCAAATTCGGACAACTCTATCAAAATATGGTTGCGACTGGTTTTAACGTTTAGAGCACGCATTCAGGATTCAGCTCACCTAGACTCAATTTGCGGTAGCATGGTCATTTTCTATTGGTTTTTGCAACCTATTGTCTTGCCAAATTATGCCTTATAAAAAGAAGACAGAGGGAATACTAACTACTAAGTACTAGAAATAATGGGCACTTAAGATTTTTTAAATGGATACATTTTTTAAGAACATGTAAAAAATACTATTTGATAGCTAGTTAAAAATTTTCCCTTAAAAAATGAAAGCGAATTGCTACGGTAAATACATATGGAGCAAGAGATAAAATACAGACGGCTTCATCATTCTCTCACTCTCTCCTCATTCTCTTGCTTCTCTCACTCTCTTCCTCTCCGGCAGCGATACCTCGACCCCATCCCTAGCACCGCCGCTGCCGAATCCGGCCACCGCCGTCGACCTCCTCTTCAGCCATCCTCGAGTGCAGCACTACCAGATCCGGCAGCCGTCGTCGAATTCCTCTTTCTGGGTGGACAAGAAGGTGATCAATCATTTCTGGGAGTTGCTCACAAAGGGGGCAAAGTGAGTGTGTTGCAATTCCACGACACACTAGGCGGTCAGCTGTCCAGCATCGGTCCTGAGCAGCCAGCCATGCAAAAAATTTGCATTTCGTGAGGGCTTTGCATTTCCAGATTAGCTTGTATGCTGCAAAGCGGGTTCCACCGATGAAGAAAGCATTGTAGGCAAACTTAGTGGAGTACCCGTTCGAGGGATTTAGTTTCCAAATAAGCTGATGCGGTTTGTGGTTAGATGGAGATAGAACTGATCTTGTGCCAAAAGGGTCAAGAATTCGGCAATTCCTTGGACCGATATGGCTCCTTGGATTCCATGGACCTAAGAATTGGACGCCAGCCCCTCAATGACCGTAGTGTTCTTCTTGATATTGCTGTGAACAAGTTTGGTAATGGTTGGAGCTATGTCTTCGACTGATTGGCATTCAATCCAATTGTTTAGCAAAAATAAGGTTCGGCTGCCATCTCCAAGACGCACTTCAGTGGCTACTTTGAACATTGCATGAACAGTCGGTTTGTGGAAAGCTTGTAGGCTGGCCCACGTGTGCGATTGTTCAGTTTTTTGCCTCCATAACCAACGCAGACGAAGCACATAGCCCATTGTCTTGAGGTCTAGGATTCCCAGGCCTCCGAGCGACATGGTCTGCAAACCGTTTTCCATGCCACTAGGCAGTTTCCTCCCATGACAGCCTCAGAGCACTTCTAGAGCTCCATCACGCTGGGGCTGGGCTGGGTTGGGTCCGGGATTGCGCGTCGTGGCGAGGAGGTTTGTTTGAGATCGAAGCCGGGAAGGGAAGGGAAGGGGTGGAAGAGGCGGCGAGAAATGATGAAATGAACGTGGCGGAGACTTAAATGGAAGGATGGGCTGTGATCAACTCGGCTTCTGGCTTATTTTTCACTATTCATAAATTTCGTCTTTTTCTGAACTTTTGGTTTTTTGTTGAGCTTTTTTGCCGGTTCTTTTTTCCCCCGTATTTTTTTGTATTATACGTAATGGGCTAACATATTTTTTATATTTTTAGATTTTTTAAATTTAATTATGCGAAATAAACCTCTGTCAGCTACAGTGCTTTTTTCAGCCAGCTACAGTGTTTTTAGCCATAAGCCATGAGCTTTTAAGCCGAGTTGATCACCACCTAGAATTGCTGCCATTGCTGGGTTGGGCTCCGAATTTGCCAGATCATAATCGGATTTTGTTTTTGTTTTTTTTTGAAAAAGAGAAGACAATTAGGCAAATGACTCCTAGCTCTTGCGGCTCTCTAGTCAAACAGGAGGGCAGTCTGGCTACCAATGGGCCGGACAGAAGCGAGTCAAGTCGATCAACTATTCACGATGGGCTCATTGTATTTTTGGTTGGGCCCAAACTGATTTTTTTTTGTTGCAAACCGACTCAAACTTCTATTTTAGTTCGAAATCGGTATGTCCTTTTTATTTTCGAAGAAAAAACATTAGGATTAGAATTCCAAGACTTGCAAAACTCCCCATCCCTCCAATGTACATGCCGCAGACACGTCCATAAAACGCCAAATTTTGCAACACACTTGCGTGTACCATAATTCACTCCAGCTCCCTATCAACCACACGACAAATGCATCCCAAAAAATCCCAATCATCCAATGAATCCATCCAAAAGAAAAAAAGAAATCAAAAGATAAAAATCGAAGATTTTTCTCCTCGCCTTCCTTAAGCCCAAGCAAAAACCCGCAAAAAAGCCCAGAAGCCGAAAGAAAGCCTAATCGCAAAGAACTACGCGGCCACGTTGTTGGTGCCCCCCTCCTCCTCGAATCCACAAACCCCAGACGCCGGCAAGCTGGACACCTACGCCATGGAGCGGGTGGCGCTGCTCCGCACCTCCGGCCGCCGCCTCCTCCACCGCTGCCGCAAGCCCAGGCCCTTCGTGCCCACTGTCTCGTCCGCACCGTACCGGCCGTCCTCCTCGTCATTCTCGTCGCGTAACTACTCGGCTCAACCCGGCGGCGCGCGCCTTCTGGCCGCGGCCGGGCAGCTGCACTGCGCTGGGCGGTACTGGTCGCCCGCCGCGCCCCGCCTCGCGCGGCGCCTGTCCGCCCCCGCCGTCTCCACCTCGCCCTCCCCTGTGCCGCATGGTGAGGACTGCTTTTGCCCGTACTCATCTATATCCGGAAGAGCTAGCCTTATGTACTGTTTTACTTGCAATTTCCGCCCCGGGGGGGGGGGGGGCAATATCTCATTGTGTTAAGTCTCAGAGGCCGGCTTTTATCATCAAAAGTCTGCATCTAGTATGTTGTTTCGCTCATGAAATTTTAATGGATAGCTGAGCATATACTACTTGAAAAAAGAATCAACCATTCAAAAACAACCTTTTGTTATTCGAGTAACATCTGTGACACTTATAAGTTGCAGCTTGAGAATGAATGTTTGACCTATTTCTTTCTGACATAAGCAGATACAGATGATGTCCATGAGTATGCTGCAAAGCTAGGATTTGAAAAGGTATCCGAACAGATCATAGATGAGTGCAAATCAACTGCTGTTCTTTACAAGCACAAGAAGACAGGCGCAGAGGTGATGTCTGTGTCAAACGACGATGAGAATAAAGTGTTCGGCATTGTTTTCCGTACCCCTCCGTAAGTGCATTTAGTCCTTGTTTGTTTGTATTGGTGATGGTAGACTAGTATTGTTTGCCCCCTTTGGCATAGGATTATCAAGCAAAAAATGAAGTAGTGAGACCAATTCACACATTGAGAAAGAAGTAAAGAACAAATCGTTGCATGCCATGTACTCATGTAAGCCTATTGTTGCTTGTTCTCTTAAGATGTATCCTTTTATTACCAGGAAAAATTCCACTGGCATACCTCACATCCTTGAACATAGTGTTCTCTGTGGATCAAGAAAATACCCTTTGAAAGAGCCATTTGTTGAGCTCTTAAAGGGCAGTTTGCACACTTTCCTGAATGCGTTCACCTATCCGGATCGGACATGTTATCCAGTTGCATCAACAAACACCAAGGTGATACCTAATAGTCACAAATTTGCTTCAGTTATTTGCTCTGCGACTCTTTTTGTAGCATTATCACCATTCATGTTGTTGTTTTGCAGGATTTCTATAACTTGGTAGATGTATACCTTGATGCTGTCTTTTTCCCTCGATGTGTTGAGGAATTCCAAACGTTTCAACAAGAAGGTTGGCATTATGAGCTTGACAATCCTGAAGAAGAGATATCCTACAAAGGTTTCAGTACTCATTCTAATGGAGCAAGCACATTTATATGTGAGCTAGGCGTGTCCCTCAAAAAGTATCTGAATGCAATCCTTTTTAACATGTAAATGTAGGTGTTGTCTTCAATGAGATGAAAGGAGTTTACTCTCAACCTGATAACATAATGGGCCGTGTATCTCAACAGGTAAACTATTTGTTCCATTTCAGTTTTTCAATCTTTGGGGTTTGAGTTCATCGGGAGATTGTGATATGTGTCTTACCAGCCTTTGCATGATAGTGTCCTGGGATCTCCTTGTTGATATCCTAGCATGATCATAACCTTGTCAAAACATCTATTGCTGATATTGAACTTTTACCCTATAAATTAGTTGAGTCTCGGTTGATCCTCTATATGGTTATTATCAATTATGAGTCTAGGACTAAATCCAGACTTATTGATTGAAACTGTGGTGCCTTTTCTAATGAACTGCTCACCTAAGCATTGATATGCACCAGGGTCCAGGCTGTTGCATTTCTGCCTGTATTCATTCTGCTTTCTGGTTTAAACTGGATTTATTTAGACTTCAATACATTAGCAAGATGTAGTTTCAATTATGTTTAGTTTATGCTTCTTTCATAGATGTTTCCTGTTTTATTAATTTGTGATAATAGTCCTATCCTTGAATACCCCTTTGTACTGTTATCAGATTCCAAAGGCAAAATTTCATAGTTTCTCTTGTTATGATTTTAGATGCCAATTGCTACAAGTATAAGTGTATTAACAATTTTGAACTTTCTGCAGGCACTTTTCCCTGAGAACACATATGGTGTGGATAGTGGTGGAGACCCAAATGAAATCCCAAAGCTTACTTTTGAAGAATTTAAGGTTTTGTAGAAGATATTACTCTCAATCTAAATTTGGTATCTTCATTGATTGATATTTATTGCTCTATATGCCCTACACCTGCAAGGTTACATGATGTCTTTTGCCTTTTAGCTGTAAACTATCATGGGTGATGAAGGGCCTTTTCCTTTTCTACAAGTCAATGTTTCAAGGAATAAGTTAGTAGTTTTCTTATTGGAAATTATAAAGATGAATTGCTTCTAGGACCATTGAATCATGTTTTCTATATTTTGGAGTACCAATAAGCTAACATTGGTTGATTAGTTTGTTTGGATTTAAATCCCAACTTTTTCTTGTGTCTTATGTTCAGGAGTTCCACAGTAAGTATTATCATCCAAGCAATGCTAGGATCTGGTTCTATGGTGACGATGACCCAAAAGAGCGACTACGCATTCTAAGTGGTAACGCTTCCATCTATTAGTAGTTAGTCATGCTTATTCACAAGTTTGTTTTTCAACCACCTTTTCGTGTTGTTCCTTGTTTCCCTTTTTGGACGCTCTTAATTTTTTTTCTGCTCATGTCCCTCTTCTTCTGTAGAGTACCTTGACCAGTTTGAAGCCAGCCCTGCGCCTAATGAATCAAAGGTTTGGCCACAGAGGCTATTCAAAGAACCTGTGCGAATCGTAGAGAAATATCCTGCTGGTCAAGAAGGTGATTTGAAAAAGAAATATATGGTGTGCATTAATTGGCTGTTGTCAGAGGAGCCACTAGACGTAGAAACTGAGCTTACACTTGGTTTCCTGGATCACCTTTTGCTTGGGACTCCTGCTTCCCCACTTAGAAGGATTCTTCTTGAAAGTGGTTTAGGAGATGCTATTGTGGGAGGTGGTGTTGAGGATGAGCTCCTTCAACCGCAATTTAGTATAGGCTTGAAGGGTGTATCCGAGGATAACATTCAAAAAGTTGAAGAGCTGGTTATGCAAACTTTGAAGAATTTGGCAGAGGAAGGGTTTGCATCAGATGCAGTGGAGGCATCTATGAACACAATTGAATTTGCTCTGAGGGAGAACAACACAGGATCATTCCCTCGTGGCTTGTCACTGATGCTTCGTTCTATTGTATGAACACCTGAATCCATTTTTTTTAAGAAAAAGATATGTTTAGACATATTCATGTATTGTCTTCGTTGCAGGGCAAATGGATTTATGACATGGACCCTTTTGAGCCTCTGAAATATGAACGCCCATTGCAGAAATTGAAAGCACGCATTGCTGAGGAAGGATCCAAAGCAGTATTCTCACCACTCATTGAGAAATTTATATTGAAGAATGTGCATCGTGTCACAGTTGAAATGCAGGTCTACATAGAACTCACCTCAGAATTTTTACATTGTTTTTGTTAATGTCTCAGACATACTTAAAATTTGAACCTTTGTTGTGCAGCCTGATCCTGAGAAAGCCTCACGGGACGAAGCTGCTGAGAAAGAAATTCTAAAACAAGTGAAATCTAGCATGACTCATGAGGATCTTGCAGAGTTGGCACGCGCTACGAAGGAGCTAAAGGATAAACAAGAAACTCCAGACCCTCCAGAAGCTCTCAAAGCTGTCCCTAGCCTGTCATTGCAAGATATCCCTAAAAAGCCTATTCATGTACCAATAGAGGTAATTCTTTGTCTTGCATTTATGCCATATTTGGCCCATGGGCTGCATTTTTTTACCTCAGTTAAAGCTCCCAGGCCAGGTTGGCTCAAAATTCTGGCTCCAGCATTGCTTTAAAAAATGCTGAAGCCTAGTTCAATATGAAAGTTTGATCATCCTTAATTCTTTGTTTTCCAAGTGCTGATTGCTGAAGAAACTAGAGGTCTGCCTGACTTAGCTCTAAGTTCAATGAAAAGTGGTCCCTTTTGGCTTAGCCTAGTTTAGCGGTTCGCTGTTGGAATTTGTACCTATTGAGTTCGGTGCTGTGGTGCTTTCTTACAAAAAAATCATTGGTGAGCAGCCGAGCGTTTTGAATACTGGTCAGAACTGATTCCACTGTAGTATAACCAACAAAAGTGATCTAGGAGTTAATATGTATGTGACATTGTGATGTGAATCTTCCCGATTCCCAACCTTTCCCAAACTGTTTTGCTCACCTGAAAGAGTAAATTTGACTAGGCGTTGAGATAAATTCTCTTTTGCTCAGCTAGGCTAATTTGCCTAATTTACCGACAAAAGCTAACTCTGGCAGTTATACCAAGTAACCTCCTTAGTCCTTACCCTGCAAGTTAATATTAATTGCCTAGCTGGGCAAGAGACCCAAACAGGCAAACAGCCTCTAATTTGTCGTGCATATTGGTCAGAAATTACATGTTTTTCTATTCCTAAGCCAAGTTATCAATATAAAATTCTACATTTTTATGAGAAGCTAGGCCTTACATCCATACATCGTAAGAGCTTCAACTTTCTCATATAGACTGCAATTTTCCAGTTTCTCAATCCTAGAATAGGATCTGGAGTTTGGCCAAACTAGGTGTTAATATATGGAAAAACTCCTTTCAAAAAGTATATGGGAAGGTTTGACAGTGTTAGAAGTATGAACTATTTATTAGGAGATACTGCTTCACTTTACTGTTTTAGTTAGACTAGAGAATATAATGTTCATACTGCACATGTTATATGTAGGTGGGAGAGCTAAATGGTGTCATGGTTTTGCAACATGATCTATTCACCAATGATGTTGTCTACTCTGAAGTTGTATTTGATATGAGTTCAATGAAGAAAGAACATCTACAATTGTTGCCGCTGTTCTGGTGAGCCGGTTGATCAATACATTATTGTTGATTTATCATGAAGTATTGAAGATATTTTGCTTCTCTATGCTTTCATATACAATATGGTATTTGAACTTTGTGTGTGTTCCAGCCAATCCTTACTGGAGATGGGCACAAAAGACATGGACTTTGTGCAGCTTAATCAATTAATTGGTAGAAAAACTGGAGGCATATCAGTTTACCCATTCACATCTTCAATAAGGGGAAAAGAAGATCCTCTTACTCGCATCATTGTTCGGGGAAAGGCAATGGCAACGCGAGTAGAAGATTTGTTTAATCTGGTACGCTTGCGATCTTTGTTTGTGTAGACCATAGTGACAAAGGCAATGACAGGGTGCAGAAGACATGCTTAGTCTGTTTAATTTACATCTCTCTTTATGACAATTGCCCTAGTCACGTAATTGTTGATCTTGTATGTGCATTATGAAAATAAATCCTTGTTCTGTTCTTTCAGATTTACTGCATTCTTCAGGATGTTCAGTTCACTGAACAACAGAGGTTCAAGCAGTTTGTTTCTCAAAGTAAAGCAAGAATGGAGGTACTAAACTAATATCTTTGTGATGTAGACTGGCATATGCATGCATGTAATGTGGTTATCTAAAGCTTTGTCCAACACAGAATCGATTGAGGGGCAGTGGCCATGGTATAGCTGCTGCTAGAATGGATGCTAAGTTAAATGCAGCTGGATGGATTGCTGAACAAATGGGTGGTGCTAGGTAAGATTCTTTATGGTATATACATTTGCAGATTGCTAAGACAGCTGGCTTTTGAAATGACATATATGATTCTATGGAGTAGTCTACTGTAGCTTACATTTATGATACAATGTCTTGCTTTGGTTGCTTATTTGTAATTGTTTTTACTTTCTTTTTTTTCGTGAAGGAATAGGCTTCTTGTGTTTTTAGCAGCCATTTGTAACAAATATGTCAACATCTCCACTAGTAGCTATTATTTTTCTCAACAGGACTTTTTTGTTTTAGAGTGTACATTTCTCGCTACTTACAAATCTATATGTGACACTATCACATTTGTTGGTATTGAAATATTGATTTATCTGTTGCTATTGCCAGTTATCTTGAGTATTTACGTGACCTGGAAACAAAAATTGATCAAGAATGGGACAAAATATCTACTTCACTTGAGGAAATGAGGAAGTCTTTATTTGCTAAGGAAGGTTGCTTGATAAACATAACAAGTGACTCGAAAAATCTTGAAAAATCTACCCAACATATTGCCAAATTTCTTGATTCACTGCCAAGTGCTCCATCCCTTGGAAGTGATCCATGGCTCACTCGACTGCCTTCTGTTAACGAAGCCATTGTTGTCCCCACTCAGGTACTGTCTGGCATTAGCTTTGAACAGTCTTTTGGAAATGACTACTCGTTGGCATACTGAATTGTGAATGTCAATTATCTGTTGTCTGAAGGTTAATTATGTTGGAAAAGCTGGAAACCTATACCAAAGTGGATACCAGCTCAATGGAAGTGCCTATGTCATCTCCAAGCACATAAGCAATACGTGGTTATGGGACCGTGTTCGAGTTAGTGGTGGTGCATATGGAGGGTTTTGCGATTTTGACACTCATTCAGGTACTTTGATCTTATGCCTATTTCTTGCCCTTTTTTGATAGCTGGTAAAATTAGAGTAACAGTTGGCTCCAGTTCCCATCCATTTTGTTATAATGAAGCACCAGGTGTCACTTTCTGCTGCTTAATTATTCACATTATGCTAAATATCAATTCCTTTTGCAGGAGTGCTCTCCTATTTGTCATACCGTGATCCAAACTTACTGAAAACACTAGAGGTCTATGATGAGACAGCAAAGTTTCTCAGAGAGCTAGAAATGGATGATGATGCTCTCACTAAAGCTATTATTGGCACCATAGGTGATGTTGATGCCTACCAGCTACCAGATGCTAAAGGTTACAGCAGGTACATAATCCTCTTTCTATTCTGCATAGTTCACAGTAACATCAGCGCAACTGAGCCACAAATTCATTAGTATGTCTGTCATTGGCTGTTTTAACCAATACCTGTAAATTGATGTGCGCTAAACTGCTAGTACTGGGGGTTCTGTAAACCAGTGGCTTATTGCTGGTTGCTATATTGGCTGGGGTTAGTATCCATGTAGATATCACTATTCTAGTTTAATATGCAACGATGAATCTTTCTGATGCATTTTCTTACGGATTAATTGTATCTTGTGGAGATTCCAAATGTTGTTTCCAACCCAGTATAGTCTGACTTGGATATGGTGTGACTGCAAACACATAAGACAAAAAAAAATTGCTCTTATGCACATTGTATCATAGCACAGAAAGAATACATGACCACTAAACATGGATTTTTGCCTTTTTTCAGTCTAATGCGATATTTACTGGGCATCACGGAGGAGGAACGCCAGCAAAGGCGTGAAGAGATACTATCAACCAGGTAAGAAAACCCATGGTCCAAATTTCATCTGTACCTACCACCTCGATGTTTTTACACAAAAAATCGCTGATTGTGTTGGTTTTCATGCGGCAGTCTGAAGGATTTCAAGGAGTTTGCTGATGCCGTCGAAACCATCAACGAGAAAGGGGTTGTGGTTGCCGTTGCATCACCTGAGGACGTCGAAGCTGCAAACAAGGAAAGGACGGTATTTCCAGACATAAAGAGGTGCTTGTGAGGGTCCATCCATTTCTGCCTTTGCAGGATTTAGTCTGGACCTGCACTGAGCACAGAGGTTTTTCGACCTTTGCTTAACTGATGAATGGTGAGAATGACGCTGTAACGTCAACTTACATGGCGAGAGCACCGCTCTCCGTGACTGTAGCCCAATTATGATTTTTTTTTTCTCCACACATTTTTGGGGGCAATAACTAGTTCAGGGTGTTGAGCGAAGCACATTAGTGTATTCTAGACTTTTTTAAGTGCTTCATGCCCCTCTGTAAGCCTAGTGCTCAGACGAGTAAGATGTACGCAAAGTTACTGACAGAAGATAAAGAAGATGCGATGATATTGGCTCAAATTATTGCTCGAGATTTCAATATTTGGTACACGAAAGATACCGAACTGTTTTCACGAGGAGTCGACGAAGTCGTACGAGGGAGTCGCGTCACTAGTGTAGCAACTAGAGCTTATCACAACAAGCTTCCTTTCTTGGCATCCCTTATCTGGTTAAAATTTAGCATCCCTTTAAATCTGGTTAAAATTTAGCATCCCCGAGCTACCAAATAGCCTTCACGTGTGCAGTTGCGGCCATTGCAATAGGAACAGGTGTCACATGTACTAAGGAGGAGATTAGAATGAGAGCAAATGAGAAATGATGCATTACATTCAGATCAACAACATTGGCTGACGAGTGGGGCCGACAAAAGAGTGTGAGTGGGTTGGGTGTGTGGTGGAGTGAGTCCATGAACCATGTGTCCACTGTATCTTGGACAAGGTTACTAAGAGCAATTCCAGCAGGGCCTCTACTTGAGTCCTCATCCTACTTTTGAAGGCCAAGGAGCAAAAAACTCACTCCAGCAGGGCCCTACTTGAGCCCTCAAAAGTAGGGGGGCCCTCAAATCTCCCCCTCGAGCCCTCATTCCTGGGGTGAGGAGGGAGTCCCTACTTTTGAGGGCTTAAGTAGGGGCCCTGCTGGAGTGAGTTTTTTTGCCCCTCGGCCCTCAAAAGTAGGATGATGGTGGGTCCTATGTGTCATCCCCTCTAAGAATGAATTTGAGGGTCCTGTTTTGAGGGCTCCTGCTGAAGTGTAGCTCAAAAAACAGAGCCCTCAAAAATAGGGAGAGCCCTCAAATAAAAAGTAGAGACCCTGTTTTGAAGGTTACTGTTGGAGTTGCTCTAAATCACCCAGATCCTATTACCTGAAGACCATCGAATGAATGAATGAACTCTGAAATTCCAAATCTGATCTTCCGTTCTCTCATCCCCTTCTCTGATTCCTCGTCCCCATATCCCCAAATTATCCCAAATTCTAGTACTGATTTGTGAGATTTCTATCCCTCGCGTGATCGGGTCGTGACAACAGCGTGCGTAATGCATTAACTGGAGCAATCGACTTCATAATGCATTTAATCATGTCATAATGCATATTTGTTTTACTGCAACTCCACGGCAGTAGTTGATTATACTAATCAGTATCTACACCTGGGTGATTAACCAAAATCGAAACAAAGGAAACTAGTCCTGCAGCGATGGAGAAGACGTATCTCATCTCCGGCTCTGCTGCTGCTGCTGCGCCTGGTGCTGCTGCTTGCTCAGCTGCGCGGACGCGATGGCCAGCATCGACCTCACCTTCGCCACGGCCGCCGCCTTCTCCGGCGGGCAGCTCGCCAGCGCCAACCGCAGCGACCGCACGGCCGCGTCCGCCTGCCCGGCCCCGAGCGCCGCGCACGCCGCCCGGTACGCCTCGTCCGCGACCCTCGCGTCGTAGCACGCGGCGGGAGCCCGCGCGGCGGAGGCCTCCCCTTCCTCCTCCCGCTCCTCGCCCTTGTGCGGAGGCTGCTGCGGCCGCGAGGATGCGGAGGCGGAGGGGTCGAGGAGGGCGCAGGCGCGGGCGTACTCGGTGGATGCGATGGCGGCGTCGATCTGGGACATGAGGGACTCGGGCGTCGACGGGAAGCTGCGGATCGCGTCGAACGGGCTCCAGCCTCGTCGCCCACCGCCGCCTCCGCCCGACATGGCTGGTGCAGCGATGCGGAACAGTGGGTAGCGATGCGAGGTGGAGGAAGAAGAGCCAGCCTCGGTTAGTTGAGGAACCGACCGCGATACCGCATGTCCGCATTGGTGTGTGGCCCCGAAGTCCTAGCCGTCTATACTGCTCTTAGCGGAGCAGTTCACTATGTGTAACTTAAGGCCTTGTTTAAAAAGCAAAAATTACATAGAATTTTCGTAGAAAACAGTTTAATTTTTATCGAAATTAAAAAAAATCTCAAGTTCCAAACGAGAGTTATGCCATAATTCAGAAGCGGAACTCAGAAGCAGAGCTTATGGATCTTTAGGGAGAGCTCGAGATAAAAAATGACCAATGTGATGAGCTCATGATTCAAACGGATTAAACAGGGTGGGTTCTTAATTGGGTTGGTCTTAGATAGATGGAAATGGGTTGGAAGAGTGAACGGGTTGAGTTGGGTTACCTCATAAGAATGATTGGATTGGGTTGGGGTAGGTTTAGAAATTTCGGGTTAAGATCGGGTTATAAATGGGTTCAACCCGTAGCGTGGCCTAACGAGGTATCACTTGAATTGTCCATAGGCTTGGACTACCATACTTGGTTATAACTTTCTATAAAAGCATATGAGAGTTACATATGCATATATACTTGATAATTTGCACAGAATAGCTCTATACACACAGAATCATTTGCAATAAATTTCAATCGATTTCATAAAACTTTTGTAGTATGAACACGATGTTAAAATTTCAAATACCGAAGTTTTACGAAAACTTACTATAAAAGCATATGGGGCCACGTGTACATCTAACCCTGTCAATCTGCATAGAGTAGCCCCCTACACACAGAATCATCTCTAATAAATTTTAATTGATTTCGAGAAACTTTTATGGTGCGAACGCAAAATCGAATTCTAAATACCGAAGTTTTACGAAAATCTCCTATAAAAAACATGTAGAACTCACGTGTACGCCTGGCCCTGTCAATTTACATAGAGTAGCTTTCCTTCACGCAGAATCATTTGCAACAAATTTCAATCAATTTCGTAAAACTTTTGCAGT
Source organism: Dendrocalamus latiflorus (assembly GCA_017311315.1). Lineage (NCBI taxonomy): Eukaryota > Viridiplantae > Streptophyta > Magnoliopsida > Poales > Poaceae > Dendrocalamus > Dendrocalamus latiflorus. The sequence goes on from CM029610.1 coordinate 46,286,548, forward strand.
GTGAACGCGAGGTTAAAATTTGAAATACCGAAGTTTTACAAAATCTTTCTATAAAAGTATGTAGGGCTCATGCGTGCACCCAGCCCTACCAATTTGCATAAAGTATCTCCCCTTATACGCAGAATCATCTCCAATAATTTTTAATTGATTTCGAGAAACTTTTATGGTGTGAACGCAAGGTTGAAATTCAAAATACCGAAGTTTTACAAAAACTTCCTATAAAAGCATGGGGTCACGTGTGCGTCTAGGCTTGTCGATTTGCACAGAGTAGCTCCCCTACACACAGAATCATTTGCAATAAGTTTCAATCGATTTCGTAAAAATTTTATAATGTGAACGCAATGTTAAAATTCCAAATACCAAAGTTTTACAAATAAGTGGGTTAGAAAATAGATTGAACCCATGTGTTCGAGTTGGGTTGGATTTAAGTGGAAGATAATTTGAGTTGGGCTTAAATAGAAAGTGGTTGGGTTAGGTGAGGTTATGAAAAATCTTTTGTGGGTTAGGTTGGAGTGGGAAGTTGACTTTGTCTAATATGAGTTGGATTGGTTTTGGATTGGGTTTAAACCCGTTACCAGGCCTTAGCCAAATTCCGAATCCAAGAGGCAAGTCAAGAGCCCATTTTGTTGTACATAACACAGTGCTACATTACTACGTTGCTAATTCAAAACCAGATATATACGCAGAGTACCTCGTTGCTAGGCGACACTGCTGTTGTCCCCCAAGTCGCGCAGCCGCCACACAATCTCATACGAGACCTTTTGCTTCAGCTCCAGCGGCAGCTCCTTACGCCTCTTCTCCTCCCGTGCAAAAACCTTCAGCAGCTTCTTCACCTTCGGCACCCAAAATTATAGAGGATTAGATCGTGAGTTCTACGAACTAATGAACCAAAAAAAAATCAAATTTTAGAATAGGATTTTAGTTTAGTACCACCTGGACGAGCTCGACGGGCTCCGCCTCGCGGTGCAGTCGGATCGACTCCTCCACCCTCCTAATCTGCTCCTCCGTATACTGCACCACTTCGCCACCTAAAAAAAGCTTAGAATAACAGCGAATCAGATCACATAGACCAAAGATATAAACATGATGAGAGATTCTACGCACGTTGGGGCGTGAGGGCGAAGGAGGTGGGGGAGCGTAGCACGAGCAGCGCGGCGACGAGGTTGCCGAGGCAAACGGCCATGGTGATGCGCCGGTATGAGCACCACCTCATCATCGTGCGGCCTTCGAACGATACCGCCCTCGCTGTGCCCCTCGCCATGGTGCCGCCACCGCTACCGACGCAGCATTGCGATCCCCCGCAGCCTCCGATACACGATGCACGAAATCTACTGTCCAGGGAGTCTATATGACGTCGCTGTCGTGCAACGACTCGAACTCGTTGTGCCACAGCAAGTAGCACCTCGACGGTTTGCTCTTCGCTCACCGCAGATGGGCAGCAGTCCATTGCATGCCCATAGTGGGCCCGTCTATCAAGTCATCGGCGAACTCGCCGAACGGGTGCACTGGCATCACGATCATCGGATGTCCGACAGGGAAGTGCTCCCAACTCCACAGCTGCAATAGCACGTAGCAGATGGCCAGATTGGGGTACCAACAGTGGTGCGTTGGCAAGCGTCACATAACCTCCGATATGTGGCGCATAGAACCGCTGATCCCGAGCTGTACCGAGGCATCACTCCGAACTTTGCGTCCACCAAAGACTCTGCGAGGCCAATGAATTTTGCGTTACAAATATCATCGTGTGTGGGTGGAAACATGCTCCAACCAAAAAGCTGGATAAGGAACATGACGAGGTGCTTCCTGATGACCTCTGGTGTTGCAACCTGCGGGCACACACTTAAATTGTTAAGCCACGTGCGGGGAACACCATGTGCACTCTTCGGGATAGGTCAACCAAACCGGTCCGTCAGCCTCTTCTTCGAGTCGGCTGGTACAGGGACTGGAACAAGTGCGTCGCCTCCAAGAGGGAGACCCGTGAAGAACGCGATGTCCTTCAAAGTAACTGTCATCTCACCCCAACAAAAGTAGAATGTGTGTGTATCGGGCCTCCACCTGTCCACCAGTGCCACGAGAAGGCTGCCGTCGATGGTGAACTCATGCCTGGTGGAGACCAGCCTCACAAAGGGCAACAAGCCTGTGGCCCACAGGGTTAGGACGTAGCGCTCGTCCAGCACCCACGGATCCCTCCCCCCAGCCTGAACAGCAAAGGGCTAGTAGCGTCACCCGTCATCCATGTGTGGCAACAGTGTTTCTCATCGTACGAATGTTCCAGAAGCTCTAGTAAAGCCATACCTACTAGTACATACGACAGACGAAATATTAGTGCGGATATTAATAATTACTTCATAATACAAATTACATTAATTATGACTAACTAAATAACAGTAAATATGACTACGTAAATAACGTCGAAAGCATGCTATAAAAAATTACTTGTCTTTCGGGGGAATTAATCAGCACTGCCGCGTCATCAATGATTTATGCACTGCATTCTCCAAATATTTAGGTACGCACTATTAGTTTTGATAGTACCTTGCAACAAATGGGACAGACGGAATATTACTGCGAATATTTATAATGATAACAACATACTACAAGTAAGTGATTACATGCGTGCGTGAATACTTTACTACTTACCAATAATTTGATTACTCATCCAAAAAAGACGAGCCATTCATTACCATCGTTCTTAGCACTAACTCATTACTTATCCTGAACTAATAAATTATAGGTACCGTATGTACACAATAATAGTATAAACTATGTCTAAATTACTACAGCATACTTACTTCGTAATACAAACTACATTAATCATGACTAACTAAATAATACTAATTGACTACGATTACGGGAATAACGTAAAAATACAATAAAAAATTACCTATCTTTGCAGAGAAGAAATCAGTATTGCTAATTTTGAGCCAGCACTTGCTTCTCGAACTAATGAGCAACGACCGCGACAATGACCTTCTGCGATGAGCGACTAGAACACTGCATTCTCAACCTAATGGGCTACGCACTCGCCAGAGGTGCATATTTATGCCCGAGCAAAAGAATCCATTATCACTACCAGCGCTTCGGGTGAGGGGGGACGACAACATAAGAATGACAAATGTGCAAACGATGGAGCGGGCGAGGGGGAACGACACTCAAATAATGACATTAGTGTGAACGATTGCCACAAATTGCCCAACACATGGCACTTCAAAATAAGCGTTATGATCGTTAAATTCATGGTTAAGTTAATACGAACAAACATGACTAATTCGGACCGCATAAAATTCCCAAAAATTACATAATAACTATTACTGCATTAGGAGGTTCCACATAAAAGTTCGTAATTTTTTGAGCTCGTTTGCTATATGTAACAACTCATAAAAATATCAAAATTGTATGATTTTTTAGCAACATTTGCCATAGATAAATTCCCCAAATATTACGCTGTGAGGAAGGTTGTGTCTAGAGACTGTACATAAATTTTTTTAATTTTTTGAGCTCATTTCATATATTTAAAAATTCAAACAAACACTAAACGAAAAAAATTAGTCAGGTAATTAGGGCAGCAGGCTGCCTGCCGTCCAGCCACCTAGGTGGTGGGCACTTGCCGCTGGCGGCAGCACCACATATCACCTCACAGGCATTGCCACCCGGTCGCCGGATGACAAAAACGATATTTTTGTCAATACGGTGGGCATGCTGCTATTTTTGTAAATACGGTGCGAAACAGTGCCAAAAGTGACTCTGATTCTGACTGGGTAGGGAGTATTTGTTAACGTGGAGGCCAGTGAGCTATTACACTGGATAAAGCCACCCCTGTGGCTTTAGATTCTTACTTTTTTTATCTTTCAATTATTTAAATTAAAAGCCACTTGTAACATATCGTTTCTAATTTTAGCTTATTTTAGTTTTCTGGTTTTCTTGCCTTTTCTTTTTTCCTTATTTATTTGCATTAACTGTGACGATATAATGGTTTGTTTAGTTTTTTATTTTTTTCTCAGAAAAAACTAACCAATACTCTCTACCCGGTCGCTAGTTAGAGCACAACCTAATTAGTTAAAAGCCACAGCCAGAATCTTAAGCCAAAAGCTAGTTAGAGCACCACCTAATTAGTGTAATCTTTTTTCTTAGTGATTACATAGCTTAATTTAATCATAAGCAAATATGATTAATGAATATAATCAGTGCATAGGTGTGTTCTGTGTTGCACATCACTACATTCCAACTATTTTAAATGTTCATTGGTTCAGTTGGTCATGTTCCTCTAGGACGAAAATTCCATCCGAAACATAGCCTTGGCTCGTGAAACAACCTCAAAATTCAAAAGCTTTTGAATTTTTGCTTGAATTCCTAGTTCCATCTCAAATTTTGGCAATACTCCTTGGAAGTCCACCTTCCCTTCTTTGTTCCCCACCTTCTCCAACCGCTGGCGCCTCTGGGAAAGCCGCCTTCGCCACCGCCTCCCTATTCCCCATTACACATGGCCGCTCGCCCAAGCTCTAATTTACGACGACACTCGCTCTGTGTGTTTACTCCTCCCCTGCCGATGCTGGTGACATGGCCCTACCCTCCAGTGGCTCACCCTCTGCCAGCTTCGCTTCCTTCCTTCCTTCGCTTGGCGCGCTCGGTTGACCTTTGTTCACTCTCGTCGCAGCTCACCACCTTTCCCGCCCGACGTGCACACTCCTGCTTTACCGTTTGCATTTACGCTCACCAACTCTTGTAGAGATGTCAGTGCCACCTTCCCTGCTCTCCCTCACCCAGGCAGAGCTCTCACCGCCTCTCCCCTTCATGCGCCAGAGCCACCTGAACCCTACCACTGGTCCCACCGCCTCAATTCATCTTTAAAATCCAATTGCCATTACAAAGAGCCCCGTACCACTCCCATCTTCACACTAGAACCACCCAATTAAACTCCCGTTCACCTCAGTGCCGCTGCCGACCTCCTCTGAGCCCGGTGAGCCCTAAATTCATTCTTCGTCATCTCTCGACTAAAACTTGATTGCATTTGCTAACAAAGTCTTCTTTGCTTCTTGATCACTTTGGTGAACTTGCTCGAGCATGAGCATTTCTCAAGTGCTCTGTCCATGGAGGTCACCGCCAGCCTCTGCACCCTCATGGTGGACAGCCCAATTGAGCTTTTCCCGACCCAAACCAGTGCCACCACCGTGAACCCTATGCCCCACAAATAGCCAAACCACTCTCAACCTCACCGAAGAACCACCAAGAAACCCTAGCACCGCCGTGGAGCTACGAACCTTCTTTCCTGCCGCCAGCCACTACCATCCATCTCCTTGCTCTCCAAAACCCCAAAACGAAACCACCACCATGCCAGGAACCCTTCCATACCCCTATCGCCTGTCGGAGAACCTCGTTGGTGTCGTATTTCCAAGCTCATCGCCTCTCTGTTTTCCACCGAAGAAGATGGCCAGATGTAGACGAAAGGGGTAGCGTGGCCAAATCTTGGGCGCCCGCATGTCTCCCATCGAGCACCAGAGGGCACGCGCACTGGGCGTTCTTAGCCACGCGTCTTGGGCCGAATCAGCCGGCCCATTCGACTGTGCCAGTTTGAATCTGAGCGAGCCATGCACTATTCATTCCAGGCCAGCCCAATACTATTTGCTACTATAGCAAACACTATTCACCAAAACTAAAATACAAAAATACCTCTTTTCGATCATCGTGATGCTTCGAACCCATTTTTGGCCTCCATTTCATCAATCTGAGTTCCAATAAAATCCAAACCAACTCTATTTGGTTTTTATTGCATTTTATTTATTTTCATTTTAATTTCTTTTCCTAGCTTGATTAGACTCAAGCTCGAGCTCACATTATTTTATGTGTTTGTGTTAGTTCCTGAGCTTTCCGAGGCGACCGTGCAAGGACCGGGACCGGGCAACGAAGTATATGAGATAGTAGAGTTCGCAGAGCAGCAAGGCAAGTTATAAGTTTTTGATCATATTGAATCCTATGAAATTTAAAGTATTTAATCACAGTAATTGCATTAATGTTATTTACAAAATGTTATTTAATTAAAATAAATATTTAGAATGATATGCTAATTAGTTATGTCTTACCACTGAAAAATGCCCTGTTTAATTTGAGGCCATATTAACCATGACAACCTTAGTAATATTTAATTATTGTATAAATAATTGTATATTAGTTCACTCAAAATTTTGTACTACTAAGTGACTTGGCATTTAACCGGTAGAATTATTAAAATAGTTCTAGGGTAAGGGGAAACGTAGAAAGCCACGAGATGGTTGGAGTCCACGACCTTACTCTTGGATGAAGGCTTGAGTAGATAGATGGTAGTGCTATCGAGCACAGAGGATCTGAGATGTGGTTGGTAGCCTCAAGTGAAAAGTAAGGGCATGAATCTTATGTTGAGTAAAGGACACAGGGATCGCTCAACCACAAATGTTGACTTGTCAACCTTGGTCTAATAGCTGCTCAACTCGATTGAATCTCTACAGGAGGCAGGAGTATGGATGTCGGGGAGTTGGTACGGAAACGGTGTAACCATACCTAATAACGGTAGATACTACTCAGGACGAGCAGAAGTGTTTAGGTTTAGCCAATAAATACCGGGTCTAAGTGGGGATCTACTGGGTATAGTCTATATAAAGATTGAGCAGTGAAAACATTATTTTCTCAACTCAGTCACACGCAAGCTGAAGTGTGCCTATCGCGTGACATTGAGAGTCTAAAAATTTTTGTGGGTAAAGCTAGATAACTTTACAAAGTGAAATAAATGGTATTCAAATATGTTATACTTTTGATAAATGAAACTGTGTTTATTGGGTGATTCCAACAGCGAGGTATAGGTAGATTTTAATATGTTTTACTTTGAGTAAGTTGAGTAATTAACTGTCAAAAGAAACCCCTTTCATCTTAAGAAGTTAATGTTCTTTGGTTTCTTGTTTAAAAGGTTTGCAAATAAAATTGCATCCACTCGAATTAATAGAACCAGTATATTCTCTTCCTTTAAATATCCCTGCAAGTAGATAAGTTATGATTTACTCTTGTAATTTGCTAGGTACAATTGTACTCATTACTTACTAAACAACAAACAAAAGATCAATGAAACTGTGATGAACAAGCTGTTGATGAAGCTTCGGACAAACCCTACTACATTGAAGACGACTGGTTTTAGGTTTTAGCCGCGCTTAAGTTTGCTTGTGGATCCTTCTTTTATATTGTAAAATAACTTGGACTTATATACCCACTGTGTCAAAAATAAGTTGTTAAATCATATTTATGGAATAAAGCTTAGCTCTTTTGTTGCAAACATGTATTGTTATGGTGCACATTCATATACAATACTCCACAACTGAATATTCTAAGTAGTTATGGAGATCACCAGCGTCTTAGAAATAGGAGCGTTACAGCTCAGAGGATGAAAGAACCTGGTATAGTAGTGTGTTTTAGGCTCGTTGGTCCTACAAAATAAGCAACATGAACAAACCTTTTCCCATTTGTTTTGTTTTTTTAGAGAAGCTTTTGTTTTGTTTTAGAGAGCGCAGCAGGAGCTAACTTTTGATTGATAACAGCCAGTTATTTCAAGCTGATGACCAATCGTGGAAAAGTGTTAGCTAAGCAAAGCGGGGTACCAAACCAACAAATGCGGCAAAACGTGCCTTTCAGCAAGCCCAGCAACCAACTCAATCATCATTCAAAATTATCAGGCCTACTTGCAACCACCCAGAGGCCTGATCACGTTGTAATCAAACACCAATAGAATATAGAGATCAAATCTAACCTGAGAATAGTAAACAACTTTTATAGATCATCGTACTAATCAACCGAGATTACAATATGAGTTTGTATTAGAGTTTGGGTTGGACCAATTTGTCCAAAAAAAAAATGAAGGATGCCTCCAGCCAGCCATTCATTGCTCACCTTTGCTCTTTAGGTCTCTAGCACTGCGTCAGTATTTCTGCGCCATCTTCCGTAATCAGTATTGTGTGCTCGAACTGTGCTGACAAGCTCCCGTCTTCTGTCACTGCCGTCCACTCATCGGACCAAATGATAGGGTTTGTGCTCCCCACGGTTAGCATGGGCTCTGATGGCACAAACAGGACGAGGAAGTATGTCAGTTTTATACGCTTCATGAAAAATCCTCAGATGATACTAGTCTCGATCATGCTATCATCTTTGCTGTATGGGTGTAATATCAGTAAAATTAAGTGTTCTAGGTTTTCTTGCCAACAAAATAACAGAGTTGAAAAAAAAGGTGGTACTCGAGGCAGAATTTCCACGAATGCAACACAAGAACATGCCCAAGTGAAATGCAATTATAAAGTACCAAAGTTAAAATAACCTCATATTATCTCTATGTATAAGCATGTGCCATTATTCACCACAAGTTGGTAGGAACAAGGACACAGTGTGAGCATATACTGTAACAATATGGAAACATGTACCTATTGTAAATGTTTGATTCAACATCATACGGCCCCATTCATTGTTTCCTGCAAATTTGAGAGTTGTCAAACCATGGCACGCATATTACATCTCTATGCTGTATAGAGCAAACTGCAACATCAAAGCATCCTCTATTAAAGGAGTCTAGTCTAATATGACTGGAATGCATGCTAGAAGCTTGAGATTGTTGAGACAGTAATGAGTAAAATATGTTTTGTCAAAGTGAAGAACTCACGGAAATGAAGAACCACAGGCTCAGCATGAAACACTTTTCCTACCCCATGGCCAACAAAATGTCGAACTACACCAAACTCGAATTTGTCCGCATGGTCCCTGTAAAGATTGAAAATCTTCAGCAAAGTAGTGGTAAAGTTGAAATCAATGATAAGCATACCCTATTGGTGGATGAAGGATCAAAAGTCCACACATGGAACAAGAGTTTAATTCAATTATCAAATTTGTTATACAAACTAAACTCTGCCAACACAGAGTCTACCAGTATCAGTGTATCAATGCATTGGAAACTAGTCCAGCAGCTGTTGTCTAAGCAATCAGCCAACTTCAATGAAACACAAGTTAACATGGATAACCAGAAAACGTTTTTCAATGCAAGATAATAAAATAGTCTGTGCATCTTGTAAATATACAATTGATTATCAGCAATAGATAACCATTCTTATGCCCATTGTTATAAAAATGCAAATTGGATTTTATCAGGTTCTGTGGTAGATGCAACATAACCAAACAGCACTGATATCTAAATTCTCATTGCAAAAAGTTTCTAAAACTCATTTGGAACATAAAATCCGATAACTTTAGAAGCAGCAAATTGTAAAAGAATGATGAAAAAGAAACAGGCACAACTGGAAATTCAGTAATACAGCTTTTCATTTACATACTGTATAGTTCTACCGATACGGTTGAGCTCCACACCTGGTGCACAGATTGATATAGCCATGTGGAGACATTCTCTTGTTACCTGATTGGAAAAACTAACATAAAATTCGGAACAAATCATGCATAGCAAAACTATCTTTTAGCTGCTTTACGAATTAAGATAAACTTCAGTAATCTCATCTAATAGATCTCTTAAATTCAAATGAATTATATTCCAAATTGCATGGGAACTGTATTCCCCCATGTTTAGTATTTGGGCATATTCTTTAACGGTTTCTAAAATCGGTTTTTGGCTTTTGCTACAGTTTCTAACTTTCAAATAGGGTATTTTCTCAACACGGGATCTACAAGTTAATTATAGTACACGTTAAAAGCCCAACATCTGTATCAACCAAAATCGCAAGCGAGTATCTCTCTCTCCGTAATCTCTATCGTAAACAGCTAAAATTTAAAATTTTCAGCCAAAAACTATAAGCCGTAGTCATATCAAACAGGCACTTTGACTGCTTAAAACTGACCACCTGTTGAGATCACCTGAACTAATTTCTTAGCTTCGTCATCAACATCATCACCACAGAGAAATGTAGCGGACGTATCACCATGGTAACCCTGAGGAATCGAACATATGAATACTATATAAATGCAATGAAAAAATTCAGAAAATGACTGTAGCATAAGCATATTAAAAGATCAATCCTGCAGCAGTCCATGTCTACACAGACAGAACTAATATATAGGCTGAACATGCAAATACAAAATCCATGCCTTACATAGATTTTGCATTCTCTCTTTAAAAGAAAGGAAGGCTGGGTGTTTGTGCATGACGAGGCAAGAAACCACTAGAATCAGATATCCTCTAGAAAATCACTAGAAAGGATATCCACCAGAAAAGCAAAAGCACTGATGACAATTAAATAAGCACTTCGGTTTCTATATTTTATTTATTTTGGTGATGGAAGCTGTGCAGTTTCATCGTAGCACTTAAAGAATAATCATTTCAGGTGATGTCTAGATGATCTTTGACTTACATTAAGATAGACAGTAACATCGATATTGATGATATCACCATCCTGCCACAAAGAAGATTACTTGTAAGTTTTTGTATGTATTCAAAGTCATTATCTCTGGACTTCGGATGGCTTACCTCAAGTGGACGAGAATCTGGTATCCCATGACAGATGCATTCATTCACTGAAGTGCACACACTCTTTGGGTATCCACAATAACCAAGAGGTGAAGGATATGCTCCATTATCTATTATCATTTGGTGCACCGCTTTATCAATCTCATCAGTTGTTATGCCTGGCTGTCAACAAGAACAAATCATTCTTTTGACACTTGAATCTTAGACCTCCCTAGTATATGGTGTGTCAAAGAATAACAAGCATGATCACACATCAGATGGAAAGAAAATCGATTGTCTTAGCAATTACTTCTGTACTTCAGATACAGACCATAGCAAGAAACACATGACATAATCAAAGTTATCACCCATGCCAGAGCACATGACTGCAATACTTTAGATGAGAAGGGACTGCTACTTGAGCAAATACTTAATAGGTGTCTAAAATGTGTATTCAGTTCTGTCCTGCACCTTAACAATTATCAGAGGAACCATTTGCTCAAAAGGTACACTCTCTTTTTTTAATTATTGAATGGAATAAGGTTTCCCTGGTGAAAATAACGTTCTGCTAATTAAGAAGAACAATCGAGGATTTGTAGCAATACTGCAATAACAACATTACCTTTACAAGGGTCCCGGCAAACTTTAATACTTGTGCAGCAAGCTTTCCAGAAGCTCTCATGCATTCAATCCCTTTTTCATCCTGTATTTCAGGTCCATTGTTCATTCCAGGTCTTTGACGAGAATTGACATAGGGAGGCCGTTGTATATGATTGGGAACACTTAGACGAGGGGACACTTTCCCAGGTCGTAGGCATCTAGGGTTATTTTCCTGTGAGTCATCCCGACTTCTGAGATAGTCCAAAAAAACGAAATTAAGTGTGGATATACATGTACAATTCATACAATAGTAGAAATATCATATATCTACAAAGTACAGACACAATTAAATTGAGAAGCAGAGACCAACTTAACAACACTCTCCACTATCTCTTAGTCCACACCATAAATGGCATTCACATGCAGTAATATGTACATGATGTATGCCATGATTTTCATCAGGGAAACATATGTACTCATAGCAGAAATCATACAGTAGACATAAAATGCAGTCCATATTCCATAAGGTTTGCTACTTTCTTGGAATTCCATATCCAGTTTATCTAACTCTAATGCAAGTATTATCTCACTCCTTGGCATTCCTTTCCTTCCCTTGGAAACTGAAAGCATCGCAACACTGTTTCCAGAAATAAAGTAGTCAGTTGCATTGAATTGCCACATCAAGAGTACAAGGCTATATCTCGCTGTTTCCTATTTCTTAATTTCTTACTTTTATGGGTTTATATGGCCAATAGAGAAGTAGTTCCATGTTGGGCCTTAAGTTCCAAAACAGCTCAATAAACCAGAAAGCTCACCCCATTTTGGTTGCAAAGGAACAGTATTTCTATTTTTCTATAACGATGAAATCAGGAATGTACATGATTCACATACATCTGAAAACATCTTAATGCATGTGATATAGTCAATTTTGATAAGTTGTGTTGGATTTAATCTTGAGCATTTGCTATTTTTAGCATGCAGCAGTTTCTAGCATGCAGCAATTAGTAGCATGCAGCAGTTTCTAGCATGCAGCAGTTTGCTTGGTCTTTTATGGAGTCAATTAGTGCTAGTTAAGTTGTCAGTTATGATCCAGGAGTGGCGCTGCATGCACAGCATACTGAGTGGTATATATACTCCATTGTATGCAGATTGGCTGGGAAAGTAAGTATGAATAAAAGAGTTTAGTATTCTGTGTGTAAAAAAAATTTGGTGCGTGAGTTTACCCAGGATTGAGTCCATCCAACTAGTGTGTGTGTCAATTTTTTGTGTGTGCTTACATTTGGTATCAGAGCCGGTGTTGTGATGGCGAGGATGGCAAGATCGGTGTCTCCGTCGTTGTCGAGGCGTATCGCCGATGGCCTAGAGGAGGCGGCCAGCGGCGGCATGCATGTGGCTAGCGGCAGCGAGCATGTGGCTCGCGTTAGGCCGTTGGCGCGAGTCGGGAAGGAGGAGAGCGTCACGCTCCAGTACCCGTTGTTGACTAGTAGCAACTATGCTGCATGGTCAATGAAGATGCAAGTGTACATGGAGGCGCAAGGAGTGTGGGATGCCGTTGAAGAAGACGGCGTCGAGAGGCGCCAAGACAAGAAGGCACTTGCGGCCATCTACCATGGTGTTAGCGAGGAGACCCTTCTTGCTCTTAATGGCAAGAGGACGGCGAAGGAGGCATGAGCGACTCTCAAGTCTATGTACGTTGGAGTTGAGCGCGTGACGAGGGCCAAGCTCCAAACTGCCAAGAAAGAATTTGACAATCTTCATATGCGTGAAGGTGAGTCAATTGATGCTTTTGCCATGAGGGTCACCCTCGCTCTTAGCAAGATGCGGACGCTGGGAGAGAGGGTTGAAGACTCTTGTGTGGTGGATAAGGTGCTTCGGGTCTTGACACCGAAGTTTCTACCGGTCGTTTGCACCCTCGAGAACCATGAGGACTTGGATGTGATGTCGGTCGAAGAAGTGTTCGGACGGCTAAGGGCGTTCGAGGAGCGCCACATGGTTGATGAGGAGAAAGGTGAGCACCTGCTGCTCACCCGCGCCCAATGGGAGTCCAGAGCCAAGAACAAGGAAGGCGGCTACGGCTTCGGCAAGAAGAAGAGCACCTTTGACAAGGCGAAAGTGCGTTGCTATAACTGCCAAGAGTACGGGCACTATTCTTGGGAGAAGAAATGCCATGAGTCGAAGAAGGAGAATGAGGCGCATCTCATCATGGCGGACGACGATGACGAGCCAACGTTACTTTGAAGCCCAAGGAAGTGAAAATAATTGCAATAAGATTAGGAGGTGATTGGTATCAGATTGTCAGTTTAATCTTGTTTTGCATTAGTTAGCAGTGTGTCAGCAATGCATGTAATAAGCTTAGTCCAAACTGGTTTAGTGCGAGCTGCATGGCGTAGTGGCAGGATCTGGAGTGTGTAGTGAGCGGATCGCCAGCCAGGAGTTGAGAGCACGCATGTTTGTTTGGATTAGCCAAAGCATGAGTTTAGCAAGCTCAAGATTAGAGGGGAGATTGTTGGATTTAATCTTGAGCATTTGCTATTTTTAGCATGCAGCAGTTTCTAGCATGCAGCAATTAGTAGCATGCAGCAGTTTCTAGCATGCAGCAGTTTGCTTGGTCTTTTATGGAGTCAATTAGTGCTAGTTAAGTTGTCAGTTATGATCCAGGAGTGGCGCTGCATGCACAGCATACTGAGTGGTATATATACTCCATTGTATGCAGATTGGCTGGGAAAGTAAGTATGAATAAAAGAGTTTAGTATTCTGTGTGTAAAAAAAATTTGGTGCGTGAGTTTACCCAGGATTGAGTCCATCCAACTAGTGTGTGTGTCAATTTTTTGTGTGTGCTTACAAGTTGCAGTACATCGATAATCTGCGTACATGCATTCAATAGAGTATGTATCAAACTTTTAACCATTGGAGCATGCCTCCCAACTTTGGTGAAACAAGGGGATGCACAGTGTGGGGAGAAAAAGAGCAGTCGGAGTCGGCAAGCTCTCGACAAATGTGCCTATATGATCAATGCGCCAAAGTTCTGCATTTCTGTTGCCCTCTACCCTAATTAAGCAGGCATTTTGGCTACAACTTTCATTCTTAGCGTTGCATCGAAAGACGAAGAAGATCTTTATTCCTCTCGAAATAGCTGCAATCACGCGAATATATGCATGGTAATTGATGAGTCAAGCCGTACCACTAGAGAGATATCTTATCCTAATGCTAACCACGCCGCTAGTAAATTCTTAATTCATTTGCCCTGAATGACACTTTTCGGAGCAAACCAATGCTGTAGTAATCCAACAAGACGGTGCAGGAAAATATAACGCCGGAGATCGGAGGCTCGCCTCCTGTTGAAGAGGATATCCACCAGGTTACAGAGCGTTCTCGTTGCCTGATACGTCGCCCGCCTACTTCCTGCAAAAGAGAGCCGAGGCTGAGCCGTCTCTTAACAAATTTTTCGCCCGGAGCTGACGCGACGAAGGACGATAACAGGCGAACAGCCGCGGCGCGGCGTACGGGAGGAGTGCCCACCTGGGGCGCCGGGGTGGAGGAGCGGCCTGGTGGAGAGGGCGCCGAGGCGGTCGCCGAGGAAGGAGGAGAGGAGGCGCGGCGACGACGGGCTCGCCATGGGCACGCGCGCGCGAGCGGGGTATGGGAGGGGAGTGGAAGGAACGCGAGAGCTGTGGTTGGGTGTGGCTCGGCTGTGTGGTTTGGGGCGAGGCGCCGACGCGGGTGAAACTGGCGGCTGCCGCTCGCCGTTCGTCGCTAGGGCGCGTCGCGTGCCGGCGGAGTAGTGGAGTGGACTGTGCGGTGCTAATTCCGCGCGTGGGTTGGGCTAGGCCCATAAGAGGATGGCAGGCTGGGCCCTTTTTATTTAGTGAGAAGGGATAGTGTGTTTTGTTCTCTCTCTTTGCCAACATAGTGTGTTCTGTTCTTACGATTTATTTATTTACCAGTTTTGTATCATACGTTACAACATAAAACAAAGTTTATAGCAAATATTATACATGTTATTCCCATTCATCCAAACCATTCCCCAGGTATACTCATTTGTCGAGTGCTAACGATTCCATGAAATTGAGATCCTTATGATGAACTCGACACTGGCTTTAGGATAACAAGATCATAAGTTTTTGTCATGTATAAGCACCAATTGCTAAAAATGCCATGTCAATAATAATAGTTTCTATAACCATAATGGTAAAGATTATTCACCAAATCATTGCCATTTAATTACGTAGAATAAATCAGTTTCACCTCTCCTATTCAGAATACTTTCTTTAGGACTATTTTTGACTACTGCCAAGTTCAGGAGCGCAGTGGGGGTACGGGTCCTGCTTAATTTTTAGCCTATATTTATATTAATTAAAATATTATCATTTGTATTCTTACTGATTCAACAAAAAAATTATTAGATCTAGAATTAGTAAAAAAAACTGAAATCGAACGCCAAATTTATTTATATCCCACTAAAATTTCACGCGCCCCTGGTGAAGTTTACGAAGCGGGGACAAACGAGGGCAGTCCAAGGCCGAACTCACAAGCCCCTTTCCCCCCAGCTCCCTTTCTCACGTTTTGGGAAACCTCGCCGCCGCCGCCGCCGCAGCATCGCGCCATGGCGGTGAAGTCGCCGACGGCGGACGTGGAGGCCGGCCTCCTCGCCCACCTCAACTCCAACGGTGAAATCCCGGACTCCCGCTCCTTTGCCTCCTCCCTCGGCGTCCCCCACAAGGAGCTCGAGGACGTCATCAAGAGCCTCTCCGCTTTCCGCATCGTCGAGAGCTTGGTACCCTTCTTCTCCAAAACCCCAGACTTAATCCCAACCCCAACCCCCCAATAGCCTAACGAGCCCGCTTTCCCGCAGGACATCACCAAAGAGACGTGGGTGCTCACCGATGAGGCGAAGGGGTACGCAGCGAGGGGCTCCCCCGAGGTGCAGCTCGTCGCTGCCATCCCACCGGAGGGCGCCTCCAAGGGCGTGCTCAAGGTGAGTTTTTTTTCTGGGCTTTAGGAGTTCAGTTGGAGTGAAGGGTTTGGGTTCCGAGGAATGCTGACGTTTAGATTTGTGCATTGTAGGAAAAATTAGGGGAGGTCTTCGACATTGGCATGAAGACAGCTGCGAAGAACAAATGGATTGGGTTCGAGAAAGGAAATAAAGACCTGGTCTTGAGAAAGGTATATAGTTGAGCTCAGTGTGCAGCTCAATAGGAAACTTGTCCGCTGTTTTACTGTTCTTTTGTGCTTTGGGTGCAATGCAATGTTTGTGTGTGCAAGTTTGGAGCTTATTAGTAGTTAGTATGCCATAGCAAGTTTTGTCAATTTGCCAATTTCTTTGATGAAGTCAACTCAAGGAGGTCTGTTGGGAGAACTTTTACATGTGCTCCAGCTCTTATCACTAGGCATGGCATCTAACATTTTGCTCTTTGTTTTATTCAGGTCGAGGACATCAAGGATGAGTTGCAAGAGCAGCTTAAAAGGCTAGAGAATGGGGAGGTTTGTGTTGCCTGTCACTCATCATTCATGCCATAATTTGCATTTGCATTTCAACTCTTTGCTGAATTGTGTTTTGGCACAGTACAAATAGTTGTGAGGTAGTACCAAGTTTTCTATCTGATGTGCGTCAGTGCATCGGAGCCATTTACCTCTGCGGAGTTTGGTACTGTGCACAAAATACAGTTATCCTGTATTACAAGATACTTTTTGCTAATTTTTATGCATTTTATTGTGGATTATTTACCTTTTTTAAGAAAAACATTTTTTTATGTAGGCTGCATATGATAAAGTGATAGATGATTTGAAGAGAAGAAAGCTAATCACAAAAGAGTAAGTACCTGATTTAAGAGATGAGTTTTTTTGTAGTTCTTACAGTGATTATACTACTTTTTACATCTGCTTCAATGTTTTACAGGAAATTAATTTGGTACTCATTAAAGAAAGGACCTCAATTTGTTGCAAAGAGAAAAGCTTTGGCTACTGATGTGACACGAGAACATCTCAAGAGGTAATTTGATGCCATTTCTCTCAAGCTGGTTTCATAAATTGAGCAGGAAACCCCTGCTTGACTATATATCTTAACTCTGATATATCATGAACATGCATCCACATAGAAAACTATATGCTCCACATTGCATTTTGTGTTGCCTGGCTGTTAAGACTTTTTCCCCTCTTTTTCAACAATGCTATTAGCTGTCAGTGTGTCCTATCATAGTATTGTTTTTGTCAGGATTGAACTATTTCATGTACTCCGTAAATCACTACAGGTAGTATCATGTTACCATTTTTAACTATTGTATGTATACCTTTTAATGCATATGGTACCTTTCTAAATCGTCTGTTTTTTTAATGTTCTATGCGGATATGGAATGTTCTATATGTTACATTATCTTTACAGACCTGTGACATTTTCATTTTTAAACGAATTTTCTGTCCTGAAGTGGTGATTGGAAGGAGCTGGAGTTTAAAGATTATAATTTTGGAGCTCAGGGACAACCTATCGCGATAGGTTATGTGCAACCTTTGTTGGAGGTATTTTTATAGTTGCTTCAGTTTTCCATACCACATTTTATGATAAAAATTAAATAACTCGAAACTATAAATTGGTGATTTGCTTCAGGTCCGTGAGGAAATCCAGAATATTTTTATTCAGATGGGGTAAACAAAAATAATTTGTTCATGATATTTGCATTCAGCAAGGTGTATTCAGAAAAGTGGGTTAATTTCATTCTGATGTAACAGGTTCAGCGAGATGCCGACCAACAATTTTGTTGAGAGCAGGTGTGTTCTAATGTTTGCACTCCACAAAAATAACCACAAGCATATAGTACAACCTCCTCACTACCTCCAAATAGTCTTGCTCCAGCTGGTAATGATGCCATGTTACAAAAATATAAAATAAGACAAGATATGCAGCTTCCTACATACTGCTTGTTGGTCCACACCTCATACTGGTAGACCTTGTCAACAAACCTGAAGTTCTTCTACTTGGGGCACTATATCGGAGACAGCACCATATGACTATTTAAAGACAACATAACATATTGAACACATTATTGTTTACTGGATAAGGGTCCATATATTCCTAACATTGCGTACAATTGTTGTTTCTTTGGTAGTTTCTGGAACTTTGATGCATTGTTCCAGCCACAACAGCATCCTGCTCGGGATTCACATGATACATTTTTCCTCAAAGGTAAGGTTCTGTTCAGTCTTAAGACCAAAGTTGGATATGAACCATATACAATTATTAATTGATCAAATTTTGCAGCCCCTGCTGCTACAAAACAATTGCCCGAGGACTATCTTGAGAAAGTAAAGCAAGTTCATCAATCTGGGGGTTATGGCTCAAAAGGGTATGTTCTGGTGTTTTTGTTGCAATTTAACCAGAAAGATTATAATATGAGATTGTTGTCTGCAGATATGGTTATGATTGGAAGCGAGATGAAGCAGAGAAAAACCTGCTTCGTACTCACACGACTGCAGTTTCAACAAGGATGTTATACAAGCTTGCACAGGAGGTAAAGCAACTAAATGATGTTTATTCTATCACTTTTTATTTGCATTGTAACTTTATAATCTTAGTTTGATTAAATTAGTGAAGGTGATATCAATTTGCTTTTATGTTCTGTTGAATGATTCATGAGATTTATTTTCTTTGATAATCGCCATTGACCTTTCAGAAACCTTTTGCTCCTAAGAGATACTACTCCATTGACCGTGTTTTTCGCAATGAAGCTGTGGACCGAACTCATCTTGCGGAATTCCATCAGATAGAAGGTAACTGTTTTCTTGTTTCTTGCCTATGGGGTGTTTTATTGATTGATGCTTGGTCCATATCATGGATGATATACAGTAACCTTCTGCCAAGGAAGCTAATTATAATGCTTCTTATTTCAGGTCTTATTTGTGATTATGGATTGACACTTGGTGATCTGATTGGTGTATTGGAGGATTTCTTCTCGAGTCTAGGTGCTAAGCCATCAACTCAAATTTGTCATAATATTTATGAATCTTGCAGTTAGTTTTATAAACTGTACCATAAGTTAGTTTTATAAAAATTGTACCATAACATCATATTCAACTATTCTGAGAATATTGTGCTGCGTGCTCATCTGCATAATATTCAAGAAGTTATCTTCTTAGGGATGCATCGTTATTAAGATGAATAATTTATATTGTGATTTAAACACTACTAAGAGGATGGAGGACATTTTTTTTAGTTCGTGAGTCTTAAACAAGCTTTGCTGTAAAGTAGTGACAATGTGCTTTGCTATGTGCTAATAAAGTTGCTTGAGTGATGCCTTGTTCCTGTGCTCTTGCCTTGAACCTGAGTAATGCTGTATTCCTGGAGCAGAACCCTCCTCTTGAATTGACCTTGTTGTAATAATGATACCATGCTCTGTCTGTAGAAACACAAGAGAATTGTTTATTACTTAATAGGTTGCTTGTATTGCGAATAATCTCTATTTAGATTGTTTATTCCCAAGATAAATATTGTATTGTACATGTTGCCTACTGCCAGATAAGTTCTGACAGTGAGGCATTTGTAAGTCATCCAAATCCAAGTACTGACAGTGAGGCATTTGCAAGTCATCCAGATCCAACTATAGCATCTGTCCTGTATCTTTACTACATCCAGCAATCTTTATATGTTGGTATTTAAGAATGTCACCTCACTTTTTCTGACTCTTAGGCATGTCAAAGCTGCGTTTCAAGCCTGCCTACAATCCGTACACTGAACCAAGCATGGAAATTTTCAGGTCATAAACAGCTTTGCTTGCTATTATTTTCATAATTCTCATTTTCTATGAATCATTGTTGCGTTTCTGTTTTCAGTTACCACGAAGGTTTGAAGAAATGGGTAGAAGTAGGTAACTCAGGCATGTTCAGACCTGAAATGTTACTTCCCATGGGACTGCCAGAGGGTGTTAATGTTATTGCTTGGGGTCTTTCACTTGAAAGGTATCATTGAGCTAGCTCATATTGAGCTTTTCCTTATGTGCATTTACCTGTTAATTTGGGCCTATTGTCAAAATATGTCATCTTTGGAATCCTTGTTTTGCAACTAGTGTCTTCAGTAGACGGGGTCAAATATTAGTCGAATTTTATGTTAGCCTTTTTTTTTTGGCTGAGACTTAACATTATCAAACAACAAGAACCAAATGGCAAGAAAGCTTGCTGACCATAGTATGTTGCTTAATCCAGACCAACGATGATTCTTTATGGCATTGACAACATACGGGACCTCTTCGGGCCAAAGGTATTCTGCTATGCAGAGCTTCATTCCTGTTAATATGATCATGCACTCATTTTCTTATCTTCCCAGGTTGATTTTAACCTCATCAAGAGCAACCCGCTCTGCCGCTTGGGGCTGCAGTAACCCGGCCAAAAGTTTGTTGGAGCTGATTCAAGTGACAATACTTGTTAAGTTTCAGTTGTTGAGCGCGAAGGAATTTTTGCTGTTTTACCTTCGAAGGTACCAGCATATGTGCATTTAACAGAGGAAGTTCAAAATGTATCCAGTCTGAAGTTTTTGTTTTACAGTTTTTTATGCTATGAGATTGCTAGCAATTTTTGCACGTGCTCCTTACCCTTGGCTTTTGCTGTGTGCGGTCTCCGTGTACTTGTGTAGCTGTAGTCTTTTCCGCAAGCATTTGTATCTGTATGGGTACAACGGTACCTATATGACAACCAGCGGAAGCACACAGGGCATGCATGACGCATCAGTGCACAGGTGCTGATCAAAGCAGCCTGTTAATAATTATACATTGATAGATGATATAATCAGAGGTCTGGTCATCACCACATAGTGAACCAACAGTGATACAAATAACAAAAAAAAATTCCTCAGTGGTACTCCGGCAAAATTGCACTTGATATCTAGAAATTGAAGTTCCCGTGTTTTCCTTGTAGATTCGATCGATTCCTCTCCGAACGTTTGGCTTGCTGCTCACCGTCGCTATCGGCTCCAGCACCACCTTTAGACCTCCCTATGCCTAGTTTTGGCAAGCCGCGATTCAATCCATCCAGCAAGACACATGCTTTGCATAATTTCTATAAAGTCAGGATGAATTGTTCAGTTACTTCAGTAAAAGCATTGAAGAAGTTTCAAGAAATAAAATCAGGGCAAATTCATGTAGCTCAAATCCTTGGATAAAAAGTTCCTACATAAGGACAACGAAGAGGCACCTCAGCAGTCAGAACTAATGGCTGACTCGCCATGCTTCAATAGGTTGGGGTGGGGGTGCATAAGGTGCCTTGAATGATCATATGCGTGTATTTTTCAAATAATTTGAAGAAATTAATTATCATTGTATGAAGAATTATTCAAATATGCTAACAGCTTATGTAACTGTCCTTGCAAAAGCATCCCTCTCTTTTCTGATGTACCATATGAGCTCAGAGAGTAAATCTGGAAGGGGTAATATTTCACATTAATTTCATCACAATACCTGGCTAGAAATGTAGCCACAACGTTCACATGTTCCTTGCTCTGGCATCCTCGTGGTTGTGGAGATCCTAAAGTTTTCACCAGATTTTATGATGTCCAGTATAGCTCTAGGCCTGCATCATTGATAATCTACTGAGTCAAGGCTACTTAGGTAATTGCAAAAGAAAGAAACAAACTTTTGTCTTCTCGATGACAGCTGGTATATACTGACAGATGACAAAATTTGAAATACATACAAAAATAAAAAACCTTCCTTTGGACAACAGAAGTCTTTACCTCAACCTTTCCAAATCTTTAATAAATTCACGAGCAAATCCACGGTATGCATTTGGCGAATAGATGCCTGAATCGTGAGAGAGAATCAGATAAACATAATCTCAATGTTGATACTTGATAGAAGTTGAGTAGAATTATACTAATGCGTACAATATTATTAAAAAACATAGCATTGACTACAGAATGCTATACACTGATTATTGAAACTCTATGCACAGAAAAGAACCAGAAATTACATTCTGTGGAGAAGTAGTCCAGCTTTTTGAAATATGCATACGTGTCATACAGTCAAGGATTGAAACATCATCAAAATATACTTGGTGAGTAAAGCATAACAACACATGGAAATATATGAGATTTTTCATAGTAAGGATATATCACAATCTCCTTCTCATAGGTGTATTTGAAAGGCTTGCATCTTGGGATTGGCCCATCTTCACCAGTGGTTATAAAGGTACATCGACTTAACCTATAAAGAGCAGCGTTAACATCAAACCAAAAATATAAAAAGGAAAAATAGGAAAACAGCATACCCCACATTTAACATTTACCTTGCTATATCACCACGCAAAATATTCAGCAAGACAGTTTCAGCAATGTCATCTGCATTATGCCCAGTTACAATTTTATCAGCTTTCAAGAGGGCAGCACCTCGGTCTAGTGCCTACAAAGAAAAGTATGATCATTGAAGATCGAACCAAGTTATCACTATGAAAAAAATATGCACCATACAAGCAGGTAAAAACTACCTGACGTCGAAAAACACCACAGAAAGTACAGTTGTTTTTTAGGCCAATTGCTTTCACAATATCATCCATTGTCCAGCCATAGAGGTCCTTGTAGGAAACTATTTTCAGTGGCAGGCCATACTGCAACAAGTGAATTGTACCAGCAACTGATGAATATACGTTTAAATGGTAAAACTTAATGAGCTAAATGTCTGTAAAAAAATAGAACAAAAGACAACATTAACAAGTTGCAGCAGAACTGTGTGAGTGTGTTGGGGGCAGGGGGGAGGGGAACCTGTATTTCATTCCTTTTAACAGTTTCCAGTGAATCGTCTCTATAACCTGTAATTCCTTCATCCACAGATAAAAGGAACAAATCAAGGCCATATGTGTGACGACGGTTTAACTCTGATAACACGTATGCAAGCACGGTCGAATCTGCATAATAGTCACAAAAAGAAGCGTTGAAATCTGCCTGAAGATCAAGCACAGATAAACAAGGAAGAAGCATGTGGTTTGTCAATTGTGGTGTATAGCTTAAGAGTTTATGCATAACAAGCTCGTGTTACATTTGCACTGTATAGCTAAGAGTTTATGCTTAACATGACAAATGGCCTATCATATCACTATCTTTCCAAATTAACTGGTTCAATTCAAAATCTTTACCCTCTATCTAGCTCTGTTGCAACAGCAAGAACTATTAACATAAGGCTCTCAAGAAGACAATAACGTCTACCATATTTGCCATATAGGTGTTTTACAGGAGAATATTATCATGTTACCACTCCATAAGCAGTGGATACGAACCATATGACATATTTAAGAATTTCAAATGTATATAAACTGAGAACTAAGGTGTACTGAGCGTTGCATAAAAAGCCCTATTACTTCCTTATATATTGATGGCACAAAAGTCTGGACATACCTTTTCCACCAGAAGCTCCGATCGCCACACGTTCACCGGCTTTAAACAAACTATTATCAACAATAGTTCGATGAATCTCGTCCTCGAAGATGATATAGAAGCACTCCCTACATATCTAAAAGCAAATGTCTAAGTACTCTATAGCTGCCAGATGAAAGCAGATCAGAGTATTCCTAGCAGCCCAGAAGGCTAAAACTAAAAGTAAAAAAAAAAAGAAACATAATAGTATACAGGAATTTGCACAGGTCTCGGGGAAACATCGTAACATCAAGCAGAATTTTCACAAAGTTCCATAACTATACAAAAGGGACATCTTTTCTTTACCACAATTCCCAAAATTATAGCAATCCGGTGAACCAATCTAAAACCCCCCTAAAGCTAAAAGTTGGCGCCCAACGCTGGAGTTACCCAGAAACATTAAAACAAAGGACATCGAAAGCGTGGCGACAGCGAGGCGCACCTGCTCTAGGGTTTTGGGCCGCTTGAGCGCGGCCTTCCGCTCGCCGCAGCGCACGCAGAGGCGGCTCCCCGCCCTCGCCGGCGGTCGTCTCGCGGCGTCGGCAGCGGAGTCCATAGGCAGGAGGTTTCTAATGGGTTCGAGACGGCTCGAGGAAACGACCGGCGGCGAAGTGGCGGCGTGGGAAGGAGGGGGGAGAGGGCAGGGGTGGTGGACTGGTGGTCCGTGCGACGGTTTGGGGAAAGGCGCGACTAGTTGGGTCTTGGGTGGGTTCTGGAGTTTAGTCCAACTCGGCCCATATTTGTGGGCCAAGATTGGGCTTGATACCGGGACATATAAACTGGGCCTTGATAGTATGGAATCCTGCCAGATCCCGTCCGGTCATCCTCACAAAAGAGGCCTCTCCTTTGTGTTCTCTTTTGGGCCGGAAACATTACTGCCATGAGTTGTTCATGCCGGATCGCTCAAGTCGTCGAAGAAGATGGAAGCAGCTCAACAAGCTACCGCTATGAAGCATGAACTATTTTATTTTGTGTTGCACATAAGAGTGATACTGTTACTATTGCAATTTGCACATGGGAAGATGCTACTGAAAAGGCCAGGGATCCTGTTGTAACGGCTTACACCACACTAATTGTGAAAAAGGATGCAACTTTTCCTCCCTCCCCCTCTTTATTCTGGACACACGTAGCTTTTCCTATCATCAGGCGAAAAAGGGAGGAATATTTTGTTGCTCATCCACCCCCTATCATGCACGAAATCATGATATGGCGCTTTCGTGTGACCCATCCATCATCTCACCACTAATCAGCCCCTTTGGAGCTCCTTATCTCTTTACCCCTTCGTCGTCTGAGTCTCTCCCGAGTCCCTCTCCCTCATCATTGCAAGCTCGCTAGCTACTGATCTTAGCTGTAACCACCGGCCATGCACGTATTGTAGAATCTCCCAGCCACAGTAGGAAATTCAGCTAACCCTTCTTTTCTCTGTACATGGCCATGACGGGGAAAAAACAACAGCAAGCTAGCAACTTGGGATAGATTGACGGGTGAAACCAACGTCCCAGAAACTTAGCACCTGGACGACGACACGGCTTGATTCGACAAAAAGAAGGTGAAACGCACGACACGGCTTGATTCGACGGCTCGTGAGTCATTTACGCTTGGAACCCGCCGTATGCACGGGCCAAGCCTCGTGTGCGTGTAGGCCATGAATGCTGGACCGAGCAGCTAAGCCTGCTTGGCCGCCGGCCGTGTGAGCTATGCTTTCACACATAAATTGTCGCCGTAGCATGTCACGAGGGGGCCATCACACGCACGCGCAACGGGATCACGCTTTGTGGCAGGCCTCCTCTCCTCGCAATTCATGGGTGACGTACCAGTGTACAGGGGTACCAGTAACTACTAACCGCACTGCCTGCTTTTCCGAAAGTATGCAGCTGCTAATCACCCCGCACACAGTTAAGTTTAACGGGTGATTTGGAGAATTAAATAAAATTAATTGAACAACTAACACTAAATTACAGAATGATTAAGTTTCTATAAACGTACATCAGACCAAATTGCAATACCAGAACACTGAATAAATGAATGCATTCACAAGTTTCATTCTCGTAAATAACACATTTCAACTCACAAACTTTACAATCACATACACTTTATGCGCATACAAAAGAATACACGTATGTGTCTATACATATAAATAAATACAACTCGATACAATTATAATTAACGGGCTTCTTCGAGATCATTAGAGTTGGCATGGTCTGTAGTAGCTGGAATCAATAAGCAAAAATAAAGAAGAACTAAATCAACCAAATTAGTAAAGCCAACATTGCCGCCAGAACCCTTGTTGAGGAAAATAGTATTGGACGATTAGCTCATTGAGATACCAGACTATTCGGGGCCAGTTAGCACTTCTCGCAGCCATAGAGTTTCATCATTCAGCATAAAAACAAATCTAAATCAATTCTGAGCACATTTTCACCACCAGTCACTCTCAATAAAAATAGTTTACTGGAGTACACAACACCCCGTAGACAGCTGTAAATTTTTCGTTGTCCATCTCGTACGGCTCACAAGCAGAAGGGATAAGGACCAACAAGGAACCGAGAGAGAGAGAGAGCAGTAGCCACCCAAAACCACAATACAACCAAGGTAAGTAAGCACCGCCATCACCCAGATCCACCCATATTTCCCCCCAAATCCAACCAATCAAAGCAAGGGAACGAGAAGATGGAGGAGTGAACTGCGACAGTCAGACCAGGAGGAGAAGCTAGCTCTGAAGTGAAAGAGCCAGGCCAGGAGGAGAAGGCAATGCCAAGAACAAGGGAGCCAGGACTAGGAATAACCGAGGAGGATACACAACTGCACACAGCCAAGAGAAAGGAGGTGGAACACGAACCGCACCAAATCAAGCCCAACAAGCTTGGCTAAGGTAGCCCATGTTTATCCTCATCACTATCGGCATCATCTTGCAGGACCACATGCACATGCAGCCCCAAAAGCATATGCACCACACTAGAGCCAGTAGTATCTACAAATAGAGTAGGGGAAGAGAGGACTAAGAGGAGTAGAAAATACCAGAGGAAGAGCTCATAGGAGCACTAATCATGCCCATCGTCAACCACCCACGCGCACCCGGCAACCTCCTCATACTCCCAAGCGTATGGAAGGTCCCAAGACCCATCATGGCACGCCGAATTTGAGCACTCGAATACACCCACACAAACCATAACAAATCAAGAAATAAATCCTCCAATTGGAAACCAAATCAAAAGAGAAGAGAAAATCAAGTAAATTGGAAGGGGTAAAGAGAGTGAGAAGAGTCAAATCCTGGCGACCGGAGTTGGAATCGCTACCGACTGGCGTGGATCTAGCCAATGGGGAGTCAGAGCGGTGGGCCCGAATCTGAAAGTGACCAATCTGAGCCAGGGATCCAGAGACGGTAGCTATGGGGGGGGGGGAGAACCAGGGGATAGTGCAATAAAGGTGAGAGCGGGAGAGGGAAACACACAAGGGATGGTGGCGTTCCACCAAGAGGCCAGTATCCGGCGAAGATGATGGTAATGATTGACGGCGAAGTAAGCAGGGTCGGGAGAGTGCGCGAAGGGGAGAGAGGGAGGGGGTGGAGTAGATAACGGAAGGCCGGGGCGGCAGTTGGGGTGTCTCAGGTGAGATGTTTATATGGATCATTAGATGCTGGAGATTAGAAGACCGACAAATTTAGCCCTACTCGTTTCGGTTTCAGCTTCTGGCTTATTTTTTACTATTCATAAATTTTGTCTTTTTATAAACTTTTGGCTTTTTTGAGCTTTTTGCCGGTTCTTTTTTCCCATATTCGTTTGTGTTATCCGTGATGAGCTAGCATATTTTTTCTATTTTTAATTTTTTAAATTTAATTACGTCAAATAAGTCATCTTCAGTTACAGTAAAATTTTAACTACTACAGTGTAATTTTAGCTATAAACCACAGTTTTTCAGTCCAACCAAACGAGCCCAATGCTGTGAAAAAAAAAGAAAGGACGGCGTCAAGCTTCGAGTAGAAGAAAAAAAAGAAAAAGTTAGCAGAGTAGGGCGATCTGCAGCAGAAAGCACCGCAACAGCACAAGAAAGTACTCCGTGGAAAGGACGCCGTCCTTTCCAACGGCCTCCATTGTGTTGTGCTGTAGCATGCAGCACTACAGCTGCCCACTTCGCGGCTTGATTCGATCAACGACCATTCAAGCGCTCAGCGGTGAATCCAGAAATTTCAAAATAGATATTTAAAATTATAAAATACCATTTAATAGAAAATACAAAGATTCACGATAGTAAAAATTAAAGTACAATTATTTGTACTACATACAACCACTAAAATAATATAAAGAAATTACAAAATAATTAAGGACTAAATATTAACGCGACGATGCTTCATCCGTTGGAAGCGAGATATAATGTCATCATCCTTAACTTGAAGAAAAAATTCTCGCTCAAGAAATATAACCAAACAATCATTTAAGTATTGCTCCCCATTCTATTTCGTAGCTTGTTCTTCACATAGTTCATTGAAGAAAATGTAACTAATCTACTTAACCAAAATCAAAATGTGCATTTGTACTTTTGTAGTAGCTGTATCAAATGTGCACAGCCAAATCAAATTGTCATTATCTACTTAATCAAATGTGCACAGAGCTGTATCAAATCTTCATGAATGATGCACATTGCACAGAGCATAACAAGTTAACAACTAACAGGGAATATAGCCTTCATCTGCTCATCATAGTCCTAGGAGTGCTTTCACCCGTAAACAATCAAACTATCAAAGGGTGAAAGGGATCCACAGTTTTTATTTGAATATGATTCATTCACATCCTAAGTGCTTTTTGCTTATGAAAGATTTATATCTAATCTGAGAAATAGTTGTGACTTGTGAGAAAGGGACCTGATGGTAGATGGTTGAATGGCTGATGCGCTCTGGCTCGGCAGTCGGCAGCACCCCTGGTCGGCCGATGAGGTCGCGCCTCCGCCTCTGCAGATCCGCTCCGGTGCTCCACATTTCCGTAGGCGTAGATGCGCTCCGCGGCTCCGCCTCTGGCCTCCGCAGATCCGGTGGCTGGCGTAGATGAGATCTGAAACGAGAGCCGAGAGATGAGAAGGCTCCTCCGGTCGCGCATGCGCAGAGAGAGTGAGACGGACTGAGCCTAAGGAAGAAGCGGGCAGGCGGCCTGCCGCCAGCCGCCCAGCGCACCAGTCGCAGGCGCCGGATCTGAGCGAGTTAGGGACTTAGGGTTAGTCGTTCACTCGTTCTACCGTTGAGAGATGAGAATTGCCGAAGACGGCGCAGGCGTCCGACTCCGAGACGGCGAGACCTAATCAGCGGGGCGTGGGAGGAAATGCCGAAATGGGCCGTTCGGGCGTAGCCGCGTGGGAGCGACTGAGCCGTTCGGGCGTGGCCGCTCGATCAGTCGGCCTGACCTCCTTATCACTTCAAATTCTTTCATTTAAACCCAATTACTAATATATATATATATATATATATATATATATATATATATATATATATATATATATATATATATATATATATATATATATATATATATATATATATATATATATATATATATATATAGACGAGTGTTTCATGCACCATGGTGCCTAGGCACCAATATCAATACCCGTTGATTTGCTTTGAGATTCGCAACGTTTGATGTGGGTATCTTCATATACCCATAAAAAAGTATATTTGAGATATCAAACTCCGAAAAAATTTAAATTCAACTTCAGTTTAATTAGTTTGAACTATTTTTATGGTATATACTTACTGTAGTTGCATTGAACTCAAAAGTAGTTCAAACTAGTTTGAACTGAGTTCAAAACTAACTTACCATAAATATATCAAGAGTATAAAACATTTTCATACCCAAATTAAAAAAATTATCAATCATACACGTGTATCGGATGTTGGTGCCTAGGCACCATGGTGCATTACGTAATTTTCCTATATATATATATATATATATATATATATATATATATATATATATATATATATATATATATATATATATATATATATATAAAATACCTAATATATAACAGATTTTTTAGCACAAAATTTTGGGTATTCAGCTGAATACCCATGAATTACTGTAGATCCGCCTCTGCAAGTCCTGGTCTTGCCTTCTACAGCTCTATATATGACTGTCTACTGTTCTCACTTCTTTGATCTATTTGACATCAGTACGAAAAATGAGTGACCCCAGAATGCATGCATTTTCTTTTCTTTTCTTTCGAAATACGTAGCACAAATGACCCAAGTCATCCAGTGCAGTGGAGCCATCCATTCCAAGATAAGATACGCTGATTTACGGCTAAGAAAAAGAAAAACCTATATACTTGGTACATATTACTTGCTAGCTGCATTAACTTGCAGCAGCACAAGCAAAATTGTAGGCAAGCAAACATCGACAGCGCAGCAGGGGATCCTAATCCTAGCTAGTCAAGCATTGGATTCCTCTAGAAAAAAAAACAAGCAGCATTTTCCAATCAAAAGGATGCGTAGCTAAGACGAAAAGAACAAACGGCCTAGAATAAATACCACTATCTGTCCAGGCTCTCTGCTCTCAGCAGCCCATGCCGATCTGCTGTGTCAATTAACTGTGTGCCACGGCTCCACCGCTGTCCTTCCCGGAACACCTCCATTGCACCGGCCCCATGGCCACCGTGACTGCCTCAGTCGCAGAACGGCGGGGACCATGCATGGACACAGACGAGAGCTGCCAAAAGAGAAGATTCTTGCTGCACGGACTCACTGTAAGTTTTCCTTGATGTTTCTTCTGCTCATACCATCTCTTGTGCTGCTGCGCCTGTTCTGGGGATCTGTTGCTCAGCTCATCCAACTGCTGGCCTGTAACTTTGGCAGCTTCAGAAATTACTGCGAAAGCCGAAAAGGACATGTTTTTTTTTAACTATCAGCGGCTACTCAACTCACGGATAAACTTCAGTTCTTCCTGTAGCTTCCATGTGCACACCCAGTTGATAGAAGGCACATAGTAAAATGTTATAGTAGTACTTGAGAGATTTCTGAATGGAGAATTCACTACATGCTTCGCCGGTCTGGTATGTTTCTTGGATGCAGCGTGCTTCCATCATTTGGAAATGGATAGGCTACCAGGCTCACCATAAGCCAGCTAGCTGTCTCTGCTGTTATTTACTCTAAGTGCAGTGTTGGTAGTGTTTCAGAGGAGAGTGTTACTTAACTAATTTAAGTGTGCTGTGGCCTGTGATCGAAACGTTTGTCTGATGTAGTGAGGCACATGTGACATCAGAAAATCGCACAAAACTTCGATTGTTCAGACAGAAGCCATGTGATCTGATTTTTTTTCTACTATTTGATATCACAGCACCGATTCAAAGTAAAAAATATACAGTATATCAAACTAAAGATGGCCGATCTGTATCTGTCGGCTAACATAATTATTTATCATATCTCATGTCCATTTGTAACGTTGTAAGGGCATTTGATCCTTTCGGCTACAAGAAGAAACGACGAAACGCCATCTTATTAAAAAAAATAACAGGAGAGAATCCAAGGTAATGGTTAGGTTCTTTTCCAATACGGCTTATGCCTGTGGCTTATTGTTTTTAGTCCTGAGGCTAAACAAACTGATAAGTTGCTTCTAAAAAAGCTATCTTGGTAAGTCGTTTAAAAACAGCGGCAAAAAAACTATTCTATTTATTTGAAAGAAACTATAAGTCATAAGACAAAAAAACTGAGCCTTGCACCAAAGGATTAAAAACTTTCTTTTTTTCTTCTCTCCCTAGCGTGGAGTACATATATTACAGCAGGTAGCGTTGATATCCATAAACTCCTATTGCGTTAGAAGTTAATCAGTACACCAGTGTAGATTGAATTATTTAGTTAAGACATGGGTGGTTAACAAGTGACTGGCTAGTTTTTCCTAGAAAATGGCAGGAGCTAGTACCTTGCATTGTTGAAGAAGGCCGCCCAAGAACACTATCATATGAATAACCGGTACAATCTTTCGGACAAGAAGTTGGTACTCTTTTTTTGATCCAGGACCAGGAAGGCTTATGTGTTATAGAAAGGACATGGGAAGGATACTTTCTTTGGCAACAGGTGAACAAAAGGCAATGGGTGGACATATGCAATCTCGATCATCCGATCCGAAACGGGTGCACCAGATTCCAGGCGGGCCCCCTCCTCCCCATTCCCAAATCAAATTGAAAATTTTGATCATTTACCTCATCTTATATTGTATTTGATAAAATGCTCTCCCATGTGTCACTTACATGTGGGTCCTGTCTATGCCGCCGTTGATCCATACTCCATCTGAGGGTGTAAGTAATTTCTTGGAATCACTGAGATTTTTTATATTTGGCATGTTTGCAAGTTGTAGTGGTAATTGATTTTTGGTTCTTCCGGTTGCAAGGAACTTGGGCTTGCTGGAAGGGGAAGAAATGGAAGAATTGGGGCTGATGGGGGGCAATGCACAAGAAGTTGTTTGCCATCCTGAGTTTTTCTATGTATGAATTGGTCGAAATGTATCTGATCCTGTATTATTAGAGTACGAGTAAATGAAATGCCTCTTTTGTGCTGTGTGAATGGTCCAAATGTATGTGCCTAGTGCATGTGCTAATTAAGTTTGTATGTCACTGGTTGTGTTCATTCCTGAGAATGTCTGGTCAATGGAGATGATGGAAGCAACACTGCGATTTCGTCTTCTGAACTTGAAATGTTTCATGGCATTATGTGTGCAATATTTGTTTTCCGGCACCGTCAAGTGAATTCCTCATAATAGTGCCAGGTTCATGAACTTCTCATATTCTGTAGCAGTGGTTATTGCACATTGACAAAGGACAGTATTAGGAACAAAACAAGGAACAGCGAACCGAACGGAGCAAAAAACCTGATACTATAGCATTGAATTGTCCATGTGGGAAGTAAAAGCCGAATTGAATAGTTTCATAACCACATAGTTTAAGGACTAAATGGTAGAGCGCAAATTTCTCCACATGGAAACTTACAAGTAGTCACCATAGAAACAGGAGTTCATGTCCACAAGGAATGGTTCTCACGTACAAAATAGGGCATAAAATAAATAGTTCATTAAATCAATCGGAATTGGTCCATATAACACTACATCAGTTCACTATAGGAATTCCATCAACCAGTGCACTTCTCCATGCTGCATTTTCTCATGATTCCAACTGAACTCATGATTCTCCATGGTCCAGCCCTCACCTCTTGCAGCGTCGTCCTGGCTCCCGGCAAGCGCCACCTCCCATCGCAGTATCGCACCGCGCCACGATTGTGCCAAAGTAACCATTTTGCATTCAACAACTCATTTGTGAGCACTTATACAACAAAAATTGCAGAGTACTACATTTAACCTTGGCTGGTGCACAAGAGGTGTTACACAAGGTTTCTTCAAACCAAAATTACAGCCCACAGTCATAATTTGGCACCATGCTTTGTCAACATTACACAATTGAAGAGACTACAAATTCTCAGCACATAGCAAAAATCGGCAGTGGCTCATCAACCGCAGAGGCCTGAGATGACCCTGGTCTGCATCCAAAATGAACCAAAAAACAACTGTAAATCCTCACCCAAGAGTAAAATTTCCAAAATTTAGAAACCTGAGTTGTTGTGCAACGCAAAGTTGTTGCCCAAGAAGTCGTTATCCACTTGACCCTAAGTGAGTGGATGGGGACGATGGGGTTTTGGGAGGAGGGGATCGACGATGGTGACACGTGGGCTGAGCGGCACTGGGGAAGGGCGACGTATCGTCAGTGGGCAAGGGCGTGAACGAGGAGGAGGCATCCTACCCTAATCCCTAGTCACCGTCGAGGGCAGCCGAGAGGAGGTGGCGTGACCAGATGGGAGCGGTGACACTAGAGTACGAGAGCGGGGCATATCGCAAAATGGGTAAGTGGGATGGTGGGAGGTCCCACATCTCACCTGGGCTGTCGAGATCAAGTCGGATGGCCAGGATCAAGTATGTACACATGTCCACAAATTGCATCTTATCACCAGATATGTTGCACCCTTTTCCTTTGAGTGGGACACTGTTGGGTAGGTGAGGCAATTTTAGCTTTTCTGTGGTGTCGATGATTGAGTTGCTGGTGGTTGGAGACTTGCTGGTCTCCCCTAGTCCACGTTGAGATTAGCTGGTTAGTCCAAACGAATTGGACCGGCTCCATAAATTAAACCGAAACACTTCAATTCACTAAGATTGCTCTTCCACCACTCCGAAGATGACGAGCACCACACCACTCACAATTCGTCGGGCCTTCTCGCAAGTTTCTTGAGAAGATCACCACGCACGACGTCTCCAACACCGTCTAGGAGTCGACAAACTCCAAGAGTAATAAGTCAAGCCCCTCACTTGCCTCTCATCGCATGCAACAAATGCACAAACTCGAGTGGATACTCAATCCACCTTGAGATGCAACACATGCAATTTAGATCCTTCCTCTTTTCTCACAAGGTGCAACACATGTACACTTGACAAGAGGACCTCACACTAGCTCAAAGGAATGTCAAGGGATGTAGCAAGCTTTGCTCCAACCGGCAACAAGGAGATATATATACCCACATCATAAAAAAAACTAGCTGTTGGAAACAAAACCCCTGAAAAAAAGATTTTCGAAAGTACTGTCGGCTTACGACCAACACTTCTGCTCTCCTCAGCAACAGTCAGAAAACTAGCCATTGAAGATAAATCTGGTAGTTCTGACATACAAAGTCCGGTACTACCAACCATCGTAAGTATCACAGAACTTGTGTGGAACTACCGATTCACCGAGGATGAGATGACACTCACACATGTGTCTTTCTGGAAAAACGTACTGCTACACAAGCCGGTCGTTCCGGAACTTGAAAGTACCGCTCACACAGAGCTGGTAGTTCTGCTCGCTGATCGGACCACTCACACAAAGCCGATCGGATCGCTCACACAGAGCTAATCAAAAGTTTTGATTATCGACTACACTGGTCATCAACCACGTCAAATGGTTCGACCGCTCAGGTCTTCGACCACGTTGTCCGGTTTGACCATACAAGTCTCCGACTACGCTGATCTCCAACCACGTTGTCTGGATCGACCACATTGGTCTCCAATTATGCTAGTCTTCGACCACGTTAGTTTCAACCACTATGGTCTTGACCACATCGACCACGTTGGTATTCGATCATGTCAATCTTCACTTGACTTGATGATCAACACATAAAATCATTCTAAGTCATTCTCATTTATGGAATCTAACCTATTCATTCAACTCATGAAAAATGTTAGTCAACAAATCAATTGTCATCAATTACCAAAACTTCACCATTAACTCATAATGGAGGGACTAGATTCTACAATATTCTCTTTTGGTAATTCATGACAACCTTAACAAATGATGGGATGGAAATTGAATTGCATGTATACAACAATTGTATACTCTATAGTAAGTTTTCAAAGCAAAGCTTAAACATCCGATTGTCATTGATCATTCAACCATTAACACGTAATGGAGGAACTAGATGACAACCCGATCATGAATATATATGAATTACACAAGCTATATATACTAAAGGAATATATTTCAAAGTAAAGATTCTTAATGTGTGGAAAGATAAACATGGATCAATACAAATGAAACATCAAAATATAGAGTGAATTCCCCCTAAATATGTGCATAATAGAGCATATAATAAAGATACACGCACATATTAATGTTTGACTATTTGTGAAGTTCAATTAATATTTTGGATCCGAGAAATGTACTAAGATATGAGAATGTAATGTTAAATGCATGTCTCTTATGATTTTCACTTTTTTATTCAAATGAGACTAAGCAATATCATAATTAATAAACAAATTAGCCTCACAATTAGATTTGTCATTATCACCAAAACCAACTTAATGGAGTTTGAACTTGTAGCGAAGGGTTTTTCCGCATAAAACTAAGGACCCGTGCGTAATTTTAGGAAAATCACGGGGTTTTATCCAGCAACAGAAGGGCTTAAAGAGGGGCTTCTCTGAAAAAGCCAACGATGAAAAACTAAGGACTCGTGCGTATTATCGAAGGAAGCGAAGGATTTTTCGCATAAAACCAAGGACCATGCGTAATTTCAAGAAAATCACGAGGTTTTATCCAGCAAAAGGAGGGCCTAAAGAGGGGCTTCTCTGAAAAACCAAGAATCCGTACGTATTTTCAGAGAAAGCGAAGTGTTTTTCCATATAAAACCAATGACTCGTGCGTAATTTTGGAAAAAATATAGGGTGTTATCCAGCAAAAGGAGGGTCTCCATGAAAAACCGAGGACCTATATGGTATTTTAGAAAAGTGGGGGTTTGTAAAAAACTGACGTGTCAGAAGTCTTTCTGCAAAAATGGAAGACCCGCACGTGATTTCAAAAAAGCCAAAGGGCCTATTCGCAAACAATCTGATGTGGCATGCCTCCAAGGGTATATTTTCAAATCTTCTGACTCAGCCCCAACACCGTGCCAGCCGTCCGATCTCTCCCCGCACACGTGTCAGCCCGCAACGGAAGGGTAGTCTCGTCAATAGATTCCCCCCGTTTCGTAATTATCACGTTCCGTCAGAGGGGACGCCGACGCGACCGGAATATCCCGTTGCATATGGAAAAGACCGGGCGTGACAGGTGAAAACGGCCGGCACCGCGCGGCACACCCCGTCCAGCACCCAACGGCCAGATCCGGTTGACGGTGCCGTCAGGACGGCGGGCGCTGGGGCTCTCTCCCAGCCTTCGGATCCGGATCTGATATATCCCCCGGCCGTGACGTCTTGTCTGGACGGGCACGCAAGCGCTGGGTGGGGGGAGAGAGAATACAAAGAAGACCTAAACCACCACCGCCGCGGTGCCGGAGAGGAGGGAAACGGCCAAAGAAGCGAGGAGTTAAGCGAGGGCTGCGTACGCGGATGGGCAAGTACATGCGCAAGTGCAGGGGGGCCATGGGGGAGGAGGTGGCCGCCATGGAAGTCACGCAGGTCGTTGGCGTCCGGACGAGGTCGAGGTCCGCCTCGGCCGCGGCCGGGGCGAGCGCTATCGCCAAGGTGCAGGCCTCGAAGAGGACTAGGAAGGGGCTGCCGCCGGCGGGGGATCCTGCCTTGGCCACTCGTGGTAACGGTGGAAGCTGCTATCTCCAGTTGCGGAGCCGCATGTTGTTCAAGGCCCTGCCGCCGGCGCCGGCTCCGAGGACTCCGAGGGCGGAGGCTGCTGGTGCCGCAGGCCAGGGAGCGGTGCTTGCCGCTGGCCTCTCGCGCTGCTTCAGCACGACGTCATCGGTGGACGCGGTGGCTCAGGACAGGAGCCTTGCGTGCCGCTCCGACGCTGCGGAGGTGAGGGAATTGAAACCCTAGAATTCGAATTAAAAATGGTCCGAGATCTTTAGCGGCTTCCGTTACTGAAATTCGTGGTTCTGTTTGGTTCCGTTGTTCTACAGGCAGGCGGCGAGCACATTCCGGAGGGCTCGGCGAGCAACTCCGAGAGCGGCCGTGACCGCGAGAGGTGGGAGAATTCTCCCTTATTTCCGGCAAATTCTGCTGAATTATGCTTCCTGCCGTGCTCCAGACGCTGTTTTGCTCACGGTTTTATAAAATTCAGGAGAGAGACGACGCCGTCGAGCCGTCTGCCCGGCGAGGTGAGTGATCTGGAGTCGGATCTGGCGTGGCAAAAGCGCGGCCGGTCATTGCCGGGGGGAACGACCGCGGTTCAGGAGGCCGCGAGGGCGAGGTTGCCGCCGGCGTCGGAGATCGAGGAGTTCTTCGCGGCGGCCGAGGAGGCCGAGGCCAAGCGCTTCGCTGCCAAGTAAGTACTCGCAGCATCAGAAATTACCGCCTGTGGCAGCGTCCAATTACCGTGCACGCATTTCTCCTCCGTTTTCATGGCGCGTGCGTGGCTTAACTTGCCGCGGCCGGCGTGCTAACGTGCGTGCGCTCCCCATGGCCAGGTACAACTTCGACGTCGTGCGCGGCGTGCCTCTCGACGCCGGCCGGTTCGAGTGGACCCCGGTGGTCAGCCGCTGAAGGCGAGCGTACAAAGGGGAAAAGCTAAGCTAGAAAGTCAGAGCGCGCCGTGTAGAAATGGAAGGCAGGAGAAGAAGAAAATGATGCTCCAAAAGAATAACGGGACAGGAGAAACTACAAAAGAAGCATTATAGCCTAACCAACCACCGATTCAACTTCTTTTTTTCTCGTTCACATTTTCTTTCTGATTGTCTTGGTTTGCAGTAGTAGTATTTCCTACAGGTATTTTCTCAGAGGTTATCTCGACAGGAATATATAGATCCCCCCGCTGTAATTGTTTCCTGTATTTGGATGGAATTTACAGGAAACAATCGCATGTACAAGTCTTAAGTTAACCATTTGCATTCTCTCCATTTGCTGGTACTCATCCTTTCTCCATTTTCTTCAACCAAGCACGGCGTATCGTGTCAATCTCTCTCGTACATCAGACGGAAAATCCTTGGCTCTGTATCTGGCGACATCCACAGCAAGCACAGTAGTACAGGAGGCAAGCTGCAGTGGAGGCTTCTATGGCGTGCCGTCGAAAGAAGGCTTAGGGCCTGTTTGGAACAGAGGAATTTCACAGGAATTTTGCAGGAATTTTACAGGAAACAGTTCAATTCCCGCAGGAATCGGGAAAAATTCCCGCATTCCAAACAGGGCCTAAGATGGGGGATCCCGTGGCCGAGGCTGATCGCCCACCGGTGGAAGTCGCCGCTGCCATGCCATCCAGTTCAAAAGGTGGTTAACCAGTAAGGTGCGATTAAAGTAAGCAGTAAACTATGATTAGCGCGGTTAAACAAGTGGTATGCGGGAGATGGCTTTGGATCCTGTGCACATGGGCGGGGGAATAGCAAGGGGGAGGAGAAGATGGAGCAGGGAATGTTGCTTCCATCGGGATCTGGGTTACGTTCTTCAGTAGGTTGGTAAAAAGAGGTGGGGCCCACTGCTGCTTGCTGGCTTTGCACTGAAAGGAGCTGCGAATAAATAACTGGGTTTACTATACGAAGCCGAGATCCGTGGAAGGTGGGGAGATCATGGGAAATCGGGGTGGTAGTGCGTTGTTTGTTTGGAGATGCATCGCAGCATCCCATCAGCGTCAGCGGATCAAAAGTGTAGTGATCTAGACATGGTAGTCTGGATCTTCTATGTATTTTAAGTTAGTTTTTGAATTCGTAGCTACCCCATATGGTATAACAACGATGAAAATCACATTTATACATGCGTGTAAGTAAAAAAGAGTACTTAATATTGCATGATAGTCATAAATACATCTTACAATCAAGTTTTACAGAATAGACCGACAGACCAAATGTGTTTGTTCATATATAGCAATAGAAAGTAAATAAACCAAAAGTGTTTCTCTATGATCTGCAACATACAATCGACTAGCGCTAAAACTAGTTCTGGCCATTGTCTTCAACGTCGTAGCCAGAGGCATAGAAGTATCCATACACCGGATCATCGCTTGTATCATCTAAATCCATGTATTAAATAACCATAAACACAAAAGTACTTAGCAACCCCTTATGCCAAATACCAGTATATAGATTCAGGGTTTGCCAAAGGAAGGTTATAGGGTTCTTTTAGCGAAAAACAAGTTTTGATGTAGGTACCATAACTAATTTTCAAACTTATGACTTAGCCATTTTTAATTAAAATCAAAGTGTCCAATTTAAGTCAAGTTTGTTATGAGGACGAATTCTTTTCGGTTTTGTCTTTGTTTCCATTCCACGATTATCAAACAAATTCCATTTTCATACCAATATATCGTAACCATTTCGTTGTACTTTTATCCATAACCACCATTAACCATAACTATTATTTTATAAAAACTACACAATAACACAAGTGTGATCCCTCTACACTATGCCTATAACCAAGTGCACAACTATTCAAATAGATTTTTAATACTCTACAGATGTTGCATAACTTTATTAACAAGATATTTAACTTATAATGCCAACCGCTACACGCTTTTGTAAGCGTGCGATTGAGAAAATAATAACAATGCTTTTACAATGCTTAGTTCCGATGCTTCCTCTCACTCTAGGGTGAAATCCCTCAACACTAGTGTGACACCCAAACGGTTGACTAGGTCAACCATAACAGAAATCATCACTTAACAGAGTAGCGCTAGGATCAGCTAAGGAAATAATGGCATGCACAAGTAGAAACCTTCACCATTTAGTACATGATGTCTTATTTACATGGCACATATAGTGCTTTCTTAGGTGAGCATATTTTTGCATATATGGTTTAAAACTATAGAATTATCAATGTTGTGAATTAGCTCATGAGTTCAAGTGATTATAAATAATGCTTGTGCATATACTAGGCAGACACATGTGTTTATGTGATTTTGTTAGTATTGCTATATAGTTAACAGGTCCTAAAGAGCAACACATAGAAGTGAACTAAGTACACATAGAAGTGAACCAAGTACTCTTAAGGCATCTATGAGTTGAACCATATAGCGAATGAATCCCACTGATGGTCACTTCCTGAAATCGTATCCTTCCTCCTACTAGAAATAAGGTTTTTTTTTACAGGTATAAGGGTAATGGATATAATGAACAATATTTTTTTGTCTATTTTTACCATTTTTATTAAATAAGTATTAGGTAAGATGAGATTGTATTTTGTTTACATGAGTACTAACTTCTTAGTTAGGAGGAGAGAGTTTCGGATAAGTAGAGAGAATTTCAAATAAGACAAGGGAAAGAGTATCAAATAAGAAGAGAAAGGTTTTTGTAAGAAGGAAAGGAATATTTGCAGGTAAGAAAAGGAATAGTGTTATTAGATGAGATAAGAGAATATTTTAAGATGAGGAGAGAATGCCATAATTTTTTAGGCTACTACAGGCTCTACCTAGGGTACATGCTTGTTTCCTTAGGCATACTTTGATACCACCTTTGTTGTGACGCCCCATCACGGTTAACTAGGTCAACCATAACGAAAATTGTTTAATAGAGTAGTGCCAGGATTAGCTAAGGAAATAATGGCATGCAAAAATAGATACCTTCACCATTTAGTATACAGTCTTATTTATATGGCACATATAGTGCTTTCTTAGGCCTAGCTACAGTGTGACTGCATTGCTAGGCCTAATTATTTTAAGTCTTCTAAGCCTCCCTTTTGATGGGCATTTGTTCTTCATAGTCCTGGTCACTGGCTTCCCCATAGTCACATGCCTCTATAGCAGTACCATTGTCAACAGAAGGTTCCACATCAACATATCCCTCCACGACAAAAAATAACACGTGGGGCCATGGTCCATATGGACTAGTACACTCAGCGGTCTACGAGAGATGGGACCCACATGTCAGTGGCTCAGGTCCTCACACCAGGTCTATGCGGTGGTTTTAAGGGTGTGGGGCCCGCATGTCGATGACACAAAACTTAATTAAACTGGGTTAAATTATATTTTCTAATCAACCCGGGCCCACATGGCATACTAACACTAATTACCAATTAAACTAACATAATCTACCAGCGAGGCACATTGGTCCGCGACATATCATCATCTTCCTTGCTCGGCCGAGCATAGGAATAGGGGCACGGTGGCGGTGGCTCAGTTTTGGGCTCGGCGCCAATGAGGGAAGGCATAACGGCCATCAGCGACCCCCAAAATGGGATGCGGTAGTCCCGACGAAGATATTGGCGGCATCGGCACTACGGGAGATGGCTTAACGTGGCAGTGTGATGGCGAGGTTGGTAGTGGTTGTCTAGCTAAATTGAGGGGAGCTTAAGCATCTACGTAGCAAGGCAAAGCTTGGGGTGCACTTGGCGCTACGGATGTAGCGGTAAGCAAGGCTCTCCATGGTGGCTTGCGGCGACACGACGAGGGGCGATGGCACAGCAAAGCTATGTTCAACTAGGCATGATGTTGACTAGCCTAATTGGTTTGCGATGCAAAGAAATGCATTGGAAAGGAAGAACTCATGGGAAAATCAAGAAGCGAAGGATTTCATCTCCAATGGTAAGATCTGCTCGTGCTTCAGCCAACAATGAAGAAGAAGGGCATTCTGGTGATTCTAGTGCACGACAAGGCAAAAGAAGGGGTGCATTAGCAAGAAGAGATCGAGGTAAGCACGATGGACATGACCATCAAGGTCAAAGCTCACCGAGACAAAGAGGATAGGGCGACAACGGCACTATGCACAGCGGCGGCGTTCTGGCCTTTCCTTACTAGAAAACAAGCAAGGCAAGGTGAGCACGAGGAAGAGGGGAGCTAGGTGAGCACAAAGCACATGTTGGCAGCGGGGTTTAAATAGAGGAGAGAAGGGAGAATGGATGTGGTGTCGTGGCTTGGCTTTATGTGCAAGGGATGGCGAGAGAGAAAGCACCTGAGAAGAGAGGGGGAGACAACGGGCGTGGTAATATGATGTGGTCATGGCGACACAAGGCTCGAGATAGAAGGGGTGACACAGCTCTGGCTTACGCGATGCGTGTGTACGTCATCATGGGTGCGAGTGAGAGAGAGAGGAGGTGTGGAGAAGAAGCACAACGCTTCTCTCCACATTGACAGGTGGGATTGGGGTTCACTTATCAGTGAGAGCAAGAGAGAGAGGGTGTCGATCGACTAGGCTGCTGCGTCGATCGGGTTTGCCCACACGTGGGTCGTGGCTTGTGTGTGGCGAGGTTGGCACGGAGAGGAAGGAAAGGGGAAACAACGTGGGCTGGAAGGGCCGCGGGAGGGGGAAAAAGGCCAGTCGTTGTGTTTTGGCCTGATGGCGAGGGAGGGGAAAAGAAAAGATTTAAATTTTTATTTGGGATTTGGATTTGAACTTTTGAGGGGGTTTTGCACACAT
Source organism: Dendrocalamus latiflorus (assembly GCA_017311315.1). NCBI lineage: Eukaryota > Viridiplantae > Streptophyta > Magnoliopsida > Poales > Poaceae > Dendrocalamus > Dendrocalamus latiflorus. The sequence continues at coordinate 46,328,755 of CM029610.1, forward strand.
AAATTTTTTTGGAAATTTTGATTAGCACATAAATAATTTTTAGAAATTTCAAATTTATTTTTTGTAACAAGGAAAATGTTTTAAAAATTCTTAGACCCAAGCACGGCTTTTAGAAAATTTTAAATATGCACAAAAAATTCTGAAACTCATAAGAATTATCAAGTTTTATTTTGAAGCTAAATTTGGAAATTTGGGTTGCTACGAGAATAGGAGCGAATTTGGGGGCATGGGGGTGCACTGCCAAATTTTTTGGAAGAAAAACTATATGAGGTATATGTTATCTGTATACATGTATAAGATTTTGATTTTGTATACATTTGTTTTATTGTTCATTGATTTAGGCCGAAACGTAACTCGTGGCCTCTCCCAACTCCCAAGTGCACGCGCACCTACGATAGGCGGGGCTTGGCCGGTTGGCCCATTGGCTAATGGCCATTCTCAGAAGACAGAAGCGAATGCCTTGATGCTCAATCCTAATTCCCAACTGGAGCCTGGAGTCCATTAGTCCAACACAGAGAACACACCAAGCAGGTCATGCCCTCCTCTCCTCACCTCATGCACTAGCGCCCTAGCCCCCAGGGCCCAAGTACACGGCAATGGCGGGCTTGGCGGCTGGTGGTGCATCGCTTATCCATCTGTCGGCGCAGGCGGCCAAGCATGCAGCGCACAGCCGCAAACGTGTGGTGACCGACACCGCGGCGGCATGGTCGCGGCGGGCGCCAGGCAGGCGCGGTGGCGGAGCGGCCAACACAGCACGAGACTAGTCCAAACCTCACCGACTCTTCCGACGGTAATAACCTTAGGCTGGCTCCGCACTCCCGATTATGGGTTCTTGGTTCCTTTTCTTGGAATGTTATGATTTGTGTGTAGAATTTGATAGATGTGTAGTATTTCTGTATTTGGGATGCACCTGCTGTGATGCCATTGCCACGATCTTAACTAATGTCTCAGATAGTTGTAGCATTCACAAAATCCCCAGCCAGCATAAAAAAGAAAGGATAAAATGATGAATCATGAATGTCCGAAAGAAAGGATCTGTGAGTCCTTGTCTGAATGATTGAATCCTTGAGCCAGCCTTAAGCCCTTGAGTTGAATACTTGAATTTGATGAATCATGAATGTCTAAATGATTGAAACAATGAATCATGAATGTCCACTCTAGGGGTCAGCAGGCTAGGGCGGTAGGGCTCCACCGCTGCTCCACAGCTCCAGGCTCAGTGAATTGTGATTTGTGAAACATTTTCAGTGGATTTTGGCAACTAGAAGCAAGGACAAAGGTGAGCGTTTCTTTTTTTATAATTTTGATCATAATTTGTATTTTGTAAAATCCAATCATACATTTAATAATTAGTGCTTGATTGTGTAATGTAGATTATAGAATTGGATAGACAAATTAGAAAGTGGAGAAGAAGACATCCAATTTGAAGTTCCTGAGCTTTTAAATTCGCAGTTTCACATCCCTAATACTCAAATCCTAGATCACTGTATGGAAAGTACTAGCTGAATGCCCGTGCGTTGCTACGGATTTTAAAATTTTATCATACTATATGTTCTGTAACTAACAGGTGGTAAAATTTTTTAGAACATGCGTACAAATATATTCTAAAATTCAGCTAGTAAACAATAAGAACTGGGTGAACCACATACACAAGATACAGCAGGTAAACTTTCTTTCGGCCTACACACTAACCATGCCCCTTACCCACTCTTCTGAGCTGCACGCGACATACTCCGAGGTCTTTTTGATGGCTTCAACCTTTCACAACAAATAGAGGTATTTTTTAGCCAAGAAATATTTCAACATAGCATAAAAAAGAATATTTAAAGAGCATGGTGCAGACTGCAGAGCCCATTCGATATTGAACTGGGTTGGAGGTTTTACCTGCTCCTCAAGGAAATCACTCTCAATGAAGTCCGTCAGCTAAGGACATTGCACTTTGATGTAGTTTTGGTTTTAAAGTAGGACTAACAAATTACTCCATGTATACTTGTTTAAACACATTCTAAACCTATTTTTCTGCCTTATTGCGAATAAAGCAGCTTACGCTATGCAGGTTGTGCAACTTCTCATTTACCAGCTTTTCAAGAGCCAAAGCCAACTCCCTAGCTGAAATCACAAGTGTGGCACAAGTTAAAACACGGCATACATTAAATTGTTGCAGATACAGTAATACACAAATCAAAGCTAATAATACATCAGTAAGGTACCATCAATCCGCAACTTGACAGTTTCGATAGAAAATACTACGGATTATAAAAAACAAAGAAAAACCAGAGAAATAAACAGAATTCAGAAGAAAAACAAATGCATGCTTTGTACATGATTTTATTTTCCCTTTTGGTGTTTGAGGATTTTTTTTATAATTTAAATAAAGTTTCCAACAACAAAAAAAGGCCCTTTGTAGTTATCAATGGAGACCAGCCACATAACTGTCACCCAACAAAGCACTTATTGAAAAAGCATATGTTTTTTTTCTTCCAAAGAGGCCATGTGCAATCATTAATCAATCAGCTTTGCAATCGTCTACTTTAGCTATCTGCTGAAAGCCCCAGCTCGGACAACTAAAGTCGCTGTAGGATGAGTTCACTTGCACATCAAAATTCAATAGGAAACTTCCCTAATCTCACACGACATCAGCCTCTTCCCAACCAGTTAATTTTCACATGTGTAACCAGACACTAAGTATCACACAATAAGCACAAGCGCATGCACATCTCATGTGATGTAATGCATTACGAACAAAGCCGGAAAATAGAAATCAGCTCACCATACAAAGCATTGCCTTTCTCAGGGTGGTCGAACTCTGTCAAGGGTGTGACAATGGACTGGAGCCTCGCCCTGCCTCCATGCTTGTTTTGACAACATAATAACACAATAGTATTAGCATTTGGCACATGACAATTGTGAAGGCTTCTCAGCATCACTCACAATTGAGGGCACTGTACAGATCACTTTCTTCCTGAGAACAACACTTCATCATCATTACCAATATCAGATATAGCTTGCCTTTTGACAACCTGCAACCAACAATATAATGTGGTGAAACTGAAAATAAATAATTCATGCAGATTTCTAAAGACTTAACGAACAAAAGCCAAGCAAGCAATGCAAGGCATTGCCATCCATGCAGCTGGCATTCACATCGTGGAATAATTTTAAAATAAGTCTTAAATTGATCCAACATGATAGTTATCCCGTTGCGATAAGGGGTGCAAGACGTGGGTCGGCTTGGGCCTATTGGGTGCTATGGGCAGAAACATATCGCCGAAGTGTCAAAATGTATCGCCGACGTATCAAGGTATTTTTAATTTTTTTGACTGAAATTCACCGATACTCCGCCGATACCGTATCGCCGCATATCGGTATGTATCGCCATATCGGACACATATCGGACATGGGTACGACAGTTCAGCGGAGTATCGGTGCTTCCTAGGTTACAAGTAGTCCATCATATCATGGAATTCTAATAAAAAGAAGTAAAAATAAATAGCCACGACATCAATAAGTAGCTTGAGCCGCTGAACTAAAAAAAAGATAAAATGCAAATAGGTATAAGATGGAGTTTTCATCCAAGCACTTTACCACTAACATCATGCAACCATCGGATTAAGGATACGTCAATAATAGATGATAATCATCAATACAACCAACAGATAGTAATGAACCATTAGGGAACAAGGCATGCCCTAAACAAAAACTACAACACAACATCTGTTCCACAAGCCTAAGTCGTTTCACCTCAACTCAGAAAATTTTCCAGTCATTTAGGTGTTATTTGTCTCATATATATGCACATTTAGCAATTAAAGCATATATTCAGTCTGTAGCATCAACACATTTCCCCCACAGCATTCCGTAGAGCCATGTATCCATCACAGTACTTTTCCCCCAACAACATTTCATCCAGTCATGCACCCATCACAACCGAACAAAAGAATTAATCCCACTGCAAGCAATCCAGGGACTTCTCTCCTAAATCCCATAACACTGGAACATCCATGCATCGATGCTCACACTTGGAAACTAAAAGCCAACCAGTTATATACTCACCCACGAAGCAATGCCTTCCCAAAATCACACCACCGTACCTTGATGCAACACTAACTTTAGAGCCATCAGCGGAGATGAAAACTGAAGCCAACAACATACACCTAATGACGCACGAAATCCCAGCTCCTCCCGCAAGCTCATACCACCCAAAACTATGCATATCTCGACACCCTGAGCACTACAGTTACGATAAACTGAAACTTCACAGTCGCACCATGTTTCCGTCAATCCGATCATATGTTTTGTATCTAATCAACCAAACCAGTAACGACACAAAGAGCCGAATCTAAAATGAAGCATCAAAATAGGGGAAAGCCCAACGGGTATGAGAGCGTGGAAATCCAAGGCAACGGCTCACCTGACTGATGCGACCGAGGGTGATGGTGACCTCGTGCTTGGAAGACGACGCCGAGGAGGCTATCGCTGCCGCCGATGCCCTGGGCAGAGGATAGCTTCCGTCGGGACCCTGGAGGGGCGAGGAGGACGGCGCAGGAGGAGCAGGCAACGACACCACTGGGGGAGGGGCGGTTAGGGTTTGTGGGGAATGGAGATTGGGACGTAGGGAAGTTTACCGATGCTTGGGACGGGAGGGGGAGATGGGGTTCACTTTGGTGGCTCACAGATAGGGCGTGAGGGTGGGGGAGTGGGCGGTGGAAGGCGAGGGAAGTTGGGGATCGTGGCGTGGGGAAGAGAACGAACGTGCGGTGTGCGGTTGCTCTTTGAAGAGACTGGCTGTGTGAGTCGGAAGGAGCGCGGGGTGGGGAGGAGGAGGAGGCGGCGGCGGCGCGGGGTGGGGAGGAGGTGAGGAGGCGGCGGCGGAGCGGAGGGGTGGGGGAGGAGGAGGAGGCAGCGGCGGCGCGGGGTGGGGGAGGCGGCGCCGGCGCGGGGTGGGGAGGAGGTGAGGAGGCGGCGGCGCGGGGTGGGGAGCAGGAGGCGGCGGCGGAGCGGAGGGGTGGGGGGAGGAGAAGGCGACGGCGCGGGGTGAGGAGGAGGAGGAGGAGGCGGCGGCGGCGCGGGGTGGGGGAAGGAGGAGGCGGCGGAGCGGAGGAGGCAGCGGCGGAGGAGCGGGGCAGGCGGCGACGGAGGAGGAGGGAGGGGAGGAGGCGGCGGATAAATCAGAGGGGAGGCAGGAGGCGCGCGGAGAAATTAAGAGGGGAGGAGCGCACGGGTTGGGTGGGGCGGAGGAGGAGGGAGGGGACAGGCGGCAGAGAAATCAGAGGGGAGGGCGGAAGAAATGAGGTGGGGCGGAGGCAGCTCGTAGCCGCACGGGATTCCAGGGGAGGCAGCGCACGGATTTTGAGAGAGAGGGGTAGTAGGTGAGGAACTTTTGAAGTGGAGCCCGCGCGAGCACTGTCAAAAAAGGCAGCGAAAAGAGAAGGAAGTGTAGGATGCACCATCACTTTGAACTTCTCTTTTTAAGGAGTAGAGATATAAAAACACGGTTGGTTGCCTGGGAAAGCGTGGCGTTGGACTGTGGGCAAGTAGGTGAGGATCCCCAGGCTGGTAAACATTCCGCGGTGTATAATAATAACCATCAAGTGGAGGCACTGAAACTGCGGTTTTTGCACTCCCTTTTTGGTAGCTTTGGAATCCGGAGGTGCCAGAGTTTGTTCCTTGTTTCTTCAGCCTTGGCTGGCTTCGCAGGATCGAGCTCTTCCGGTCACAGCAGTTTCCTTTCTTTTCTTGAAGAGAGAGCTTACTGAGTCCAGCTTCCATTTTGAGAGAGAAACAGCTACTCTTGCCAAAGTCTGAAAAAAAAAGTGCATCATCTTGATATAAATTCGAAATGGAGAGTTTGTTGTGACAGTTCAGAATACAAGGAATGAACAAGGGAATGGCAGAGCTTACCGCAATCTTTTAAAAAGGCAGAGCTTGCTGCAGAGATTGTTCGGCCATTTGATGCATGCATAGACACGTTTCGCACTTCATCCAGTAGTAGTACTTGTTTTGTATTTGGTGTCCATAATATTGACAGAATAATGTTATAAAACATTCTGTAAAATAAAAGATAATCAAAAGAGCAGGAGATACGGCTTTAACTTGAGGTGCCGAAGACAGCTTTGCTGTGGCTTTGACTTATATTTGCTACAGTAACTAGTTTCTAAACGGTACATTTTTTCAAAGTGGGTCTACGGGTAAATTATTGTAGACAATATACCGACTAAAATCACATATGACTATTTTTCTCTATATACTATCTCTCATAAATACCTAAAATTCGAAAACCACAGTCCAAAAGTCAAGTCCACAAGCCAAAAGAACCTATCCTAAATCGACCAATAATGCGCAAAATGGAGAGAAGGATTCGGAGTAGTGGCTAGGACGGAGGCCAATTTGTGCATGTTGCCATAGCCAGCCACATGTTTCCGAGCATAGGATTAACTGTACTTGCGTCTCTTCTTTTTTTTTTGCTTCGTTTGTTGTTTTGTTGTTTTTTGCATTCATGCTGTGACAAGTTGCATGGTACGGATGCAAATGGATTGGATCTATACCACAATTTAGACAGTGGTTGTGCAAAATCCGCATTTCTATACCGAGATGGGCAAATGGCTTTGGACCCAATACGGACATTTATGCATCTAAAATACGGATCGGGATATAATTGATTTGAGTTGTGTACATTTCGTCTAAAACAGAGCGCTGATTCACAAATGATCATCACGCGTAACTTGGAAACACATATCACTCCATAGTCATGGGTGCAAATGCCTTAACTTTTGTCTCCAATTTACCCTGGTTGCCAAAAGAAATTACAGCTATATGCATCTCAACGTAAAAAAAAAGTCGCAACAACAGCGTTTTATTACCGTAAAAGAAAAAGGGTAAAGATTTCCAGAACAAAACTTAACCCATGACGTTTGGAAGCAGGCCTGCTTGACGTGTATCACGACTTCACTAGGCCCAACGTTAAACAGTCGGACCGAGCCCAATGCTCTTTGCCCTCACGTACGGCTAAACGCGTTCACTGCCGCTGCCGAGTGTAAGTGGGTCGTATTGGCTTCTGCTTAACGGTTTTTTATTATGATTAAAAATAAATAGTAATAGCTAAAAATATGACTTTAAGAAGGAGTGATAAGCGGTGGAAAAAATAAGAGAGACATATATGCGTATGCATATGATGGGAGTGAAGAGAGTAGAGTATGTAATGTATCTGTGACCCTCTGTTTTATTTCTAAAGCAAAACGGTAGCGAGAAAAACAAAAAAAATCATTTTAAAAAGCCAGATTTTATATCAACTTTTAGTTTTTTTAAACGGAAGTGAATATGACCTGTGCGAGCCGGTGGCCCAAATCCGGGCCTCGGCATGCGGTCTCCGGTGGATCGGCACAGTCCTCCCAGCGCCCGGCCGCTCCGACGTCCGCCTTGCGCGCGCGGTGTTTTCTTGCTACCGCGCGCGTGCGCCCGCGCACCAGCCCTGGAGCGTCGTCCGCTTGTGTGGCCGGGCACGGCCGCCACGATGGTCGATAGGCAGCGCGGTGGTGTTCGCGCGCGCGCCGATCGACGACGGGGCGCCCGCCGTCTGCGGAGCTCCACGCGTCGCCTCGTGCCGCCGCGCCGGTCTCACGTCGTACAGGTGCGCGCGCGAGAGGTCGTTAGTGGCTGATTGGAACGGTTGCTCCTCGTGGTGACGCGTGCCACGTCTGTCTCCGCTTTAATTTCTAGCTGTAATGCATAGGATCGATGGGATCTCTCAATGGGTGAATTGGCATCACTGATCATTGCATTGAATCGATCGTGATGATGATGATGATGTGCAACCATCGGTGATAAGACCGACCGATGTGAAGACAATCGATGCCCCACCACTGGTCAATGTCCACAAGTCCATGCACAATGCCAGGACGATGAGTCAATCGTCGTGGGTGTACATGATTTGATTGGCAATAACAACATATTCAGATATTTGCCCGGAGATCGATGGGGGGTGGCTCCAAAGACACAGTTTTGATAGCGCAACCGGCCGTACGTGAATCATATCGGGGTATGTCCCTTTCCTCTCAATCTGGTGGCTTTTGATTTTTGTTATAGTACCTAATTTTCAAACGGAGTATTTTCTCAAGACGGGGTCTACAAGTTAAATGATGTACACGTTAAAAGCCCAACATCTGTACCAGCCAAAATCGCAAGTGAGTATCTCTCTCCGTAATTTGTACTGTAAACAGCCAAAATTCAAAACTTTCAGCCAAAAGCCATAAGCCGCAGCCGTTGCCAAACAGGCCCTCAACCTACACGACGAAAGGCGAGTAGCCAAATACTGGCAACAACGATCACCTCCTTGCCTAGCTCTGCTTACTACCACCTAGAACGAATTTAGGCCAGGGACCAGTTGATTCAATCAAGGTTGCAACCGTCCCATCCGCCTTATAGGCACTGTTTTTTTCAGCTTCTAAAAGCTGCTTTTCAACTTTTCTACAGTAATTAGCTTTTAAACGGAGTATTTTTTTCAAGATAGGGTCTACTAGTTAATTATAGTACATATTTTACTGACTTCATTTATATTGACAAAAACCGCACGTGAGTTTTTGTTATTCTGTAATCTCTTGTACAAACAGCCCAAAAGTCACAAACCGTAGCCAAAAGCCACAAGCCGCAGCCAAAAAGAACAGGCCTTTAATTAGTATCGTGACGCAAGAAGTCCTCGACTGGCTCCTTGGCCAAATTCTCTCCAGTGTCTGTGTCGCCCAAGATTTTTGTAAATCCTTTCAATCCTATCAGCTACCTAGTATATGGTAATTTTGACGCTCCCAAAGCAATATCGTAATGCTCACAATTTGAACTTCGTGGACATTACGAAGGAGAGGATTCATCCTAAAGGCAAACACTTGGTAAGTTTCATGGTAAACACTTGGTTTCATGTAAGTTCTATTGAGATTTGATTTTGGGCATATGTCATGTGATGGTGCCGACATATTAATCGAGGGAACAGTTTGTATGGAAGGGAATGCATTATTGTCCTTACTGTAATTCTTATTTTTTTAAAAAATGCCTAATCAAATTAGAGGGAAAACAGCTTCTTGTCTTTACATCCATCAATCAGACAATCATCGTTTCTGCTATAATTGCTTTTGTCATCTTCGTTGTTTTGTGAGGACATTGTGGCAACTTTTGGTGAGTGGTTGACGTTACATATCCTTCGTTTGACTGGAAGTTCTGGCAGGCTCTATTATTTGTTGCGCTTGTGCCCTGCACCTTAATTACCATCACAGGGCAAGATTTACTGGCTGTGTCTCGTGATTGCCACAATGCTAGCTAGACCGTAGTAGAAGAACATGCATATGCCCTTACCAGTTAGCAGTGGCGGACCCAGAGAATTTGACGAGCCTGAGCGAAGAATAGAGTCTAAATAACAAGCGCAGCTGGTTCTGGGGATTGATATGTGCTACCAACAGATGAAAATTTTACCAAACGGTAGACTTTCAAAATTCATAGCTTGAAATCTATTCATCCGATTAACATGAATAAAAATTCTACAGGGAGCTATTGAAATCCTCTAAAACCTTCTAGTAGATGAAATCCCTTAAAATGACCATACATTACTCGAAACAACAATATAACAGTACAACAGGTTAAACCAATCTACTACTAAATCTCCCAACAAACACGGGCTATCTCCCTCTCTAATCTCGGTCTTAACCTCTAACTAAAATAAACCACAGAAGGAAAAACTAGATTATCATCCAAATTAAGATTGTTTCCTCATGATTTCTTCCTCTCTTACTCCTGATCTCTGCCCCTACCACTGCTCTTCTATTCCTCCTTAGCTCTTCCTCCTGTTGGTCAGCGTAATGCAATTCTCACGCCAACAGTCGATGCTCTAATCTTCCTCTGAATTTTCCTTAATGCTCTTCAGACTCAGCAATAGCCGGCCTAGCGGCAACGGCGTGGTGGACCGCTTACACACGCATGTAGCCAATCGTTGGCATGTAGCAAATGATGCGGCACGCATGTGCTAGCGGCAGCCCACGCTGACGATGGGAGCCCAGGCAGGGGCCCAGGGTCGTCGGGCCCTGGGTCCGCCAGTGCCAGTTAGGCAGTTACCACTTCTTTCCTTTGCATGGTTTGTTTGCTTATTACTAGTACTAGTACTACTACACTCTTAGCTATCCTGTGACTGCAAAGGCCATCCAAGTTTCCAAGTGCCACACAAAGTAGAGTTTTCCATAGACATTTGTGGTGCTAGTACCAATATATGGCATAGACCTTGTGGTGCTTAATTATCCTGTCATATATATCCACTATGGCTGACGCCGTACCGACTGACGGCCTATATCGGAGACAAGGCGGCCACAAAATCCGCTAAAGTGACATCAACATTACTTAGCGGTCCTCTTTGCCTGTAAAGATGGAAAAGTGAACACCATTGTTGCTTGCACCAATACAATACACTATCCTCTTCAGGTCTGCTTGATTGAACAGGAAGGAGGATTCGATGATCTGAATTCTCAAAACCGTGCATATGCATAGAGCTGTGCGTCTAGTGCAGAGGACATGTCGGGACAGCGAGAGATCACTCTGCTAGAAACAGAAAGGATCATTCTCAAACACACGCTCCTCCTGTGGCTCGTCTAAACTCATACAGCAGAGCAACGAGACAAAGGATAGCACTGTTGATACCCACTGGACAGAAAGGCCCCATCACTATAGGCTCCTCTCTTCACAAATCTGGCCATCTGGCAAGCTAATCATTGCCCATCTACACAAACATTTTGTACTGGGCAGAAGCAAAATGTGAAACAAAAAAGAAATTGAAAAGAAGAAAGAAGGAAGCAAAGAGCCAAAGACTGGTAGGGATCTAGTGGACACAGATAGCTAGAGAGAGCACTTATGCAAGAAAAATACACAATTCTTTGCTCTTCAACACACACTGGCCATCTAGCACACAAGCAACCCAAAACAATCTACAAAAACTAGCCATTGACAAGCACAATTCAAGAAGATGATCACAAGAGAGAAGAACGTATCATGTGTGTGTGACTTTTGAGTCCCATGTCTCCCCCATCATAGCTCCTGCAGTGCATCAAAACAATCTATAATAAGAGCCTATCATTCATTCTCTGTTAATTAACTGTATACTACTATGCACGCAACATGGACTGCCAATTGTAGGTCACCAACCTGCTTGGACGCGGCCATGTCGGTAACCATCTCGGCGTCGACGGCGACGACTTTGTCGCTCTTCTTGGGGGCGCCATTGGCTCCGCCGCCCACGCAGAGCGCCTTCCGCAGGCCGAGCATCTCCTTCCACCTGCTGGACCCCTTGGCCAACGCCCTTTCGTAGTCGGCGCCCCCGCGGAGCTCGTCGCGGAGCGTGTTGGGCGGCCGGCCGGTGAAGCCGTCCTTGAGGGGAAGGATCCTGCCCTTGGAGAATAGCTGGTCGGCGGCCATCATGGGGTGGCTGCCCACGGAGAACTCGAAGTCCAGGTCCTCCTCCTGGCAGCGCAGGCTCATCGCCCGGTTCTGCACCGGCGGCGGCGGCTCCACGGCGAAGTCGCTGGAGAAGGAGATGCGCGGGCTCAGCACCGGCGGCTGTCCGCCGCCGTCCGGGTTGTACATGTTGATGCATGCCATCGTGCGGCGGCGGTGGTCGTGGCCTCTCCTCGCGCGCTGCTGCTCCCTCTCGTGCGCTGTCTCCTCCTGCACTGTGAGCTTCAATTCGCTCGCAAGAATGGAGGCGATGTATATGGTGAGGCTTTTAAAGGTGGTGGAAGTGGTGTGATCTGGTCTCGCAGTAAGCTCAAACGGGGTTGTGTTGGTGTCAGGATCAGAACGGGACACTGTTAGAGCAAGTCTTATAATACAGCCTTCAGCTGGCTGTATGGATACTTACAGCCCACTTATCAGCCTAATCATATAGTAGTTACAGCCAGCTGAAGGCTGTATGATCTACCCTTTCCTCTCACAAAATTTCTTGATTCTTGTGCTTCAGCTGGCTGTAAGCTTACAACCCACCTCTCTTCTCTCTCCTCCACCTCAGCATACAGCCAGTTTACAGCCTCTTAGGGCATCTCCAATGGTTATAGCTAGCAACTAACTATAAGACTTCCACATCATCTATATAGTACACACTAAAGTTAGCATTCTAAAGAACTATCTATAAGGATAGCTATTTGATGCTTACATGCACACACAGAATTTATGGAGGCTGCCTCGTTTGGCGCTATAGACTATCTCTAGAGCTGTAGAGAGTTGCGTTCTCTTTCTTCATTTAATATCTTCCACGTAGGACAGTTGATGACATGGACTCTCTTGTAGATAGCTGCTATAGACCCATTGGAGATGCTCTTAGGCCAGTCTCAGTGGGGGTTTCAAGGAGTTTCATGGGCATTAAATACGCTGACATGGCACTGTATTGATGAAGAGAGAGATGATAAAAGTTTCATGGGAGTAGAGAGAGTTTCATGGGGATGAAACTCTTCTGCACTGTTTCCAAAATATAGGTGTGTTGGAAACTGAGACATGAAACCTCCACTGAGACTGGCCTTAGGCCAGTCTCAATGGAGATTTCATGTCCCAGTTTCAACACACCCATATTTTGGAAACAGTACAGAAGAGTTTCATCCCCATGAAACCCTCTCTACTCCCATGAAATTTTTATCATCTCTCTCTTCATCAATACAGTGTCATGTCAGCATATTTAATACCCATGAAACCCCCACTGAGACTGGCCTTATAATACTTGCTCTAGGAGGAGGCGCTTGAGGATCTGGATGGGTTATATGAAGGAGGCAACGCCGTGACGTGGAGCTCGGGTAGATGTGCGCTGCATTTGTTTAGCACCGCCTATAGTAAATGGTGATGATTGAGGTACAGAATGTGAGTTGTTTAATTTTCCACCGGTTAACGACGGATCAGCAGCATGAACACTGTAGGCCAAATACAGTGCTCATTGGAAAATGTCAGGATGATCATATGCCATACTCCTTAGAAAAATGTCAGGACCGATGATCGTATGTCAAGAGAGATTTGGTGATTTGCCAATCTTTTATTTACCAACAGCTCATTTGCTCTATAGTTAGTTTTAATTGTTGATTTGCCCCATTTTTTACTGAACCATTGATCATTTGTTCTTTTTGACAATTTTGCCCTTATTTTCCCCCTCCCTGGGATTTTGGGATTTTGGAACCTATCAAATTTTTTCATGTTTGCTGGTCGCAATCGTGGTAGCCAGCGTGCTGCTCAGAGTTCGGGATTGAACACCCAACATCCGATAACGAGTTCTTGATGCCTCCTTTGCAGGAAAGAGTAATTGGCGTCACCATGCAATCGTACCCGACGATGCCCGACAGTGGACGGACGTGACCTGTAGTAGACCTCGTCCATATGAGGGTAGTATCCCTCATACTCCATCTGCTGCTATAGATTCCTTGCTCGAAGCAGTGACCGATCACCTTCTCGGTAAACTCACCGATCCAGAGTCATTCAAGGAACTGTTCTTCGGTGAGAGTTGTGGTTAGGAGACCATCTCGACCTGTCATTATATCGAACCCCACGAGGTGAATTCTGTGAATGACTACACGTGGGCGTACCTGTCTGACTCCTGGAGTTATGCCGGCGAGGCTGCTCGAATCTAGCCATTATGCTGCAGATTCTTCATGTGATATCTTCAGTGAAGTCATAACCTGGCGCTCGAGCAAGCTCTTGAGTAGGGTTCTTGAGCAAGTCGTTGATGTGTTGAAGCTCTCGTGCCTCTTCGGACTGCTCAAGTAGTCGCTGGGGGACTCGAATACTTACGGGCAGGCCCATTGTCGTGTTGCAAGTTCTGTTCATGGCGTACTGCCATGGGGGATATGGATCCCTCCTTAGCCTTTCCCACGGTGTGGTGCGGTGTAGGATCTATTAATTGAGTCTCCCTTTCAATTGCAGCCATTGTTGATGCACTAGCAGCAGTAGACATCTTCTATGTCTCCATCTACAACCACTATACACAAGTAAGGAATAGATCACAGACTCAACAAGCAACCACTACTTGGCTACTTGATTCACTAGCATACACGCAAGAAAAATCATCAATCAAAGATCTATTCTTAGGGCCTGTTTGTTTCAGCTGTAGATTCTGAGAAGTAGCTGGTGAGTATCCAGCTAGTCAGAATCTGGAGAAGCTGGATAACCCCAGCTTCTGGATACTAGTTTATTTTCTGGATTCTGTAGCTTCTGACTACTTAGAATCTGGATGAAAATCTGGACTGTTTGGAGGAGCTGCAGATTCTGAGAGTAGCTGCAGCTGCCAGAAGCTGAAACAAACAGGCCCTTAGTTGCATAGATTAAAATGGGATAAGGCAAGATACGAATCAAAGATCAAGGGAAAGAGATGGCTGCACCTGAGTCACTGCTTTCCTCTATGGGCAGCGGTTGTGCAACAACGGCTGGTGAGAATCCCTATGAAGGGAACCTTGAGAACTTGTGTGGAGATGAGCTTGGATTTGTGGCGGTTGTACTAAGGCTTTAGGGTTACAGAATCATTTGTATATCAATAGTACCAACAAAATCTGGCCATACATGTGTAAATCAACGGTCTCGAGCCATAGCGGCCGCTATTGCAGCTACACGCTAACAGCTATAGCAATCCGCTAAATCCGTTATACCAGTCGTAGCTATGTTAGCACCCTTACCCTGCTTAGCCTAGCGTTTGGGTGTCCAAAAACGCTACAACGGCGCTATAGCCCGATATTTTAATCACTGTTGGATACTGTTTGATACCATATGTAAAATTGGTTCAATGCCTAGTCCACTGTGGAGCGGACCCATACACACATAACATCCCCATTTACACTTTTGTTCTCGGTTCATATAAAAGGGTTAACCCAAAGGTGCTACCCTTCTCGGTTCATATATGTTACTACAACTCATTTTAGACAAGCAAATATATGACTAATCTTACCACACAACTCTAGATAGGCCACCACCCTAATAGGCCAAGGTACCATACCTACCCCTATTCCTAGAAGGGGCCTTTGTCTAGCTTCTAAGGTGAAAATAAAACAACTTGAAGATAGGAGCCGAACTTTAGATTGCCATAAGTTGAGTATCATCAGAAAGGGTGACGATGAAATGGATGAACAAGCCTTAGATAGATGTTTGTAACTCTTAAAGGAGTCATTCTAACAAAATTTGATTGTTGATGTCCTATGTGGGTCAGATAATGTGGAGGTCCCAACGGTGATTTTCAATTGTCTATTTCAAGTGAGTCATTCTCTTTAGTTGAGTAGTTAGTTGTTGTGGTGAGTTTTAACTTCAGGGTGTTGATTGTGTGAAGGTGACGGTGTATTGGTGGTGTTATTTGGTGTGAATCCTCTCGGTGAGTCCTTTTAGGACGTGTTGTAAATTTTAAACTCTACTCCTTCCTTTAATGAATAGGCATTAAAGGCAAATTTATTGCCTCCGTTTGAAAAAACCACTTCACAAGTGGAGCTGTTTTTTTTAACTTCACAAGTGGAGCCGGGTGAAGCTACTTTTTTCAGCTCCTTGGGTGAAGCTACTTTTGTCTCAGCAAGTTTTAAGGAACTCCTTGGGTGGAGCTATTTTGTTTTATCCCGTTTGGCACAAAACAGCTCCAAACAGCTCCAAGGAGCTGGTGGTGGAGCTGTGCCAAACGGGGCCTAAATAGTTGATCGTTAGGGTGTAAATTTTGGAATATTACAATTTTTCATTTTACATATGATCATTGCTAGCTTTCGCTAGAACGAGGGAAGATGGAATCATTCTGGAACCGACTCTTCTTTTTTTTTTTGTCAACTTGGGATCAGAATGCTGGGTTGTTCATATGCGATGTTGGGAGGTTGGATCACCAGTCTCAATACGGATCGGATGAATGGACGTACGTGTGGCGCACATGGGGGGAAGAATCATGGGCGTCGGTGTGGAAACAGCTTTTCTTCTTCTTCATAAAGTGAGATAATTGCTTGGATAGGCAACAAATGCTGGGCTTCCGTTTGACCATGGTCTACTATAGTTGTCCAGGACTCCATGCATGCTTCTTGGCAGTATTGTGATTCTGTGAAGAACCAGTGTATAACACCCCGTTTACATTGACTTTACTTTTAGTTTCTATTTAGAAAAATCAAAAATTAACATAAATATTCAGTTTTTTGAAGTGGTTTTTTTATTTCTCTCACTACTATTTTGTTCTAAGATAAGAAAGGTCATAGGTGTATTACACATCTTACTCTTCTCGCTCTTGTTATGTACATGCATCTTTCCCTTGTTTTCTCATCGCTGACATTTTCCTCCTTAAAATTACTTCTTTCGATCACTACTATTTATTTTCAATCAAAAATCATCAATCATAACTAAAAACTGTTAGCAAAATCCATTATGAACACTCCTCACGTTAGTTGTTGGATAGATTGAATTTTACTCGTGGTTCCTAACCATGTGCAATGTAGAACTCAAATACGACAAGGTCTAGGTGGTAGCCGGCCACACCGACCAAAACCAGTCAGGGACCGTTTGGATAGTAGGATGTAAGAGTGCGAATAAGATTGAAATATAGGGTGAGATAAATCTATTCCTCAATTTCTCGATCCAATCCCATTCCCATCTCTTATTTCCCGCTATCCAAACAAACTAGCTGGTTTACCTTTGAACTTGAAATGTAAACTTCAAATTACTTTCAAATCCAAGCTACATGTATCATTTATGTTCTAACATGAAAGACAAGCTTTTACCGATCCCCAAGCTTTGCTTACATCCGGATTCTAACACAAATTCATCACTAGAATGAATGTTCTTAAAACCCCGACAGTCGGTACGCAAATTATAAGATCTAAACCAATTATGCGAATACACGGCTTGTTCCTCGCACACCGCCAATTACGCAGCCTGACCGACTGATTTTTAGAACAATAGTACTAATCGATACGGTTCAAAAAATTGAATGGGCATTCTTTTAGAGAAGGAATATTGAACGGACATACATCGAAATCGACCTTAGCGGCTTGTCTAGATTTAGCAAATATAACGTTAGTGTTTATCAAGCAACACCTAATAATTGAGTCCAAGGACACAAAGATAGTGGGGTTTCCGAGTATGGAGCAAGAATCTAACCTTTTGTGCATTCCCAAATGCAGAGTACAACGAACATCAATCCATAATTGCAGGGAAATTAGCAAGTAACCAAGGTCGTAGACAACAGTCCTTTTCCTCATTGAACACATGATGATCCACCACACCACACAAAATCATGCTGGGCAACTGTTTGAAAGCATGCGAGACAAGAGAATTGAAGGCTTTGTCCATGAACCGAATACCAAGGAACAAGAAAGCTGTACAGTCTCACCGCTGACGGTGCGGGGGTGTAGGCCAGTGGTAGCTTTCTTGCCGTGGATTAGGGACCAGCAGCGCCTGCAAAGACTTGGCGTAGAGGACCTGAAGAACACACCAGATGAGCCCAGAAAGCGACCTTCATAACAAATGAACAAAAATGATGTTCAGGGAGAAAGCGACTTCTCGGTAATCTCCAAATGCAGATGGAGGGTAACCTCTGTTCAAAGCAAACTAAAGTACAGACGCCAAGCAAAGAATCGGAAAAGTTGACAGTCTTCACGTCAAAAGAGAGGTGGTATACATGACTCGAACCTTTAGCACAAGGTACCGTAAGTATCTTTCATAAATATTAGATATCACTAGAGCAAGGGATTATAGTTTGGTGAAAAGAAATCTATGCAAGAGAAAGGCCAGCTTATGCCAGCGATGGTTAAATCCAGTTGAAATGTCGAATGTTACTATGTTAGGAATTGAAATCTAACACGTGAACTGGAATTTCAATAGCAAATTCTCCAAAATTTGAATTGTCGGCATTTGGATAGAAATCGTAATTGCCTTCTATGAAATGAGAAGTGTAACCTGAGAGCTTTAGTGAAGTGTACACACATGCAGAATTACCACAAGAAGCGCTAGGTAGCTTAAATATAAGCTGAGCACCAGAAGGAAGAAGGTAGGTAACAAAATCATTTGACCGATACTTGACTGGTTTGTTATTAGCCAGGGTGAGCTAGCGACATCGACCTCTTGGAATAGAACCACATGATCCCCAAGAATCCTCCTCATTTTGGTTCCATCTTCATGACCAATGATAATACGGGTCACAACAGACCAGTCAAAGAGTTCTTGTTCCATAGTAATGCTTGTCCTATTTGTAATAAATCACAACTATAGTGTCACCATTGGCAATGGGGCCAGTTTAAAAATACTAATGTAGTATCATGATACCTCACATAGTAACACATGCTAATAGATGGAGTGTAATAAGCCTGAATGGAAAATTAACCAGCAGCACGAGAAAGTGAGAAATACCACTATCCTAAAGCATGAACACCTAAAGTACCTCATAAATCATAATGGTCAAAGTTCAGTATAAGCAAAGCTCTTAAGATCTAGAGCGCCCATGTGAGCATATGAACAGCACCAATTCTTTTCTTCCAGCAATGTATTAACTTTTGTGACTGCACATGTGAGGGATGGGAATGAAGACCAGCCTCATTGTGACTCGACTCACTACCTTTAATCCTACAGGTCAAAGGAAAAAAGAAAGAAACAGATTTTAATTATAGTTATAACTAAAGATGGAGATCACCCATCTTTTTTCCTTGAGGCTACATATGTCTGTAGTCTGTAGAGACTTGTCATTTATCAGCAACAGGACCCAAACTCTAAATATCAAAATAAAAAATATATATTAAGGAAAACTCCCAGTTTACAGTGCAGCAGAATTGTATTTTGATGGAAACTAAGAAACACAAGCCCCTGCATAAGCATGAAGGGAATCTTCACTTCCAATTTTTCATTTTACACTCACCCAAGATGATACTAAATAGCCGCTAGGCTGGATCTGTGACTACTTTGACTATGCTAAGGGGGTGAGTGGAACAGTGCAAACATCAAGCTTTTATTGCACCAACTTAAAAGTGTGGCTGTCACCCACATGGAAAGGCCTAAATAAAGGACAGCTGGAGGTGAAAGCATACCATCCAAGTGGCTGGTCTAGTTGTTTGTCGGAATAACACGCTCAAATCTCCCGGTTGGTCTCCTGTCCATAGGGCAGATCTCTCTCTTTTCTGAACTTTTATTTGGGCAACGGCTACACGCTGAACAACTTTTAGATATGGGGGTACAATTCCCAAGGCCATGTGGAGAAGTGTGTAGTACAATCATGAATCTGAAACCTATTTCAAAACTGCATGTATAACGTGAGCTAGCAACAAGAAACTGCATTATAGGCAGTTGTGGAAATTGTTCGTAGACTAAGATAACACACTTTTTCTAAACAGCCTAAAGCTTTTAACACTGCATGAAATGAAGTGAAAAGCTATAAAAAAAATCTCACAGATGGCATGACTTCTGTAGCAAGAATACATAACCAACATCACACTGATTGCAATGTATGAAAAGTGAAAAGAAAGTGAACCTTTGATGGTAATATGTTACAAGGATTATATTCCAGCCCTTCCTCTTGAAATGATCTGCAAGTAACCAACAACCATGTCAGTTTTTCTTATTCTCCGATGGAAAGGCCAAGTTTTGAATAATGCTTTGTTCACTGGTTTTCATGTTTCACAATTCAGAAAATGTGGTTAGCACCTTAAAGTTGCAGTCGTTTTTCATTTTGAATAAACAAATTACCTATGCATTCTATGAAGTGATGCAAGCTCATGAGGGAAACTCTTCAGATGACTCGTTAACTCACTGACTGTATGCAATATTTACACTGCAGAAAGCAGATGACAGTATTTAGTTATTTACACAACATAACACAGATCAACGGATGACACTATCTATGGATATTTGAGTTGCAACACACTCAAACAAAATCATCATCTGACATATCAGAAACAACATGAAGCTGTTTAGTTTGAGGTTGATAATCTGAAGAGGGGTTGGTTTTATTCAACCCTTGCAAGTAAATTGGTGATGTTCTTCTGGATTTAGTCGGACATTTCAAAGATGAATTCTTCAAGTTAAATCCCATCATCTTCAAATTCTTGCCAAGCAAAGATCGCCTTCCACATTTGTTAAGAGAATTGATTTCCCCCCTTCTTTTTCTCCATTAGTTGCCATTCCATTTGGTTGAAGAGTTGTTAATCGTACCATAGATTCAACTGGAACAAGTTTCCCATCAACCTGATTGGTGAAAACAAAAGAGACCTGCAATATGCACATGCCATTTGTTAACAGTTGTCTGCATTTCCTGAAAACAAAGTTACTCAACCTAAAATCAGCAGTACAAGTCATCCATAAGGTTTGTTCTCCTCAAAACCAGATTAAAAACTGTTTAATTGTTTAGAGGTGTCGTGCATGTGAGCTTGACCCATATGGCCCATGTCTATGTGTATGTATATGGAGCAATGTAATTTTGTGAATGAATGAAAAAAAATACCAGGCAAAACTACATGGTATCAGAGCGTGGCAATGGGGCGACGTCATGCTAGTGAAACCCTAGGGCACGGCGGTGCAGGGAATGGCGCAGGGAGCAGGTGGCCGGAGCCGAGCCGGCCAAGCTAGGCGCAGGGAGCCGAGTGGCTGGCGCAGGAAACCGACCCAGGACGCAGAGATGCACTCCGCGCGGAGCTCGCACGAGGCGCGTGGACCTTGCGCAGGGGGAGCTGCATTAGCAGGCGGCGCATGGCCGGCCGTAGCGGAAGCGAGCAGGGGAGCAAGAGGTGGCTGGAAGGCGTGGCGGCGGTGAGTGGAGCAGTCGCTAGAGGTGCTAGGATTTGAGGCAACGGTGAGTAAAGCAGATGCCAGTGGTCCTCTCTCTTGAGCAATCTCGATTGCTTCAAACTTGAGGGGCAATGTAATTTCCTTACTACTGTTTTCTCTAGTAGAAAAAGAGGTGAGTTCTTAGGGCAGAATCGAGAAATGGGGACAATCAAGGATTGCAGCATGCACTTGAGAAACTGTCACAACTTCCCACAAAGAAGACGGGTGAGGCATCGTCCTCAGGCAGGGCAATCGTTCCTCATGCTGAGATGGTCCAGAAAATAGAATTGATGTCAAATGATATTAAGTTAGAGGATGTGAGAAATTACTTGAAATGGTCACGGAGGGCATTGTTGATCCTGAGGACAAAAGGGCTGGAGAACTTTGTCAGAGGAGAATCAACTAAGCCGGCGAACAAGACGGGTGCAGAATAACGAACTTGGAGTACTACCAACTCACTGGTGGTGACGTGGATGTTGAGTTCAGTGTCTCCGACTATTGCTGCAACTGTCGAAACCATCTCAAATGCAACTGAGGTATGAAAAACTTTATCAAAATTGTACTCAAGAAAAGGGAATGTAATACTCATGGTTGAAACACGAGAGAGGGTCATTGATCTGAGACAGAGGAAGAGACCTATGAAGGAGTATATTCCTGAGCTACAGCGATTGTGAGTTGATCTAGATCACTATGATCCTCTTGAGTTACCTCATGCAGACTGCATATCCACTGTTAAGAAGTGGATTGAACGCAGGCGAGTGGTTGAATTTCTAAAGGGGCTGAATCCAATATTTGATGGAAGGCGAGCTACTATTTTTTTACCAACCTAGTCTTCCTACACTAGAGGAAGCAATTGCCGCTATTGTACAAGAAGAGACTAGATTAAAAGTGATGACAAGCACTACATTGCCAGTACATTGCCAGTAGCTCGTCTTGTCTTTTCAGTAACTAAAACAAGAGATTGTTTCAATTGTGGTGAGAAGGGCTACCTGAGCCTTAACTGTCCTCATCCCCACAAGCCTAATCGGGGTAAAGATCGAGTCTATGTTAAGGGTGGACAAAAAGGAGGTGGAAGCAGGAGGGACAAAAGTGGAAACAAGGCAAAATTTGCAATGACTGGAGAAGAGTCACCTAAACGTATGGAGATCTTAGTCGCTGAGCTGGAGGATCTAAGGCAGATAAAGAAGAAAGTTGAAAATTTATGAAACAAAGATGAAAGGACTGCGATTATATCCAGCGCTTTTGCTAATCTGGCTCACTCAAATCCAAGTAAATGGATTATAGATTCAAGCGCATCAATACATGTTACAGGTATGTTGGAATGTTGGATGAATTTAAATCATATACTCCATTCTCACCCCCATACATGAAAACTATCCAAACTACTGATGGAACATCCCAACCCATTTAAGGTGTCGGTGTTGTCCAATGTAGTCCCTCCATTACACTATCATCAGTTTTGCATGTTCCCTCCTTTCCAGTCAATTTGCTCTCAATAAGTTTATTGGTTGATCATTTGGGTTGCCGGGTTATATTTGATCGAGGAACTTGTCTTGTCCAGGAGAGACAGAGTGGCAAAAAGCTTGGGACTAGCATCAAGAATAATGAGTTATGGTACTTGAATCCAAGGGGAGGAGATGTTGGGCTATATACTACTTTGATGGCAACGTCAAGTGAAGAGGAGGCTAGGGTGATGCTTATGCATTGTCGGTTGGACATATATCTTTTGAAACTATGAGTAGGGTATTCCCAGATATAATGAACAAAGCAGACAGGAGTAAACTAATGTGTGATGCATGTGAATTTGGAAAGCACGTTATATCCTCATATGTGAGCAGCGGATGCATGTGAATTTGGAAAGCACATTAGAACCTCATATGTGAGCAACAGACTCCAAAATGTGTCTCCTGTTGTACTTGTGCACTCTGATGTATGGACATCTCCTGTTGTCTCTGTTAGTGGTATGAAATATTTTGTTACCTTTATTGATTGTCACACTCGTATGACTTGGATTTATCTTATGAGACACAAAACAGAGGTACTAAAATGCTTCGAAGACTTCTTTGCGTATGTAAAAATCAATTCAATACCCATGTCCAAATTATCAAAACAGATAATGGAACAGAGTATGTGAATAAGAAGTTTGATACTTTCCTATTAGCTGAAGGAATTTTACATCAAACCTTCTGTCCAGATACACCCCCACAAAATGGAGTGGCTGATTTTTGGAGGTAGCCCAGTCATTTATGTATACTATGAATGTGCCTAAATTCCTTTGGGGTGAAGCAATTATGACTGCAACATCTCTCATTAATCATATGCCATCAAGAGTTCTTGAAATGAGGACTCCATGTGTGATGTTGAAAAGGAAAAATAAGTTCATTGTCCCTCCGTAGAAGGGCTCTGACTCCCTAGCATGGGTGATGCTAGTCAAGGGGGTGTTGAAGCTTTAAGGATTGAGGAAGGTGAGTAACCAAGCGTTGTAGTTGGTTCAATTCCATGTCCTATGAGGGAAGATTGGTGGAGAATGGTCAATACGGAAGAAAATCTAAGGGTGTATTCAAGGAGGCAACATCAGGTTCCAGCAGCTATTGAAGGTGTTGATGGTAGGTGGAGAAGGGTCAATGAGGAAGAAAATCTAAAGGTGTATTCACGGAGGCAGCAACAGGTTCCAGCGACTATTGAAGGTGCTGACTTATCTAATGATGAACCATGCGTAGGGCTGGACGAAAAACTCGAAGCTCGTTAGCTCGCTCGGCTCGTGGCTGGCTCGGCTCGGCTCGGCTCGGCTCGTTAGGATAACGAGCCGAGCCGAGCCAAGATTTTAGCTCGTTAGCTATAACGAGCCAACTCGAGCCAGCTCGCGAGCCGCTCACGAGCCAAACGAGCCATGCTTCCAGGAATTTAGATATGCATATGCTGCTTCCATGGACCTAATTTGTACTCTATTGCATGTGTTAATGTGTAAATTTGTACTCTATTGTACCCAAACGAGCCATGCATGTATTAATTTGTACTCTATTGTACCCAAACGAGCCAAACGAGCCTAACGAGCCAAACGAGCCTAACGAGCCAAACTTCCATGGATGAATATATGATGGAGATATTTTTTTGCCCTGGCTCACGAGCCAAACGAGCTAACTCGAGCTTTTTGTCGAGCCGAGCCGAGCTGGCTTTTTAGCTCGTTAGTTATAACGAGCCAGCTCGAGCCAGCTCGTTATCTACCGAGCCAGACCGAGCCGAGCCGAGCCGAGCCGAGCCAGCTCGTTATCCAGCCCTAACCATGCGCTACAGATGATTCGATGGAAAGGAAACATGAGCTGGGGCAGAAAAACCTCCTCTAAGGTATGGCTTCGAGCATGATGTAACGAACTATATGTCATATGAATCTCTGTCACCGAAATACGAAGCCTTTATTACTTCGCTACAGTCTGTAGTAGTCCCAACTGACTAGAGAGCTAAGAAGCAAGACCCCAAGTGGAACAAGGTCATGTTAGAGTAAAGGAAGACAAGTAACAACAAAAAATTCTTGAATATAATTCTAACAATGGCTGAAAACACTACTTGTGTGTAATAAACAGTAGTAACTCATAACTTAGCAGTATAACATGATTCGTATAAACTTACATACTTACTTCATAATATCGACGGAAATATGCAGCATCCCCAAGAACTTCTGGATTTGTAAACTTTACCATTGAAAAGAACTCTTCCAAATCATTCTGCAGCATATAAATTGAATAGATCAAAGTTCAAAACAATTGTCTCGTTTACAAAAAGGAAAAAAAAAAGGAAAGCAAAAAAATACCTGCAATGGGGTACCTGACAACAGGATACGCCGTGTACAAGGAATGGCAGCCAAGGCCTACCACATTAAGTGTTTTGATGAGTTCAGGCAGAACAAAATAGAAGAGGAATCCAAGTGCAAACAACTCGTGTGTATATAAAAATATAACTAAATTGGCAAGCCGTTATACCTTATTTGTCAACGTCTGATCATTTTTCAGCCTGTGAGCCTCATTTGAGAAGGTCACAGGCTCCCGGTCTTTCAAACTTTGAAGAATGCATTCGGAAGGTTTCATAAGATACTATAAGTACCTGAAGACAATTCACAATGAACATATATTTTTCACCTGACATTGTCATCAACTTGCTCTTCTGATTGAAATTAGTGAGCATATAAATGTTAAAACAAAAGAAAATGAGTGTGGGCAAAAGAAAACCTGAAGACGGCACAAGGGTTTTAAGAAACTTTCTATTCCAGAAAGAACATCACCGTGCGTGCTTTCACAGAGGGCAAGCAACTGCACTCTGCCTTTTAACCACTTAATTATCTCGGATTCCCAGTTGCTAACTAGGCTTGTGGGGGTTACAATGACAGCCCTTTTTGTTAGACAGGCTTATGGGCTTAGCTTATGGACTTATAGCCTTGGGCCCATGAGCCCTTAGTCTGATTCTGTTAGGGTTTCCAGGCTGGTTGTTACACCTAACCCTAGACTCCCTTTGCCTATATATTCACCATGTACTGTTGTTTCTTAAGACATCAATAATATACATTCTTACATGGTATCAGTAGTTTAGAGTATTTTCTTTTCTTCTCTCGTTCTCCGCTGCCCTCGGCGCGCGTGTCTCATTCTTCACGCCGCCATCGCACCGGTCCCCTCTCGACCGTCGCTGCGTCTCGCGGGCGATTCCCTCACCTCGCGCCCACTCCCATGGCTGGTCTTCCTCATGCCGCCCCTCCTTCCCCCAGCGCCGCCGCTGCTGGCCCTGATGCCGCGCGCGACACCTACCCACTTGACGATGCCGCCTCCGCCGCCGCCGCCGCGCAGATCGACCGCGTTCGCGCCGCCCAAGCCGCTCGCAAGAAAGCCCTAGCGCTCGCCGCGGAGGCTGAACGCGAGGCTACTGCGGCGACCCAGGCGCGCGACGCGGCTGCAGCTCGTCTTCGCGATGCACTCGAGCGCGCTGCTCGCGCTAGTGCTGACGCTACTGCCGATCTCCTGCAGGCGGGCGCCGCCGACACTGCATCCCCTGTCTCCGACGACAACGCCGTCCACGACGCCATGCTTCTTCATGAGGCTGTTGTTGTCCTCAATCTTCATGCCCAAGCCATTGCGGTCCAGAACATTCGTCTTCTGGTCCCCATTGTCCTCGACATGACCTCCGGGAATTATACCCAGTGGCGAGAACTCTTCCTCCTCGCCGTGGGCAAATATTCCCTGGAAGATCACGTTCTTCGCGACGCCGCTGCACCAGCCTCCCCTGCTTGGCTACGAATGGATTGCGTCGTTCGCTCTTGGATATTCGGGACCACTTCTGCCGACCTCACCAGGATCGTCATGGAGCGCGGATCCACTGCTCGTGCTACCTGGCTTGCAATCGAGACCCAATTTCTCGGCAACCGGGAGGCACGGGCTCTTCTCCTGGAAGCCAGCTTCTGCAACTTCACCCAAGGCTACCTATCAATCACTGACTACTGCCAGAAGCTGAAGCGCATGGCTGATGACCTTGGCGATCTCGGCGAGCCCATCTCTGACCGTACCCTGGTACTCCATGTCATCCGGGCCTCAATGAGAACTTCTCCGCCATAGGTCTGCATCTTCAGCGCAATCGTCCCTTCCCCACCTTTCTCGAGGCCCGGGCTGATCTCCTTCTGGAGGAACTCAACCTGGCGCATCGTCCGACGGCATCCTCCATCGCTCTTGTCACCTCCACTGGCGGCTCTTCGCCCGGCTTCACCCAGCAAACGCCTGCTCCCTCCGCTGGTGACTTCGGTGGGGCTCCCCAGCTGCTGCGAGGGGGAGGCCAGAGCACCGCCGGCGGGTCTTGGCCTTCCTTCCACCACCCCTGGTCCGGCTCCATCTACATGTGGCCAGGTCAGCGGCCACCCCTCGCGCCTCTTCCACCCCTCGCGCCTCTTCCACCACAGCGCGGCATCGGCGGTCCGCCACACCAGGCACCTCCGGCTCAACACCAGCAGCCGCATGCACTGCTCGCCGGTGACCAAGGCCAGTGGGCCATTCCTCCGGCGTTCCCCTACAACACCACCGGTGGCCTCCCCTCCTGGGATCAGCACTCTCTGGCCTCCTCCTTCAACACCATGACTCTCCAGCCGCCTCAGCACCACGACTGGTACTTCGACTCCGGTGCCGCCTCCCATATGACCTCCGATGCTGGTACTCTCTCTCACGTCTTCTCCCCGCGGGCTTCATTTCCTTCTTCTATTGTTGTCGGCAATGGGTCTTTACTTCCTGTCACCACCACTGGCGCTGCTCACCTTTCGGATTCCCTCCGACTTAACAATGTTCTTGTTTCCCCCAGTCTTATTAAAAATCTGATTTCCGTTCGCCAGTTCACTACTGACAACAATTGCTCTGTTGAATTTGATCCCGCTGGTTGTTCTGTGAAGGATCTCCAGTCTCAGAAGGTGATCGTCAGATGCAATAGCACCGGTCCCCTCTATCCCCTTCGCCTGCCTGCCAACGCCCCCCTTCCTAGCGCCTTCCTCGCCGACTCTTCCTCCCTTTGGCATCGACGACTCAGCCACCCTGGTCAGGAGGCGTTCGACACTCTACTGCGCACTTCCTCTATTCCAGCATGTACTAAAGGAGTTGCCACTTCCCTGTGTCATGCATGTCAATTGAGTCGCCACATTCGTCTTCCATTCCCTGTGTCCACCTCCCGTGCTGTTCAAAATTTTGACCTCATCCATTGTGACCCTTGGACATCACCTATTGTCAGTGTTTCGGGCTATAAATACTACTTGGTCAGTATGGATGATTGCTCGCATTTTGTTTGGACATTTCCTTTGCGTCTCAAATCCGACACATTCGCCACCATTTCCAACTTCTTCTCTTACGTTGCTACTCAGTTTGGCACCACCATTAAGGCTGTCCAGTGCGACAATGGGCGCGAATTTGACAATTCCAGCGCCCGCACGTTCTTTCTTACTCGTGGTGTCCATCTTCGCATGTCCTGTCCATACACCTCTCCCCAGAACGGTAAAGCCAAGCGCATGATCCGCTCCATCAACAACATCGTGTGCTCCTTACTGTTCCAGGCATGCTGTCCTCCCTCTTTCTGGGTCGAGGCCCTCAACACTGCCACATATCTCATCAACATTCGGCCGACCAAGACACTTGCTTCCTCCACACCACATCTTGCCCTATTCGGCACTCCACCCTCATATCACCATCTCCGTGTCTTCGGCTGTGCATGCTACCCAAATTTGTCTGCCACAGCAACTCACAAACTTGCTCCGCGCTCAACATTGTGTGTTTTCCTTGGATATTCTGCTCACCACAAAGGATATCGTTGCCTTGATATTACCTCCAATCGGCTCATTCTCTCTCATCATGTTGTTTTTGACGAAACCTCCTTTCCTCTTGCCAAGGAGCACTAGCAATCCCCTACAGACCTTGCATTCTCGGATACTTCCACTGACCTTCCGCCTACACCCATAGGCCAGATTTTTTCTTTGCCTGCAGGTTCGTCTGCTACAGCGCCCACTGCTGCCTCACCCTTGCGCGTAGTCTCTGCTGCGGCCACTCCACCACCTCCGGCCTTGATACCGACAGCATCGGCACCACCGCGTGCGGCCGCGGTGCTTCCTCAGCCAGCTCAACCCCGAGCGGCTGTTCTGACACCCGCACAGCCATGCGCGGCTTCTCCAACAACATTCCCTGCGACGGTTCCAACACCGACTTCATCATCGCCACCACCGCGTACTGATCTTCTTGACGGGGGCCGTGACTTCCGCTTTGTTTACTCCCGGCGGCCCGTTCTTGCGCCTGCAGACCCGGCATCACCTGCCGCACCCGCCGATGCTCTTGTGCCTGTGGTATCTCAACCATTACCACCGGGCGCAGTTCCCGTTCCGCCGGTGGTAAACAGCCATGCCATGACCACTCGGGCCAAGCATGGTTTCCGAGTACCAGCTCTCTTCGTCGTTGCTCCGCTTTTGTCATGTGGGGCAAGACATTCACCCGTAGAGCTAAAAAGGCAAGTACATCAAACCAGGAAAGTGGCTAAAATGGCGCCTGTAGAGGGAATAATGGCCGCATCATTAGCTGGTGCTATTTTTAGTAAAGCTATTAAGGAATGATTGAGAGTGATTTGAGGGGAATTGGTTGGCCAGATGGCTATGTAAGCCGCAGGGCACCCTGAGAATAATCAAGCAATGAAGTTATCTTCCTCCTATCTCTATTCTCCCTAGCAAAAATAGGGAGCCGAGGGGCAAAACCTCGCTCCACTTCTACCAGCAGCTACGCACTGCGTAGTCAGGGTCCTGCACCTCCAGCACCTCCATTACCCCCACCCGGCGCCATAACACCTTTCTCCGCTCCCGAAGACTTACCGTAGTGCTCTTGCCGACCCCAATTGGCGAGCCGCTATGGAGGAGTATCGCGCTCTTCTGCAGAACAATACTTGGGATTTGGTTCCTCGACCACACAAGGCAAATGTCGTAACTGGTAAATGGATTTTTAAGCACAAGCTTCAGGCAGATGGTTCCCTCGAACGCTATAAAGCGCGTTGGGTACTGCGTGGCTTTACACAGCGTCCGGGAGTGGATTTCGCCGAAACATTTAGTCCCGTGGTAAAGCCGGCAACAGTTCGGACAGTGCTGGCTCTTGCTCTTTCCAGGCAGTGGCCGATTCATCAACTTGATGTGAAGAACGCCTTTCTTCATGGGACCTTGTCCGAGATAGTGTTTTGCTCTCAGCCATCCGGATTCGAGGACCCTACTCATCCGGAGTTTGTCTGCCGTCTGAACAAATCTCTTTATGGTCTCAAGCAGGCTCCTCGTGCATGGTACAGCCGGTTTGCTTCATATCTGTTATCCCTTGGATTTATTGAGGCCAAGTCTGACACATCACTGTTTGTGTACCACCGCGGCGCTGAGGTTGTCTACTTGCTCCTTTATGTCGATGACATCGTCCTCACTGCTTCATCTGCTGGGCTTCTCCGCCGCATCATCAATGCCTTACAGCAGGAGTTCTCTATGAAGGATCTCGGCGAGCTTCATCACTTTCTGGGGATGCATGTGCAAAAGTGTCCTGGTGGTCTTCTACTCTCACAGCGATAGTACATGATGGACATTCTGGACCGCGTAGGCATGTCTACTTGCAAACCATGCACCACCCCCGTCGACACCAATCCAAAGGTGTCAGCTTCAGACGGTGTTCCTGTCAGTGATCCTAGCGAGTAGCGATTTTCGCAATTTAGCCGGGGCCCTACAGTATCTCACCTTCACCAGACCGGACATCTCTTACGCAGTTCAGCAGGTGTGTCTTCATATGCACGATCCTCGCGAGCCCCACCTTGCTGCTCTTAAGAGGACTCTTCGGTATATTCGTGGCACTCTCCATTTGGGCCTTTTTCTCCGGCCGTCTTCACAGTCTGATCTAGTCGTCTACTCTGATGCTGACTGGGCCGGTTGCCCGAACACGCGCAAGTCCACTTCGGGCTATGCCGTGTTCCTTGGTGATAACCTGGTCTCCTGGTCCTCCAAGCGACAGAACACGGTGTCCCGTTCCAGCGCAAAGGCTGAGTATCGCGGTGTGGCCAATGCTGTGGCCGAGGCTTCCTGGTTACGTCATCTTCTGTTGGAACTGCATACTCCTCTTCGGCAGACTACCTTGGTGTATTGCGACAACATCAGATCAGTCTATATGTCCTCCAACCCAGTCCAGCATCAGCGCACCAAGCACATCGAGATTGACCTTCACTTCGTCCGCGAGAAAGTGGCTCTTGGCGATGTTCGAGTACTGCATGTCCCAACTACTTCACAGTATGCCGACATCTTCACCAAGAGTCTTCCTTCATCGGTCTTTAGTGAGTTTCGGTCCAGTCTAAACGTCCGAGGTGCGGACGCTCCGACTGCGGGGGGTGTTAGACAGGCTTATGGGCTTAGCTTATGGACTTATGGCCTTGGGCCCATGAGCCCTTAGCCTGATTCTGTTA
The DNA here is from genome assembly GCA_017311315.1 of Dendrocalamus latiflorus. Lineage (NCBI taxonomy): Eukaryota > Viridiplantae > Streptophyta > Magnoliopsida > Poales > Poaceae > Dendrocalamus > Dendrocalamus latiflorus. The sequence goes on from CM029610.1 coordinate 46,359,466, forward strand.
GGGTTTTTCCAGGGATTCTGTTAGGGTTTCCAGGCTGGTTGTTACACCTAACCCTAGACTCCCTTTACCTATATATTCACCATGTACTGCTGTTTCTTAAGACATCAATAATATACATTCTTACACTTTTAACCATTGGCTTACCATCAAAGCGTTGACAAAGAAGGGTACATAGTAAAGTTATTGACTGTAAAGTCTTCCCCAATCTGGACAAGTATAAGGTAACATCAGACGTAGGTTTATGTAATGGAGACTAAACAAAGGGTTGAAAGGTAGAAGCATTACATATTTACGTCAAAGTATAAAAATGGACTAGAGGGAGGGAGGGAGGGCTTTGGTCCAGATTATTACCCCATGTCATCAGCTAAAATGCATCCAGCGATACCATCATCACTTTGCAACCCAGAGACACAATCAAACATAAACTGAACTCCTTCCCTGCATTAGAACAGAAGCATGTAAAGTGATGTATGCTAAACTAGTACTAAAATTTTCATCTCACTGCTTTCACAACACAGAACAAATCAGCATTTAAAAAATAAAGTCATTGCTTGCACTACATAAGTTGGATCTAACAAGGGACATACAATGGTTTAGCCTGAAAATACAGCTATAGTGGCAATATGTAATGTCTATATCTCTACAAGACTACAACTTACAAAGAGCACACCTTACTTACAAGTGTAAAGTTTCATCAGAAGCTAGAGTTGACTGTAATTCATAGGAGGAACCAGAAAATAGAGGACTCATTGCAAAAGATCAATATGATCAAAAAAATGCTACAATCGAGTGTGTAAAAATTGAACAGAGGAGAAATAATAACAGAAGAGTATATTACCTTTGATGGGATAGAAGGTAATGTACAAGCAAGTGATCAACTTCGATTGCAGCAAAATTATTATTTTCCTTGTCACATCCCTCAGGTTGCTACAAAATCAATGGCTCTATGCCAGGTGGAAATGGTTCCTCCTTTTCTAAGGAATCATCACTAGCAACAGCAGGCAATTGCGGAAGATTATTTACAGCTGCAAATGACTGCATTGCACCCAACGAGACAAATCGTTTTTGAGCTGAAAGGCGCCGAGCAAGATGCTCATGATTTTCACTATATCCGTTTTGGCATGGAAATGGTTTTCGAGCTATCGCTGCCACGTCAGAAATTGAAAGGATACGCGGAATAAGTGGCTGCCGTCTTACAACCAGGTTTCCCCTGAGCAACCAGAAAAAAATATGAATATATACAAACAAGATCGTGCATTTGTTAAGCTATAGTCAATCAAGCTAAAACAAATTTTCGTGTGTGTGGAAGGCAAGCTAAAAGAACATGACATATTTGGAGCTAACAATACAAAGGATCATAAAAAGCTTGAAGTGAACATTAGCAATACATCACATGGAACAAGACTGTTCCAGCTGACCATATCTAATTGACCAAATATAACAAGATTTCTGGATTCTAATAAATCACATAATAGACTAGTCCTGTTGTCGCTATCATACATGTATCCTTAAGACCCTGCCAGAGAGATAACTAAAAGGTTTATCCACACTACATACGAGACCATACCCAGCCAGATCTGGTACCAGTTATTTACTTGGTAAGTTGGTATGCATATTGAGTTAGTCAATATTTACAGGACAAACTACAGCTTGCTTAAATCTCTCGGTCTAGATTTGCAAACTTCATTGGATCCTCTCCAAAGTCTTTCTCTTTCTGTAGAGCCATGCATACCAGTCACCGCACTTGCAGAATGGTACCATTCAGCCTGAAGTTGTTATGACAAACTTGAATGTCCTGTATAATTAGTTAACCAGACGGCTTAAATCAAGTAATCAACATAGGCCTTGCCCCTTGGATATTCTAGAACAAATTCCTTCGGAAAATAAACCCATCAGGATACTTGGGGGAAAACAATACAATAGGATTAAAAAAAGTCATCTCCTCGTGACACATTTCAAGGGGCTTACCTCGCATGGGGATGGGGATTTAAATTCTAGCCTTTTTGTCCAAACAAGTCAGTGTGTGGGCTATGGATAGTGATTTGGAGCTCTTGGGCTAAATTTCTAAAGGAACAAGATCAAACGCACACAAGCTGAGGTACATGATTCAAACGTATCCAACAGGGTGTGGATTAGTGTATCATTGGGGAAGACATCTAATGCTGAATTGGCATCAGAAATTCACAAGGCTATCCTGTAAAAATTCACGAGCATTCATCAAACTGTCTGGCCACACCATCTAAATTTAGATGCACAGAGATGCAAACCCTAGGAATCCACTACGATGCGCCGATACACCAGCAGCTCACGCACGCATACGTCGAAGACGAAATCTGACACAAAATGGTCGCGTCAGAGCGTACCTCACGAGGGCATCTACGTTCTGCGATTTCCTCTCCCGATCGGGCGCCGCCGCGCCGCGCCGTCCGCCCCGAACTCCCCGGCCGGCTTCGTCGTCGCCATTGTTGCTGTCGCCCCGTTCCTCGGCTTTGTCGACGACGCCTGCGTCACCACGTAGTCGTCGCCGCCGCCGTCGTCAGCCTCCGCCCCGCGCTCCGCGTCGGACTCCGACTCGTCGAGGTTGGAGGAGACGGCGACGATCTCCTCCTCGGCATCGCTGCCGAGGCGGTTGCATTTGCTCCTCGAAGGCATCGCCTCACCTCCCGAGTGGAATAGTGGAAATGGGTATCGAATCGTGTGGATTTTCCGCTTGCTGTTCGGCTTGGGGAATTTTAGGAGAGGAGACTGGAGAGGCGGGTTCGAATTGGGCGAATTGGAGGCGCTGCAAAAATTTTGGCGGTATGAAGGGGAAGCGTGTCGGGGAAGATGCGGGAAAGAGAGATGGAAGCTATTGGGCTAGAATAGGAGACCCGTACGTATCTACGAGGTTAAGCGGTTAAGCCCATGTTGGCAGGTTGGAGGTCCAAACTTGTTAGGTCCTGTTTGGAATGCGGGAATTTTTCCCGATTCCTGCAGGAATTGAACTGTTTTCTGTAAAATTCCTGTAAAATTCCTGTGAAATTCCTCTGTTCCAAACAGGCGCTTAGTTTTTCTGTGGAGTATTTGGGCCGCATGTTAGCTCTTTGGCCGTGGTTCTTCTACTCTCAAAAAAATATTTATTTATTTATTTGGCCTTTTGACATGTGAGTTGTCTTGTCAAAATGTTCTGCGCATCTGGACGTTATTTAACGTGTGCTAGTGATGGAGCCGTCCTTGCTTTTGGAGGAGGAAGGCCAGCAGAAAACCGAAAAGCAATGGTAAAAGTATTTTTCTCCAAATATTGTTCACATATAACCATTGGTTTTTGAGGCTTTGTAGGAGTCCCATGGTTGAATACGAACGGAGCTTCTCTGTCCTCCACTCCCTGTTTCCTCCCTTCTCCCTTCAATCTAGACCGTTCACAGCCCATCCAACGCCTAAATTTTTATATTTTCACCAGTTGCCCATTTTCATCTGAAATTTAACAATAAAAATACGTTAATCCATAATAAATAATAAAAAATACAGAAAAATAAAAATATTTTATTTTCTGTATTTTTTATTATTTATTATGGATTAACATATTTTTATTGTTAAATTTCAGATGAAAATGGGCAACTGGTGAAAATATAAAAACTTAGCTGTTGGATCCGCTGTGAACGGTCCAGATTGAAGGGAACAGGGAGCTGGGGACAGGGAAGCCCCGTTCGTTGAATACGCCCAATAGGATCGTATGGTGCAATCACAGAGGAGTAAACAATTGTCTCCGCTCTTTGATACCTAAAAATAATTCTTAAATTAGAAGAAAAACAATCTAAATTACCGGATGTAGATTCCAATCGCAATTCGTTCAACCGCTCGCTCGACCGTCTTTGCACGTAATCGAAATCTTCCTCCGCTCGAAAGCTTCAGTTGCTCGGACGAGAACACACCGAAAACAACGTCGTGTCGTATCACACGAGGTCAAGAAGAGTTAGCACGCCGCCACCGAGGCCATAGGAAAACGATGCTCAGAAAATATGTCGCCGACGTCGACTAACTTTTCTTGGAATAGATCCAATCTATTATTTCTAGATCATGTTCTGTGGCTACAAAACGCCTCCAAGGCACCCTAAAAACTCTAGCACAAAAAGCTTTCACAAAGCCACCCGAAGCCCCGACTAAAACTCTTAGCATCTACCTGCTTTTATATGATAGAACCCTAAACTATGTTCACCTCAAACATGAACATCTCAAACCATGTCCTTAGCAATTTGGACACGCAATCCTATCTCTCACGAAAATAAAGGACGTGAAACCCTTCCAAACACGGATTTTCACCAAACTCTAATCCTTCCTGTAACGATTTTTTCATAATGTTTTCAATCTCATCACATGATGAAGCCTCTAGGACATAACCTCATGTATCTTCAACAAGCATCGTCATCACGTGTCGAAGCCTCCGGAACTGCACCTCCCGTATCTTCTCCACGCATCATCATCACTTGTGTCGAAGCCCCCAGACCACACCGCTTGTAACTTCTCCACAAATCACCACCTTTAATCTCCACATGCTCCAGCGTGAGCCCGACCACCTCATGTCTTCCTCGACTATTTGGATCTCAGATTTCCCCATTTTAATCCTGGTCTTCCTCGTCACCGACCACGATCGCCTTCACGCTAACCTGCACATCAAAAACCAAAGAAACAGTCTGTCTCGACATAAGTTCTTCACAACTTGACCGTCATCAGTCTACACATACCACACCATCGTCTATCCATAGACAAAAACAAACCATCCACGAATACTAACCAGGTCGTCTATGACCACAATTCTTCATCGCTATCCAAAAATTAGCTTTAGACCACTCAATACAACCGCTAGCTCAACAAGTACTCGGAAAATAATAAGTACTCAGGAATTAACATCGCTCCACTCAAAACACTCGGGAATAACAAGTATCACTATCGACCACATAACCATCGAGTACCGACTCCATACTGTATCACCGACAACCACTATCGAGTACCTACCCGGTATTATAACAAAGACCACAAGTCTCTAACAACTGGTCGCAACACCTTCGACAACCGATCGCTGACCACAATCATGAAAAACACGACTATCGAGTACCAGGTTGTTCCGACTACTGAGTACCACGATCATCTGACCACCGGGTATTTTCATCTTCCGAGTATCGAATCCTTCGAGTACTATTCCTCCGAGAACTATTCACTAATCACCGACTGCCATGCACAGATCAGTCAACCACTGACCCAATACGAGTACTCGAAGATTACAAGTCTTGAAGCACTCGAACCGACCATAAAGTCTACGAGTACGAACTGTAGAGCCTACGGTAACCGATCGTAAAAGCCTAAGACTACGGTGACTATTTTTCTATACGTACTAACTCTCATAAACAACATATGGTGGTGATCGGTTCGGCTGAAAAGCTCGTGGCTTATGGCTGAAAACACTGTAGCTGGCTGAAAAAAGCACTGTAGCTGACAGAGGCTTATTTAGCATAATTAAATTTTAAAAAAAATAAAAATAAAAAATATGTTAGCCCATTACGTATAATACAAACAAATACGGGAGAAAAGAACCGGCAAAAAAACTCAACAAAAAGCCAAAAGTTTAGAAAAAGACGAAACTTATGAATAGTGAAAAATAAGTCAGAATCTGAAGCCGAGTTGATTAGAGCATTACATCCGCCAAAAACACTACCCATTAAGACACACAAGGCAAAATCCACTTTAATTACGACGTCATAATCACCCATCGCACCTGAGTAGCCCTCCAGCTCGCTCATCTTGACGTGGAGGTGCCTCTGCGCGAAGACGTACAGCCTGCCCATCTCGTCCCCGTCCACCACGCTGTTGCGGTTCGCGTCCGCCCCGCGCAGCGCCTCCCGCGCCTTCCACCACGCGAACCACGGGAAATTTAACTTTTTGCTACTCTTAACATTACCACCTACTCAAATGCCATCCTCTACATTGCAATTAATATTTTGCCACTCTCTAGCCTTCGTGGCGCCTACGTGGCCGCCATGTCACGCCCGCGCCGGCCGCGCCCGGGCCGCCGCAGGCCTCCCCGCGTCGCCGTCCGGCCTCCCCGCGCCCGCGCCGCCGCCCGGCCTCCCCGCGCCTCCCCGCGCCCGCGCCTGCGCCGCCCGGCCTCCCCTGCGGGCGCGTGCGCGGGCGCGGGGAGGCCGGGCGGCGGCGCGGGCGCGGCCGGGCGGCGGCGCAGGCGCGGGCGCGGGGAGGCCGGGCGGCGGCGCGGGCGCGGCCGGCGCGGGCGTGACATGGCGGCCACGGAGGCTGGAGAGTGGCAAAATATTAATTGCAATGTAGAAGATGACATTTGGGTAGGTGGCAATGTTAAGAGTGGCAAAAAGTTAAATTTCCCCGCGAACCACAGGTTGAGGCTGCGCAGCGCGCGCTCCAGCTCCTCCCGGCCGATCCGCCCGTCGCCGTCCTCGTCGAACTGGCCCAGCCACGCCCTGAACTCCTCCACCGTCGTCTCCCCCTGCGGCAGCGCCCGGTAGTACCGCCTGAACGCCATCTTTTCTACTATTCACAGCACGTATGTCCGTGACAGTTTGCTTCTCCTCCTCTTGTCTGACACGTATCCACTATCCAGTATCGATCCATGACCGATAACTAAGTTGGTTTTTATATATACGGATATACGGCCTAGTTGAGAAGGTGCGGGAGGTTTGCAGTCGGTTGCCGCATGTTTGATACGACGCCGGCCGGTCATGGACACGACACGCCGGTCGGTTGCGGCATGCAGGGGCATGCTTTTTGACGGGTAAGATTCGTTGCTTGAAACAGGAAGAACACAATTCGTGGATGCATGGTGGCATCGATGAAGAATCGGATGCCTCTGCCCTCCTCCTACTGGCTTTAGATCCTAGTTTCCGACTATAGTTATGGATTTTAACTAAAATTATATTATAATGACTGTTATTTTTTGAGCTATTTTGCCATTATGAAGAATCGGATGCATAGTGGCTTATTTTTGTCTTTGCTTTAACAACATAATAGATAATTACCAAAATAAATTAAAAACTAACAAGAACAGGATGTATATTTGAACAAAAGGTACATTGGTAGCTAGTAACTACAACCACCAAGATGCCTCACTCGTTTCAGTCTCAGTTTTTAGTTTCCGACTTTTAATTCATTATTTCTTTATTTTGTCTTTTCTATTTTTTTTGGAGTTTTTGGTATTTTTTTTCTTTTTTCATATTCCTTCGTATTGTCTGTAATAGGATAAACTATTTTTTATTTTTTTAATTTAATTACACTAAATAAAACACTAACAAATATAATAAAAAATAAATCAATTATAATATATATATATAGGAAAAATACCTTTTATTCCTGGGTGTAATTACACCCACCTCTAATATACCACCTAAATAAATTTGAAATACTCCTTTATCACTTTAGGTATACTCATATACTAATTATAAGATATTCTAATATGAACCACACGAAAAAATTGCAAGGGAGTCTATAATTTTTAGCGTATTTTGTAAATACCTTTATATACGTACATAAAAAGGAGTATGTTGAAAAAAATGTACATACCACCTCTAAAAAATTGTTCATACCATATATATAGTCTTAAATACTCGTATACTAAATGTACATACTCCTCGTTACGCGAGATACTCCCTACGTTGTGAGATACGAGGCTAGAAAAGAGGCTTCCTACACACACACACATACATATATATATATATATATATATATATATATATATATATATATATATATATATATATATATATATATATATATAGGAAGGCGAAATGGGACTCCTAGGAGTTCAGGCACCTAACCTATAAACCGTTTGATCAAATTGAGATGTGCTATTGTGTAGTTGGTAAGATTTTAACGGGTATACCCATTAGCCTATACTGCATGCCGTAGAATTCAAACTCCTGATTCAATGCATGCAAATCGGATCATTAATTGCCATAAACCGTAATATACCCATTTTGCGGAGAAAGCATTCCTTCCGTATGGATTGTATAGGCTGATATACCCATTAGCAAATACATTCCTTCCTTAGCCAATACACCATTAGCATATATTTGTTACTGCCATAACTATCCAACGAAATGATCCTTTTGATAAAATAACAAAATCTTTTGATAAAATAACTATCCAGCGAAATCTAATGACAACATGTTCACGTGATGAAATAAAATACTTTTGTGTATATTAACAATCAAAGTGTTGGAAAGGTTGATTTTAACGTACGTAATGCAACATCTTAAAAACAATTTAGGTAGTATATGGCATAATTTTTTACAAATTATTGTTACTAATTGCTGTGATACATGAGTATGAATGTTACGTAATGGACTAATAGAAATAAATAGTGGACATCAGTTGGGCACAGAATTTACAGAACTAGATTGCCGAAATAATAAAAAACCGTAATATACCCATTTAGTCAAAACATTCGTTCCGTATCGACTGTAAAGGCTGATATACCCATTAGCAAATACATTCCTTCCTTAGCCAATACACCATTAGCATATATTTGTTACTGCCATAACTATCCAGCGAAATGATCCTTTTGAAGTATGTGTTTAGTACCTTTTGAAGTAACGTGAAAATATTAATGTGTTAAGATCATTTGGTGCCATATATATATTCCTGCCATTACCGTAGAGTAGGTATGTGTATTGGCCATGTATTAATTAACATGGAGTATGTATGCAAAACCGTACGGCATTTAAATTATGATCGTTTGTACATTTAAATTTAATATATTATGGTGCATGCGAAACATCAATACTTGTTACATATGATGAATCATTGTGATCAAATGGAGTATTATACCCAGGAAAAAAATTTAACGGGTCTTATGACGGAAGAATAAAAATTATGTTGACTTTCATTATTTTTTATTCAATCCACGAAATGATAGTGAGCGGCGAATTTGTACGAGATGTTAGCAGGTAAGTGGAGAATCATTTGTGAATTTGTCAACTTAATCGGACAACGAAATGCTTTATTAAATGGATGATGCATACGAAAGGCTTTTAAATAAAGAGTATGTTAACTTGAATTATTTCCATTAATTTTTAGATGTCGCACGGAACGATTTAGAGTAGCGAATTCGCACATGTTGTAAGCATGTAAGGTGACAAGATTATGTGTTTTTTTCATCTCAATCAGACAACAAAGGCTAACTTAAATGGTTGTAGTACAAACTTGTATTAAACGCACATAATAATTGTGAGCGGCGAATTTATACGAGATGTTAGCAGGTAAGGGGAGAATCTTTTGTGAATTTGTCAACTCAATCGGACAACGAAATGCGTTATTTAATGGATGATGCATACGAAAGGTTTTTAAATAAAGAGTATGTTGACTTGCATTATTTCCATTAATTTTTAGATGTGCACGAAATGCGTTATTTCTCATGTCCCTGATCGGTTACGAGTATGTGTGTTATATCATTTGGAATTGTCGTGTACAAAAGTATGTGTATAGATCATTTGGAATTGGTATGTCTATTGTCGATGTTTTAATTAACTTAAAGTGGGTATGCAAATCCGTACGACAGAATTGGAAGTATGCTCGATTGTACATATAAATTTAATATTATATGGTTACCACAAAATATCATTATGTGTAACATATCATGAATCATTGTGATCGAATCGAGTGTTATACTCAAAAAAATTAAGCGTTTTATTTACGGCCACGAACGTCATTGAAAAAACGAGTATGTTGACTTGCATTATTTCCATTAATTTTTTTATGTCGCATGGAATGATTTTGAAGCGATCCGAGTTATCTGGCTTGCCGTGCATGCTTGATCAGGAGTGGTTATTGCCATAAATATCTAGCTCCCTGATCGTTTACGAGTATGTGTGTAGATCATTTGGAATTGACGTGTAAAAAGGTATGTGTATAGATCATTAGTTGCCATAAATAGAATGCCTGCTCAATGTTTTTTTAACGTGGAATTGGTATGTGTATTGGTGATGTATTAATTAACTTGAAGTGGGTATGCAAATCTATACAGCAGAACTGGAAGTATGCTCGATTGTACATATAAATTTAATATTATATGGTTACTAGAAAATATCATTTTGTGTAACATATCATGAATCATTGTGATCGAATCGAGTATTATACTCAAAACAATTAAGCGTTTTATTTACGGCCACGAACGTCATAGAAAAAACGAGTATGTTGACTTGCGTTGTTTCCATTAATTTTTTGATGTCACACGGAATGATTTTGAATAACAATTTCGTGTGTGATGTTATCATTAAAGGTTAGATTCTTATGTGAATTTTTCATCTAAATCGGACAACAAAAAACTTTATTAATTGGGTGGAGACGAAAGGCACATAAAAAACGTGTATGAGTACTTACATATTTTTCTATATGCCACACGAATTGAATTAGAGCGGCGAATTTTTACGTCATGTAAGAGGTTAAGGTAAAAATCTTATGTGAAATTTTCATCTCATTCGAGCAACAAATGATCATTGAATTGTTGATGGACATGAACGGCGCATGAAAAACTGCATGTGTTGACTTTCATTTTTTTATATGTCGAAGGGAAAGATTTAGAGGGGCGAATTTGTACGTCATGATAGGGATTTTTGTTAATCTCTTGTGTGAATTCTTTATCATACTCGAACATCAAAATGGTATCTTAAATTTATTGATTGAATCGGAAAACAATCGTGTGTGTTGACTTTCAATAATTTGTGTACATTGCACGAACTGATTTAGAGTGGCGAATTTGTACATAATGTTAGCAGTTAAGGCGAAAATATTATGTGAAATTGTCGTATCATTCGAGCAAAAAAATCTTGTTGAATGGTTCGTGGAGACGAATGGCATAAGAAAACACGTATGTCGCAGTGAATGATTTAGAGCAGCAAATTTGTACACGATGATATTGGTTTGGGTGCAATTTTATTACTATGTTTTAGTGTAAATTATTAAAAAAAAGGTGGTTTGAATCATATGTCAAAAATTAAGAAATAACAAAAACGTTAAGTACAAAGGATGAAAGGAATGGAGAAAGTATGGATGTCAGTTGACGGAGAATGAAATCGCACCTTGATGGAGATTCCAAGTTTGCCTTCGGTCTGCAGAAGAAACGGGCCTGGCAGCCGCCCACCCGTTAATCTTCAATTCTCCGCCACACCTTGCTAGCGCGATCGGACGGCTGTGGGTTGAGGAGTCTAGACACCTAATAGCACTCAATACTTTTACTATATATATATATATATATATATATATATATATATATATATATATATATATATATATATATATATATATATATATATATATATAAACCATATCCAACCTTGGTGCATTATCAGTACGTTACGCGAAGACTTGCCAGAGACTCTGGACTCGCGAGTCCTGCCTGGCTACTGGGGGTTGGAGAATCCTTTAGTATGTGTTTGGTTCATGGGATCATGGGGGATGGGATGGGGCGGTCCTCGTTCCAGAGCTATTTGGTTCAGAGTCAGGTGGGATGGGGGATATCCCTCTAGGGAATATTCTGTGGATATGCTCTCAAATTGGGGATGATCCTATCCCCAAAAATGAGGGGATGGTGAGGGATGAAGTGGGACGAGTGGCTGACAGGTAGGCCCCGTCCCTAAAAAATGGGTTGGATCCATCCCGTCCCACCATGACTCTGAACCAAACAGAAAACAGGGACCGTCCCGTCCCGTCCCTAAAAAATTGATTGGATCCATCCCGTCCCACCATGACTCTGAACCAAACACACCCAGCCAGGTGCCGCCTTTCACTTTAGCACCACGCATAAACAAACAAAAGACCGTATTCCCAAGCAATGTACTTCCCGCAGCCCCTCCCGACGCGTTTAAAAATTCCAGTACAGGAGCTCCACCACCGGCGCCGCCGCCGGTAACATACCAACAGGCGATGAACCCTCCACGCCCCGCCGGCGGGCTGACGCGATGGTCCACCGGGCTTTTCGACTGCATGGACGACCCGGGAAACTGTAAGTCCTTCGATAATCAATGCCATCCCCTCGTCTTCAGAGTTGAGAGCTAGCAAATAGCAATGGCTGCCACCCATGGCCGCTCAAGCTTAGTTAACGCTTTACACCCGTCTCTTTCATGAAGGTCTGACCACATGCCTGTTCCCCTGCATCACGTTTGGGCAGATCGCTGACATCGTGGACAAAGGCACGGGCACCTGCCGTGAGTTCTTTCTTCCTCTTCCCCTTTCAGCTTCCTGTGTTCTGAAACCAGTGAAAGATCGATCTTGCTCGATCCACGCACCAGCTCCCGTTGATTCAGTGGTGTAATACTGTGATTGCACAGCATGTGTCGCGAGCGGAACGGTTTACGCGATCATCTGCGCGTCGACGGGGATGGGGTGCCTGTACTCGTGCCTCTACCGGTCCAAGATGAGGGTACAGTACGACCTCGAGGAGGGGGAGTGTTACACGCGACGGCGGAGGAACGACGAAGTAAACAAGATCAATCGCAGAGAGACACGAGATTTTAACGTGGAAAACTCTCCCAATGCGAGAGGGAAAAAACCACGGGCGCCAGCCAGCAACAATCTTCACTATATCGGGGTGAGGTTACAATGCCGGGGATTTACAACTCTAATCTCATATCCCAAACGGCGGCTTACAGGGAATATATATAACAGGGAAACCCTAATTCGACTAGAATCCCCGGCCCTAAGCCTCCGGCCCTAAGCCTCCGGCGACGGGCCTCCGCTACGCTCCGTCCAGAAGCTGGCCTAATGTATAGAATTTGGATCACAAATCAACATACTCCACCTTGAGACAAATTCCTTCCTGTAGCATAAACCAATCCTTCACCCTGAACACAACAAAGAAAGAAATACTTTCGGCGCCACACAGCCTCTTGGGCTAAGCTGTAATACCAACTAAGCTTGAGCAAAGCTCAAACTTAGCAACAGGAACTGGCTTTGTCAACATATCAGCAGGATTTTCATGAGTGCTAATCTTGCATACCTTTAGCTTACCCTTTGCAACAATATCTCTGACATAGTTATATTTAATCTCAATGTGCTTTGTCCTCTCATGAAACATCTGATCTTTAGTGAGATAAATTGCACTCTGACTGTCACAAAACAGATTAATGCAAGAATCAACTCCAGCAAGCTCAGCAAACAAACCTTTCAGCCAAACTGACTCTTTACTTGCTTCACACATAGCCATATATTCTGCTTCAGTGGTGGATAGCGCAACAACATCCTGCAAATGTGCCTTCCAGCTCACAGCACAACCTCCAATGGTAAATACATAACCTGTGAGCGACCTACGCTTATCCAAATCACCAGCATAATCTGAATCAACATAGCCAACGAGTTCTTTTTCAGTCCTGCCAAACTTCAAACAAGCATTCGATGTGCCTCGCATGTACCTGAAAATCCACTGAACGGCTTTCCAATGCTCTTTACCAGGATTAGCCATATATCTACTGACCAAACTCATAGCATAAGATAAATCTGGACGAGAGCAAACCATGGCATACATCAAAGACCCTACAGCACTAGCATACGGAACTCTGGACATGTACTCAACCTCCTCATCAGTGCTAGGACATTGTGAAGCTGACAATTTAAAGTGAGGTGCAATGGGAGTACTCACAGGCTTTGAATCATGCATGTTGAAACGATGAAGCACTTTCTGAATATAATTTTGCTGACTAAGAAACAATAAACCAGAAGCACGGTCTCTAGTAATTTCCATACCTAGAATTTTCTTAGCAGCACCAAGATCCTTCATCTCAAATGCACTGCTCAACTGAGACTTCAATGTAGTGATTTCTTTCTTGCTCTTGGCAGCAATCAGCATATCATCAACATATAACAGCAAGTATATAGGTGATCCATCAACAAATTTAATGTAGACACAACTATCATAATCAGATCTTTTAAAGTTATTTGATAACATAAATGAATCAAACTTCTTATACCACTGACGAGGAGACTGTTTCAAACCATATAAGGACTTCTTCAATTTGCAAACATGATCCTCCTTACCAGGCACTATGAACCCTTCTGGCTGGTCCATGTATATCTCCTCCTCAAGATCTCCATGCAAAAATGCTGTCTTCACATCTAGCTGCTCAAGCTCAAGATCACGCATAGCAACAATACTAAAGAATGTACGGATTGAGCTATGCTTCACAACTAGGGAGAACACATCATTGTAATCAACACCCGGAATCTGACTAAAACCTTTAGCTACTAACCTTGCCTTAAATCTTGGAGGCTCACTAGGAGATAGGCCCTCCTTCCTCTTGAAGATCCATTTGCAACGCACGGTCTTCTTATTTTTAGGCAAGCGCACCACGTCCCATGTGCCATTTTTCTCCAGGGACTGCATCTCTTCTTGCATAGCTGAGATCCACTTCTCATGATCTCCAGAAACAATGGCTTCAGTGTACGTAACCGGCTCATGAGTGTTCTCCACCTGTTCAGCACAACTAAGAGCATAATGAATCAAATTACACTCTTCAATTAATCGGGATCGAGGAGCACAACTCCTCTTTTCTCTGCGAAGTGCAATAGGCTGATCGTCTTGCTGCAAAACAGGAGATAAGTGCTGAACAGTATCAATAGTATCATCAATAAATTCATCTCCCTGATCATCCACGTGCTCCACCTGCACGCTCATATTCTGCTGCTCATCATCAGATCTGTCTGGTACAATATCTATGGGTAAACTGTCATTAAACATCACAGATTCATTAAAAACAACACTTCTGCTCATGAAAGTTTTTCTTGTATCAGGATTCCATAGCTTATATCCTTTTACTCCAGAACCATAACCAAGAAACAGACACTTAATAGCTCTAGGCTCCAATTTTCCATTATCAACATGAGCATAAGCAGTGCAACCAAAAACTTTCAGCTGTGAATAATCAGCAGGTGTACCAGACCATACCTCAATGGGAGTTTTCTTATTGAGTGGAATAGAAGGCGACCTGTTGATCAAATAGCATGCGGTGTTGGCGGCCTCTGCCCAAAAACGCTTGCTCATCTTTGCGTTGGACAGCATGCAACGAGCCTTCGATATGATGGTTCTGTTCATGCGCTCAGCCACACCATTCTGCTGCGGAGTGTGCGGGATGGTGTGATGCCTCACAATGCCTTCCTTCCTGCAATAATCATTAAACTCATGCGAGCAAAATTCACCACCATTATCAGTACGAAGCAGCTTTACCTCCTTCTCAGTTTGCCTTTCTATCATTACTTTCCAATCTCTAAAAGCAGCAAATGTATCATCTTTACCTTTCAGAAAATAAGGCCACACTCTTCTAGAGTAATCATCAATGATAGTAAGCATATAATTTGCACCACCATACGAGGTCTTACGAGAAGGCCCCCACAAATCAGCATGTACATACTCAAGTATACCTTTGGAGCGATGTACCGAGGCATTGAACTTTACCCTCTTGTGCTTACCAAAAATGCAGTGCTCACAGAAGTTCATCTTACTCTGAGTGCAGCCATCCAGCAGGTTCCTCTTCATCAATTCTGCCATACCAAGTTCACTCATGTGTCCAAGACGCTTATGCCAGAGGTTAGTATTATTATCAGAGACAGTAGCAGCCGTGGCGGAAACACGCAATGCACTTCCTCTAAGCACATATAACTTGGCAGAATTCATATCACCAATCATGTAAACGAGAGAACCTCTTGATACCTTTAAAACTCCACCTGAAGCGGAGTACTTGTACCCTTCATCATCGAGTGTGCTGAGGGAGATGAGATTTCTTGCCATCCTTGGTATATGTCGCACATTGTCCAGTGTGCGAACCATGCCATCATGTGTCCTGATCTGAACAGATCCAATGCCCACGATCTCACATGGGTTGTCATCTCCCATGCGAACGACATCTCCACTCTGCACATGCTTATAAGAACTAAACCATTCTCTGTTAATGCAGATATGAAACGAACATGCCGAATCGAGTAACCATCCATCATGACCAGCAACACAACCAGCAAATACGACAAGACAATCTCCAGAATCATTACTATCAGCACCGGAGACAACAGAGGCATTACCTTCAGATTTATTTTTCTGTTGGTGTGCAGCATTCCTCTTCTCCTTATTCTTTAACTTATAGCAATCCTCGATGAAGTGGTTCGTTTTCTTGCAGTACTTGCAGAACTTCTTATCCTTGGACTTTGAACGTCCTCTACCATGCTGGCTCTTGTCGCGATTGTTGTTATCATAGGACTTCTGCTCGGATCTGCCACGGACCTGCAACGCCTCGCCCTTGAAGGACGACGACTCACCCTGCACCATACCTTTCATCTTCTCCTTACTCTCCATGGATAACAGATCGGCCACGATCTCCTTAAAGACCGATATGTGGTTCAACACCGATCCTCCCTCCTGCAACTTGTGCGAGAACAACTTCATCTTCATGTGCATCTTACTGGTGAGATCTTTTGACATGCAGATCGATTCCAGTTTCACCCAAAGTTCTGCAGCAGTTTTCACCTGCAGCACTTCTTGCAAAATATCATTAGAAAGATGAAGTTGAATGAGCGAAAGAGCCTTACGATCTTTACGTTTCTCCTCAGGAGTCCATTGATCCTTCTCCTTCTTCCCGAAGCAATCTAGGGCCTCATCCAGATCCTGTGATTGGGCGAGTATCGCCCTCATCTTCACTTGCCACAGCGAGAATCTCGTCTTGTAGTCGAGTAGCGGTAGATCAAACTTCACCGACGCCATCGCGATGCCCGATCTGAAAGACCTAGGCTCTGATACCACTTGTTACACGCGACGGCGGAGGAACGACGAAGTAAACAAGATCAATCGCAGAGAGACACGAGATTTTAACGTGGAAAACCCTCCCAATGCGAGAGGGAAAAAACCACGGGCGCCAGCCAGCAACAATCTTCACTATATCGGGGTGAGGTTACAATGCCGGGGATTTACAACTCTAATCTCGTATCCCAAACGGCGGCTTACAGGGAATATATATAACAGGGAAACCCTAATTCGACTAGAATCCATACCGCGGGGGGGCTTCGCCCCCCCGCACCCCCCCAGGCGTCCCTGGGTGCACGGGCCTTGCACAATGGGCCGCTTCAGGACTCCGCTCCGCTCCGGCCCTAAGCCTCCGGCGACGGGCCTCCGCTACGCTCCGTCCAGAAGCTGGCCTAATGTATAGAATTTGGATCACAAATCAACAGGGGAGTGCCCCGACTTCCTCGCGCATTGCTGCTGCGAGTACTGCGCGCTGTGCCAGGAGTACCGGGAGCTCAGGAACCGTGGCTTCGACTTGGGGATCGGTAAGGGCTTTTGCCTTCCAGTGCTGGCATGGTAGCACTGTTGATTCGTTGCTTGCTTCAACGCAACTACGCAAAATACTGATGGATCATGTTGTGCGACAAGGTTGGACCGCCAATATGGACCGGCAGAGGCGAGGCGTCACTGGAGCGCCGGTGATGGGGGCGCCGGCCATGCCGGTCGGCATGACGAGATAGATGACGAACGCGAAATGATGGTGCTTTGCTTTTGCGATTCTCGTGGTGCTGGTTCATTCTCTTTTTTTAGTTTGGAGATCACTGCCTGATTTTTAGTTAGGTGTGTGTAGGGGCGCAATCAGAGCGAGGTGAATTATTGCCTTCGCTTCTTGATATTTGAAATTAAATCTCAAATTACAAAGAAAATAATCTAACATACAAATGTAGAATTCGACCGCAAGACGCTTGACCGTGTACACGGGCTCGATGGAGGTTACGATCGCTTGGCGTTCGACTGCTCCTAGACAACTTCGACAGCTCTAGCATTCCAACCGCTAGAACACTTTGATCGCTTGCTTCAACCATCTTTGCATGTAGTCAAAATCTCTCTCCGCTCGAAAGCTTCAGTGCTCGAACGAGAACAAACCGAGGACAACACTGTGCTCGAACGAGAACAAACCGAGGACAACACTGTGCTCGTAAATCATGTGATGTGACAGCATAGCGATGTGGACGCAGAAAAGCGATGCTCAGAACAACTCACTGTGCTTCGATTGAGATAACGAGACAACGCCGGCGGTGATTTCCTTCCTTGAACTAGATCTGATCTATTATATCTGAATCATGTCCTTGGCTACAAAGCACCCTTACAACACCCCAAAAAACATAGCACAAAAATCCTCCTCAAAGCCACGGCTAAACACTTAGCCTCTCCCCTGTTTTTATATGCTAGAGCTCTAAACCATGTTCATCTCAAACACAGACATCTCAATCCGTGTCCATAACAACCTGGACAAGCAATCCTACCTCCTCTAAAAATCAAGAAACCTAAAACCCTTTTAAACACGGGTTTTAACCGAATTCTAGCTCTTCCAAGTTATGAACTACATCCACAACTCCTAACTCAATACACGACGAAGCCTGCAGAACAGCACCTCCTGTGCCTTCATCACGGCTCATTAACTCCCTTGTCAAAACATCTAGAAATGCACCTCTCGTATCTTCTCCACGAATCACCACCTTTGATCTCCACGTGCTCCAGCATAAGCTCGACCACCTCGCGTAACATCGTCAACCGCCTGGACCTTAGACTTCCCCATCCTAGTCCCAATTCTCCTTGTCACTGATCATGATCGTCTTCATGCCCACATGCACATGCAAAGACTAAAGAAAGTTTTTTCTGGCACAAGTTCTTCACATTTTGACCGTCATCAATCCACACACACAAACCACACCACTAACCATCCACCAGCATCACACAGGTCGTCCACGACCACATATCCCATCGTTACCCAGAAATCCATTTCAGGCAACTCATTACGACCACCAATTCTATCGCTATCCAAAACTTAGCTTTAGACCACTCAATATGACTGCTAACTTAACGAGTACTCGAAAACAACAAATACTCGGGAATTACCATGCTCCACTCGAAACACTCGGGGATACATCCGCATCGCTACCGACCACAAATCCATTGAGTACTAACCACCGAGTACCGATCGCTACCAACCAGCAAAGTCTACGAGTATCGAGTTCCTCCAACTACCGAGTACTGAGCAGACTACCATCCACGAGTATCAATCACATACCACAAGTCTCTGACAACCAACCGTTGAACACAATCGCAAAAACCACTACTATCGAGTATCGAATCCTTCGAGTATTGTTCATCAATCACCACCAACCAGTCCTATCATTAGCCTAACACGAGTAATCGAAGTACTCGAAGATAACAAGAGTTAAAGCACTCATACCGACCATGAAGTCTATGAGTACAAACTGTGAAGCCTGCAACAATCGATCACAAAGTCTTTGACTTTCAACCGCAAAGTCTACGACTACCAATTACAGAGCCTAAGACCATCGATCAGTAAAGTCTATGACTACCGATCACAAAATCTTCAACTATCGAGAGTCGATTAGTAAAGTTTATGACTATCGAGTACGACTACTAAAGTCGACGAGTATTGAGTATCGACCACAAAAGGCTACGACTATCGAATATCGACCAGAAAAGTTTTCGACTATCGATCGGTTACTGTAGTTACGACCATAGACAAGAAACTGCAGCCACGACCATGGAAAGTACTGTAGCTATGACCATAAAAAAGTATTATACCTACGACCAGTTCGCTTGTCGAGATCAAAACTTACCGATTATCTGGCATGGTTATTTTGCCGTGGTCGAAGAGATCGTAGTTGAAGACTACCATGGTCAAAGCCAGATGCGATCATAGTCGTACATAGTTGAAGTCTGGCGTGATCGAAGTCGGCCATGGTTGACATACAGTGAGCAACTACAGTGATCGATTTGCCTTGAGCGACTGTCGTGGTTGTAATGCTGAACTGAAAACTCTAGCAACATGAGCACTTTGTTCAGAACTTTTACAAAATGCAAATTCAATTAATCTCAAATGTTAATTATTCATCATCACTAAATACTCGATCACCACATGATCTAATGTGTATCGTCTACATTGTTTCTATAATGTACTTATGTACAATCTAATTAAGTGGATTTCATGTTACTTGTGATGCGTTCAGAAGTTACGCAAACGGTAATGGATTTGAGAGAGGTCGAGAAATGTAGATACACATACAATCGAAACAAATAACGCACAGGCTTGCAAAATTCCTGCTAAGAATTAGGACATGTTCTTGAAGTATGCAGGGTAATTTGGCTCAGCTTTTTCTTTATATATCTTTACTATTATAAAAGTGTGAGTTGGTGGTTGATCCATTCTCCATCCCCTCTTCTCAGCCATCCGATTTGATCAGGACCATTCGTCTCTCTCCTCCTCCCTCTCAGGATACAGGGCATGTTCTTTTCCTCCAAAGCTGGTGGCTTTTGGCTTTTGCTATAGTACCTAATTTTCAAACGGAATATTTTCTCAAGACGGGGTCTATAAGTTAAACGATCTACACGTTAAAAGCCCAACATCTGTACCTGCCAAAATCGCAAATGAATATCTGTCTCTCCGTAATCTGTACCGTAAACAACCAAAATTCAAAAATTTCAGCCAAAAGTCATAAGCTGCAGCTGTTGCCAAAAAGGCCCACAACCGCCCACCCCCTCTACTTTTCCCATCTCCTTGTGCATTCTGGCCACCCTTATATCTCTGTCGCTTGCTCTCCAATGTTTGATGTGTGAAGTTGGCTAGGCAGTAAGTTTCATCTTACTATTTTTATAACTTCGTTGCAATGCACAGATCTCTAACTAGTTCCTTAAAAAGTCCTAATGGGTGGTCGCTTCACCGTTGACCCTTAAGGATCTTATGCGGATGTATAATATGTGAATGCATGTGTTTTAGGTGATCTTCTGCGAATAATCGCATGTGACTTGTGGTATAATTCAGCTTGATTATATGACTAGTTTTCTACAGTAAATAGAAACCCAACAAAGGACGGCCCATCATGGCCCCGGGCCATGACAGATGAACTCTTGAGGGCCCACAAAACAGCCCACACGTGGAAACAAGGCGTAGCCCGGACCCACCGGACTGGACCTCACGAAACGCCGAAATTTCCCTATAGTGGGCTACTAACTGGGCTGATAACCCCTCAAAAAACTGGTCCGATAAACACTGTTTGGTTGGGCTTGCATCCCGTCTTGAGAAATGCGCCCTTCCGGGCTTGCGTGCCGAGGCGTCGCACGCTCGTACTCAAGGGTGTGTTTGGATGCTAGGATGACCCAGGGATGGAATGGTCCCGTTCCAATTTTGAGGTCATCCAGCTGTTTGGTTGGTGGAATGGGGGAGAATGGGATGGAAGCAAATGGTCCCTCTCAAAGGAATATTCCTCAAAAATTCGGTATCATCTCATTCCACAAAAAATCCCGGACGACTTCATCCCACAGAAAAGTCACGCGCCAGATCCGGGCGGAGGCCCGCGCGAGCGGCGGCGGGCGGCGCAGGAGGTCGGGCGGCGCAGGAGCTCGGGCGCGGCCGGCGGCGCAGGAGATCGGGCGACGAGCGGCGGCGCAGGAGCTCGAGCGGCGGGAGGTCGGGCGCGGCCGGCGGCGGAGCTCGGGCGCAGGAGCTCGGGCGCGGCCGGCGGCGCAGGAGCTCGGGCGGCGGGAGGTCGGGCGCGTCCGGCGGCGCAGGAGCTCGGGCGCGGCCGGCGGCGCTTGAGGCCGGCGCGGGCGGCGGCCAGGGAGGCCTGCGTGGGATCATCCCATTCTTCTCCATCCCACTAACCAAACAAAAAATAGAATCATCCCATACTATGAACCAAACGCGTGGACGGAACCATCTCATTCCATCCCATCCCAAAAAATTGGAATCATCCCATCCCATTCCTCCCCATTCCACCAACCAAACACACCCCAAGAGTCTCGGGGCATCCCAGCCAATCATCCACCTCTGCGCGCGCCGTCGGGGCTTCGCGACCGAGAGCTATGCCGGCCCCGGGCGCCGCAGCGGTTTCCGCCTTTCCGGGCTCCCCTCGCGCCGTTGCACGGGCTCAGCTTCCGACGTGCGGCAAAAACTATTCGAAATCATCGACGCCGACGAGCCGACGACCCGTATTTCTCTGCATCGCACACACGCAATGAATGAAGGTGACAAACCATGTGGGCGATGGCATGATGTGGTCGTGTCATGCCGCCCATGACTGAACAGTAAAAGCGGGCCAGTTTACAGGCATGGCTCCGCCCGCGACGTCACGTCCAGGCTGCGCGCAATTGCGTGCTTGCAATTATACACTCGGTGTGAGTCACCGTCCCACCGACGGCGACGATGAAGCGGGAGCGTTGCTGCGTCGGACACGCGCTGGTTTGCCGCGCCAACATCCTCGATGTATAATGCGTGCACAGTGAATCACGGCTGGTTTTTATTGTAAAACTGTTAGAGTTTTAATATCAATCTTACGTTTAATTTATTTAGATTCAAATAAATTCTAGAAGACTCGTATATGATCATATAGAATAGAGGCACAAGAATTTTTATATAGACTCAGACCTTTTTTCTGAAAGAATAATAATCTTACGTCCTATGTGGCTATTGCTCAGAATGATCTTTACAACTGAGATTAATGTGAAATACCTAGCACTATCTCCTGATCTAAAATATTCTAATATCTTCCTCTCCGACATCAACCTTTATATAGTCAATGGAGCGGTAGCCGTTGTCCCATGCAAACAAAAAACGCTCCAATGCTTTGGATGATAACCGTATGACGGAAGTTATTGTCAGAAAGACATACTAACCCGTTCGCCATGCGATGGTTGTTGTAAAAAAATCGTGTGCAGTTATTAAGAATAAATGCACATTCTAACCATTTTGTCAGACGACCCTGCGATGTAATAGGACGTCGTTAGATTAGTCGTAGGAAGACCCACGACCACTAGTTGATTACAGGGTAACTTATAAGTTATAACTGTGTGGTCGCAAAAGGACTTACGGGCAGTCATAGAATGACTTACGACCATCCGGTCGTAGAAGAACTTACTACAATACAGTCGTAGAAGTACTTACGATCGTCCTGAGAAATCTCTCCCTTATATTAATAAAGGGTATACTCGGAGGATGGCGTAATAATTAGAGGATTATTATATTCTCGTCATCCAGCCCCCAACTTTAAGTAAAAAAACTTACTTGAGAAAGTAAGGTCGTAGATAAATAGCAGTCGAAAGCAAGGTCTTTTTGGCCCTCATCTACCAGAAATGAGCTTGGACAATAAGGTAATTTCTCTTGAGTTGTAAAGACCGACGGACTTCAATCAGAGGAATTAATGAATTTCAATCGATTTTCTGTTGATCTGTTTGCCAGATTGGTTCTGTTCGGTTTCTGAGACGGATATCTCATACGGTCTCGGGAAAACTCTAGAATACTTGGTGTATGATGATGCAGAGTAGAGACACGAAAATTTTTATATAAGTTTGAGCTTTCTCCTGTAAGAATAATAACCCTACGTTCTGTGTACCTATTGCTCAAAATAATATTTACAACTGAGAATAATGTAAAATGCTTAACACTATCTCTTAATCCAATGTGTTTCGATACCTTCCTCTCCGACACCAATTTTTATATAGTCGACGAAGTGGTGGCATTGCCCCGTACCAAAAGACGTCTCAACGTTTCGGATGATAACCGTCCGACGAAAGTTACTATCACAGAGACGTATTGGTTTGTTCACCATATGACAGATGTTGTCAGAGAGATTTTGTGTAGTTATTAAGAATAAACGCACGTTCTAAACATGTTGTTAGACAACACTACGATGTAGTAGGATATCATTAGACCAATCGTAGGAAGGCCCAAGATCACAAGATGATTACAGGGTAACTTACAATTGCGTGTCGTAGAAGGATTTTACGACTATATAATCGTAGAAGGATTTATGACTATTTTGAGAAATCTCTAGTATACTTGAAGAATGACATAATAATTAGAGGACTATATCTTCGTCAAAAACTATGCAACTTACGATGGTTTTCAGTCTGAAATGACTCTTGCTGCCGATTGTTTATGACCTTTAATTTGCTGTAGCTGAGCGGAGCCTGCGTGATTGTTTCTGATCATGAGGTGTGACCATTTTGTCACGTTGGATTTCTTGGTGACCGGCTTGTACTATGTGGCCGCTCACTTCATAGCGTTGCTGATTTATGTAGTTTAGCTTTAGTTGCACGGCTTCCATCTCTTGCTGCTGTGCTAGTTCAGTTAGAATGGGCTGTTAGAAAAATAACATAAAGACTTCGCTCTAAACGATTTCAGCTTTTGATTTATTAGCTTTTAACTTATTTAAACCAGAAAACATTTAGAAAATATCAATTTCTAATTCCGGCTTATTTTGACTTTTTGTTTTTTTAATTTTTTCATAAAAAACTAACAGCCGTTATAATATAATTTTTTCATAAAAAACTAACAGCTGTTATAATATAATTTCAGTCATAAATTAAAAGATATAGTCAGAAACTTAAACCGTAAGTCAGTTAAAAGTATGACACGACACATGGCGGCACCCTACTTGGACCAAGCCTCTTCGTGCAGAAGATCCCAAAGCTTCAGAAGGCAGTTTCCGCTTCCGCACTTCCATTGCACTTCGCGAAATGGCTGTACCACGTGGACAGGACAGGACACCTATTTCAGCGAAGTGAATATTACATAACTGACCCTAGGCACAGCATCAATGTTCACTCATTGGCTTTGTTAGAGATTTCATTTGACATGTGGTTAACCTCTATACAGATCCGCTTCAGGCCAACTGACCGAGCTTGTAATCGTAAATTATTTAGATATTAGAAGCGTCGTATGTACCTAAGTTCGTACTTCATACCAACTTATGCAGATGTACAAACCAGCATAAAATATTTCCTGGTAATTCATACTTCATTGCTCTTCCGACAAATAGTAGTCTACGATTCTTGATATACAACCAGCACTCTTGATATACTGATGGATTGGAGAGCAGCAGCTCGCTTGCAGGGCCAATGAGGTCAATTTTCTCACCTTTCTATTATGCGTTGAAAGATTCCGAGGTCCTTATTCTAGTGTTCCACCTACCACCATCTGATTGCGCTCGAATAATAGTATGTACTGATCCCGAAGCCTGCCATCACATCAGCCAATGAAAGCGAAGTAACCTTCGCGAAAGAACCAAATCACGTGAGTTGGAAGTGGTCGTCTTCCGATCTCGGGTACCTCTTGTTGCTTTTTAAAAGTTATCTTTCAGTTTTTATATAGCTAAAAGATTTTAAACTGAATATCTCTTTATTATATAGTATATAAATTGATCATAGTATATACTATAGTAATTTTATTTATATTAGTTAAAATCGTACATGAATTTCTATTATTTCGTAGTCCGTACTCTCTTATAAGGGCATCTGATCTGTAATGTATGAAAATAGAGGGTTATAAGTCACCTTAAGGTCGACCTTATACATTACAGGGGTGACCTTAAGCAGGCCATAAGCAAAAAAAGCTTGAGGCTGGTCCTCAAGCTAAAGACCTGGCCACAAGCATTAAAAATACAATTTTCTTTACATCTATTGTTCTCTCTCCCCAACTACCAACTGCCACACCCCCTTCTTTACAGCCGAGGAGTCGACGGTGGCCTCAAACGTTGCAGCGTCGGTCTTAAGAATGATACGGGACTCACCTTAAGAGCCAGCAAGCTATATACACTATAGATGCCCTAAATAACCTAAATATATAGGCGGAAGCCAAAAAAATCATGCCCAATCACAAGAGAACAAGTGCCAAGAGAACCACAAGCCATTATAAACCAACGGAGCCATGTGGGGTAGTGAAGGAACCCGAACACATGCTCGGCGGCTCGCTCATATGGACTGGAGTCTGGAGATGGACCGTGGAGCTAATCAATTGCTATTTTTTCAGAAAAAAACAGTGTATATCTCTCTCAAAAATATTAATAGGAAAGCAAAAGAAAAGGGGAGAAAAAACAGTGCAACACACTAAATAGCAGACGTACACCAATCCACACCTTTTCTGTGGTCTGATAA
Organism: Dendrocalamus latiflorus; assembly: GCA_017311315.1. NCBI lineage: Eukaryota > Viridiplantae > Streptophyta > Magnoliopsida > Poales > Poaceae > Dendrocalamus > Dendrocalamus latiflorus. The sequence continues at coordinate 46,385,405 of CM029610.1, forward strand.
CTCAATTCTATTTCGTTAGATTATATTGCATTATTATTCCAATCCTAAAAAATTACTATTCAGATAGCAAATGAAAAAAAAATCAATATAGCTGGCACCTCAACTCAGCCTAGCCTGGACAATCGTGGCCTAACGTGCATGCCTGCCATTTTAGGCCTCATTTGAGACAAAGTTTTTTTTGAGAAATCGAGCTATTTTCGTATAATTTTACTTGGAATATGTATGAAAGGAGAAATGAGTCAATTAGTTAGTATATTGCCTTTTTAGACAAGTCAATTGGTTATGACTTACATCGAAAGGAGAACCGTAAAAGAATTTTTGGTACGGATAATCTATTTTTTATTCGAAATTACAGAAATATACCTGCGATTTTTTTTTACAAAAATAGGCTCAAGTCGCCCAATGGGAGGGCGACTGAAGCCTATCGCCCAACCAGAAGCCGATTCTGTTCCTGTCGCTCAACTATTGGGCGACTGCATCCAGTCGCCCTCCCATTGGGCGACTTTAATGCAGTCGCCCAATGGTTGAGCTATAGGTATCAAATTTTCGCCAAAAATAGTGAAAATTGGTGGGGCTATTCTTCATACATCCAAAAGCCTTCAGAAAAAATTTGAGCAATTTCGGCTACGGGATCAAAAGTTATACCAGTTTCAATCGAGGTCGAAACGAATTTGAGTCCGTCTATAACTTTTGATCCCGTAGCCGAAATTGCTCAAAATTTTTTTTGAAGGCTTTTGGATGTATGAAGAATAGCCCCACCAATTTTCACTATTTTTGGCGAAGGTTTGATACCTATAACTCAACCATTGGGCGACTGCATTAAAGTCGCCCAATGGGAGGGCGACTGGATGCAGTCGAACAATGGTTGAGCGACAGGAACAGAATCGGCTTCTGGTTGGGCGATAGGCTCCAGTCGCCCTCTCATTGGGCGACTTGAGCCTATTTTTGTAAAAAATTTTCCCGCAGGTATATTTCTGTAATTTCGAATAAAAAATAGATTATCCGTACAAAAAAATTCAACCGTAAAATACGTTGACAAAAGAAAGAGCAACTACTATTAAGTGCTTGTCATATCACGATGACCAATGAACTAATCGACCGACACGAAAGCCGCGAGAATACGTGTAGCGTCGGTATGATAATAGAGAGGATAAACATTACTTTTTTTTAAAATATACATTAATTTGTTGTGCCATAGTAATTTTAGCCCTGCAAACATTACATCCAACACATTTTCAACAAGAAAATCAATAAAATTTTTTATCTCTATATTTAAAAAACTTAAAACTTAAACTAAGCCTAGATAATGACATTAAGAAACTATTCTAACCATAAACATTGAAAGAGTCGCAACGGTGGCGTAAATAAAATAGTGCCCGTTGCAGAAACCAATGAGAGAAGAGTGCTTTGCTTTCTATGCATCGGGCACACGTCCGCATCGCTCCCTCCTTCCATTTCAAGCCCCGCCGTAGCTTCAAACACTTTGACCAGCGCCAAGGAGAGAAGCCGGCACAAGCGAACCACAAACACACGGATCATACACAAGAGGTTCTTAAGAGGCAGAGGAGGTCAAGGGGCAGAGCAAGTGGTGGGGAAGCCACAGAGCGGGAGGGAGGGTGGCTGGGTGGGAGCTGAGGGAGATGGACGTGAAGCGGGCGCGGAGCCCCCGGGCTCCGGCCGACGGCAACGAGGACAAGAAGAGGGCCGGGTGGCGCGGCGGCTTACGGCCGGAGATGGTGCTGGTCGGCTTCCTCATCACCCTGCCCCTCCTTGTGTTCGCCTTCGGCGGCCGCTGGGGCTCCTTCCCCTCCTCCTCCTCCACCTCCCCGCTGTCCTCCGAACCCAACGTCGGCGGTCGCCACGTCGTCGCCGGCGCCGGCGGCGTAACGTCCCAAAGTAAGCATCTTTCTTTCATACTACTTTGGTAAGCATCTTTCTTTCATACTACTTTGTTTCGACTTGTGAATTGTGAAGATCTTGTCCCATGTAAGGCATCCAAGGCCGTTGACCGCTAGTATGTAAGGGAATTCTTGTGCTCCGCGCGCTCTAATTCTTGGATGGGATTGGCCTATGAACAAGCAGCTGTTGTCGTAAGCAATTTTATGTCCTCACCGTTCTGCAAGTTAGTGTGGAAGTTGGAGTTTTGTCAGGAGGTGCGAGGATGTCATCGTTAGTACTACGTAATAGACTAGCATTACGAGTTACTTATGACCATGGCCAAGTACACCGCATATTGATCAGATCGCTGAAATTTAGTGCAACAAGCACGGATCTGGCTTGGTTAGGCACTCCAAATCTGTGCTCGGATCACGGATCCACTGCACGAGCAATCTTTTGGGATGCTCAGTCTGGGATTAGATCCCACTTGTGAACAGTCAGTTCTGGTTTGGTGCTGTGGCGACGGTGCTGTCCTGAATCCTGACGCCATCACCGTGTACTGTAACACTGGTGCATCCTTTTTGCGGATCTTGTCCTACTTCATCACTGTTTCTTCCGAAAGGATAGCCTCTGCTATGACGTCGGTGGCCTGCCCCTGCAAAGGGTGCTTGACATGTCCTGCCTTTGATTTGAGTGGTCCCTGGCTTTAAGGAGACAAAACTGACACTGCTATTCTTAAAGTATCTTGGTGAGGCCTTGTGGAAGTAAATTCTTAAACAATTCAGGCTCCAGAGTTTGGTGGACCAAGATGGACAATTTTCCCTTGAACACATTCCTAGCTATGTTGATAAAAACACACAATGAAACTTTTTTAAAAGAAAACTCAAAATGAAACTTATTAGAAGGTGATGAAGTGCTCTTTATATCTCTACACTACATTTCGTGCTATGGCAGTCACTTCGAGTCATGACTAGTCTTCAACTGGGTAATTTTTTGTTGTTAACCAGAAATCTGTTTTTTTAATCCTTTTTTGAGAGAGCAACAGCTACCGAGTCTGTAGTTTCTATGTTTTGAAGCGCATGGTTTTGATTCTTTAGTTGAACTGAAACTCTAATATCATGTATGGCAGTAATTGCTTCGTGATACTTTGCTGCTGCAAATGCTTAATATCTGTAGTGCATTTTGGTTTCGATTAGCCTGTACTATATTGAGTCAAGAAACTTCTTGTTCAACATATATGCTTGCGTTTTATCCTTTTCAACTGAAATTATATTCATCCAGTTAACTTCTCTGCAGAAACTGCAACTCCGAAGAATGTCTCTGCGTCAACCACATCTCTGTCCCAGGACAAACTTCTCGGAGGATTACTTTCTGCGGCGTTCGAAGAATCCTCCTGTCAGAGCCGATACAAATCATCTCTCTACCGGAAGCCATCTCCTTTCCCCCTCTCCCCTTACCTCGTGAAGAAGCTGAGGAAGTACGAAGCGTACCACAAGAAGTGCGGCCCGGGCACCAAACGCTACCGAAAGGCCATCAAGCAGCTCAAGGCAGGACGCAACGTCGATAATTCAGACTGCAAATACGTGGTGTGGTTCCCCTGCAATGGTCTCGGAAACCGTATGCTTACAATTGCAGCCACCTTCCTTTATGCTCTCCTCACCGACCGGGTCCTCCTCATGAACGTGCCGCAAGAACAAGAGGGTCTCTTCTGCGAGCCGTTCCCGGGCAGCTCATGGGTGCTTCCTCGAGGATTCCCTCACGGTAATCCTCAGAACCTCCACGTTGGCGCCCCAGAGAGCTATGTCAACATGCTCAAGAACAATGTCATCCGCAACGACGATCCGAATGTGCCGGCCTCGTCGCTGCCACCGTATGTCTACCTCCACGTCGAGCAATTTCGCCTGAAGTTGTCTGACCATGTCTTCTGTGATGAGGATCAGCAGATGCTCAGCAAGTTCAACTGGATGATACTGAAGTCTGACAGCTACTTTGCGCCGGCCCTCTTCCTCACGCCAATGTTTGAGAAAGAACTTACAAGGATGTTCCCGCAGAAAGAGGCGGTGTTCCATCACCTAGGCCGGTACCTCTTCCATCCGACAAACCGAGTATGGGGAATCATAAGAAGGTACTACGAAGCATATCTTGCCAGGGTGGACGAGAAAATCGGGTTTCAGATTCGGATCTTCCCAGAGAAGCCGATAAAATTCGAGAACATGTATGATCAGCTCATGAGGTGCATCAGGGAGCAGCAGCTATTACCTGAACTCGGCGCTGCGGAGCCGAAAAACACCACCACTGATGCTGGGAAGGTGAAGGCCGTCCTGATCGCTTCCCTGTATTCAGGCTACTACGAGAAGATCCGCGGCATGTACTACGAGAATCCAACCAAGACTGGCGAGATCGTTGCCGTGTACCAGCCGAGCCACGAGGAGCAGCAGCAGTACACGTCCAACGAGCACAACCAGAAGGCACTTGCCGAGATATATCTGCTAAGCTACTGCGACAAGATAACCATGAGCGCCTGGTCCACGTTCGGGTACGTCGCACACAGTTTCGCCGGCACGAAGCCGTGGATTCTGCTCCGGCCGGACTGGGACAAGGAGAGGTCCGAGGTCGCGTGCGTCCGGTCGACGTCCGTGGAGCCGTGCTTGCACTCGCCGCCGATCCTCGGATGCAGGGCGAAGAAGGAGGTCGACGTGGCCGCCGTCAAGCCGTTCGTCCGGCACTGCGAGGACGTTCGCTTCGGCCTCAAATTGTTCGATAGCTAACTTGGGAATAGTGGGCTCGATTCCAGTTTCGCGTTCCGAGTTGCGTACGTACGTTTTGTCCTGTGGATTTGTTACTTAGGCCTTTGGGGATTCGTTGTTGTATTCGTTTGGATACCTGTACACTTGGAAATTGCGCAAATGTTTTATTTACTGTATTCAAATTCGTTCTGCATAAAACAATTCGGATATATACACAGATCGCGACTTTACCTTTCGATTCTACCGACCTAGCCCATATGTTTTTCTACATTATGGACGATAACAACAGAATCATTAGGTAATACGGTAACGATGAACGATTCATTTTTTATCTCTCTGGAGATTTCCGTGCCGTGGATGTTCATGCGTTCCATCAGCGACCTGCCGTCTCCTCTGCGCCTACGGCATGCATGTGCCAATCAACGCAACCCAGTGGAGCTCAATGTCAAATGTCCACTCTGTCACGCCCTAGGATAATTACACTTAAACAATATATTATTATTTGTCTAATCAGTAAAACATTGTGTCGACGAATAATAAGCCTTTATCAGAATCGCGCAACCGAACAATAATGTAAAAACTGTATTTTTATTATGGGAGTGTCTATACAACATTCGACTGTTTTTTAAGGCAAAAACAGTCAGATTTTAGGACGTTGGATGGTGATCCAACGCTCCAGATCTTTTTTTAGAGGGGGTGCTTATATGAGATTTTTTTGGGAGGGGGTGCTTATATGAGTGGATCCGTTGGATAGAGATCCAACGCCCCCAGATCATCTGACTGTTTTTGCCTTCAAAAACAGTCGAATGTTCTATAGCACTTCACTTTTATTATAGTATTTACCACGAGAGTTATGGTCATGAATACAAGTACATAATTAGCAAAAGATATAAGACAGATACCCTATGGCTCTCCTACTTGGTTCAACAGGACGCCTACTCGTCCCAACCGTAGTATAGGGGGTCCACCTCCCCTAGCTCCTCGTAATTATCACCCTCCTCTCCAGTAAACTCAACTGCGCCTGCCGCCCCTTCATTTGGCTCGGAGTACTCCCTAGACGGACCAGGTTCTAACAAGAAAAATAATAGCAAGGGTGACTAACATACTCAACAAGCATTATAATAACAAAATATGCACTATATGCCTTTCTTCTTGTTTATTACATTTTATAGTCAACTTATTCTGAAAAATGATCTTATTAAATTAAGTGACAACTTTTAATTTATAAAATTTCCACTTTTCACTCGGGTGAAAAAAGATCTCCAATGATCACCGTAGTCTCCAATCCAAGAGACCGGTATGAATTCATGTTTTTAATAAGCACTACGCAAGCTTGTGCCACTGTACCCATAGCTACTCTGAACCATTTTAACTAGGCTTTCCACACTTTGATGTGGGGTTAAGTTCAAAATACAAAACGTTTCCCAATTTATATTGCTCAAATCTCTAGCCCATCTATTTTCCACCGATGTACCGGGTCACTCACCCGGACTCCATCGGTTTCCAATAGTGTTTGGTAGGTACCAACTCCCGGCCCGACACTCCACCTGTGCATATAGCACCATGAGACTTACTCACTTCTGGACTGGCTTTACTGGTCCTGAGCTTCATCCATTTCTACTCACATACACACACATACATGGTAGCGCTATTTTGCGAGCAATTTTGCGCCCAGGCAAGTTATCACCGGTTGTGCGAAAAGTTATCATCGATTGTGAAGAAAATTATCACCAGCTGTATTGTTTGCGTTCGGAAGTAACTTCACTCGCTACCGATGGTAACTTCATGCAGAATCGATGATAACTTTCTTGCACTGCGAAGGTTTGGCAATAACTTCATTCAGAACCAATAATAACTTCATTCAGAAATGTCAGTAACTTTCCTAGGTATTTTACACCTACGCTCTGGTTAGTAGTTCTACACAGACACACACACTCTTACCCAGCGTGGAGAGATGAGTACCATAACAAGGTAATATTTTTTGCCTGTCCGAAACGAAAAAAATAGTCCATCAACACATGATGGTCTTCACTAGCAATCCGGTTTTCGAATCAACCACCAAGACCAGTAAAATACTAGAAACACATTCTTAGCCCTAGCTAGTCATACTTTTGTCTTAGGTCATTGTCTTGATATGCATCAACTCATGATGCATCATTTTCTTCAACTCTATCAACACATAATGATCTTTACTTGACTTGATGATCAACACATGATCATATCCTCTTGGATATGCATTAACTGATGATACATCTTCTTCTTAATAGCTTTCAACACATAAAGCCATCTTCCATCTAGACTTAATGATCTTCAACACATGAAGTTATCCCAAGTCATCCTTATTTGTGGCACCTAGCCTATTCATCCAACTTATGAAAAATGTTAGTCCACAAATTAATTTCCATCAATTATCAAACTTCACCATTAACTCATAATGGTCTAACTAGATTCTACAATCTCTCCTTTTTGGTAATTTATGACAATATCAACAAACAATAAGATAAAAATTAATTTTTGAATATACAGCATGTGTATAAAATTGTATACTCTAAGATAAACTTTTTAAGCAAAGCTTACTTATCCGGTTGTCATTAATCATCCAACCATTAACACATAATGGAGAAATTAGATGACAACCCGATTGCAAAGTATATATAAACTACATAAATGGTATATACTCAAAAGATGTGTTTCAAAGTAAAGATCTTAAATATGCATATTCAAGGAAACATTGATCAATACTTATGAAACCTCAAACATAGAGTGAATTCTCCTAAATGTGCGCATACAAGTATGTATAATGAAGACATATGCATATATTCATTTTGGACTATTTGTGATGTTCAATCTATATTTTAGATCCAAGAAATGCACTAATATATGAAAATGTGATTTTAAATGCATACCTCTATGATTTCACATTTTTATATAAATGAGACTAAGTAATATTATAATCAATAAACAAGGTTAGTCTCATAAATGCATTTATCGTTATCACTAAAATCTCATAACAGTATTTGTCATTATCACTAAAACCAACTTAAATGAATCTTGATCTTTCACCATGGTCTACGCTCTCCTTCGTCTTCTTGTACTTTTTGCCTCCCCTTCTCTGACACTCCTCTCTTCTCACTCGGTGGGCTGTTGGCTTTTTGTGGATGCTAGCTCTCTGGCCTTGGGCCGAGAGTAATGTTGGATGGTTCTTGGTTTGCTAGGCAAAGTGTTCTTGGATGTTCTTGGTTGGCTTGCTGGTGAGAGGGGGCTGAGATACTCTCTGTTGGTTTTGTGGGCTCTCGGCTAGTTTGTGTTCTTTATTGTCTTTGTGGGCTCTCGGCTAGTTTGTGTCTTCAGTGATTTTGGCAATGTAGTGGGCAATGTAGGCAGGGTTAGAAATGCCGGCTTATATATGGGAGGTTTCGGCCTCCCTCCGTCTTTTTCGGTCTCGGCTGTGCACAGCTGGGAAGGCTCCATTCTTATTCTCTTTTGAGTCTTGGCTTCCTGTGGCTTTGGCGGACCGAAGGTTCTAAATGTGGGCTGCTCATTGTTTTGGGATTCTTTGAGGGTAAGGTAAGTTGGAAATATATGGGTGTTGGATTTAAAAAAAGCCGAATGACGATGCCTACTTTTGGTGAGAAGCGTCGGCCTAGGACGGCCTGAGAACCTCAATGAACGCCACTCTATTTGATGCTAGGAGCCCGAGGGTACCGATGGCAGCTTACTTTCCCTTTTTCTTTTTATTCTCCCCTAAATTATTATTTGATTTGCTCTTCGACTACAAAAGAGAAAGAGGAGCGGACGGCTTGAGATGCTAACGTTGGTGACACGTAGAGACCGGGCGAGAAATGCAACAATTAATTCGGCCTTTATCTTAATGCAATTTCATTTAGAAATTAGTTTTCATATATGCATAATTCTTGTAATTAGAAAAGAGCGGTAATAATTGTCTTGAATTCATTTTTTTAGGCCTAGGGCCAAAAGTTGTAATTCACTCTTGTAAGTATTGTGTTGTAATAATTTCAAATACCTTTTTAATTATTGCTATTTACACTATTTAGAGTTAATTAATGTTACAGTTCTTTCAGCCTCCCGCATACCTGTCATGCCCGCGATTTTCGATTCCCGAAGGGAATAATAGCATGTATCCATGTCCACCAGATCATCACCCCGCGCCTCACATTTACATACGTTCAAGCCACTGTCACATGCCCTGCGCCGGGAGCGGAGGGGGCGAGACGCGCAGTCGCAGAAGCAACCGGACGAGCTAGGCAAATCAAGCGATCCCCTGGTTATGTGCTGTATATATCGACACATTTTTTTGCAGTCGTGCTTACGTTGCTGGCTCTGCTGCATCACGTAATCTTGCAAAGTCGTTGACTAGCTGTCGGTAGCGTCTGGAAGGCAGTCTAAACAATGGGATGGAAAACGTGACCTGCATTGATCTACATGCGAATGCAATCGTTCTATGGCGGTATATATGTTCAGGTCAGAGGCGCAAACAGCAGAGAAGAGTATGCGTCCACGGTCCACGAAAGAATGGGTGCCGATCGATGGTGGCGAAGAGGGAACGGACGCCGTGAGGAGCGCACAAGGTGGCGATCGGCGGGGAGTTCAGCGTCGGGACGGGAGGCGGCAGCGAGAAGGCGTGGCGGCGGTGGGGATGGCGTTCGCCGGCTCGGGCGGAGGTGGTCGCCGTCGGGTTCGTGGCCACCTTGACGTTGCTCGTGCAGGTGTCCGGCGAAGCGGGAAGCCTGGCCGCGTTCTCGTCGCCAAGGACGGAGTTCGTGCAAAAGCCGGGTAACCATTAACCAACCGTGCATTCAGTTCGTTGTTCATTTACGTACACATTCATTCAGTTACTACTTCTAGACGTCATCCTGAATTAGCTAAAAAATGTGACACGTATTGACTTGTATATTAGGACTGATTATCGGTGCAAACTGAAGCCTAAATATGCTTGTACATTCCGTAATGACATGAATTCAATATTTGAGCGTCCAAGTTTCCTTCATTTTTTTTTTGAAACTGACAGAAAGAAATAGCTTTCGACCGTCAAGAGTGTAACATGAAGGTTCTGTTTGGTGACAGCATTAGTCTTTTCTGCACTTTATGATGCTAGTGTTGTTCTGCTTCTGCATAAAAACCTTATTTTTCCCCCCGAAACTGAGGCATAAGCGCTGCCGTTCAATTGAGAAGAGAAAAAGCTATTACAAAAGAGCCGTCCATCTGGGCAAAATAGTGGATAGGCAGCACAGCAAGTAAAGCCAAACTACAAGGAAGACAGGGACGACTACAAAAGGACTACAAAGACTGATGTACAAAAGTCAGTAGATTGTTTGATAAAGTAAAAAAAAATATTGTTATATGTGACATTCTTTTGGCCATGCAGTGCAGCAAAATTATTTTGTACCTGCTCAGTTGGAACGGAGGAATTCGATACGAAGTTTAGATAAACTGTATTGGTTCCAGCAAAAAAGTTTGTAAAATTACTACATTCCAAATAAGAACATCGACAACGTTATAATTTTTTTTATCAAATCTTGAGGACTTTTTTTAAAGATATTTTAATCTCTGATCAAAAAAATTGAGAAACCTCCAAAGCGACGCAAATGGACCGATAATCTAGTACGTGCATAAATGAGCCCATTGCTCTAATGCTAAACTGCTAGGCCATAATAATTGCACCGGCTATGATTATAAAGTTGAAATTGTACTTACCTCCCTTCAAGCCTGAGAGTTTACTTGCCTTTGCTTTTCGAGTCTAGTTCATCTATACCCTGCGGTTGCTGCAGCATCACCTATCCATGAAGATGCAGGAACGGAAGACAAGCCCGCGTCGTCGATTCGGCGCGACCAAGGCCTCCTCCTCGGCGGGTTGCTCTCTCCGGCCTTCGACGAGTGCTCATGCCGCCCCCGGGACGCATCTTCTCTGTACCGCTGCCCATCACCGTTCCGCCCGTCCACCTACCTCGTGGAGCGCCTTAGGCGGTACGAGGCTCGGCACAGCGGTGCGGCCCCGATCCCCCCTCTTCAAGGAAGCCGTCGAATACCTGCGCTCCGGCCGCAACGCCGCGCGCTCGGAGTGCCAGTGAGAGCGTGAAATATTTGAAACAATCACACAATAAATAGAATGAAAAACTAAATGTTACATATATAGATCATACCAGATAGATGACGAGGCAAGTGTGAAACCATGCCCGCAGGTGAGGGGGCAAGTGCAAAACCATAAGTGTGAAATTATACCAGGCAGATGCGAGGGCAAGTATGGAACCATACCATGCCTTTAGTATGGGCCAGGAACCGAGGTGTCTAACACGTTAACAAAGATGTCTAACACCCCCGCAGTTGGATTGTCGGTGGAGCGAACGTTCAAACTCGACCGGAACTCAGTGAAAATAGAAATAGGCAGCCCTTTGGTGAAGATGCCGGCGTACTGAGATGATGTCGGAACGTAAAGAACGCGGATATCGCCAAATCCAACTCGTTCCCGGACGAAGTGAAGGTCAATCTCAACATGTTTGGTGCACTGATGTTGCGCTGGATTTGTTGAGAGATAGACCGCTCTGATATGTCGCAGTAGACAAGGGTAGCTCGGCATAGAGGATTGTGAAGTTCCTGAAAAGTTGGCGCAGCCAGCACGCCTCAACAATAGCATTGGCCACGGCCGGTATTCAGCCTCCGCACTCAAACGAGAGACAGTATGTTGCCGCTTGGAGGACTAGGAGACAAGATTGTCACCTAGGAACACGGCGTAATCCGAAGTGGATTTGTGCGTGTCGGGACAACCAGCTCAGTCAGCGTCAGAGTAGACAACCAGATCCGTAGAGGCTGCTCGGCGAAGAAGTAGGCCGTGGTCGATGGTTCCGTGAAGATACCAAAGAATGCGCTTTACAGCGGTGAGGTGCGATTCACGATGATCATGCATATGGAGACAAATTTGCTATACGGCGTAGGACACATCAGGGCAAGCAAAGGTGAGGTACTGCAAAGCACCGGCAAGATTTCGGTAGAACATCGGATCAGCCACAAAAGTACCAGCAGTAGAGGAGACCTTGGAATGAGTGTCAACAGGGGTATGGCAAGGCTTGCAAGCAGTCATGCCAACGCGGTCTAGAATGTCGAGAGTATACTGTCGCTGAGAGAGGAACATGCTACCATCATGACAACTGATAGAAACACCCAGGAAATGATGGAGTGGACCAAGATCTTTCATAGAAAAAGCTTGCTGGAGGGAGGAAATCACTCGATGGAGCACACTATCCGAATAAGCAGTCAACACAATGTTGTCCACATAGAGTAGTAGGTAGACAGTGTCACCGCCTCGATGAGACACAAAAAGAGAGATGTTAGATTTTGCCTCCATGAAACCGAGAGACAGCAAGTAGGTCGCAAAATAGTTGTACCAGGCCCAGGGTTCTTGTTTAAGACCGTAGAGAGACTTGTTGAGGCGGCAAATGTAATCCAGGCGAGAGGAATCCACAAATCCAGTCGGTTGTGAACAGAAGACAGTCTCAGAGAGTGTGCCATGAGAAACACATTCTTAACATTCAGCTGGTGGATAGGCCAATTCCGAGATAGGGCTAGAGAGAACTATGCGAACAGTGGCCGGCTTGATGACTGGACTGAAAATCTCATCAAAATCAACACAGGACGCTGTGTGAAACCACGAAGAACCCAGCGAGCCTTACAGCGGGCAAGAGTGCCATCTGAATTGTACTTATACCGAAAAATCCACTTCCCAATGACAACATTGGCATTGGATGGCCGTGAAATAAGAGTCCATGTGTTGTTAACCTGAAGAGTAGCATATTACTCCACCATGGTGCTGCGCTAATTAGGGGCAGCGAGAGTAGCCCGGTATGTGGTCAGAACAGGAGACAGAGTGGTAGCATGAAGGTTCATGCGGGTGAGCGGCTGCCGAAAACTGTGTTTTCCACAAGTCCCATGGCGTGGGAGTTTTCGACCAGCCGGAGCTGCACAGACCTGGGGGAAGCTGTGGTAGAATGACCCCGTCGGGAGCCGATGAGTCAACTGGTAGACCCACGGCAATAGCATCGTGTGCTTCCATTGCCACGGAAGGAGCCGTGGCTGGAGCACTGGGTGCTACCACAGCCGCAGATGAAGCGATGGGCAAGGGGGAGTCTGTCGGACCTCGGGTTAGCAAACCCAGATCCTCTGTGATTCCACTGCACTATTCCCAGGATCAGTAGATAGTGCTCACAGATACATTACTGTATATCAAAAACATATCATGCGGAAGCGTAAATAATACAGTAATACTTACTCATGGGCCGAATAGGCCGAAAACGATAAATTGCAGCAGCGAAAACTTCACACAGGTGGGACCCGCAGGACTTGCCCACAGGCAGTCAACTGGGGTTCGCGACCTAGTCCATGGCCTCATCGTCTTCCAGCTCTGTCGACCCTTTTTAGGCATCGCAGGGCTTGACTTTATTTCCTTTCTGACTGAATGATGGTAATTAAGTAACAGTGAGTACAACGGTACTCAGCAAGCCACCACACAGAATGCAATAATAATAGATGCAAGGCTGTCAAAAGAGGCTTGAGGTTCTTTTATTTGCTTAATGCGACATTTGCAATAATCATAACTAAAATTCCTATGACTTGGCATTTTATAAACATGCTTTAAAGAGTTTGGAATTGTGCAATATTTATAGCGGTGTAGGTTCCATCCACCGATTACATGGTTCCATCCACCTATGCTAGCTTTTGATCATTATGCCACTTCCATATTATCAACCACGCTGGAGTACGTCCCTCCAGGAAAAAGCCCAAAATCAGAGTACCTCCCTCTGATAGGTTTTTGTCCCACCCACAAAGGTTTTTGAAATAGAACTAACTCGAGGAAGATTTCCGTGTCCGCCCTTGACCATGGGCACGGCTATTCGAATAGTTGTATACTCTGCAGAGTCTGTATATCTTTACCCACAAGAGGTAATCGTCCCGGTGGTTCTACATGATTCCTTAGTCATGCAGATCGAGAGACTACCACGAGGCATTTACAATACCTCGCTCTCTAGCATCTCACTCCTATGGGGTTGCTTCCATAGGTTGTGCGGGATGTCCACCACAGGTTAGCGCAGTCGGACTCCACTCTCCATATACGCTAGCCTCGGCGACGTCACCTACATCCGATGTCCCATTCCACGTGGGGTTTTTATTACCCACCTACACACATTCTCCGCGAAATGGCTAGAGAGTCTAGTAAATTATTCAGCCAAGCCTACAGTTTGCCAGCTTGTGATTGTACTGTTGTACACGGAGGGGTCATCACAGGATTAAGTCCTTAATTTGTCCGGGCGGTTCATTCCACAAACCACAATCCTTGTGTTACATCCACACCCACCACTCTTACCATCCGCCCAGACTGGTATAGCAGATTTTTAGAATTTTGAGAAGCATTACTTAAGTTATCACAAATAATCAGCCACGTACATCCCGTGACTGCCCAAAACAAAATTCTCATGTTTTTGAAGATTGATGATCAGGGCAACTAGCGCCCTGGACTTGACAAGACTAGCATGACATTTAATATGACTTATAGCTAGTAAAGTTTTCATTAATATCTATGGTGACAAGGATCAGGTGATTCAAGTATCAAAGGATGGCATAATAATTTTAATACAACATCAAGTGGGCATGTAGCTACCTTAAGCTTTAACATATATTTGCATAACATATTAGGCATGCAAGTTGATAGTTTTAAAGAACATAATTTTGCATAAAATGTAGGATCAATATGATCAAAGTGATGACTTGCCTTGCTTGGTGTACCATGGCCTTGATTGATCTAAGTCAAAGCCTACTCAGTCAGTGCTTATAATTTGCTGATCTTCGCGTTTACCCAAGTCTCGATCCTGTTCGAATCCGTCGCTTCGTCGAGTCTTCCGATTCTAATACGCGACAAAGAAAAGAAAGACCAAATAAACCCAAACACTTTAAATGCTCGATTTAATTTAAATTATACATTTATTATGATTTGAGAATAGAAGGATGATTCGGATTAATGGGCTATAAACACTGCGGTAGATGAATTGGGCAGGAGAATGAATTATCTAAGTAGCTTTACCGTGAGGGAAAATTTTAGGATGATGAGGATCAAAAATGAAAAAGAAGCAATTACAGGAATTATCCACTTTGGAAAAGGAAGTGGCCAGACTTAGCCGATTTGGGAAAGGCAAGGCTCGATCTTTTATTTGATGACTTTCTTTTAATCGATTTACATTTATCAAGGAAGTTCCATGAATCGGGTAGGACTTAGGGACAAATAAAAGAGAGTATCACTGGTAGTAAAGAGAAACATGATTTTATGATTGTAGGACACGGATACGTAAGGTGAGTATAATTAAATAGGCGATGCAACTTTGATATTTTATGTGGCAAAACTTATCTTGGATTGCAGTAGCCAACTTAATAAATCATTAGGTTAGCGATTTAAGTAAAAGATGGGGTTGGCCATTTTAATCCAGTCGTTAATATGAGAAAAGTTAATCTTCCTGCTTAATCAACACAATTGTTAGAAATGGCCAACGGTTATGTTTTATTAAAAAGAGATGCTATGACTTTTTAGGGATATTCTTAATAAAGCTATTTCTTTTATTATTAAATATTCTTGACTATTAAATGTTAAGGTTTGCACCACAAATATTTTAAACACTTTTGGGGAAGACAACTCTCATGATTTTAGAGATGAGCAACCACTCTTGTTATTTTATGTGGCTTGCCAATGATTATTTTAAGTACTACTAAGAGAGATGAGCAACTCATGGTTAATATTTCATGTGACACAATCTTTCTGAATTGATCTTCTTAGTTGTCATAGACTTTCATCAAGTTTCAAAACTAAATCATTTGGCCATGATGTTGTTATCATTATCATTATAACTTTATTAACTTCATGTTAGTTTTCTTAGTGATAGGAAAATAGTTCATGTCATGAGCTTATTTTAATTAACTTTAACTTATTAATTTGGCATACAATTGACCCATGCTTAGTTTTAGTTTAATTGAATTATTCTTTTTCATTATGAATTTTATAAGTAATTTCTTATGCCTCTTTCTCATTCACAATGTGCCTTTTACATGCAATTTAAGCAAACTTAAATTTTTAATTTTCCTTTCCTAACCCTTTTAGTTTAATTACACAATTAATTATTATTCCCATTTTTAATTACAACTCATATTCTAAGATTGCTCCATGAAGTAAATTGAGAAGGTGCAGGTGATATCCATCCATTAGCTAGATGCTAATCTGTAGTGGAGCCCACATGCCATACAAAAAGGAGACAGAGAAGAAGGGGTCGGATTCGGCTAGAACAGAGCAGGGCAGAGGGGCCTCGGGCCGAACAAAGGAGGGGGACGCCGTGGATGGGTGGTGACGCCGCCGGCGGGGGAGCGGCCGGGGAGGAGGCTGCGACTGGCGAAATGGAACCCCGTGAAGGAGGAGGGGACCTTGGGGTAGCAGCTCCTGGTCAAAAGGCGCGGTGGCGGGAATGGCGACGGAGAGCGGTCGGGTACTGGAAGCCGATCGGGGCGCCGATGGCCGAAAGGGAGAGGGACAAGGATGGGGCGCGCATGAGCTTGAGGAGACCACGGGAAACTTACTCCGAGGGTCGGTGGAGCCGGAGGAAGGCCGAGGTGGTCCGATGGCGTGCACGGACGGCGACGCGGGGAGGCCACCGTGGAGGGGTCGCTCTGGCGGGGGAGAGCTCCGGCCGGCGGTTGGGGAAGCCTCGGGGCGCTGAGGTGCTACTCCCACCACGCGGAATCGGCCCAGGGCCGACCGAGGTGGAGGCGGTGGCGGGAATGGCGACGGCCGGCCGAAGATGGAGGAGGAGCGGGCGAGACGTGCTCGGGCGGTGATTTCTCAATTAAATGCTTGGGGAGGCAGTGGACACTCGGGCGCACGCCGTGACGTGAGTGAATTGCGGAATGCTCGTCGGAGGTGGCCGGAACGAGGTGGTGGGCGGCGGCGCTCATGAGCTGAGCTCGGATTGAGGGAGGAAGAAGGGAGCTTAAGGAAAGGGGGTGAGCTCGGGTTCTTTTATAGCCAGGGGAAGTACTGCCGGCATGGGCGAAGTGTACGCCAGGCATGGGCGACGGCATGGCAAGGTGTACCGTCGGCATGGCGCTGCGCGTCCGGCGGCATGGGCGGCACGCGCGGATGGGACAGGGAAACCAGGGGCGGGGTGAAACCGGGGGCGGAGCGGCGCGGCCTTGGGAGGAACCGGGGCGGGCTGGGCGGCCTGGTTCGGCGGAAGAGGCGCGGCCGGGAAACGACCGGGGAGGTGGCGCTATGAACAGCGGGAGGAGGAAGAAGCGACAGGGAAGAAAGGGGGCGTTGGCTTCGGCTGGGCCGAAGGCCAGGAGAAGGAGACGCCGGGCGGCTCGGGTGAAAAAGAAAAAAAAACTGGGCCAGGGGAAAAGAAGAAATGGGCCGGGCCCCCAAAAGGAATTTTGGTATTTTCAAGGATTTCTAAATTTGGAATTGCAATTAGAGTTTGAATTTGAACATTTGGTTCAAATTTTTAGTTCAACAATTTAATTTTAAGATTAACGAGTTTCGGAGAAATAAATCTTAATTTTCCGAATTTGAATTTTTTTTCAAATATGCAAGTTGGATGGGAAGGATTTGATATTATTTTCAGTTTCTGTTCTTGGCTTTGAGTTTCCAGATTCTTATTTAAATTTGAAATTAAAACTTCCAAGTAAGTTTGGATTTTCTCATTTTGATTTTTTTATTAATCGGGCATTTTGGCAAGACGTCAAATCAAGACATTTGAAATACGCCAAAAACTTTTGAGAAAACAGGAAAAATGATTAAAAGATTTTAGGAATTTTAAAATTACACTAACTCCCTATTTGGGATGTTACAGATCCTACCCCCCTTAACATGAATCTCGTCCCCGAGATTCGAGTGGAGTAGAAAGAAGTAGGTGGGAACAAGCTGGCAGCGAAAAGGTTCTAGGGTACTGCTTGATACTACGCAGACTGCTCTTGGTGCTGCCGGAAAAGAGGGAAGCTGCACAAAAGTGGGTTAGCACTTGGAGAGAAACGCCACACAAGGGAAACCTTGCTCTTCTAGATTGGTTGCAACTGGCTTCACTCCATTTCTTGACATTTCTGGGGCTTGTGGTTTCTTCAATGCTGATTGCTAACTGCTTTTTATGCTGGAGTGGTAACAAGGCCAAACATCAAGGTGTGTTGATACTTCTTGGGTACTCAGGCTACCCCTCTTAACATGACGGGTGGCCGGTACTAATTGCTCTTGTCAGCTTTAGTCATGACGAGTCTGATGGCGATTTGGAGACTCAGTCTTTGTATCTCAGCAGCCTTGGTCAGCAACAGATTCATGGAACAATCCTTGGGGCAGTGATCTTGTCCTTCACAGAGAAAACAAGTAACCTTGCTCATGGAGGATTCTCCAGGTTGATGATCTTCTTCACTCTTGTCCTTCACAGAGAAAACAAGTAACCTTGGGGCAGTGCATTGATTCGCTTGATGTCCTTTTTCTCCACAGCGTGTACATGTCACTAGGTTCTTGAGATAGCCTTCTGGTAGATGATGTTTCTTGCAGTAAGGACAGTACGATGCTGGGTAATTGTAACTGTAATGTTCTGGTTGTCCACAGGCAAAGCATGTAACCTGCCATAGTGGAGGGCATGATTGAGCGTCATGTCCCGTCTTACCACATTCATCACATGCAATGGTTGACAATTCTTTGGGACCTAGTTGCCGAACTTTGTTAGGTTTTGTCGGTTCCTTGATGACACACTTGGATTTAACACACTTTCCTTTGCCAAGACCGAGGTTGATGGCGATGACATCCTTTTCTTGCTTGTTCGATTTTCGTTGAGGGCAGTCTCTCACATAATGTCCTGGATCACTGCATTTGAAGCAAAACCCTTGGCCTTGCTTCCTTTGAGGGCCTTGATTGATAGTGATAGCATCCCAGGCTAATCTTCCTAGATTCCATTGGGGACATTTGTTCACGTAGCATCCTGTGTTACTGCAAAGGGGACGAACACCATTACCGTTCCTTTTCTCAGGGTCAAACTCAACAGAGCAGTTGTTGTCAATAGTGAATTGACGAACAGAAACATGATTCTTGATAAGATACGGAGTGTCAAGAACATTATTAAGATGAAGAGGACCAAGATTAGTGGAACCCGTTGAGGTGACAAGTAGCAAAGACCCATCACCGACAATAATGGTGGAAGGAGTGAGAGGGATGGGAATGGGAGAGGTTACTGTCGTCCGACGTCATGTGCGAGGTTGCACCCGAGTCCATGTACCAGTCGGTGGTTGGCGGGGAAGCAAGAGTCATGGTGTTGAAAGAGTTCGCCAATGACTGCTGATCCCATGGACGAAGACTGGGATGTGCAGGACCTGGACCGACCTGAGGATGCCACGGTGCAGACGGTGGGTACGAGGGCAGCAAGTAGCCAGCCTAGAGTTGGCTGGCCAACAGCGTGTGCGGCTGTGCCATCGCATTCATGGCAAGTGATAATCACAAATAGATTAACCTACACCGTCTCTTGTTTGCAGTCGCTGCACATCCAAGCGATTGCAATTACAATCGCTCAGCTGTTGGGCGATAGGTTGTAGTCGTTGAAGCGATAGGCGACTGCAACCTGTCGTCCAACGGCCCACGAACAACTTTCGTATTGCGCGGCCATTGGTCGATTCGATTGGAACCTATTTCTATTAAAAAAAATATCCACACAAGTATATTTCTATTATTTCAAATAAAAAATAGAATATTCATAAAAAAATTCACGATTTTAGCACCCTCCACTATATTGCAGATGGCCTTATGGTTACGTGGGATTAGTCCCTATGTGGGGCAGTCCCATCCCACATGCTTTCCCACCAATGGCTTCCAGTTCCTCGCCGGATAATTGTAGATTTTTTCTACTTTTTTTATAGCAATTTTAGGAACAAAGGAAATTTTAGTTACTAATATAATCGAGTGGACGATCTTAGAATATCAGATAAGGCGAAAAAAAGACACTACAACTATAGGACCCTATGCACCTTGAAATTTACGATGCATAGTTGAGATCGGCTAACTTCAATATGACGGAACTTACGACCTCGCCAATGTGTATTCTACTACTAATATTTTTGGCATAAAAAATATAACACATTTTATTCTAAACAAATATAACTATATACTAGATGAAATTAACTATAATTATTACCGTTATCTATTGAGATTCAGTCTAAAATCGAGGTCACGACTCACGGGTCACCTGGGTTGAAGATTTCTTTCCAACTTTAGGCCCCAATTTAAACGTTGGTGCTGTCACAACTTTCTGTGGCAATTGAAACGGTTCCAAATAAGACCTTGCTAGGTGGATTTTATATGCAACCTCGTTCATTTGAGTGGATTCAATACTGTAGGAGGATACATTCGTCCTGTTTTTTGTTCTTTTTTGTGATTTTCTGTTTGAAGCCAAAACAAATAGAGCCGCAGCCATGGGTGTCGTCCGCCGTCATCTCAGAAAACACAGATAAAAACCATCAGCCGCAGTCCTAAAGAACATAACTATTTCTTTTTAATAAAAATCTTTCAAATCTCACATCCTAGATATAGGCTCTATTCATTATGACTTTGGCTAACATGTTGGTTTCTTAATTTCAGTTTTTTGGTTTTTTTTCTCTTTTTTACTTTGCATTATCTATGTAGATATAAACGGTGTTTTTCTTTATTTTTTAGTTGAATGACTAAAAAACTAACAGCCGATACAATACAAATTTAACTAAAAACAACATCAAAAACTGGAAATCGCTAAAAAAGCAAGATTGAATGGGCCTTAATCAATTGATATCCATTTACCACCCAAGGAATTAGGAATGTCAACCCATTAAAGCCCAGGTCTCCGGACTACAACGCAAGTTGCAACCACGCGGCAGGGTTGAAACATTCGGTTTGAGAAAATTTTTGAAGGTCGCTAAGAGGAACGAATCGTTCAAAAATTCGGAGGAAAATTTCAAATTTTATTTGAATTTTGATGATATTTAACCAAATATTAGATAAAATTTGAATAAATTTTAAATAGGGCTAAATATCAGTCAAATCAAACTTGCTTCGGAGGCTACCGAAAAGGACGAAATTTCGTGACGGACTCGTGGGTCGTGGTTGTACAGGTTTGACCACTTCGCTTCAAGAATAGTACAAAGCGCAAAGCAAACCAAAGCGAGTAATCGAGCAGAGCATGAGACTAGCTCGCTCATGGAGAGGCCGAGCAACAGCCACGGGAGCAACGGCAGCTTGTACGACGACGAGGAGAAGCAGCCTCCGCGCGGCGGCCTGGAGACGAAGAGGGCGCCCCACGCCCACGCCCACGCCCACGCCCACGCCCACGCCGTGGAGCAGGAGGCGAGGCGGGGCAGGTTCCGGCGCGCCTCCGTGCGCGCTGCGCTGGTGCTCTGCTTGCTGACTCTCCCGGCTGTCCTGCTCCTGCAGCGGTGGCAAGTCGCCTCCTCGCCGGAGTGGCTCTTCGAAGCCGAGCCCCCTGCGGAAGACGACGACCAAGGTACTACTCATCCACACGTACTGCCTACCTCTATGCACATGTGTTCTCTCCTGCTTATACCAGCGATTTGTATAGCCAAAGTGTGTGGTGCCGTCGCGGCCTATCATAGAGTAGCGATCTGATCGTCTTTACACTAGCTGATTTCGTCTGCGATGGATCAACACGTAGAATTCGCGCTTGCGCAACGGCTGTGGCACTTGTGATTCCGAAGAGACAGTACTAAGCTAGTGAGATCAGCACGAGCGATTCTTCGTCCTCACCTGCCACCGAGATAGGAAAGCACGCAAAGCAGGAGGGGATGGAAGTCATCAAGCCAGTATGAAATTAACTTCCTTGGGTGAATCGTAGGACGGTAGGAGGGGTGTACAAGGAGATTAGATCAAATCTGTAAAGCAGATTCCTTTGCCTCCCTGCTGGTGAGTAGCTTTGTCTAATCCTCGGTGGAAGTTGCTCGCCTTGCGTCGGTCAAAGGCCCGCCAAGTGAAGCAATTTATTAAAGTAATCCTGGTAGTAAAATAATATCTTGTTGAGAAATTTAGATGTGGAATGTTTTCATACGCAGATCAGATGTAGCCACGTAGGGATGGTTAATTAACCACCGGCCAATTAAATTGGATGGGTTGCCCACAGAAAATCCGAACATGGCCGGCCGGCCGGCCGGCTGGCGATGCGGCATCTTCTAAGTACCACTCGCCAGAGGCCCCGCGCATCGAAGTGATAAGGAGTCCACAGCTTGGAATAGAATGAAGTTTCTTTGGTGGATGCCAGATCAAACAAAATTGACGTTTTCTTTTGCTTTCATGGGCAAAAGACAACAAGAGCAGACCTTAAAATCACAATTAGGGGCCGTCCAGAATTCTCTTCGTTGCTGTGGATGTCCGTGTGCTATTTTTTCTTTCCTTTTTTTGTTTTTTTGTTTTGCATCTGCATCTCATTGCTATCGTCTTTTTTTGTTTGGTTTTGCTGCAAGGTAACCTAACCAAGGCTGCCCTCGAGTTTTAACCTTTTTTTAGACTCTCGAGTTTTAACTTTTACACGAGGCGCCATACCCATGCCACTCGGAGACTAGCGGGCGGTTCACAAGTAGTTTCCTATCACACTTAATCAGATAGTTTGTGGTATTTTCCTTATTAAGATAAAAATATCGCATTTTAAATACCTTCTAGAAAATTCGAAATATTCATTGTTTCAAAAATTTTAAATGACTTTAGATATTTAGACCGCGTTTGGAACGCGAAAATTTCTCCGATTATTGTGGGAGAATTGTGAAAGAGGACAATACCAAGAATATTTTAAAGGTGGTGTCTAGAGAGAACTTAAGTGTTTTCTTGTTAAATAGCACTCAAATTTTAAGCCTTTAGATCTAGATCCAATGTGTGAAACATTTTGCCTTCTCTCCTCCTATTTGAGTACTATTTTGGTAAGGAGTATTCAGTTTTTTAGATGTTAGATGTATATCTACCTACATCCACTAGTTTTCTCATTAATTATTAGCATGTGATGTGATATATTGAGAAGTACTCTAATACATATTATTCTTTTATTTATAGCCTTCTTACATCAATTATATACTAGTTTTACATAAATTAAATTATATAAAAAAATGATGTGACAATTTATAAAAAAGGAACAAAACAAACTATAAGGAACACAATAAAAAACTATACAAAACCCTACTTGGTCATTTATGTTATGGCTTCTGACGATGCTAAACAAATTGATTACTTCCTTATCATACTGTTGATATAGAAAAAAATCACAAAGTCAAAATCATAAAGCACAAACGAAACATCATCTAATGGATAAAAAATGAAGTGCTCACAAACATAAAAAGCACCCAAGTGCCATCTAGCAAATTCCTATTTTAAATACCTAGCAGAAGACGACTGTGGTGTGTATATATCCATCTGTATCTGCTTGTGTCCGTAGTTTTTTTTGTTGGAGCATAGTTGTAGGCAACAGTTGTGTGAACTATAGCACACTAGTTCTCCAACTTCAACCGTGAGGATAGAGGATCACCTGCCAGTGGCTCACATGCATTTAGCCACACACACAACTAACTGGTTTGTTGCCTAGTTGGTCTGCCCGTGTCAAAGTTATAAGTTGTTTAATCATCCATGTCGAATTACCCTAATATTATACAGGTTCGCTAATTCTCAGTTGCCTGAAAAAAATTTATCTCCCAAAAACCTTATTGCTGCCCCGTGCAGAAACCCTCTATGGTAATAGTTCAGAGATTCCACTCTCCCTCCCTCCTGGTACACGCCAAGAAGGAATGCCGATGAGATTCAGGGCCGGTCCTGGGATTTCAGGGACCTGGGGCGAAACTAGAAATAGAGGCCCTGGTATAAATATCTAAATATAAATCTACACACACACACACACACACACATATATATATACACACACACACACACACACCAACAAACACTTAAAATGCGTTATGTATTAAAGAAAAATTCATATCAAAGAGTTTATAGATATTACCTTAAAACTTTCTTCAAACATTTCTAGATGCGAAGTCATTAATGATGGTATTGATATCAATCTCATCCAACAATTTCTTCTCAATACATAAAGTTGCCAAACCGTTTAACCTCTCTTGAGACATTGTTGACCTTAAATGATTCTTCAACAATTTCAACTTTGAAAAGCTTCTTTCAGCTGATGCCACAGTCACAGGCATAGTAAATAAAATCCGATAAGCAATAGAAATATTAGGATAACAATCCGCTTCTCTGACAAACTCAAAGATCTCCATAGCAGACATTGGTTTATCTGATAAAGTCAATTGCATAACATTTAACTCAGAAATTAGATCATTTAACTCAACATCAGATGAACCATCTAGAGAGAAAGTTTCTGCAAATTTTGTACAACATTCTTTTAATTTAGTTCGATCCAATGACTTCAATGTTGTTGAACTCATTAAAAAATCTACATATATTTCCGAATGTTTGGAGTTCTTGAAATCTACTTTTCAATGAATTGATTGCCATATCAACCATAACAAAAAAAATAATTAACTTCAAAAGGCCCAAGATAAATCTTCAAAGTATGTATATACACTACATAGTATATGGGGCCCCTAGATTTTGGGGGCCCAGGGCGGCCGCCCCTCTTGCCCCCCCTCAGGGCCGGCCCTGATGAGATTCAGCTACATAACACACCAACATAGATCACTAGAGGAGAAAGTAGAAGAATGGAGGAAGGATTTCAGTTGTGTTCAGTCTGGACGTCTCTAGCCTCTTTGGAAGACGTGTGTCAATTATTCACAGGTAACTAACGGCATTATCACAATTAAAACCAAATCAAAATGCTTGGAATCGCACTCAAGCACTGTTAAGGACAGAGATGGTGGCATGAATCGGCAAAATAAAATGTGTACTTGACTTGCCAGTTGTTGTGCCACACCACGGCTTGATCACGTGTTATAAGTCACACGATTTCCACACAAAAATGCGTAAATACGTGTGTGTGTTTAGCTGAAGTTCTCTTCACACTATCTCATACCATGCGTCACATATTTTATGGAGTGGCAAGGGTTCCACGGTTTCACCTTTTATATTGCTCTCCTCCTGCTTGTCCAAGCAATATGGGACTAAACTATGGCATGTGTTGGAATTTAGGAATAAATAGGCCTTTGTCTCATGGGCCCAATTCTAACACATTATGTTGTTGATTGTTATTCTACAGCGCTAATGGTGCTAGCATACTGGTTTCACAGCAATGATTGATGCCATTAGAGAGTATCCTTTATGCTACCGCTTTCTCAAAGAGAAGCTGTGCAAGAATAAAGTAACATGGGGGGATGTGGGGCTGTTCCACTTCTTAGGAGCTATCCAATCGAGAAGTAACTGTAGATGAATAGCGTCTTGACACATAAGGAGGGATCATTTTAAATTAAACATAGAATTTGTTCTCAGTCGATAAGATAGAATTAGTTCTGTGCATGAGTATTAGAAGGATATATTAAGCCAAGAAAGTGAAAACCTGTAGCCATTTAGCTAAAATCAAGTATACTAACCTACTTTAGTTTTAAAAAAGGTATCCATTTGCTTTATTTCCGTAAGAAAAGGTAAGTGAAAATATCAAAATATTCAATCTGTATTGACCTCGTTTGCTGGATGCTAGGTTTCTCATTCGTGCTGGGAAACTGCATGCATCTGCAGTGCAAGGGGATATACAGAGAAACCATTAAGCTTGGTGATATAAGACCTTGTATGAGTGGGCATGACAGAACCTTGCTGGAACAGGTCCATGTCCAATTACTAATTTTATATTGTAGTTAATACTGCCCCACTGCATGAGGGGACAGCAAAAAACTACTTCCTTCTCATCTTCCTGTCCACTGAATTGCACTAAGGGCAGCCCTATGAAGTATGAGCTCCAAATGGGCTGCATGATCTCTTGCAACCTACAAGCATTTTAATGAGGAAAAGAACAAGCAACCAGCCACCCATTCGAAATAGATGCATATATTTAATTACTTCAAGTGGTTATGAACTATATTTGTTGCATGCTTAAGTTTGTTCATTGAATACTCACTCTTTCTGTTAGCCCTTTCGGGCATTGTATTTGGCTACAGCCCACTTATTTTTTCTGTTACCGGCTTGGTCAAACATACAACTTTTTAGTGCTCCTCTGACATTGTCAGTTTGCATGTGCTTTTACGTAATTCAAGTGATTTACCATGTTTTGCTCTATATTAGTGAACTACAAGATGCAGCAGCAAACATTCTTTTAGTCCTCTCCTTGTATTGTTTTCTTGAAGTCACTTAAACACATCTTAACTTTTTCAGATATACTCGATGATATGTCTGATGATCTATCTCCGTCACCGCAAATTGAGTATGACAAACTTCTGGGTGGCCTTCTGATTGAGGGATTTGATGAAAGATCTTGTCGAAGCAGGTATCAGTTTGCACGCTATCACAGGAATGCCACAAGAATACCTTCCCCATACCTCAAAGAAAGGTTAAGGAGACAAGAAGTATTGCAGAAGAAGTGCGGTCCAGGCACCAAATCATACAAGAAAGCTGTGGAACAGCTGAGGTCCAGTCAGGCTAGCAACGGGACGGATTGCAACTATCTGTTCCTTATAATCCATGCTGGGTTAGGGAACCGGATGCTTGAGATCACTTCAGCATTCCTTTACGCGCTCCTTACAAACCGGGTTTTGCTTGTGGACCGTTATAAGGAGATTGCTGACCTTTTCTGTGAACCTTTTCCTGAAACTTCATGGTTAGTTCCTTCAGATTTCCCTCTGAGCTACGGTGAGTTTAGTCAGAGTACTCCGGAGAGCTATGGCAACATGCTGCAGAATAAAGTTAATGGTGGCAATACGGATCGGTCTCTGGCCGGTACCAGGCATCCCTACGTATACCTCCACCTTGATGGCAACTATGGTCCCCACGACAAGCTTTTCTTCTGCGAAGACGACCAACATTTCCTGCAAGGTGTGCCATGGCTGATCATGAGAACTGACATGTACTTCGTGCCATCACTGTTTCTTATTCCAACTTACCAGGATGAACTCAGCAGGCTATTTCCAGAGAAAGACACTGTTTTCCATCACTTGGCACGCTATCTTTTTCATCCGACAAATAGCATTTGGTATTCAGTGACAAAGTACTACAGGTCCTACCTTGCCAAAGCTCATAATAGAGTAGGAATTCAGATCAGAATATATGAGACAAAGGGCATCTTGCAAAGAAATGGTCCATTTCCACACATTTTAGAACAGATCCTTTCATGTGCTCAGAATGAAAAGCTGCTGCCAGAAATCAGTATGACAGGCGAAGCAGCGCCTGTGACTGGGAATAACCGAACAATTGCCGTTCTTACAACTTCTTTGAGCTCTTGGTACAGTGATCAGATCCAGAAAAGGTACAGTGAGCACAAAACAGTCGACGGTACCACCGTTAAAGTATACCAGCCGAGCCACGAGGAGTACCAGATGTCAAGGAACAAGAAGCACAACATGAAGGCACTGGCTGAGATCTATCTGCTGAGCATGACCGATGTACTCATCACCAGTGGCTTTTCCACATTCGGCTACGCCGCGCAGGGCCTCTCTGGTCTGACGCCTTGGATCATGTTCAGGTCAGAGAACCACGTAATGCCAGACCCACCATGCCGCCGCGCCATGTCCATTGAACCATGCTTCCATCAAGCTCCCTCCTACGACTGCAAGGCGAAGAGGGACGCTGACTTGGGCAACGTGGTGCCTTACGTGAGGCACTGCGAGGACGTGGGCTGGGGACTGAAGATTGTAAATCAAACTCAGTGGTAGCAGTAATTTTGTCCGACACATTTGCTCGCTAACTAGGGCAGGAT
Source organism: Dendrocalamus latiflorus (assembly GCA_017311315.1). Classification (NCBI taxonomy): domain Eukaryota; kingdom Viridiplantae; phylum Streptophyta; class Magnoliopsida; order Poales; family Poaceae; genus Dendrocalamus; species Dendrocalamus latiflorus. The sequence goes on from CM029610.1 coordinate 46,412,928, forward strand.
TCTTTTGCAAAAGCAATTATACAGAATTACAGATGTATTCTTTTTCTTACTGTATTTGATCCAAATGTAGATAGTTCAAAAACAGGTTGATAAATTTCTTTACTATCGGAGCATTGCTTACTGGGGCATCTGCGCACGTCGTGGGATATTTGTCTGTGATTGCCACGAACAGAACTTCCCGTGCAGTTTACTTGTGACATATTTATCAAGATGCTCCCAGCCATTTAAACTGGGATCCGGCGTTGGAGAGAAGGCAGCAAGATTGCAGCAATATGGTGAGGCACAAGGCGAGGCACGATTCACGAAGCCGTCAGGGGATTCAGGGCCGTCTTGCTACTCGCCCTCGCCGTGCCGCTGCTTGCGGTGTTCTTCCTCCTCGATCACCGGGCGTTGATTGCGTCCGACTCTCGAGTGCTTGAGCTCATCATCAGAGGAACAGGTTTGCAAATCACTGGCACTTTGGATGATCTTTTGTTCTTGTTTGTTAAGGTACTGGACTCTGACAACTAGGATGCAACATGTCATGATGGGGCACTGGGGCGTAGGCTTTGTTTATGGAGGCCCATGTGTCAAGGCGGCTATAATTTGGCTTGGCCCATTTATCTGAGTAATTCGTTCGGACTCATTTCTCTGCGACGTCTACGTATCCTTGGGCTTTACCAGTGTGAACTCGGCTGGAATCGCCATTCACCTATCGCACTGAGAGCGTCGGTAAGATAAGATAATCAAATGATCTAGAGGTTTGGTCTACTTTGCTTAGTATTCATACTTCCAATATACTTTACTTCCCCCCAGAAAAATGACACTAAACAAATATGTTTGGTCAATATTGGACATGAGGCGTGTGCGTTGCATTTTATCACCATACCCAAGTGGCGGTAAAAGAAAGTTTCGATTTCAGTTCGTTCAGCAATTAGCATTCGGTTTTCTAAGATGACCAATCTCGATGCATGGACTTCACGGCTATATAATCAACTGGCCAACCTAGGCAATTGGTTACTGTACATTGACGATGAACGGTGGACCACGGCTATGGAGTATGGAGTATTCGTCAACTACTAGTATTCTGCACTAATTGCTCTTGTCCTGTTGGTAGCAGTAGCTGTGCCGTGCAGCATGCAGGAGGATGTATAGCTTAACACTACGACGCAAAACCGCCGCAATTTTCTACTACTACTAGGCACTAGCTAGTGTGGGTTCGCCTTGCAATCTTGCATCATAAGGAAATCCTAAGCTTAGCAAGTCAGCTAAGGGCCTTAGGAGCAGAGCAGAGCAGAGCAGAGCAGAGCAGAGCAGGAGAGCCCCGCGGCCGCGCAGGCCGCAGCAGCGCGCGACTGGCTGGACGCCGAGGAGGCCCCGGAGCACCCCATGCCGCGGAAGAAGAAACTGGCGATGGAGCTCGTTGGTCAACGTCGTGCTCGTCGCCTTTGTCACGACCGTGCCGCACGTCGTCGTTCTTGGTGGCCGCGCCAGGACGCCGGTGGTCTGGATCGCGGCTGCCGAGGCCCAACTGCGCCGAGGTAAGTTCCGGTCTTGTTCCCATGGTAGCTATCGTACCAATACACAAGTGCGGCAGGTTCGCAGATGCCACGGGTCCGCTCGGGAAATGTCCTGCCTTGCTCTTGAAACGGGGCCGTAGACTTGTAGTAGTACCTCATTTCTCTGCAGTCCACATACCGCAGCTAGCACACCGACCGGTCGTCAACTCGTGCAGCTGTAGCTGCAGCACCGTACACCGCAGTAAGTGTGTACCGGTTGTTTTAGTCCTGACAGGTTCAGTACATACTGAACTAAATCTAGGGCATATTATTTTACGTTCAAAAAAAAATAGGGAATATTATTTGCGGTTCTGCATTGAACTTGTATTTTGTTAACATCCGTCTCTCTGGTCGGCGTCTTTAGCGCTTTCTTTTATACCAAAAAGTTCCGTTTTGTTTACTGTGCGAGATGCTACATTGCTACAGAGCACAATGAAAATTGCGATTGTGTTAGATGGGCCTAATTAGGCCAGAATTACGTAGCGACACGTTTTTCCGCATGTTCCATCGCAAAATGTTATGGCCCGAATTATTGTGGGTTTTGTTGACGTCTGGTAGGCTTCTATGTGGTCGGTTGATAAGGCCCATTTTTATGGTTTGCTATGCAGATCGCGTGCAGTCCACACTCCCACGTCGGATACGTGGCATGTGTCACACCTTACAAGTAGGGATATAAATGGAGCAAATAATTTCTATTTATCCGATTGATCGAAAGTTTACGGAACGAATACAGAAAAGGTAGATGGGTATTCGGTACTATCTGTGTCCAACTTCTACTCTGAGAAAAAAATATGTAATAGGATACGGGATAAGTGATATCCGTCTGTATATATCCGTATGTCAAGTAATATGATAAAGTCTGTTGTGACTTCACCTAAGAATAAGATAACATATAGTCAGATTGTCACATCTAAACAGGCGGGACTACTAAGTGTTTTTTCTTCAACATCTCAATAATTAGTCTCTTCATGTTCGTTCTGATTATATCATACTGTGCAATATCCAGTGCAAATAAACGAATAATTTCCGTCCGACCGACCGTCCAAAAGATTATGGATTGGATACAGAATAGAGAAATGGATATCCAGTATTATCCGTGTCCGACTTTAACTTTAAAAAAATAAAATAAGATACAGAATAAATGATATCTGTCTGTATCCGCTTCGATTGCATTCCTAATTACAAGTTTTCCCCTGTAGGTTCCGACGACGGCTCCTTTCCGTACGCGAGAAGCGTACCTGACAAACTTGGCGGCGGCCTCTTGTCTGAGGGGTTCGACGAGAAGTCACGCCGCAGCAGGTACGAAGTACCGCCCCGGCTGGTCGACATTTGGGTACGCGGCGCACGGGCTCGGCGACGTGACGCCGTGGGTGATGTACAAGCCGGATAACATAAATAGCTTGTTTAACGAATAGATAATATCAAACACATAATACATAGATTCTTAAATAACAAACCATATCTAATACACACGGCACTACAGTACCCCACGGGAATAGTACGCCCGTTACAGTAACCAGTGCTATAGTGTCACGTGCTACATCACACACGCTACAGTTTTTTCTGAATATTAGCCGATAACAAAGGTGCAGCGCAATAATCGCAGTAGTTTGGTAGTACATAAAAAAAATCCTGGGTTGCTACTGATTCTGTTATTTAATTATAAATCCTGCGCTTGTGGAGCTGGTGTACTGAATATGACTTAGCTGCCATTGAGAATAGTTATTTTCATTTAGATAATTCCCTGTGTTACGCTTGGTTTTCACTTTTCTCAGTGTTCTTTGCATAAGCTATACTAATTCAGACACCTCTCCAGGTATTTGACAGGGCTTGGCAAGAAAGTGAGCAACTTACGTCGGTTACAAGGATGCCGGCAACCCCTGCCATGGCGAACCGGCAGTGCACGAGCTCGGCCTGAACGTACCACTTCAAGTTTGCTGGTTCCTCCCCGAGCCCCAGGGGATCAGACCCGAAATCACCAGGTAGCCTGCAGCCAGAAGCGCCAAGTAACCTATGAGCATACAATCATCACCTGCAGAGAACACAGGCAGAGATGTCAGGCAACTGACGTGCCGTCGAGGTGAGGAGGCGGGTCTAATCCAGGCAACCAGGTTGCACGCTCGGTGTTAGCTCGGACCGCCATCCGAGCTCGTGGCGACCGAACATGGTATCCTCCGGGCATGGCGGTCACGCTTCTGCTCAGAGCTGCGGGCGGCTTGGAGGAGAGGCTACAGGTATGTATGACTCTTTCCATGGGTGTTAGCTGATAACGCCATGGCTGCCGCCGCCGCCCTCGCCGCTGGAGATGTTGGTTGCTGGCCAAACTGCGGCCTGCAAGGACCCTTGATAAACTGCTGTTTCTTGGGGGCGTGGGTGGGTGCCGGATAGAATGAAAATTTTCGGTTTATTCTTTTATATTGTAATTTTTTCCTGTGGTTAATAGGTTTTGTATATATTTTTAAAACGGTAGTAAACAGTAGAGATGTGGATGTGAACACTATATATAGTTTAGATTTAAAAAGCTGTTTCTAAAATTCGCTTTAAAAAGCTGTTGTATTGATTTTGATTTTTGGATAAATGAAAAGGCCAAAAACAGGGCCTTCGTCCGAGCGGCAACGGTTTACAGGCTTACGGCTGCAGCGGCTCTGCTTTCCTGCGACAGCTAGTGCCTGCGCTCTGCGGGCAGCGAAGCCACACGGTGAGGAGTGGAGGCGGGCCGTGGTAGAACTGGCACTTGCCTGCCTGCAAGTTTGGGTGCTTCGCGTCACGTGTGCACGGGCTGGGCTTGTAGAGGTGAGACGCCCGCCCGCCGCGGTACACGAGCACGACGAGCTGATCTGCAGCCTGAGGCGGGATGAGGAGATGAGCTATTAGCCTTATAGCAGAGAGAGAGAGACAGAAAATCTTTTCAAAATGGCCTTATAGCGAATTAAGGGCAATGAATACCGGCATTCGGCCTGTGCGTCTCTACCGCCAGGGATTGTCGTTGCTTAAGCATATACTCCTCCAGTCCTCTATCTGGGGCAGGTGCAATCGGAACGGATGCGGTCGAAAATTGCTTATCATGTGTCATGTTTCATATAACACACATCAAAATTGATATGGTAGTTAATATTTGTTAGATGTCACGCAAAAACGTAAATCATGTATAACACACATGTAATATTGATAAACTAACTATACATGTCTAAAATGCAAGAACATCAGTCGGACCCTTAGCAAGTAGCCCAACAAAGTTTAAAGTGCATTAGACCATACATGGATGCTTGACGAGGATAGAATAATCCTTAAATTATTATGTCACTATATCCACCGGATATATCTCTTATTGATAAGGGAGAAGATTCACGAAGCAGTCGTAAGTCCTGCTTGGCTACTCCATGATCACAAGCTCTTCTACGACCATAAAATCGTAAGTCCTTCTACGACTGCTCTATGGTCGCAAGCTCTTCTACGATCATCAAGTTGTAAACTCTTTTATGACCTTAGACTATTCTGCAATTTCTATATCCCCAATCGACTTGTTAAACGATGTCTTAATACATCGTGGGGGCATCTGATAAGGCAGCTAGAATGTGCGTTTATCTAATAATTGCACACAATCTCTCTGACAACAACTGCTGCATGGCTAATGGACCATTACGTCTCTTTGACAATAACTTTTGCCAGAACGGTTATCACCCAAAGCGTTAAGACGTCTTCTAGCACGGGACAACGGTCATCGCTTCATCAGCTATTTAAAGGTTAACATCAGGGGGAAGAAAGGGGGAAGCTAGATCAGAGATAGTGCAGACTTTTTCCTGCATTAGACTCTTATAATCATTTTTTTTTCTTTTATTAGTAATCACACAGGATATAAGGTTATTATTCTTCGGTGACCAGATGGCAAAAAGGTTATTTTTGTTAATATCATACGTATACTACTATTTTTATAAATATAGATTTAAACAGTGTTATATGTGCCAAAAATCCTGTTGAATGTTCAGATCACCCCCCACAACTTTCTCAACAAAAAAAAAATCACAGGCCACAACACCGAAACAAATAAAAGGGAAAAAAAGTATAACCTGCCTCCTTACCGGTACTTCGTGATCACTCAGGGCCTGTTTGGATCCACCCAAATTTTAAGAATCTGGCTTTTGGAAACTGGGTGGGATCCAAACAGACCAGTTTTTGGGGTAGCTTTTAAAATCTACCTACCCAGATTCTTAAAAACCAAGAAGCTGTTGATACCCAACTTTTGCCAGTTTTTTTTGCACAAATACACATTTACCCTCATTAAAGACCACGCATGACTGTTTAATGTGCTGTTCAAGAGCAATAAATGTAAGGGTATAATAGTCTATTAGCATCAATCATAAATGAAACTAGCTTTTAAAAACTAGGGGATCCAAACACCCCACCAGTTTTTGCTTAGAAATCAGCTTTTAAAAACTAGAAGTAATAGCTGGTTTTTAAGAATCTGAAACTGATCCAAACAGGACCTCAGTCCCTCGAACCTTTGCGGTTGGTGCATCCAATTTGCAAGGAATAATTATATAGGCCTATGGGAGCTTAGATGCGAAAAATAAAATAAAATATTAGTTCAGAAGCGGCGGGTCTCTGCAGAGAGGAAACTTATCATGTTCCATATTTTAATCAATCTAAGGTCCAATACAATTTGATTGAGTCGGCTTCGCGGGCTCTGAGAGGGGTTTCCGCGTACCGTCGTACGTATATATGTATTAGCTGTATACTCATAAAATAAGATACATACGACGTCTCTCTCGTCTCTACACTGTACCAACAAGAATACCTCCAGAATCCATTCCACGTGGTTTGCTGCAAGCTTTTGGACGGCGACTGCGCGTTGGCCTTAACTCACAGAGAAAGGATGACAGATCGGCACTGCCTGTCTTCTTCCTTGTTCTGGAATCTGGAGTGCTGGAGTATACTTGCATGATTGCATCGGACCAGGTACATTCAGACTCAGATAACTTCTTTTCTTTTCCTTTCGCTGACCAGATGCAAATGTACGTAGTCAAAGGTTGGTCAAAAGGCTGTGAAAATATCGCATGAAAACGAGAGATGAGTAACGAAGCATTACACCGGAGAACAGGAGCTGTGAGCGTATGACTTGCCTTCATTTACGCGTACACGAGCATCTCAGAAAGATTTTTTTGTGAGATTATAGATTTACCTCTAATCTCTGTTATTTGAGGCATGGGTTAAGAAAGCGCAAATTTGTATGTAAGTGAATGTGATGTGCGTGTGTAGTGGTGTGTTTGCGCGTGCATTCCTTGTATATAATGGAAAAAAATGAAGCATTAAGTCACTGGGTGTGTATAGCCATCATCCAGATGTTTTCTTTCTAACTATCATCCAGTTTTGAGACCGTTGGATTAGAGATCCAACGGCCCCCTTTTTTTAGGGGAGAGATTATTTTTTGAGGAGGGGGAGATTTTTTTGGAGGGGGTGGGGGAGAATTTATGGCCGTTGGATCTCTAATCCAATGGTCACAAATCTGGATGATAGTTAGGAAGAAAACATCCGGATGATGTTTATCAATACCCAAGTCACTTGCGTCTCCATGTCAAACAATCTCGTGCAGATTCTTACACACATGAAGAAACTGTAAAATCTACTCTTCAACTCATGTTTTTATGGCAATGGAATAAAATGAAACATGGAAATAACGAACTAAAAAAATTAAAATGAAACATGGAAATAACGAACTGAAAAAAAATAAAACGAAACATGGGAATAGCGAACTGAAAAATCATGGCATGGACCAGAAGCTGGGATCGTCCAGCATAATGATCTCCCGTAACCCGTCCCAAATCTCCTGCTCCCTCGCCACTGGCCTTCCCTGCTCCGCCGGCCGTGCCACGTGCACCGGCGACGCTGCATTTGATCCGCAGTTCTCCCGGAGGCTTTCCGGCAAGGGCTGCGGCTGCACAGCCGCCCAAGAAGAAACAGACGCCGACGACGCCGCGGCGGCCGGGAAGTTGAGCTTGGCGCGCTGGCCCCGGAACTCGAGCGCGGCGACGTCATATGCGCGCGCGGCCTCCTCGGCCGTGTCGAACGTGCCGAGCCACTTGCGCACTGCGCGGTGCGGGTCGCGGATCTCCGCCGCCCACTTCCCCCACTTCCGCTGCCGCACACCCCTGAACTTGCTCACCCTCCTCCTCCGCCTCTTGCCCACGCCCCCCTTTACGCAGCTCAAGGAGTACTCCTCCTCCTCGCTGCTCGAGCCGGTCGCCGCCGCGGCGAAGGTCTCGCAGCCGAGGCACCCCTCCACGCCGCACCTGGCGCACGCAGCCGCAGCTGCAGCCGCCAAGGGACCGGCGGCCACGGGCGGCGCCGACTCCGGGTGCAACGTGGGGACGTCGGTGTCCCCAGACACGACGGAGATGAGCGCGCGGAGGAAGAGGGAGTTCTCCTGCTCGGTGTTGGGGAGCTGGAACCCGGCGGCGCGCTCCAACCTCGGCACCATGGCGGGGTGGGTGGTGGCGCGCGCTAGGTGCACTCGTGCAGCGCTCCGCGACGTGACGACGTCGGTGTCACAAGAAAGTAGCGAAGCGTGCATGTTCTAGGTCGAGTTCTCGTGATTCGCTCTGATGTTTCAGGGTGCTGTACTGCCGTGGGTTTTATACTAACAACGTGACGCGTATTTTAGACGGTGAGGTTTTGGCCACGTTCTAATCGTGGGAAGGGGGGGGGGGGGGGGGGGGAGACGGAGAATGAGTACAGAAATGGCTGGACAGGCAGGTGATTGATTACTGATTACGCAGATCCACGTTGCCCTGACGGCTGGTTTATATTGATATTTGATCAGTTCACACACGTTATACTGCCAAAATGGCGTACTTATTGCATGATTAATGCACATCATTAGCTTGGCACATTACTAGTTTCGTGCTGCATTAGTACAGTTCTGTTCTTAATGTATCAGTGATGTTGCTCCAATCATCTCTTAGCAAGTTGTACATAATTCTTGTTTTGTTTAGTTCAATGCTAGTTGGTACTTCAATCACTATTCATTAATAACTAACATGTGAGTTAATAGTATCTAGTCAAGAATTCTAAAAAGTGTTAACATAAGATCGGAACATGGTATGCTTATCTTCTGTTGTGCAAATCCAGTCATTTCTTATAAAGAAGTTTTAAAAGGTTCAATTAATACATTAGTTTAGTATCTATGTAAGAATTCTAAAAGGTGTCCGCGTAAGATCGGATCATATGCTTATCTTCTGCTGTACAAAGCCAGTCATTTTCTTATAAAAAAGAAGTTTTAAAAGGCCCATTAACACATTAATTTCGAACTGTTACAGTTGCACCTCGATTATCTTTTGGTCTGACTTCTGAACTACTGATAGTGCTTCATTCGGAAATTTGTTTAGTTTGCTGGTTGGTAAACACGAATTCATAGCGATCTGTTTAAAAAAACTAGCAGAAAAAATGGTATCCGTGTTCGTACCTTTTTTTAGTGCAAAAAGATCACTCATTCCTTCCCCACGTTGACTGCAGTACATTAGCTTTTCCACCATGACGGTGCGAAAATTAAAAAGATAGTGGCATTAGGGTATGTATAATATAATAATGATACAGATAACTATTGTTTATAATATTCTTTATATTATCTATAGACGGTACTAAAGATAGTTCATACAATAAATTATTTTTTATATATCTTATAAATAATTTCTCTAAGATATAGTATTTTTATTTTTTATGTTACAATTAATTATTGCATGAGAGAGAGCTTATCTTTTATAGAATTTTGGACATATTTGGACCCCTAAACACCTGAAATTCCATTTTTGGCCCTCAAACCAAAAAAATTCCAAATCTGGACCCCTCCCGAGCGCACGTTCGCCTTGGAGCCGCCACGTGTCCGGTCGTGCGGTGTGGTACCGCACGACCGCACTGTAGCACGGGGTCGTGCGGTGTGGTACCACCCCGTTCTCCGCGCCGAGTCGTGCGGTCGACAGACGAAACGTGCGGTCGGGAGAGGGGTCGTGCGGTCTGGTACCGCACGACCTGTGCTACAGTGCGGTCGTGCGGTACCACACCGCACGACCGGACACGTGTTGGCTCCAAGGCGAACGTGCGCTCGGGAGGGGTTCAGATTTGGAATTTTTTTGATTTGAAGGTCAAAAATGGAATTTCGGGTATTTAAGGGTCCAAATATGTCCAGAAATCTCTTTTATACTCACTTCGTCTCCTTTATGTCATGTTGTATTCTATATAGCAAAACTTACCAATGTCACACTGCATATGCAGCGAATTTAACAGGTACGGGAGACGGCCACCGAAGTGGTAGGTCCTGTAACGTCGGTGCGCTCTGTCGAACTGGACGCTGACAAGCTAGTTGTCCAAGACTTTGACCACTTGTCGAAGGAATAGAAAAGTCAGAGCTCAATTCCCAGCGGCACGGGCCACGGGGAGCCCGTAGTGGACACAGATGAGATCGATCGATCTCGAGTTAATTTTCTACGAGCGGCTGAGATCGGCCCACCTAAGGCCAATGCACAACGCTAAGGGATTTGCTCATGTGCCCTAAAGTTTAATGGCGTTTGTTCATTTGTCTCATGATGTCTCACTGACATATGGGTTCTGGACCCGCATGTCAGTAAGACATCATGGGGCAAAAGAGCAAACGCCATTAAACTTTAGGGCAAAGGAGCAATTTTTTCTAAACTTTTTGGCACCGAGTGAACCGGTGCTAGGTACGAATACCACGAAGAAACGTAGTGGCTCCTGTGCTGAAGTCAACAAACAGATTATGAATCCACTTGTAAGGGAAATAAAATGGAAGGAAACAGTGTTGTGGAAGTAAAAGATATGATATTTTATTTCTTATAGGTTTTATTTTGAAGAGAGAAAAATATGGGGGTGATCGGTTCGGCTGAAAAGCTCGTGGCTTATGGCTGAAAACACTGTAGCTGGCTGAAAAAGCACTGTAGCTGACAGAGGCTTATTTAGCATAATTAAATTTAAAAAAATTTAAAAATAAAAAAAATATGTTAGCCCATTACGTATAATACAAACAAATACGGGAAAAAAAGAACTGGCAAAAAAGCTCAACAAAAAACCAAAAATTCAGAAAAAGACGAAACTTATAAATAGTGCCAAATAAGCCATGAGCACTATTCATAAGCCATGTTGATCGCAGCCTATATTAAACATTGTAAAAGAAACAAAATTCTAGCACCTGTATGATACAGCAGTGATGTGACGATCGCTTACCACACTGTACATAGCCTACTGCAGCCGCGATTTTCGCGTCCTCGCCGTGTGCATGTCGGTGTACTTAAAAAGGAACTTTTTTTGGTGGCCGCCGGGGGGGGGGAGGTGGGGAGGTGGGGTGGTTTGGATGGGTGTTATTCTCAGGTCGGCTCGTGGTCCTCCGGTGTCAGGTCGGCTACTCGTTTCTAGAGGAAGGACCAGTAGGCTACTCATTTTTACAGGAGCACAATCAAGTTGAAACATCCATCCTTGTACAACACAAGTTTGACTCCCCGAAAATTTTTGAAGGCAAAAATGGCTCTTTGCCATTAGCTCTGGGTTAATATCAACAGTATAGTACAACCATCTGTAGTCATAATTTTTACATAGTAGCCAAAAAAAGGAGTGAAAACGACAGAAGTTCCCCATGAGCATGTCGAAGCTTCTTTGTATGCGTCGCCATGGACGCCATTGCTGCTGATTGAAGTAGTGGCTGGCTTGAACCTTGTCGGGATTTCACCGGAGATGAGTGTGGCGGCCGACGTAGACCTTCTGAGAGACATGCCGGAGATGTATTAAAGCAATCGGCTTAAACCTGTGGGCCAACGGTTGGTGTTACTCGGAGCGAGACGCCTGGTAGCCGTCGAGAAAGAGGGCCTCCCTTGGTGGAGGTTGGAGGCATCGACTCAGTTTGATCACTCGATTTGATTTTGTGACACTTGCAGTCAGGGGCAAAACTAGCCCAAGCTTAAGCCTCGAGCTGAGTCAACTGCTCTTGATTAACTCTGTTTTTTTTATTTTTCATGAATTTTGTATGGGCTTTGGTTACTAAGCCTTGGGCTACAAGGCAAGTAGCCCAAGGCCTGGTTCCGCTACTGCTTGCAGCCTCCCAGGGTGTGTCACGCCACATCAAAGACGCTAATTTAACCGAGTGAATTTGTTCAGGCAAAAAGAGAGAAATATATCGGAGACTATGGACAGAAAACTCTCGGCCCGAAATCCTAACTCACCCGAAGAAAGGAGGAAAAAAAGAAAGAAACCGGTCCATTGCCCGACTAGTAGTTTGGGCCTTTCGGGGAGTAAACAAAAGGTACAGAAAGAATATGATAGCCCAACGCGAGCTTGTACGAACAATTCAAATTGGCAAATTAAACTACATGATTTTATGCAGGAGAATCGTTGAACACTTTCTATACTCTTTCTTTGTCAAGTCACAGCTACCATGTGTTCTTGTCACGAAATAACCCCTAAAAATATTGATGGATATATACATGCAGCATAAATAACCAAGCACCACTCCATATCCAGCATAATGTTTTTAGTGTGCCTAGTAATCATCTAGATATTTTCTTTTAAACAATCATTCAAATTTTATGACACATTAAGATATAAAAGCTCTCATTCTTTCCCTTTTACTATATAATCTATCTAACCCTATCTCCGACCCCACCTCGCGTTGCCCCCTCCCACGGTCTCCTCCTCCTTTCTCGCCAAAGCAGCTCCGCATGTCTCTCACTGCCACCCCGTCCCCTCAACAACCTACAGCCGGTGGTGCCCCCGTCGTCTCGCCGTGTAGCCCCCTATGCCTCCCTGCCAAGCCACCCTCGTCCAACATAATAGCTAGTACCTTCCACCGCCCTTCAGTACCGTCCACCACCCTCCTACCCCATCCGTCACTCCCACCACCGGGCCACCACTTCCCTCTATGCCAAAAGGAATGGTGAACCCTAGGCGTGGGGGGTGGGATTCTCCCCTTGGGCTCACCGGCAAGGAGGAAGGAGTCGCTGGAGAAGAAGGTGAAGGTTGAGGCGTGCGAATCTTCCCGCACATCTAAAGATTAAAAATTTAGATGATTATTTGAAAGAAAATATTCAGATAATGTTTATGAAATCCTTTTTATTGTATGTCATTATTCATCAAATCATGCAAATGCATGCATGTCCCTCATCCTCATTTACGGAGGAAGCACTTAATCTGTACTACTTGTGTGGACAACTTGCAGAACTGAGCTCGGGTACAGGTTGTAGCCATCTTCGATACGTAAGGAAAATTTGCAGGTCAATCTGCAAAGAATCTTCGTGCCGGAAGCACAACTTTTGCTCAGATTTTCTCCCAGACTGCGTAGCCATCGCCGTGCGCGACCACCTGGAAGCCTTCGGGAATGAGGTGCTCGATGTCGAATCTTGGGCCGATCTTTGTGATGACTTTGCCGTCGATCTCGGCGAGGTAAAGGTCGGCGTCGGACTCCATGATGCGCAGCTCGCTGTCGGGGTGGATCCCGTGGCGGTTCCTGATGGACACCAGGCGCTCGATCTGGTCCTTGAGGCCCCAGTCGAAGAAATGGTCGTAGAACTGAAAGAATCAGAAATTTTTCACCAGTTAATGTACATATGCAGGACATTTTAGAACTTACAACTGACAATTGTGTTCACGTGAGGACTCACGATGCATGGGTTCCCTGGGTGTGTCAAGATGTATGCGTAACCCTGCATGACCTTGTCGGATGGGAAAGGCCACATGTGCTGCGTCGAGCCGGTGTCGTGGTTGTCGATGAACGTCACGGCCTTGGCCGGCCACCACCCGATCATGCCGGGCGCCTTGCCGTCGGCGCCGCGCAGCCGCCACAGCTCTCCCTCCACGGCGGCGTTCAGGATACCTTTGGTCGTGAAGTCGAACGTCGTGGCGGGGCCGGAGGCACCCACCCTGTTAACCCAATTCACCAGCTCCTGCCGGTGCGCGTTCTGGTCGTAGTTCGGCTTGCCATCGCCGCCGTACGCCAGGGACGTCCATATCTCGGCGACCGCGAAGCTGGGCTCGGTGTTGTCGATGTAGATCTTGGCGACGTCGGCCGAGTAGCCCTTGGCGAAGTCGAGGCGCCACGCGTCGAAGCCAATGTCCGTCTTGAGCCAGTTGAGCCATCCGATCAGCTCATGCTGCACGCGTGGGTTGAGGTGGTCGATATCCGGTGCGGCGCCGAAGTCGGCACCTGTGTCTGGGTTGCCGGTGCCGTCAGAGTACGGCCTGTCATCGCGGCAGATCATGTGGGGGCCCCAGTCGAGGCGGGAGTCGGGGGTGCCGCCCTCGAAGAGGCAGTAGATGCCGCGGCCGTCCTTGCGCTCCGCCGTGCGGTGGTTGATCACAATGTCGGCGATGACCTTGACGCCCTTGTCGTGGAACGCCTCGATCAGCGACTTGAGCTGCGCCTCGTTGCCGTACCTGGACGCGCCCAGATCGTACAGGCGACCCGGCATGTAGCCTGCACATACTCATGCCAAAGGACGTCGCAGTCACAGGTTAGCACATGCGTGGACGTACATCGTGCCCAACCACCCATGATGTAATGGTAGGACAGGGAAGAGTACCTTGCTCGGCGACAGAGTGCGACGGCGGAGGGAGCCAGACGTGCGTGATGCCGGCGGCGGCGATGTCCTCCACCTTGCCCATCAGTAAGTTGTACCATCCTCCATTCTGCTTCCACGACTCCCAGTTGAAACCCTGCCGCAAATAGAGCTCAGATTTGATCGGTCAGTCCAACACACGGTGCTAAGGAACTAAAGATGGAGCTTGTGAACGGTACACATATACACTCTGTTTGTTACCTGAAACAGCACCTGGGCGAGTGCCAAATTGGACGACAGGCCAACAAGGACGAGGAACAAGCACAGGCAAAAGCCTTTGTTCGCCATGTTGTTTTGTGGTACCTCAGCTGTACTACTACTTTGGAACAAGGTGAGGTGTGGGAGAAATGAGTGTGACTGGCCGACTATTTATAGGTGAGCAAGCCGCTCTCCGGTGTTCAACTTGCACGCCCTTTCTGATGTGCTTGTTGGACGTTGCTTTGGGACAGTGAACAGACCCCGGGTTGAATCTGTTATCGGCCGTTTAAGCCCATGAGCATTTAACAGTCAAGCGATGGCGTCCTTGAGTACTCCAATAGGATGCGGCATCTCTCTCGACAAAAGGGTATGGCTTTATCTGCAACTCCCATGGAGAACCTTTTCAGTAGACAAACCTGAACCACTTGACAACGAGTGCAACTTATCCGAGAAGTATTTGTTCGAGAAATATAAGTGATCCACCACAATTTCTTGATAAGGCCAGGAAGCTTTAATTTTGTTGATATTCCAAGAAAAGAAACAGAACGCCGCTAGCTTTTCAACGGCTGCAACTCTCACATGTCTTTTCAAAGCGAAAGCACCTTTTTTTCCCTCAACGAGAAACACCTGTTCATATGGGAGAAACAGCAGTACCACAGGTAGTCTAGCGGTAGTACCGTAGCTTCTATTCTCTGACAACTTTGATTTTTGACAATTCATTTGTCTCGATCTCACTGGTAGAGGTTCGGTTTGTTCGACCTCTTTGGTTTCGATCACTCATTGGTCGTAGACCACTTTGGTCATATTCTGAACTGTTACGACTACTCGAGTCATTGACTACACGATTGATTTTCTGGTCACAGCTCCTGGTCATCGACTGGTTTTGATCACTCTCTAGTTGCTGACCACTCGAGTCATAACTCGACCACGTTGGTTTTCGATCGTACCACAGAAACAACAGCGGTAGTACCACACCTGTAGATTTTTGCACAATGGCTCAGCTCTGAGTTTCTCTAGATTTTGAGTATGGTTTATATCCGGATTTTCATAGTTTTGTAGCTATCGGAGCAAAGGATAAGTACTCTTAGGGGAAAATTTTTAAAGCATCATTCGCCCCTCTGTTGCCATCTTTGGTACTACATATAATTATCAGAATTGCTCCCGTCTCATTCGTTGCCATTGTATTTTTATATCGATTGCTCACTTATCGAATTTGTTCTAGATTTACTGGATGTTACATACTAGCATCGTTAGGGATTTGCGGAGAAACGAGTCGATCCATTATCTGGTGAAGAATAGGGTTGCATTTAATTTTAGCTAGCTCTACCATGGTATAACTGCCAGTTTTGGTTGTCAAAATTGTGTTTGTTAGGTCGTGATGCCCTATCTGAACCATGAAGGTAGCCAATTTAATGGAATATGAATTAGTGTACCAAATGTAGTAGTATAATTAACATAATTGTACGTAGTCGTTTGGTTGTTGGAACAAAATCTAAGCTGGAAGGGCAATTGTACGAAAAGAATGAGCTGGCATTACCTTAGTATAATTAACATAATTGTACATAGTGACTTTGTTTTTGGGTACGGAGACCACTAGGGAGTCTTTTTTCTCACCGAGTGACTAGTGGTATCTTCAAAAATTAAAACTTAAAAGTTTCACTTAATTTGATAATCTATTTTCTAAAGAAAGAGATGAAATAGAAATTGTGATGATGGGAAAGAAATGAGTCATACAGTGTGTTTCTTTGCTATTAATGCTTACTGAGTATATTTGTACTTACCCTTGCTAGTAAATTCCTTTGTTAGATCTCTGTCTGGCCGGAGACTACCTCAGGTTAGATGTGCGGTATTTAGACCTAGAGAATGCCGCGTAGGATAAGGACGAGCATATCGAGGACCTTGGTGAGTTAGATGCCGTACTCAGAGGTAGGGACGAGTGGGCTGCTTTTAGTGTTTAGTCTTCAGAAGTTAGGGTATTTAAATAATTGTATCGGGTATTTGTACAATGAGAGCCTAAACTTCTGTAGAATTTTTTTTCTGTGCGTTTCTCTGATTGGAAATTTATTGGATTTTAAGTCAAATAAAATATTATATGGGAAGTTGATTTCCATAAGAATTATTGCATGCAAGAAATTGGAAAGGATTATCTTCTTTAGTTTTAAAATTACCAAGTAATATATCTCTAAGGAATAATATCCTATGACTATATTTCTTTCATAATTATGATCAGCCGTATTAAGGGCTAAGGTGTTTTTTTTCTTTTTGTTGAGAATTTTTAGCATAATTTTCTTTTTCGGTTGTGTTTATAAAATAATATATAACTGATAGATGCTTTTATGCGCGCGCGCGTGCAGTGCACATGCCTTGCCAGGACGCGATTAGCTGATGATTTAGTTCTCTCTAGAACCAAATCACACAGGCTACTGCCTCATTGAAAGTTGAAACAGAAACTTTTTAGGAAAGAAAAAACAGTGGGCGTAGCATATAATCTCCACCGTCCGATTGGCCCGAGAGTCAATCACGTTAGCAGAATTGGCCCCTTGCTCGAATACTTGAGCTGCCATGGGAAGCTTTATCAAACCGTAGATCTAGTGGACAGCAACCCTTCCTCGCAAGATCAAACCGTTGAATTCCTACACATTCCTTTTGCTCTACAAATTCTTCGAGTCTTCGATACAACATGTAGTGGTAGTATGATCTTTCTTTTATTTTATTTGCTTGCGACATTTTAGTTTCATTTTAAAACTTAAAATCTAATTGAGAGTGATAGGTCATGTAATTTATTACTACTGAGAAAAAAAAATCCATTTACCGCTAAAAAGGGCACAATTCTTCCTTCTACCATCGAAATTCTGCACTTATCAATTTAGTCACTAGTCCGTTATGTTGCCTTTCTATTTTGCCACTTCCGTCAGCTGTCAGGCCAATGGCCGTGGCGGTCGGTTACTTACCAACTTTTCAATGAAAACCCAAAGGGTGTGTATAGGTATCACCCGGATGTTTTCTTCCCAACAATCATCCACATTTCGGACCGTTGGATTAGAGATCCAACGGTCTCTTTTTTTGGAGGGGGGATAATTTTTTTTGGAGGGGGGTGAATTTTTTTTGGAGGGGATGGGGAGAATTTGCGGCCCTTGGATCTCTAATCCAACGGTCACAAATTTGGATGATAGTTAGAAAGAAAACATCCGGATGATGCCTATCAATATCCAAACCCGAATACCCATGGCCTTGTTTTTACCTTAAAGGGACAATAGCAAAAAGGATAAGTGAAATTTTCGAATGACATATCGGACAATAGAGCTCTTCTTAGTCTTTAAAGTTATTAAACCTCACAGATTAACAACTTGTTTTCAGGCTGTACGTACTATGTTATTTTAGGATCCCACACATAAACTTGGTGTCATTAATGAAGGCATTAGTAGGAACACACCATTTTTTTAACAATTAGATTGCACAACCAGAGATGAGGGTAAAAAATTACTACAAAATAAACAACTGAATTTTTTAAGAAAAAAGGGAAAATTGGAAGCACCTTTGTTATAACTACGAAACTACCTAAAAGCGAAACTACCTTTGTTATAACTGCGGTACTACATTTCCTCAATGAACAATGAAAATCAGCCCAAGTTTAAAAACTCAAAGTTATAGAACTTTTGATCCGTGGATCAAAATGACATAAAATTTTGCAGGGATCTTCTCTTGGTTATCAAAAACCTATTTCAATAAACGATCATGAAAATCATGAGCAAAGTTGAGACCATTTTCAGTTTGAAGGAAAGGTATACCGAAACCAAGTCAAAACCAAAATCGGTGAATACAACTTGCTCGTGGGTGGACGATAGACAAGATGGCTTTAGATATGTTCCCACATATCCCAGCAAGCAAGAACATGAAAGAAATCACGTTCAAAATAATCAGATCAAGAAATCACACTTTTAGGCCAAATCAAGCAAAAACGGATTTTCTTGATAAATTTGCTATCAAAGTGTCTAGATGAGTGGAGATAGATACCTAAAGGTTATCTCTATCTCTTACATATCTTTGGCACATCAAGATCAAGAAAAAAAGAGAAGAGATCAAAACCAACCTAAACAAGAGCAAATCAATCAAAAATAAGAGTTAGACATGGAAAGGATCAAAAATTGATGTATTGCCACTTTAGTAGGTATGTTTTACAGCCACTCCACCTTGGAGAACAGATAGCATACTAAGTACTTCACTCTCAAACCCTAAACAAGAGAGCACATGGGAGGGGATTGGATGGTTAATCATATGTCTCCATGCCAACCCCCTTTTATAGGTGAACAACCAGCCACCTTAACCTTTAGTGGATCCTATCCACTATTATAATAGGAGAAACCCGTTAACCTCATACACATGGGTTTTACTCACACAAGTTCACTTATACACGTTTTTCAAAACGCATAAGTTCATATCCACTACATCCTTAGTCTTGATCCGCCGTGATCAAACCAACTTTACCTTGACCTAAACTGCTCTCTAACGCATCACCCACGTGGTGCGGTTTTGATCCAAGATGATTTCGGTATTTTAGTCAAACTATCAAAATACCCTTTGTTGACCTGGTTTTCATTTTCTATTGCAAGCAATCATCATGCTTTTTACGTGTACGTGCACCACTAGCTTGCTACACATCGTCAAATTTCTCCCATTCCGATTTCACCAAACTACGGCTCACTTGACCCGTGCAAGTTACATGGTGCCATCCAGCCGTTCGAACTCGTCTTCAATATTTCTCACCTTTCTTGTGCCACGCTTGAGCTCGCCGTCTCGCCCGGCATCCTCGATCATTTTAAGCCTCAAGTCCTCTATGAGCCTAGCCCCGATCCTCGCTGTTGACCATAGTTGACTCCAAATGACCCTGTATATCCAAAGGCAAAGAAATCGTTTTCAAGTACAAATTCTTTACAACTTGACCCACATTACCCAAGACATGCATCATGCAACCTTAATCCAATGACCCAGGTCATCACAATTCTATCCATGACTCAAATCACCAAAACCCTATTTTTCTGGGAAGATCGATAGTACTGCACGCAACATGCTGGTACTACCGCACTGCGGTACTACCACTCCTCAAAGCGGTACTACCGCACTCTACAATCCCGAACTAGATCTCTTTGGAGAAAACATACCACACCTCTTACCGGAACTACCGTTTGTGTGGTATGGCCGCGCTCACAACGTCGGTACTACCGCTCTATGGTACTTCCGCATAAATATATGCGGTACTTTCGATTTTTCTGACACTTCCAGAAAATAGCCTAACCAAAATACGATCTTTGTAAAAAAATACTTAACCACTCCACGAAACTACAATGGTTCATCACAACAATATTTTAGATATTCTCACATGGTCCATCAGTCATCAATTATCAATGCGACTCTAGTTACTATACCAGCTCCATTCAAATTTCTCAGTGCAAATTTTGATAGAAAATGAGTCTATGACAATTGACAAGTAGGGTAAAAGAAAAGAAAGTGTCGCACATCACAACCGTGGCAGTGAACCAAACACCAATCAATAATAACAGGCAAACTTGCTTCGTCTAAAAAAAAGTCAAACTTTGTTGAGCGCGACAAAGTGTTGCAACAAATCTAACATCACCTTAGGTTCAAAATCGAATGAAGTATCAGGCCACTTCTAGAGCTACTCAATGGAGTTCCAATTGTTTTTGACTGCTTGTCAGTGTTAACCATAAAAAGTGGTTCTTTCTTAGAAGCATGCTGAAATTATTTTTGGAATACAGTGCAAAATTAGCACGAAGACAGTTCGATATGCAGAGTAAAATATTTATTGGACCTTATTCGTCGAACCGTACAAATGCATGTCCTTCATCCTCACTTTTACACAGAGGAAGTACTTAAGCCGTACTACATGGGACTATCTCGTATACATGTAGGGCAAAAACTGCAGGCTGAACTGTATTCTCCATGTAGAGTCAGAAATTTTGCTCAGATTTTCTCCCAGACTGCGTAACCATCGCCGTGCGCGACCTCCTGGAAGCCTTCGGGAATGAGGTGCTCAACATCGAACCTTGGGCCGATCTTTGTAATGACCTTGCCGTCGATCTCGGCGAGGTAAAGGTCGGCGTCGGACTCCATGATGCGCAGCTCGCTGTCGGGGTGGATCCCGTGGCGGTTCCTGATGGACACCAGGCGCTCGATCTGGTCCTTCAGGCCCCAATCGAAGAAATGATCGTAGAACTGCAAAATTTACAGAAGTTCCACCAGTTCATCAGCAACGTGACGTGAATTGAACTGCATGCGTATGCCAAACTGACGGTACTCACGACGCATGGGTTCCCTGGGTGCGTGAGGATGTATGCGTAGCCCTGCATGACCTTGTCGGATGGGAAAGGCCACATGTGCTGCGTCGAGCCGGTGTCGTGGTTGTCGATGAACGTCACGGCCTTGGCCGGCCACCACCCGATCATGCCGGGGGCCTTGCCGTCGGCGCCGCGCAGCCGCCACAGCTCTCCCTCCACGGCGGCGTTCAGGATACCTTTGGTCGTGAAGTCGAACGTCGTGGCGGGGCCGGAGGCACCCACCCTGTTCACCCAATCCACCAGCTCCTGCCGGTGCGCGTTCTGGTCGTAGTTCGGCTTGCCGTCACCGCCGTATGCCAGCGACGTCCATATCTCTGCCACGGAGAAGCTGGGTTTGGTGTTGTCGATGTAGATCTTGGCGACGTCGGCGGAGTAGCCCTTGGCGAAGTCGAGGCGCCACGCGTCGAAGCCAATGTCCGTCTTTAGCCAGTTGAGCCATCCGATGAGCTCGCGCTGGACGCGCGGGTTGAGGTGGTCGATGTCCGGGGCGCCGGCGAAGTCAGCGCCGGTGTCCGGGTTACCGGTGCCGTCAGAGTAGGGGCGGTCGTCACGGCAGATCATGTGCGGGCCCCAGTCGAGCCGGGAGTCCGGTGTGCCGCCCTCGAAGAGGCAGTAGATGCCGCGGCCGTCCTTGCGCTCCGCCGTGCGGTGGTTGATCACAATGTCGGCGATGACCTTGACGCCCTTGTCGTGGAACGCCTCGATCAGTGACTTGAGCTGCGCCTCGTTGCCGTACCTGGATGCGTCCAGGTCGTACAGCCGCCCCGGCATATAGCCTGCACATACTCATGCCAAAGGACGTTGCAGTCACAGGTTAGCACATGCGTGGACGTACGTACATGGTGCCCAACCGCCCATGATGTAATGATAGGACAGGGGAGAGTACCTTGCTCGGCGACAGAGTGCGACGCCGGAGGGAGCCAGACGTGCGTGATGCCGGCGGCAGCGATGTCCTCCACCTTGCCCATCAGGAAGTTGTACCAACCTCCATTCTGCTTCCACGACTCCCAGTTGAAACCCTGCAGCAGAGAGACGCTCGTCCAGTCCAACACATGATCATCGGTACAGACTACAGAGGAATTGAAGATAATGCATGCTTACAGACAGACAGAAATCTTACCTGAAACAGGACTTGCCCGAGTGCCAAGTTGGATGAGAGGCCAACAAGGACGAGGAACAGGGACAGGCACAAGTGTTTGTTCGCCATGTTCTTCAGTATTGCAGGTGTACTACTTCTTTGGAACAGGAGGAGATGGGTGGATGCAGCTGGTGTGTCTGGTCAGGTATTTATAGTCGAGCATGCCGGATTGCCTGTGCTCAACTTGCACTCTTTTTGGGTGCGCTCCGGCTCGCATTGAATGTTGCTTTGGGACAGTGGATGGATAGCGGCCGGAGTTTGTTATTGGCCGGTGAGCCCATAGGCAATTTAACGGCCAAGTGATGGAGCACTCAAAAAGATGCACCGGTCAATAAAATTTGTCAGTTATTCTGATGCAGAACATTTGAGGGCATATCCAATAGTATATGTCAGTCGTCTCTTAGCAATAACATGTATGATTTGTAACTGAGGTGGATGAGAGAGGAAGAAGAGAGAGAGAGGAAGGTCGTCCTCTCTGCACGCGACGGTCGAAGCACAAGAAACAAGACGTAAGAGATGATGTGTTGTGTTGTTAGAGAGCAATCATCATTTCGTCACGCATTTTGCGAAGTGAGCCCAAATCCGGCATGGAGGAATTCACTTGCACGCAAAAGGATTTCAGTTGTGCACAAAGGCATTTTCGTCGACGCGCATGTAATCCCTTCGCGCCTCCACCAACCTAGATTCTTCATCACCTCCTCCTCCTCCCCTACCGCCTCCGCCTCCTCCTCCCACACCGCCGCCACCTCCTAACCTAAGCCTCCTGAAAAAGATCTAGCGCTGCGCCGCTGCCTCCTCCTTCAGTCTCCTCCCCGCGCAAATATGGTGCCACCTTGTTCTCCATCCCCCTCGTGGCACAAATCTAGCACCGCCTCCTCCTCCGGCCACCTCCCCTCGCAAATCCAATGTGCCTTGTCCTCCAGCTGCCTCATCCTCCATCCCTCTCCTGACGTAGATCCGACTCTTGTGACGGCGAAACTGTTGCTGTCACTGGCGACGGCAGATATGTCGATCATTTTGTATGGGGAGAGGAGCGAGGAGGAGATGCGGCAGATGTACGTGGAGTGGATGGTGTGGCACGGCTGGACCTACAATGACATCAGCGGGGAGGAGTGTCGGTACCAGGTGTTCAAGGACAACCTCCTCTACATTGACCAGCACAACATGACCACCGACGCGGGGGTCCACTCCTTTTGCCTCAGTCTCAACCACTTCGCCAACCTCACCAATGAGGAGTACCGCGCCATGTACCTCGGTGTCAGGACCAAGCCACAAAGGGATAGGAAGGTCAGCGCCAGATACCATGCCGCCAACAACCAGGAGCTGCTGATTGTCGAGGTCAAGGACTAGGGCAGTTGCGGTAAGCACCCATTAATCCATTTCTACTACTTCTCATTTTCTTTCTTTTGTTGATGGATTTTTGCTTCACAAGTGAAGATTTTTGCGACTGGTTGATTTTTGCTTGTGGCAGGATCCTCAATTAGCGATAATTTGTCAAATTGCAATAGTTTTTAGGGTCCACATGAATAGAAATAGGGAGTTTCATGAGTTTCCATCAGTATTATAGTGGAGGGAGTGTTTGAACATTAACTTAACTTGGTAGAATGTAGCCCTACCTGCAAAAGGTGCAGTACAATACTCCGAAATGTGAAGATGAACCTGTTGATGATTGAAAAAGGGCAGTTAGCAAGCTCACCGAACAGGTCGCAGAGAGAATTAGCTCGGATGGCAGAGGTGCTCTTATCATTGACTATGGCAAAAATGGAAGTCTCCGATAGTCTTCAGGTTTGGATTTTAAATTTTGTTTCACTACACCTGAGATGAGGTCAAGATGGTGTTGACTGTCTAGTGTGTACAAAGCTCCGGCCAATCCTGGCTAGTGCCTCTCTTAACATAAAATTCTGAAGTCTTTGATGCTCACATGAAACCTAAATTCAATTCTTGAATTTGTACATTATTTGTTTTTTGTCTGATGTGTTTACAAAGAGAATTATCCCATCGACCATTTCTTTTACTATATCTTTTGAGCAAGATATCTTGAATGAATGGCCTGCGCACTAAGAAACAATAATATATGCAGGCAATTCGCAAACACAAGTTTGTTCATATATTAGATGACCATGGTTCTGCTGATTTGAGCACTTATGTTGATTTTGCTTCAATCAGGCACTCGGTCGAAGAAGTTTCAGATTTGCATGCATATTATTAGCTGGTCCTGTTGCTACTTTTCATGGTAAGACAAGTATTTTCTTACTAGAGACTCAGTTCTAATTCTTGGGTTCTCTTGTTATAAAATTCCAGGTGGAAGCCCTAATGCAAAATTGCATTGAGGAGCAGGCTGAGTCTCTGAGAAGAGGCTACTGGCATTCAGGCCAAAAATATCACACAAAGAGCTACAAAGAGGCAGTCTAGTATTTATCACTATATTTCATAGGTACCTGCAAGACTTAAAAATATGTGTGCTATTTTAGAGATAACTCAAGAGACATATTATTGAAGTGGTTGTCTCTAGTGTTATCTTTAGATAATATAGAAATATTAAAGATAAAATAAAAAACAAACTACTAGACATACTCTCGTGAGCGTTTTTCAGTTGTCCAGAACCAAGCGGAGCTGAACCTGATCCATCGGGAAGTGATAGCGTTGATTTGTGAACGTTGCAGCTTTTGGAAGAGGATATACGGTTTATCGATCGAAAAAGTTTCAGCTTCCACCCGTTAAAGTGAAGGTTATTTATGAGTTCTGACATGATGATACAGTACCGATGGCAAGATGGCTCTGCAGTCACTCGCGCCTCTTTGGTTGAATGCTAGCTTTAGTGTGTACTATATAGATGATGTGGAAGTCTTATAGTTAGTTGCTAGCTATAACCATTGGAGATGATCAGCTTGCCATGCAACTTTTCGAGTCAGCAAATTTCATGTGGTATGTCGGCAGTATCATTCATATCTGAATATAGGATATAGTGCGCCTCTCGAGGCAGATAACACCAGCTATGAACTGAGTTCCAGAAATTTTTTCTACCATTACGAGTACCCTGCACTTTCCGGCTCAAAAGCTGGAGTGCTCATTCAACTCTACTATATCCGAGTAGTATTCGTTCGAGAAACATTAAGTGATCCAGCGGGATTTCTGGATGAGGCAGAAACGGATTGTGCTACGAGTGTGCTGCGAGTCCACGTACCGTTGCAATGCAGTTTTATAGGTTCTCAGTTGCATAAATTTTGACGAAGGTTTTAGGTTTTCGAGTTTAAAGTTTCAAACAAGTTTTAGCATGTTTCGTAAAAAAAGTTTTAGCACGCTTCAGAATGTTCAAGAAGTTTTAGAAGATTTCGTAAAAAAGTTTCAGCGGGTTTCAAGACGCTTCACATGCTTGCCCACCGTATTTGCACCCACTAACCCATGGCCACCGTGCTCATTTGTTGTGTCCATGCTCGATGCCGCTGCATCTGCTCGCCCATGGCTATGAAGCTCACTAGCCCCAATGCCCACATCAGTCGTGCTTGCTCATCGCCGCACCAGCCATGGTAGATCTAGGATTTAAGTAATGGAAGTGCAAAACTACAAATTTAAAAATTCAAAGTACAAGAATACAAATGTAACACATTACAACTTTGTGAAGTACAATCAAAATGCAAAATCCACAAAGAATACGCTTTTGACCTAAAATCAGAGAAGAAGTGCAAATAAAACCTTATACACACATATATATCTAATGTGCAGCTGGTAACACATTAGCTTCCCACGACGGTGTGCAGCTGTGCCCTCTACCTTGGTCACCTTGATATGGGCTCATGCGGGGATACATACCAGCATCAACGGTAAATCAGCCGGCGTGAATGGGATTGATCGACGAGAGAGAGAGAGAGAGAGAGAGAGAGAGAGAGAGAGATCTTATGGAAAGGGAGATGAATGCGATGTGGCTGGAGTCAGGGAAAGGATAAGGTCGACGAAATGGCTCCTGTCATCAAAATTGAATGGTTACGAACAGGTCACCTGGTCTGATCGGTCGTGGGTTCTTTGTATCGTTGGATTAAAAAACCACTATAGGATTATTCTAGCATTGCACTTGTGCTACACCAAATTTCATCCAGATAAATTAGGTTGTTATTCCAAGAAAAAATTAGTTAAGGAACAGCTTTAGCTTTTCCATGCTGTTGCAACTCTTCGCGTGCTTGTCGAATCAAAAGCACCTTTCTTGCTCAAAATTTTGTATAAGCACACGTACGCCTTGCACAGACATGATTGGCTAATAGTAACGTTGGTCTGAAACGTTCTTGCAAAAGCGAATCGAACTGACTCAGCCGAATAAACGCAAGAGCTCTTCCATTCTCGTCTCTTGCCCTCAAAATCTTGAGAAAATCAAGAAAACAAGAAAATCTTTCGTATTCTCTTATCACTTGCATAAAGTAGAGGTTTTTTATTTTATTATATAAAATACATATAATGAAACACGTGAAAAGAGAGTTGACACAATAAAAAAATTATTAGTAGTATCCAACATACTTGAAGAGGGTAAATTCATAGGTACAAGACGTACAAAGAGACTGACCAACTATATTTTTAATGAACCTTTGAAAGATAGATACTATGATTAGTCTTTTTCTTTACTGTCTATCGTCTTTCTATTTTTTTTAGTTATTTACTGGAGCAATCATATATTGAAGTCAATCTGACGCAAGAATTAGGTGCCTAAGTTTGAACATGAACATCTACATCTCTCTGATGGAGGAAAGGTGGTCACCGGTGAGCTGCACTTCATTCTCGTCATCGATGTCGATTAGCCATCGACGACTAGCCTCTTTTTACACAGGCATAAAAAATGGCCAAAATGAAGAGGGAAAAACACACGAGGTCCAAAATCTCTGGTCTAAGCCTAAATGTAGACGCAGAG
Source organism: Dendrocalamus latiflorus (assembly GCA_017311315.1). Lineage (NCBI taxonomy): Eukaryota > Viridiplantae > Streptophyta > Magnoliopsida > Poales > Poaceae > Dendrocalamus > Dendrocalamus latiflorus. The sequence continues at coordinate 46,439,657 of CM029610.1, forward strand.
AAACGAACCCCGTGCTTCTCGAATGCGAATAGAGCGCTCTATCGTATGAGCTACGTGCCTACGTCTCCCGATGAAACTACACGTTGTTTGTCAACAAATAGGTTATATGTAACACTAGAGTTTAGCATTGACTAATGCGAATGTATGCGTCCTGTGCAATGGGCGCAAAGTTAGCCAACGAGCAACGTTCAGGAATCAGCAATGTTGGCACATACGTACGGACGATATTTTGTCTGCTCGGCTCGTCTCAGTGAATGCAAGTACTTGCACTGTTTATGACCCTGTTTTTTTCCGCTTCTAAAAGCTGTTTTTCGGTTTTTCTACAGTAACTAACTTTTAAACGGAATATTTTTTTAAGATAGAACCTACTAGTTAATTATAGTACATACTTTACTGATTTCATTTATATTGGCAAAAACCACACGTGAGTTTCTGTTACTCTGTAATCTCTCATACAAACAGCCCAAAAGTCATAAGCTGCAGCCAAAAGTCACAAACCGCAGCCAAAAAGAACAGACCCTATTTCTGCTAAATATATTCAGGTTTAAGCAATAGTTCTCTTTCCTTCGTGGAAAAGCGTCGCGTATTAATAACCTGAATTGGTGGTATTTTGCAAGAAAATGACTCGTGTGACCTTATCAGTTATCACAACCGAAGAGGAGGACAAACGACATTGTAGGCTAGGCCGAAAAGCGAGAGCTAGCTTCCCTTCTGAAGCTTGGGGTGGGGCATCGGTGCAAGCTTCGTGTAGAGCGGCCACGGCGTGTCGGCGACGAGATAAGGTCCCAACTAAAGTTACTTCGTTAAAGCATCGGCACGTTTCTTTTCTGACATTAGACGGTCACATCATATTCGTACGTTCATCTGGACTCTGTTCAGGCTTCAGAGCGTATGGTTTCGTGTTTGAAAATTGGAATTGGAATTGTAGTTGAATCCAGATGATGGATCGCTTATCATCTTCAATGTAAACAAAGCCTTTCCAGCGACAGTTCATCTCTAAAGTCTTACGCAACGGCCACGGCATGGCAAGTCAATCGTGGTACCGTACAAACTCGAACCCTCTACAGTTTGGACGGCTTTGGGAAGATATCCTGCGTGAACTTCTGCATGGCGCTTATGCTCGCCTTGATCTTCAATTTACCCCTGCGAACACATATCATGTTATCATCATGAATCTCTTAAAAAACTCTGAATTACGGAGAAGTTTGTGTTTCTTGTCATCTCACCGTATAAACGTCATCTGAGGGTTGAGCTTGCCGCTGGAGATCGCAAGGAAGTCATCATCCGTGAAGGAGAAGGTCGCGTCCGGCTTCCCCTCGCACGGCCCTGACCGACAAAACCAAAAGAGAAGAACTCTTTTCAGGACGTCGAGCTACGAAACCAAAAGGATTAAGAAGTGAAGGATACAAATCAACGGGAACAGTGGCAGAACTAGGATTTAGCTACGCCCCGGACTGAACTCTAACAATCTAAAACTAACGCTAATTTGTACCCATATTACGATATAACAAAACTAATGCTAAACATAAAGTAAACTTGATAATCTTGCTGTGAAGATGGTTCAGACCAATAGACACAGTTTTTCCATTGGTATATCAACTCGTTGAATTGACCTTGATTTTGCCTATTGCAACCGCAACAGTAGAAAGAGCTTTCTTAGCTATGAACATTATCAAGACTGAGTTACAAAATAAGATGAGTGATGAATAGATGAATGATTGTATTATATGCTATATTGAGCGAGATGTATTTGCAAGTATCAATGATAACAAGATTTTATAACGTTTTCAAAGTATGTGAACGCGTAAGCAGAAACTACCTTGTGGTAGTGCTATGCTACATTCTTATTTCGTAATTTGCATTAAAAATAACGTTGTGGTCTTGTTTCCCTGATTTACATATGCAATTTTATTTTTGTAGGTTCAAGTTTTCATACTATTGTTGATGAAGATATGATATGCTCAAATGAACCAAATCTTTGTTAATCAAGCAAAAAATACCTTGTGTTAGTGGTATGTTACATTCTTTTTTTGGTTATATTTTATCTATTTTGTCATATCGTTAAACATGGAATTCAAATTTTATTTCGATTATGCATTTGTGTTATACTTTTGTTATACCTTAGTTCTGATGGTATTTGATGTTAGTTATAGACTTATAGCCCCCTTAATTTTGAGCTAGAGGCTCTGAGAAATCCTGACTCCGCCACTAATCATAGCCTAGCTCAACACACCATACGTTTGAAGCGACACGATGTGGCCCTTGTCTTTTGATGCATGTGCAAGGGTGACTTGACTTGCCTATCTCGATGTGCCACAGACAGGAAGTGCCTCTAGGACAACCCTAGCCTCCCGGACAGGGGACTCGTCTGGGCCACGAGCCTGCACGCTGCAGCTAGAGACCAAGCAAACACACTGTTTTCACTAGAGTCACCGCCTTTATAAGAGCCTCTTCTTTTTAGTTTTTAAAAGCTATTTTCCGATTTTTTCTATAATAACTAACTTTCAAACAGAATATCTTTTCAAGACAGAGTCTATAAATTGATTGTAGTATACACTATAGCGAGTTCATTTATATCGGCTAAAGTTACAACGCGAGTTTCTTTACTCCGTATTCTATCTCACGAATAGTCAAAAACCATAAACCACAGCTATAAACCCAAAAGAACACACTATTTTCCAACCTAAGCTTTGAAAGCATCCTACTGGCAACATTTGGGCGAATTAAGATAGTGCTCCAAATGGCTTGTAGCCTTTTGGATACACTTGCACTATAACGGTTGTTAACTTTTTTGAGTCAAAAATGAGAAAAATAATAAAAATTAAAAATATCGCTATATCTTTTAGAACAATGAAAAAATAAGTGAAAAGATTAATAAAGAATGGTAAAAAAACAAAAAAAAACCAAAATTAAGAAACCGACGTGTTCCAAGTAACTTTTAAAAGCCAAAACTCAAAAGCACGGACCTAAAATGAGCTATCGGCATGCATTCTGACTGCTTCCTTACACATTTCAGCAGTAACTAACGTGACCTAACTCGACTTTACATGGATGGTTGAGAATATAGGCAGTTGCAAATGTAACAGGCAGACAGCTATCAGCACACAAAATCAGGCAGCTTAGACAAGAAACTACTTCAAAAGAACAGCATCTCAAGCAGGGGATAAACTACGTACATCTTTTGTTATCTTCAAAAGACTAGCAACCGTATAAATACACTGCTAATAATAAGCTGTTAACTACATAGAGCACCCAAAGTTCATCTGCAATACTGTAACCTATATAACTATGCTGAGTCCAATAAGATGTTCACAACTGATTCTTCCACATGAATTTTGAACAAATGCAAAATCACAGGATATAAAAAGGTATGTGGACAAAATCGAAATCACAGAAATATTACGGTGAAACAATTTTATGAGGCACTACTTCAGTAATCTTGCCTCCTGCGGAAATGTCTCAGAATGAAACTGTCTGCATACAAGGGGTACTTTTGCCGTATGAGACCTTTGATGCACTTCCAGAACGAAAAATCAACTTGTTCACCATCCTTCCTAACTATGAACAAACATCTTGAGTTTTCAAATTCTGGATGTAACCCTACCTGGAAAATAGTTTTAGAGGTTAGTTCCCAGATGGAGCAGATGAATAATGAACTGCCATTTAAAGCTCAGAACCATATTCAGGGCCTGTTCTTTCCGGCTTTTAGCTTTTGCTACAATACCTAACTTTTAAACGGCGTATTTTTTAGGACGGGGTATACAAGTTAACTGTAGTACACGGTAAAAGCCTATTATCTATACCGACCAAAATCGTATGCGAATATCTCTCTATAATCTCTATTACAAACAACCAAAATTCAAAAATTTCAGCCAAAAGCCGCAGCCACAAAGAACAGGCCCTCAACTCAGAGCTATGCAACAAAAAATATTCAACTCAGAGATAGCCATTTAGTACACCGTACGAAAGTTAAACAAACAAACTCATAAAATTTGTCATAAAGAATTTGACAGCTCTCTTCAGAATAGAAAAAGGAAACATGCTGAAGTTAGTTGGCATCATGAGACTATCACCTTAACACATCAGGACAAATAAAATGTCAAACTACAAACTGATATATCTACAAGGGTAACAAGAGTATAAGCTCAAGACTCAGCAGCAAAAAGAGATATAGATATGATCACTGTTGTAGGAGTGGTCCAACCCCCGTGACTGGGCCTTATAACTGATCTAATATGTAATAGTCACAATATTATAAAGGAATATACCAATGTACCTATACCTTTTGTAATTATTAAGGGTAGGATAGAAATTTCCCATTTTACACCACTTATGTATATAAACCCTCAGGAGAGGTGTGGAGAGGGCATATCCACTCATCCTTACTCACCAACTCTCTAGCTAGTTCCCTTATATACTGTTTAGTCAGAAGCCCCAACAGTTCATATTTCCTTTTAAAGACAACAACTCTAGTGATTCACTTTCTTCATTCATATGGACCACGTACCGTGATGTAGTCAATACCACATCCAATTTTCTTCTCATATTGTGGATGATATGGAAGCAACCGTTCCAGAATTGCCTTTTCATGTTCAGGACTCAGCTGATCACCACTTTCATACCTGCAAGAGTTTCAACATCACTTCCTCTGTTATTTAAAATGTAACTTTGGTATAATAAAAATATGCAAATATAGAGTATGTTTAAGTACCAACGACTAGTTTACAAAGAAGGGTATACTTCCTGCTGTTAAAAAAGATGATACAATCTAATTAGATCAAAGAAAGTTAAACAAATTGTTGTATCCTATCCTAAGTCTTTTATATAGCCAGTTCTGTTTTCAATTGGAGCTTGCTGAGTGTTGGATGACCATGGGGACAGATCCACAGTACATTTACTGGGGTCATGTGACCCAGTGACCTCGGCACAATCAAAAGTGACACTATATATCCAAGAGGTGACCCTAATTACCCAAGTGAGATTAGCATGTGCGACACCAGTAACCCAATTTCCTGGATCTGATGATACAATGAAGCAATTGCTTGCTATAGTTCATTAGTCAGAAGCCATAATAACCAACAACATATGCTGTAAATAACAGTACAACAATGTCATTTTTTACTTTTGACAGTAACATACTAACATCAAACGGTTGTGCCACACATAGGAAGCATTAAATGAATAATTCATGCTGAATTACTTGCATGCAAACTTGTATAACATGCCAAAATTTTCTCAACTGTCCCATGTTGCACAATGCATGGAACTGATCAAATTTTTTTTGTCAAATCTCATTTTGTGTGTGACGGAAACCGGAAAGCATAACTCACATGACACAAATAGAAACAAGACAACCATATTTTGTCTAGTGTCAGTCTTTTGGGCAGATACATGGAATCTTAGAAACATCAAGAGCTAATTGGTTGTCTGTATCATTCCATACATGCATCAAGTGATGCAAGCACATGACTCTGTTCTGCAGGAGCGGAGACAAGGGGGGGCGGGCAGGGGCCTGGCCCCCCCCAATAGTCCACCAAATGCATTAATAGAACTCCTTAATCACCCTTCATCACAGTTAATTAGTCAATTAGGCCCCTGCATTTCTAACACAAAATCATTACTTAGTGACTTGAGAAATGATGGCTGGGAACCACTTCTTGAGGAGATGAAAGCCTTTTGTGACAAGCACGAGATTGAGATTTCGGATTTAAATCGCAAGTAAGTTATTATCTTACCTTCAGCGAAAGGGTCTCTAGCCCAATGGTTAGAGGCTTGAGTAGCACCCCCCAGGTCCTGGGTTCGACTCCCAGTGGGAGCGAATTTCAGGCTTGGGAGAAAAAAATCCCCTCGCCTGCTACCACACCAAAGCACAGGTCTAAGGCCCCGCCAAGGCGTTGATCCAAAGGATCCGCCGGTAGTCTCACAAGGTCGGGCGATGGTGCTGCTGTGTAAGGGTGGAGCAGGGGTTCGGGGGTTTTCTCGGTCTGCGTGAGAAGACCTTCTTCTTAAAGCAATGCCCGGGGGATTCTTCCCCCCGCAGGTCGAGTTTTTTTTTATTATCTTACCTTCAGTTTTTTAATATGAGCACAAATACATATTTTTTTTATTCTTATGGTACATATCTAACTTGTTTAACTACATGTCGCAATTTGTAGGTGTGTGGATGTGACCAAATCTCGGAACAAAAATGATAATACCACCACTCTTCACCATTATAAAATAGATGTGTTTAATGTTGCGGTCGACCAACAATTGATTGAGTTAGAAGATCGATTCAGTTCTCAAGCAACAGAGCTTCTATCACTTTGTGCCTCACTAGATCCAAGAAAAGATGGCTTTGACATTTCAAAGATAAGTACTCTGGTGGAAAAGTATCATCCCGCTGATTTTTCAAGTCAAGATCAAGCTCAATTGGAGTGTCAACTACCACATTTTCAACTTGATGTATGCAACCATCTAGAGCTAAGTACATTGCCATCACTTGCTGATCTAACAAAGGGACTAGTGAGATTAGGTAAAAATTCTATTTATCCAATGGTCGATAGATTGCTAAGATTAGTCATAACTCTTCCAGTATCAACAGCGACCACTGAGAGAGTCTTTTCAGTATGCTAGACGTATGCTACATTATTTTGCCATATGTGTTATGATTGAATTTATATGACAATATATATGCGTATGTTTAATTATATATGTGTATGTCTAATTTTGCCGACACATGGTGCCCAGGACCTATGACGCCGGCGCCTTAGCGGGTCAGCCCCCCCTTTATCTGGATCCTGGCTCCGCCCCTGCTGTTCTGTGTGAGTAAATGCATTGGCTTGGTTTATGGTTGCTTGTATTACCTAATGCAGTGTGTGTTGAGACAATGCCCAGCTGCTAGTAACGAAGACTATGTCGCCAACTTTTGGCGAAGTTTGACAATGGTTGGAGGTTCAGTGAGCTCTTGCTTGCAGCCTACTCGTTTTTTTCCCCAGCAAGGAGACACAATCAGCTTCTTATTAAAACTAATTTGTGAAAAAGTTCTGATGCTTCCTCGAAGCAACATGTTTCAGAATTTTGCCAGCACACAGACAGGTTCTACAACCAGGTGAGATCAAACAATGGTTAATCAAGTGATAAGATGTAGGACATTTTAAAAGCATGTGAATACATGCTAAGGAGGAACGAAGAGATTTTGTCAATTCGGCTATCATCCCATTCTGAATTCCTCCCTCAAATTGCAATAATATCAATTTGGACTTAACTCATGTGAACCACATCAGAGTAATCATTAATCAGTAATGCATTGCATGACTTAGATTAGAACGAGTTGGCACAACCAACCAACCAGACTTGTAAATTCAACCAATACATTGCCTAGTTATATCTTCCCTCGGTATGATGCATGGAATAGTTTTGTTTTTGCCAATAAGCCTGAAATATCTCGTTTTTGCCATTTTTACTTGTTTTTGTCACTGGCATATGCCGCATACGTTCCGACTAACACCAAACCAGTCACCGACTTGCTGTCATTATTCGCCGGTACTAGGACACACCTAGTCCTAGGGGTAATCGGTCTAATTGTGCCTAACCATTTAAATCTTCCACTAGTGGGATCTAGCTATTCACATTCCATGCGTGGTAAGTTCAGCTCGCACAACATCTGTTTGATGAATTGCGTGACATGTACATAGGAAAAATCTTTCGTATGACCTATGATGCATGCTATGCTAAAATTTAGTGTGAATCACAAATTTCATTAAGAACTGAAGTGAGGATGAACAGTACACAAGACGGGAAAAGGAGAAGTTGCCTACTTGCCGGAGTGGAGTATCATCCTGACGAAGCCAACGAGCGGCACGGTGTCCTCGAGGATGAGGTCCTCCCAGTCCACCCACTCCCTCTCCGGCCCCTTCCTCCTCCCCTCCTCGGCCGCCACGTCCTCCCCCGAACCACCCAGCGAGGAATCCGCGTCGCCCTCCCGCTCCTCCGCCGACGTCGTAGCCGCCGCCGGCCGCCGCAGGATGGCCGCCGGGTCGGGCGGCGCCGCGCCTTGGCCGCGCGCCCTCACCGCCACCGCGCGGCCGCGGCCGCGGCTCACAAGGACGGAGGTAGAGACGAGGCTAAGCCCGGGGAGGATGAGACGCGGACAGGAGACGGCGGGCACGGCCACGGCCATCGGGTGCGCGCGCGACGAGGGGAAGTGCATGTGCGGCGAGGCGGTAGAACCGGCGTCGTGTGGCTGCGGTTTGTGGGCGTCACGGCATGGTACGGGCTCCCCGTGCCGTGGTCGCGGCCTTGCGCTGCGCGAGCGGCCGGTGGGGTCGGAGAAGGTCGCTCGCGTCGCGCGGTGCTCGTCGGGGTTTTTTTCGGGGAGGTTGGTTTGTGTTTTGGGTGAAGCGGCGGGTGTGGGGTGGCAACTAGTGGCTGGGAAGTGAGCACCGATGCTGCGTGGAGGAGCGGATAGGTCCTCGCCGTTCCGTTCTGTGCCGGGGAGCGTGGCCTCGTTGGCGTTCTCTTTTTCTCGAGTTCCGTTCTACGGCTTCTGTTGGTCCCTTGTGCAATTTTGCTGTGCTGTGCAGCGGTAAGGAGGTGAGCTTGGGATATTTTTTTCGTACTGCTCTGCAGATAAGGTAGATACGTTAGTCACCCACGATGGCATCTTGTACAACAGTAGATGCTCTCACTACACTTCTTTGGGCCGAACTAATTTGGATAGGAGCAGAGTTTCGGAATCTAGCATTCGAGACACCGTCCGCACTGAGGCGGCCCAAGTCAGCTGAAGCCTCCAGAGTCCAGACTGCGGCCGCTCCCGGCCTGCCAGGCCACGGCCTAGGCGAACGCTTCCCACGCTTAAACTGGCCCAGACGAGCGCTGCCCAGGCCGCCTGGAGTCCGGACGCGAGCAGCCCACGCGCGGCTGGTCGAATGCTAGCTAGCTGTTCAATCCATCCATCATCCATGCACCTTCTTCGCCGCTTCGTCTTCGTGCCAGATCGCTGTTCCAGGCCGCAGGCTAGCCGAGCCACCTGCGAAGGGAACTCATAGCAAAAAAAGACTGCTGCCCTAGCCCTAGGCGATGCAAGGCGGCTTTCCCTCGCAGCAACTGCCTGTCCCCACCGCACAGCGCGACCCGGTGGTTGCTCGGCTGGTGTGGCTTTCCCGCACGTCTGTTGGGGGCATTTTAGACCGCCGATCCTCGCGTTTACGCGGCGTTTCCGGCGCCGGCGAGTTGGACGGGCACCCCAGCACACGACGACGGTACGTACCGCAGGGAACAAACGGGGCTAGTGGCCGTACGTACCGCCGCGGTCCGTTCCGGCCGCCTATGGCGATAGATTGTCCTAGACTCCTACGGATTAGAAGTGTCAGCCTAGTTTGTGGTTGCTGGTGCCACGTCGTGTGTCTCGTACCGTGATGAACAGAGGGACTGTTTGATGATCTTTTGGACGTTGTTGTTGCGGCTATGTCTACGATTGCCTCCAGGGTTGCACATCACCCAGCGCAGCACTTTCATGATTAATAGGCTGAGCTTTGGCCCAACCGCCAACCGGAGCAGCCGGGACAAAAAGAAAAGAGTAAAATATACCACAGATACAATAATTTGTAAGATGGGTACAAATAAATTACATAACTATAATTTTGCTCATTTATATCTTTGATTTGTTTAATTGATGCAATGAGATACAAAAGAGATCCAGTGGTACATCCGGCATTGACGTGGTGCTTAGATGGTGTGCTTCATGCATACGGTTGCTCCCCTCTGGCAGAACCCCCGTTTGTTTTGTAACTATTGCTAACAAAATAAAATTATTTTTTTAGATAATTTTTAGATAATTACTCACATAACAGGATCACTTATAGTCAATGTTTTTAGCGAAGGCTGACTGTGCTTTCAAAACTATGTATTTTGGCTAGGTGTAGCTTTTGAATTCATTATATCAGTATTTTTGAACGATTGTAATGTGAATTTGCCTGATTATTAAAATAGCTATATTTTCACAAAAAGTTGTAGTGAGAAAAACTTTCAATTGAGTTACCAATCCCTCGATCGATTTTAGTGGAGTCTTGACGATGTTCTGATGTCACTTGATTGATTCCCTGCACCACCATTGCCCACGCGGCCTGTACCCACACCGCCACCAACCCCCATGCCCTCTCCACCCACAACCGCCCCCCCCCCCCCCCCCCGCACCCTCTCCTCCCACCACTGTCACCCCCCAGCGCTCTCTTCCCCTACCACCATCACCCCAGCGCCATCTCCCCCTACCACCGCCGCCCCCCGTGCCACTCTACCTTTCTTATCTCCCTTCAAGCCCCACAACTCACCGTATGTAGGTGATGCTGCTCCTGACGGTTGAAGTACCGACACTGCCATCCGTGTATGCTGGTCAGATCGTCGGACTCCACTCCAGGCCACATGTTCGAAGTATTCATCACTTTCATTGTGAGAATAGGAGATGCTTTAGGCTTAACTAATAGAAAAAATAAAAATTAGGGGGCTATTTACAAATTTTTCTCACATAAAGCCTAATATACACAAGCGTGCTACATTGTATATTTTTTTTGTAATTTTTTACGTTCATTTGCTACTTCTAAAAATTATTGGAGTAACGCGCAATTAAACGGGCAATTAAGCACTAATGGCTGAGAATGCACAGTGGCCGAAGTCCCCGGCCATTAGTACTTAATCACTCATTTAATTGTGTACCGCTCAAATAATTTTAATAGTAGCAAAGTGATGCAAAAAATTACGTAAAAATTACACAACGTAGCACACTACATCATAAAGCTCCACCAAAAATTTCATAATTTTTTACGATCATTTACTAGCTCTAAAAATTCTTGGAGTGGCGCATAACTGTTCAACCATCTGGTTAATTATGCGTTGCTCTAAGAATTTTTAGAGATAACAAATGGCCACAAAAATTACATAACATATCACGATGCCTCGGAAAGCTCCATAAAAAATTTGTAATTTTTCGAAATCATTTGTTATATTTAAGAATTTAAACAGATATACAGTAAAATTACGAATTTAGATAGGTATTTACGTCGGCTAATTCACCTACCGTTTTGTGGGCAGACGACAAGCCACCTGTCGTCTGGAGGCTGGGGTAGGCGCCTGTCGTCTGCTGGCCGAACGGTAGGCGCTATGTGTTGACTGTCGGGTGCTGTCATGAGGTGACCGAAAGACAGAAGTGCTATTTTTTTTTGTCAATGTCCCTTATATATAGTTATTTCTATAAATACACATTAAAAATACGCTATATGTATCAAAAATTGGGAAAGAACAAACTATACAGTCTACGCTCTACGGCAGATAGCTGCAGGTACGCCCAGGGGACAAATTCCGTGTCTTCTCTGACGTGCCGTGCTTGCACCCCGAGCTAGCTTTATGTCATGTACCTTATGCATCCAGTATGGCAGACAAACAAGACATTATTGCCTGTGCTCTACATGTCAGCAAGAGACACCAATCAAGTTGGACCGATAACATATGCATGTCAGATCGACCTCCGTCGGAAAAGCCGCCGAAATTGCTCCCGAATTTCTACTCGAGCGGCAGCCATTGACCACGCTGTCGACGGATCGATTTCCGTCCGTCCGTCGAGTGTGCGCCAAACAGAGGCGAGCGCGACGGCCAAAGAAAAAGAGCGGGGGGTCGAGTCTCTTTTACTTGAAGGCGTGCATGCATGCGCAAAGTTGATGGCGTTAAGCACGATCGATTAGCTAGCGTTTCAGAATGCGGGCCCGGTCGGCCGGCTCGATCCGCTCGTCTTTTGCTTCCCACGTCGGAGTCGGGTGTGGAAGGCCGTACCCCAGCGGTGAACTCGTGATGGCCACCCCTGCACTGTACTCACCATTCACCAATAGATGGGTAACCGCTCATTTGGGCTTAAATTTATGATTTTTAGTTTATTTTTTGCTATTTAAGATCTATTTTATACTGTAACTGTTGGTAGTTTTTTTTATCATAATTAAAGTTTAAAAATTTTAAAAATAAATAAAAATGTTATCTTATCATAAATAATGCAAAAAAAAATACAAGAAAAAGAAAAGATAAAAAAGCTAAAAAGTTAAAAAATGAAATTAAGAAATTAGAAGTTAGAATCTAAAAAGTAAAAACTGAATCCCAAACGAGTAGAAGAGCGATCAATATTTTCCTGAAGAGATGTTTCGTCTAGCTGAACTATCACATGATTCGACTACCGCTATTGCTTATTAAACTAGTCATTGGTATCTGTGTGCGTAAAATTGTGAATTATGAGTAGTACAAGAAATCCCTAAGATTTCCGCCATACGCATTTAATTTTGGACATATGTTTATATTAATTAATCATCTGTGAATTCTATATCCCGAAAAAGGTATTAGGCAATATTTCTCTCTCTCTCTCTCTCTCTCTCTCAGTGTATCAGGACAGCTGACTCGAAGTTGCTTGCATTGCATCTGCCCTGAAATGACAACATAGGTTCCTGGAATAAAGCAATTTTTTCTCAGAGAAATACAGTACCAAACAATGACCTCACCTTCGACATTTGTTTGTACTTGCTCGGAAGACTTGAACTGGGCTGCCTTGAACCAACCCGGAAAAAGGATCACTTTTTCGTCAATGGTCAATGCATTACGACAATCTTTACCATCAGCTAGGCAGCTCACCAAATCTCCAGCCCTAATTGACAGAATGAAAGGGTCCATGAAATCAAAACCTAGTCGAACGATTCAACATGTCAATTAAACTCCAAAGTCCAAACTACATAAATTGGCACCAACAGTCTTGTTGTGATATATACATTGGACGACATGGGAAACTACGTGCATCTAGATAGCTCAAATTCATGGCCCATTTGTGACATGAATTTTACAGAAAACAATTTATTTCTCGCAAGAATCTCAAAAAATTCTCGCATCACAAAAGGGGATGAATGTGAAGTTACCCGGGTTGCCTACTTGCTTGCCTTCACGTGCAAGATACCACTAATGGAGAAGCATCAAGCATGACAGAGCATATGCGCATCTTGACCTACCAATGCCGTGGGATCTTCCTAATACATATGCTATTATAAAAGGCATTATTGAATCGTGATACCATCGTTCTCGTTGCCAATGAGACGATGAGCAAGAAACAAGCTGCTCATTGTATATTTGCCAATCAATACACTAAACTTCTTACCGGGTGTTGGAAGTCGTCCATGATGTTACGAAGCTAGAGGTAGTCTTCCATGACATTAGACGCACAAAAAGAAAGCTAACCTCGCTTATCAAACGAAGCACTAGTCAAATATGGCATCAGACGGTAGGTAGGATATCATAATTTGGCTAATTAAGCATCATGAATTAATTGGAGTTTCAAGCATGGAAACCGTATCTAAAGCTATTACTCCCCGGGGATTCCCCGCGCGGAGAGCCCCGCCACGTCGCCCCTGCGCGCGCTCCGACCGGCGCGTGGCGGGGAAATCCTCGTACGGTCGGCCGACCTCTTATACGAAAAAACCCCTCTATTTTTTTGAAATTACGTAAAGGTCCTTGATTCTCGCGAAAAGGCCCCTGCCGGTTTTTTTTGAAAGCGCTTTTTCTGGAAACACCCCTCCACTTTTGTATACTTTGCAGGATAGCGCCCCACGATTTTCTAAATTACGTTCGGGTCCTCGTTTAGTTACGTACAGGTCATCGATTTTTTACGAAAAAAACATTTGACTTTTTTGAAAATACACATACGCCCTCAATTTTTTTAAAAAAGCTCCTCACACGGTTTTCTAAATTAGACATTTGGCTTTTCCGAAAAGGCCCCTGCCGGTTTTTTTGGAAGTGCTTTTTCTGAAAACACCCCTCCACTTTTGTATACTTTGCAGGATAGCGCCCTACGGTTTTCTAGATTACGTTCGGGTTCTCGTTTAGTTACGTACAGGTCCTCGATTTTTTACGAAAAAAACCTTTGACTTTTTTGAAAATACACATGCGCTCTCGATTTTTTTTAAAAAGCTCCTCATGCGGTTTTCTAAATTAGACATTTGGCTTTTCCGAAAATACACATGTGCCCTCGATTTTTTTTAAAAAAACTTCTTACGAATTATCATCTCTTTTACTTAGGTACATACGGTGGCTGGCGCGGCGCGGCGTCATGCCTATGAGGCTAGTAGAAATTATAGAGGGTTCTTTCTGGCATGCGGCGCAATTTATGGCATGCCAATGTGCCCTTGTCCAAGGCGCGCCACACATTTCGTTTTCTGGTCAATTTGAGGCAAGTTTCGCTTGAGCACTGTACTGCGACGTACTACAGTTCTTTCGTCTCTTTGCATGCTTTATTTACACTTCTGTTTCTTGGCTTCTTGCGTGCACATCTTCAGGTCTACCAATTAACCAAAAAGAAACTCGTATAAGAATGGGAATGTATCGGACAAGCGATCGATGCAGCGCCAAGTTGCCCTTGCAAATTGCAGTAACATCTTTGTAGAAGTTTGAGATGTACGCATTCGTTTGATGCAGATCATTAATCACATCAATCAATCATAATCTCGGATCCCTAATTGCGATTCGCAAGCCATGAATCAAGGAGATAAGATATGTTGTGTAGTCTGGATCAGATTTTTGTCTCATTTTTCTGGAATGGATTTTAATCGAAAGCCGCATGCACCTGCAGATATTTTTGTGATCTCCATCGATCCATGTCGAGGGATTGCGATTGATGGTGATACCGCAATAAGGGCTTCTTAATCTTAATACGTAATCATGCACCAGAGCAAAGCCACCATAATTCATATGCATTCAAATAAATACCCAAAATTTTTATTTAAAAACCCACTATATACAAAGTATAATATATATGCATATTACTAATTGGGCCAAATTCATCCTGTTCATACCCAGGAGTTTTTGGCATATTTAACACTATTTACATTCGTATTTACGAAAATAGTAGTATACCTGCCGTATTGCTAAAAATGGTATTTTTACTACTCGGTGGTCAGGCGGCAACGCTGGAGGGCGGACACGTAGGCCCTACCGTTCCACCACCAGACGGCCGCCCTATAGCCAGACGGCAGGTGATTAAGCCGGCTGATTAGCTAGTTTAATTACCTGCTCTAATTTTTTATATACTATTTATTTGATTTTTTAAATATAGCAAATAAATTCAAAAAATTACAAAAATTTAAGTGTAGCATTCGACACAATGTACTTGACTGTGTAATTTTTTGATAATTTTATCCACTGTGAATATTGCTAAAAAATTTGTACGATTTTGATACTTATAGGAGTTATTACATATAGCAAACGAGTTCTAAAAATTACAAAATTTTATGTAAAACCTCTTGACACAGTGTGGTAATTATGAAATTTTTAGAAATTTTATATGCTCTGAATTTGCCACATTAATTTATGTTAATTTAATCATGAAATTAACAATGCTCATATATCTTTTGCAGTGCCTGACCTCTGTCCTTCGCACAATTATCACTCTATTCGTGTCATTCCCCTCGTGCGCTCTCTCATCTGCACTAATGTCGTTATGTCCGTGTCGTCCCCCCTCGTCCGCTCCCCCGTCTGCACATTTGTCAGTATTACCATACCATCCCCCCTCGCCCGAAGTGATGCTCGTCGATAAGGAGTCCTTAATTTGTGGGGTGAGCACACCAGGTTCTCTTTTTACTCAGCCATAAATATGAACCTCTCGCAGTTCGTTATCACTCATCTCAGTCGTTCATCGCAAAACCTCATTCTCGTGGTCGTCGCTCAAAATTAAAAGTGTGTAGCTTATTATTTTGAAAAGCTAGTGCATAGCTTATTAAGGACGTGGTAGTGTTGATTGCTTCTCTCAAAAGATAGGTAATTTTTTATCGCATGCTTTCAATGTTATTCTCGCGGTCGTAAAGCTTCGTGTACTCAGAAGACCCCCTCAAGTGCCTTGAGTACTCGGAAGTCTCTATCTTTCGAAAGACCGCCTTGTGCATGGAAGACTTGGGCTGCTACATTAGTCGGAATGAACAGTACTCAAATGAACGGTACTCAAAGCGACCACGTTGGTCGACTATATTCGTCGACCACGTTGGTCTACCATGATAGTTCGACTTTGTTGGTCGACCATAATTCTTCAACCACGTTGGTCGACAATAATACTTCAACCATATTGGTCGATACTGATATTTTGACCACATAGGTTGTTAGTGATATTTCGACCATGTGGGGGGACTATGATAGTTTGACCATATGAGCTTAAACTATGGTGCAAAAAAATTGCTTCAAAACCTTACGAGCCTAAACTCTCAAGTCCCAAGTTAATTCCTGCTATGTACATTATACATGCAGAGATTATCTGACTTCTTGATAGGTTTTCTTTTTTTTATTCTCTCAACTGTGGACAGATTAGCTGATTTCTTTATGGGGTAAGCAGAGACTATCCAATTATTGCGGTATGAAGTAAGCTGTGTTGATCTATTGTAAGGCAAAGTTGATTACAAGCTTGCATCGTCATACATATACAACATCCTAGGATCAATGAGCAATTCTCTATATCTTTAAGTCTGAGTAACCTATATCTATATATCAAGTATTTTAGAGATGTGAGCTTCATCCTTCATGTTATACCTTCATTTGAGCACTTTATTGTGAATCTATGAAATAAGGTCCTTAGCCAGCAGACAAATTATTGCTTATAAATTGAAATCCATATTCTTCACCTCTTACTTATGATTATGGCTAATGTTGAGAGGGTGTTTTCTTCAATAAATTATGTGAAGAATAATCTATGAAATAGAATAGGGGGTAATACTTGAATGGTTACTTGATTGTATTTCTTGAGCGAGATTTTTTTCTGCAAGTTAAGGATGATGATATTATATCTCACTTCAAAGACGTGAAGAATTGTCGAGTTAATTTGTAAATTATAATTTTTTATATTATTTGAGATATTGTCTTTAGTATGAATAATTATACTTTAATTTTTACTATTGCAAATCTTTATAATTTTTTATTAAATAATATTTTTATAACTTTAAATATCTATCATAAAATTTCTAAGTTTGTACAAGCAAGCCTCATCGCCTCACATGATCACATCGCTAACTCAAGTAATCGCGAATAGGAGCCCTTCGCCTTTCTCCCCTGTGATGCAATAGTACTAGTTACACTCGCGTGTCCGTATCGCTATTCCACTTGCGAAATAATCCATCCGTGGATGTTGCATCCCGCAAATTAAGGCAGTGCTCGTATCGGCTCATAAATTTAGGTTTTTGATTTTTTTTGTATTATAGCTGTTGAAAATAGATTATAATTATTATTAACTTTTTAGTATAATTAAATTTTAAAAATAAATCACACCATCACGAATAATACAAAAGAATAAGGGAAAAAACAAAAAAAAACTTTAAAAAGTCAAAAGGCAAAAAAAGAAGACAAAATTAAGAAGTTAGAAGCAGAGCCTAACATTACCTTTGTACGAATCAAATTATATTGCGGTTACATGAGGAAATAAACCAATAAGGATTTTTTTTGTAACGTGATTACTCCGTAAATTGTGGAATCATCACAACTAATTTTAGAATGAAAAAAACCTGAGCGGAGGAGAACCCTAGTTAAGTGAGGCCCTTCCTCGCAATTGGATCATGATTTATTATTATTTAGATCATAAATCATAATAGACAGTGCCTTATAGAAAAGTAAGGATGTCTCTTCATAAAAATCACCTCTACAAATCGGACTTCACTCGCCGGTTGCCATGTGATACGAGCTAGCTCATAATAAAACAGTACTACATGGTACTTATGAGAACCGCATCCCACTTATCATCCACCAGTGTGATGCGGGCCAGGTACTCCAGCCCACTAAATTCACAACCAAACCAACTGAATTCAAACGAAAAACTCAAAATGCCATTCAAATGGAAGGGAAACGATTCCGGGCACCCCACATGAATTTTGGGCCCATCTGGCCTCCTTGCGCCACGTTTTGCCAGATTTAAGGTGGTGATCATTTGGGTTTTTTTGGTGACTTATGGCTGAAAAGCACTGTAGCTAGCTGAAAAAACAGTGTAGTTAACAGAGGCTTATTTAGCATAATTAAATTTTTTAAAAAAATTAAAAAAATATAAAAAAATGTTAGCTCGTTACGTATAATACAAACAAATACAGGGAAAAAAAGAACCGGAAAAAAAACTCAACAAAAAGTCAAAAATTCAGAAAAAAAACGAAATTTATAAATAGTAAAAATAAACCAGAATTTAAAAGTTAATACCAAAACGATCACAGCCTTAGCACTCATCCTGAAAAAAAATACCAGCTTTGGCCTCCTTGCGCGCCCGATGTCCGCGTGAGGTTGTTGACGTGGCCCGAGACCGCGTGAGGCGTCCCTGGTGTGGCCGGGCCCGCATGACCCCGCTGGCTATCAGGGAGATAGCCTGGAGCTCATACTTGAAATAATGCAACCATGTAAAGAAAGATGCGGTCTATCAGGTACTTGTATAAGCACTAAAACTAAATAAAGGACCCAAATGATTACGCGAGCCAGATAAGCCAAAAGATAGCATTGTACTATGCATTTCTACACACAACAGATGATAAATGAAAAATGATTTTTTTTAGGCATGGATCGTTGGAAGGAGCATTGCACATCTCTACCCCTAAAATCCACCAGTTCAGTTTTTTCCTACGACCACTCCAAATTGTGCCCCCAGCAGTCATGAGTTTTCCTACGTCCACACCAATTGAAACCAACCAGTGAAATCAACGATCAATCCCACCGTTCTCTCTGCTTACCCACTCATATCCAACGATCCAAATTAAACGGCGACGCCCACCTCCCCCGCGCGACTCGCGATCCCAGGCGGACCCACCGCGCGCGATCCTCCTCGACTCCGCGAACCCTCACGCGACTCCTGGGGACGCCGCCACGTACATCGCCGTCGTCCCAGGCGTGCCTCCTCGACTCCGCGAAGCCTCACGCCACTCCTGGGGACGCCGCGCCGCCACGACCACAAAGCCGCCATCGCCGCCGCCACGTACAACGCCGCCGTCCCAGGCGTCGCCGCCGCCACGTACATCGCCGCCGTCCCAGGCGTCGCCGCCGCCACGTACATCGCCGCTGTCCCAGGCGTCGCCGCCGCCACGTACATCACCGCCGTCCCAGGCGTCGCCGCCGCCACGTACGGCGGTTTTGATCTGGTTGGTTGGCAAGACGACCATCGCCCACGTCGTGCTCCAGGAGGGCACCTGCAAGGTCTTCATCAACTTCCGCGACGCCAAGGTGCTTGTCTCCTGTCTCGATTCAAGAAATCCACCTGCTGCTTTCGCCACTGCTGCCGCATTTTGTGACTGTACTCTGTGGCATGATACTAGAATTAGCTAACCGTAGAATGTTCCAAGGGATCCAAGATTGTTTGTTGCCAATGGAAGGCGTTTCATTCTTGGAGATAGGGTTCAAGCCCAACTTGAGATTAAGGCATGCAGGTCACAAATTTGTGAATTGTGTGTCAGTCGGTTATAATTTTTGCAATTTCCTGCAAGAATTGAAAAAAATAGAGAAGGGATTGGGATTGTGTCTAACTGACAGCACAATAAACTCTCTTTTTTTTGCCAATGCTTTACTACGTACCAACTTGGCAGCTGTTGTCTGGAATTTAGAAGATCTGATTCCGCCTACTGAAAGATACATCTTCAATTTCAATTCAAAAGAAGAGCTGAAAAGATGGCACTTGTACTCAGATTCAGAGTATGAAGGTAATGCCACACTTAAAAATTTTGTTTGTATAAATTAACTTGTTGCAGTTGCTGTGAATAATTGAAATGATAGAATATATCGAGTTTCTGATAGCTTTATATTCTTGATAATCATGTTATTGATTTAAGCTTTCATGTTACTTCTGTGTTTTGAACGAAAATGGATAAAATCAAGGAAAGTTCTCCCCTTTTGGAGAACAGCAGAAATGAATCACAGTTTAATTCCAGTAGGTTTCTAATTTTCATACTAATTTAGCACCTCAACTGAAGGTCTGCATAATTTTGTGCCAAATGGTAGTGTGTATAGTATATAACTGTCCATCTCTCAATGGAGACTTTACTAAGATACTACAGGGCGCTTCAAAAGAGTATAATACTGCTAATGGTTTATAATGTTCCTTAAAAAAATGTTAGCCAATTATAACATAAAATAGTTTACAAATAAACAGGATTGTAAATGCATGAATTAGCACTAATATCAAGACAAGATCATGAGTGTAGCGAGGATTTAGGTAAGCCATGATTATCATTTAGGCTATATGAAATTGCGAATCAATCTATCCTAACAAAAAAAGCAGTAACAGACACTAATTACAGGTTTGCAAATGATTTACAGATGAGATGACCGATTGCAGGGCCTTCTTTTCTTGTTGAGAAGTACCGTACAATCCAGCAAGAACACCCGAGGCAACAACTGCAATTGCGTTCAAAAGGCCAGCAAGTGGATTCCCTGGAGATTGTTCTTGCACCACTGGCAAGGATGATTCAGGTTGAGGAGCGTCAGGTAGAGGAGTTTCGGCCTGAGCTTTGCCTGAGCGTCGGGTAGGTTGAGATAGTACCTGATTGGTTTGTTGGTAAGGGCTCTCTTGCCTTGCTCCTGTGATTTTTTCCTGCACGCTTTGCTCTGGTACCTCAAGATCACTCTGCTTTGGCCAATTTTCAGAGGCAGCCATGTTGCTTCTATTGCATTTGGACAGTTCTTCATGTTAGTTCTTTGTGTTACGAATGTGTTACTGTGTTGTAGATACAGTTTGGGAGGAGAAATTTTACAAATTTGTATGAAATTTGTTCGTCTATTGTGTAGTGGAGGTTTACTTGCTCACTAATGGGGACTCCAGAAGAAGGCCCCTCTGCGTTCAGAGACGTAACAAACATCATCAACACAGCTAGAACTGATTTGGGGACTCGAGAAGAAGGCCTCTCTGCGTTCAGAGACGTAACAAACATCATCAACACAGGTAGAGCTGATTTTTCTAGCCGTAGCAATAATTATTGTCGTTGTTGTCGCAACTAATCTCTGTCATTCTACATAATGGCCAGCACCCCAAAGCGACGCAGATCGTAGGCGAGAGGAGATAAACAGAAAAAAAACGTGAATACCGTGCACGCAAGAAGGCTGAAGAGACAGCTGAGCAGAGAGAAGAGAGGAATAGGAAACAACGTGATTATCGAGCAAGACAAAAGGCTAATTCATTAACACCTATACCTGGTAATGTTACCTGTGTCGTATGGCTCAGTCCAATAATTCTCATTGTAACTGACTATGGTTCTGTGCAGCAACATTCCAAAGTCATTTGTGGTGGGTGGTTCCATACAACCCTGGGCTGCTTATGAGATATAACTGTCACATCAATGTTGAAGCTTGCTCCAGCATCAAAGCTATTAAGTACCTGTTTAAGTACGTATACAAAGGTCATGACTGTGCATCATTCTCAGTAAACCCATCACATAAGGAAGATGGAGTAATCAATGAGATTCGTCAATACAGGGATGCTAGATACATATCACCACCGGAAGCTGTACACCGGATTTTTGGTTTCCCACTCTTTGGTGTCTACCCATCTGTTTTGCAGCTCCAACTTCATCTGCTCAACATGCAGTCTATAATTATTGATGAGAGTAAAAGTCTTGAGGATGTTGTCAGCCAGCCATCTTCATCCATGACCACACTCACAGAGTACTTCAAGAAGAATATAGTGGATAGTTTTGCGAGGACATTGTTGTACAGAGACTTCCCAGAATACTACCGGTGGATCACCGGTAGAAAAGTGTGGCAAAGAAGAAAGCAGAGAGGACAAATTGGGCGGGTTGTTTATGCACACCCTGCTGAAGGGGAAAGATATTTCTTGAGAGTGCTTTCGAGCCATGTTAGAGGTGCAACCTCATATGAAGATTTAAGAACAGTGGCTGGAATCATATACTCTACTTTCAGAGAAGCATGTGAGAAGAGAGGACTTATTGAGACGGACAGGTCACTTGATGACTGCTTGTGTGAGTCTGCAACTTTCCAGATGCCGCCCGCACTGCGAAGATTATTTGCGACTATTCTTGTATTTTGCGAGGCCACCAACATTCGTGGACTGTGGGACAAGCACAAGGACTCAATGTCCGAAGATTACAGCCGAGACAATTCTAACACAGCAGCAGTAGAACAAATGGTGCTTAGAGACATTCGGGATTTGATTCAGTCGATGGGGAAGGATATCAGAAATTATGATCTTCCGGAGGTGAATGATTCAGGTAAATTTGTCCCAATCGAGTGCCTAAACTTTTGATTCACTTACATACTGTACACATATTTGTTTTTTTTCTATTGACCAATTATGTGGATGATAAATTAATTCCTTTGTGCCAATCAGGTGAATTTTTGAATGACATCATGAGGGAGGTTAGAGAAGAACTTTCTGTGGCCATAGACCAAGAACATTTGGATATACACTCATCTCTTAACAGGGAGCAACGTGCAGGATTTGATGAAATCATACAACATGTGCTTGCAAACAAAAGCCAGGTGTTCTTCGTGGATGGTCCAGGAGGAACTGGCAAGACGTTCCTATACCAGGCACTCCTTGCTAGAGTGCGATCTGAGGGATTAATAGCCATTGCAACTGCAACTTCTGGGATTGCAGCGTCAATTTTGCCAGGAGGACGCACAGCACACTCAAGGTTCAAAATTCTAATTAAGCTTGCTGACAATAGCATGTGCAACTTCACCAAGCAAAGTGGCACCGCAGAGTTACTCCGTAGGGCATCCTTTATTATTTGGGACGAAGTTGCCATGACAAAGCGTCAAGCAGCTGAGTGTCTTGATAGGTCCCTGCAAGATATTATGAGTTCATCTTTGCCCTTTGGGGGAAAGGTAGTGGTATTTAGTGGAGATTTCAGACAGGTACTTCCAGTCATAACACGTGGGACAAGAGCACAGATAACTGATGCTACATTGCAGAGATCTTACTTATGGGAAAGTATAAGGAAGATACGATTGTCACTAAACATGAGGGCTCAATCTGACCCATGGTTTTCAAATTACCTCCTTAGGATTGGGAATGGAACTGAAAAGACTATCGGGGATGATTATGTTAGCCTGCCAGAGAATATTGTGATTGGTTATACTGACACCGAAGATTCTATAACCAAACTCATTCAAGATGTCTTCCCGTCACTTGAGGAAAATGCAAGATCAACAGCTTATATGAGTACACGTGTCATTCTTTGTACCAAAAATGAGCATGTTGATCAGCTAAACGCAAAGATGATTGACAGGTTCCCGGGCGAGGAAAAGGTTTATCATAGCTTTGACTCTGTCGATGAGGATTCCAGAAATAACTATCCTATTGACTTCCTGAATTCGATCACTCCGAATGGCCTGCCCCCACATGTGCTAAAAATTAAAATTAATTGTCCTGTGATCCTTCTCCGCAATATTGATCCTAACAATGGCTTGTGCAATGGAACAAGACTAATGGTAAGAGCATTCCAAGATAATACAATTGATGCTGAAATTGTTGGTGGCCAGCATGCAGGGAAAAGGGTGTTCATACCTAGGATCCCAATGTCTCCGTCGGATGATATTTCACTTCCTTTTAAGTTCAAGAGAAAACAGTTCCCCATTCGCCTGAGTTTTGCAATGACCATAAATAAAGCGCAGGGCCAAACCATCCCAAATGTTGGGATCTACCTTCCAGAGCCTGTGTTCTCCCATGGACAGCTCTATGTTGTTTTGTCGAGGGGTGTGTCAAGGCAAACAACAAGAATTCTGGCCAAACCAAAGAAGGAATTAGATCCAACAGGGAAAAGCACCAGAAATATTGTGTACAAAGATGTCCTGGACTGGTGAAAAATTGGTAAGTAAATTTTTTTACCCAAACTACGCTCGTTCAACATGGACCTAAAATTGTCCTTCTACAGGAAGCTGACAGGCTTTTTTGTTATCAACTTTATGCGCTTGTGGAATGGTATTAGATTACCGTTGTTTTCAATTGTGAGTAAATAATCTTTTGTGTACTTGGTAAAAATATTCTACAATTAATTGTTATTTTATGACAGTCAAGTGTAATAATTTGTACAGGATGAGAATGCATCGAGGACCAAATTCTTGGTAGAGATGTTGAAGTACAAGGACAACGAATCTAAAGACAACATTCCTGAAGATATACAAGAACTTATTATGCGTGTGAGGATTTAGATGGCTTCAAAAGATGTAATAGCTGTGATGTTATTTATTTGCAATGTTGCTCTTTAAGCATAATTGTTATGGACTATTTAACTCATCATGAATCTCTTTTGGCATGAGTCTTAATCTATCTCACTATTTACTTCATTTTTAAGAAACATAGTCTTTTTGTTTTTTACCGTAGCGTTAGCACGGGCAAGGAAAAAATATCGTCATTTGGTTGTTTTCATGTACATCCCTCAAATGCCGCTGTAGCGTTAGCACGGGCACTCTACTAGTAGAACAAATTAGGGAAGAGAATTTGCGAATATAACTCATGCGAGCAGATATAAGTACATACTAGAGGAAAAGGGGCATAAATATTAGTATAAAATCGATATTGATTTGTTAAACTTCATGTGTCATAGGATATGAAACTATCATCAAAAACTGCATTATACAAATACATGATATGAATGGTTTATTTGTTATTGTTAACATTTAATGCACAGTTACATGTTAGAGTCATTGAGTCAGTTATTTATCAATTTAAAATATTAAAATAATTTGGTGCCATGTTTTAAATAGGAGAGACCACGAATAATTATTGGAATTCAAAAAATAGTTGAATCTGATCCGATTTTGAGTATAATCTAATCCAAATTTGTATCTGACATTTGTCCGGTCCATATTCGTATCCGACGTTTGTCTGATTCGCATTTGAATCCAAGAAAAAATAGATGCGAATATGGTTTGAACACTATCCGATCCGTATTCACCCCTAGATCTAGCTCAGGCTGTTGGCTTCCTCTTCCTCGGGCTGCTGCCCACCCATTGTCGGTTTCCTCTTAGTCACCACTGGTTGTTGCTCCTTGAGACTCAAGTGTGTGCTCGCCACTCAGTGCTCTAGCTCTTGTAGTCTCGCTCGATCCTTCTTTGCATTTGGTCTCTAGAGTAGGGTGTGAGGGTGGATCTGCTATTACCTGAGTCAGCCTATCTTGCTCAGGGGAGGGGTTGGGATGGGCCAGAGAATAGGCTAAAGCCTGATAAAACCTATTCGACAGATCCATCTCTGATGGCAAGACTTTTGTATGAGTTGCTCCATTGTACCAGCAAGCAAGAAATTTTCATCCGTCTAGTCCTTGAGATGTGATGTTTCTAAATTCTAAATTTTGTAGGTGTTAGATTCGAACAAATGTGTTCATTCTCACGCTGATTGGATGGTACCATTTCTTGTTTTAACGTGAGTGGTCACATGGTATGCTCCATATCCAAGGATATCAAAGTTCCATATATCACCGCAAGCGCCGTGTAGGCTATCCGTTATCGCGATTATTTATCGCGATTTTTTTTACACCTTGAGATGATCAAATCCTACTATTGCAAAAGAATATTCGCGAGGAAAAATGATATTTACGTAATTTTCAGGAAATACAGGGAAAATACCTCCTCCGGCCGTACCAAAAATCCCCCGCCACGCGCCGGCCGGAGCGCGCGGGCGGGGTGACGTGGAGGCCCTCCTCGCGCACGGAAGCCGCGGGGCGTAATATGTGTGCTGCAAGCAAATATAAGTATATACAGATGTAGTTCTATAATAAGCTCTGACAAATCCTACAGCTATACAGAGAGTTGAGATCAATACAATTTCATAAAAAAAATCAAATCAAACAGAGCAGAAATCCTGATCTCCAAGAGCTAATATACATGTGTAACTTAGGCCCTGTTTGGCACAGCTCCACCACCGGCTCCTGAAGCTGTTTAGAGCTGTTTTGTGCCAAACGGGGTACATCAAAATAGCTCCATCCAAGGAGTCCCTTAAAACCTGCTGAGACAAAAATAGCTCCTTGGTTGGAGCTGAAAAAAGTAGCTTCACCCAGCTCCACTTGTGAAGTAAAAAAAAAAACAGCTCCGCTTGTGAAGTGGAGCCGTGCCAAACGGGGCCTTACTAGTTGCTACCCAAGTGACAGTAACAAAAGATTGAACCCTGTAGTCCACTCCGTGCCTCCACGCGGTGGCCGACCGCACCAACGGGTCGCGCGGCCACGCCAGGGGCGCCTCGTGCAGTCCCGGGCCGTGTCAACAACCTCTCGCGGACACCAGGCTCACAAGGAGACCAAAGCCGGTATTTCTTTAGAAAGGGCACTACGGTCCTGTTCTTTTTAATTTTTAAAAACTATTTTTCAAGTTTTTTTTATAGTAACAAACTTTTAAACAAAATATCTTTTTAAGATAGGATATACTAGTTAATTATATTACATGTTTTATCGAATTCATTTATATCGGTAAAATCGTATGTAAGTTTTTTACTATATAAATCTCTTACACAAATAACCTAAAAATCATAAACCGTAACTAAAAATCACAAACTACAGCAAAAAAAAAAGAACAGATCCTGCATCTAGCAAAACGTGGCGCAAGGGACAGATTGGCCAAAAATTCCCCGTGAGGATCAATGCCTCGTAATTACCCTCCCAATTCAAAAACCCACCGATCGATTCAACAACTGGGGCTACATATGCGCCCCGGTTACGTCGGCAGATGTCACGCATCCGCTAAGGAAGGCGGCGCGAGGGAGTGGGGGATAAAATCCACCGCGGCCGCTTCCCCCGATCTCGAAGCTAATAGAATCCCCCCTTCGCCTTGCGGGGGGCGGAAGGGGCCGGCGGTTGTACGGGCCGGCGCCGGCCGTCATGGAGAAGGTTAGACACCAGCTGGGCGGCGGCGGGAGGAGGACGGGGGTGGCGGCGCTGACGGGGCTGCAGAAACAGAACTCGTGGTCGCCAGACATCGAGCGGGACGAGGCGTGGGAGCGGCGGCGGGGCCTGCATCGCAGGGGCTCCGCGCTGCGGCGTGGCCGGAGCGTCACGGACGACGACCTCGACGAGCTGCGCGGGTGTATCGATCTGGGGTTCGAGTTCGAGGCCGCGGGATGCGCGGCGTGCGGAGCCGGGAGGAGCCGCCTCGTGCAGACGCTCCCCGCGCTGGACCTCTACTACGCCGTGCACGGCGGCGGCGGCGGCGGGGTGGAGGCGTGCGCTAGCCCATGCGCTTGCGGCGCCTCGTCGGAGGCGTCGGAGGAATCGCCGCTCGAGAGCCCCATGTCCGTACTCTCTCCAGGTATGTATCAGTCGCATACTCGCATCTATTGATCGATGATAATAATACTATAGTAGTTTTGCTGTTGATTAGATGAGCAACCATGTGGGGCTGCAGGGTGCGTGTGATGAAATGCAAAAATCGTATTTCTGTAACCAAGCGCGATTATAGCTTTGGTTTGTGATTTGTCCATGATGATGCACTGGGATTAAAGTTTGGTTTTTGACTTGTTGATGCGGCGCTTGCAGGCGACACGCCGGAGACGGTGAAGATGAGGCTGAAGCAGTGGGCGCAGGTGGTGGCGTTGTCCGTGCGCAACCGTTCCTGATCGCTCGACTCCGGGATATCGACGTCGTTTCTACCTTGCATTGGGAGGAGAGAAGGCGAGATGAAGAAGAAAAGGAAAGAATCCCCGGCCGCCTCCGGCAGAAGGAAGGAAGAAGGATGAAGAGAGGAATTTTGTGTCTGGTGGGCCGCCGCCCGCCGCCTTCCACCATGGCTCGGCTATCTTGGACGGACTAGCCGCTAATTAACTGTGTCAAAACGATGATATCATTCACCCCTAAGATATACTATGCCTTACTTTGGTTAATCCCTTGCTTTTCCTAATTCACAATTTCACATCCATGTACATGATGCATTCACCAAGAGGTAGATTAATTCGCTCTCCCAAACGATTGTTGCTCGTTGTTGCTTCTTGCTCTGGAAAATTGATGCGTGATGATGCCAGTGAATGGCGTACCCAATCCCCCGGTCCTTGGGCATTTCATCAAGCAATCAGCAGCACACCAATCCTTCCTCCTCGTCCATTTCATCAAAGCAATCAGCTGTGCTCTGCAGATCAAGCAAGGATCTCGGAGACAGACAGCGAAGAAATTCTTCATCAAGACAGAGGACGAGGGCACAGATGCAGCATCTCGAATTGTTTCTTACGAATGGACGAATGGCGGGACAAGCTGCGGGCCTTCTGGCCGAATGGGAGAGGAAATGGGAAGAGGGTGGGGTTTTCAGCTTATAATTTATAACTACGGTTTATAGTTTTTAGTCATAGTATGAGCGTTTGTGGGAATGAACCGAATGCTGATAAACCGCTTCAAAAAAATTGTTTCAATAAGCCGATTTAAAATGGCGATGAAGAAGTCGTCCTGTTTGTTTGTTTGAGAGAAGTCACGAGCCAAAGCCTCTTCTTTTCGGCTTATAAAAGCTCCTCTTCTTTTCAACTTCTAAAACCTGCTTTTCAACTTTTATACATTAACTAGTTTTTAAACGGGGTGTTTTTTAAGATGGGGTCTACAAATTGATTATAGTACACACTGTAACGACTTCATTTATACTGGCCAAAACTGTACGTGATACTTTCTCTCATAAACAACCTAAAAATTATAAACTGCAGCTATAAACTATAAACCAAAATAAAAAGAACATACCAGGTCCTTTCTGTCGTTTTGGGTCGGCGAGCTGTCTTTAGCTGTTACGGCTCATCTACTCCTTTTCTCGTTCATTCTGCGCCATGCTCTGCTCGATCACGTTCTTGTCGAGTGCGTCCTTGCATTGTACAGCCAAAAAACTTGAGGGCTTTGTGTGAACAAGTACAAGCAGGCGCACGGCATCACGGTAACAGGTAATAACATCGTCTGATCGTACTGCCGTCCGATTCATCTAGGAAATTGAAGTTATGTAGTACCAAGACTGTATCACAACTTTTTGAATCACGACGGAATGCATTCAGTACTGTACACTGTACAGTCCGTGGTTCCTCGCACTAGAATTAAAAATGCTCTGTCAATGGCTTAGGTGATATCATTTGGGCTTTTTTGTGGTTTATGGCTGGAAAGTACTGTAGCTGACTGAAAAAATATTGTAGCTGACAGAGGCTTATTTAGCATAATTAAATTTAAAAAAATTAAAAATATAAAAAATATATGTTAGCTCATTACGTATAATACAAACAAATACGGGGAAAAAAGAACCGGCAAAAAAGCTCAGAAAAAACCAAAAGTTTAGAAAAAGATGAAATATATGAATAGTGAAAAATAAACCAGATACTGAAGCTGAAACGATCACAGCCTAATACCTGCCGTAACAATTTGATTGCAGCCTATTAAACTGCCGGAATTGGTCCTGCAGCAACGGCCCGACCAGTGACAAAATCATCTTTCCAACGATTTACCACGAGCAAGGTGCGTAAGGGTAAACTTGTACCCGGGTCTATTTTCTTCAGATTAGTTGAGACTCGAGACTACGGCAAAGTTGGAGAGACGAGAGGAAGGACTGTTCCAAGCATGTCTGTGCTCGAGGGTCGAGGCGTACAAATACAATGTATTGAACTCTTCTTGTCTTGCGTGATGGAACGCAACCAGCGTACTAGTACAATCCAAGCCTGCTTTCTTGTCGATTCTGAAGAGAACTTATGCCTGATGAACATTCAGCCTACATCGTTTTTTTTCCTTCCATTCCAAAAGGAATTTATTCAGCGTAAAACTTACAAACCAGGTCGTCCAGCTTCGCTCTTGACGAGGGACAAGAGCAGAGAACCGATCCCATGAGCATCATCATCAGATGCCTCCTCTGCATCAATGCACGGCCCTAGCGAGGATGGAACTGATCTGGTGAGAAACACGAGATGCCTCCGGCACTGCACGTGTCTAAGACAGCGAGTTCGACTAATCCTGATTAGACGGCGACGACAGCAACATGACACGCCTGCGTGTCACGTTACCGGCCAGCCAAATCACCCTGCACTCCCAGGCTCCCAGCCAAGCGAACCGGACGCTCCTCCACAGAAACCACGCGCAGCTGTGTACCGACATCGTCTCATCAAGCAGTACCCAGTGATTCCATTATCATCGAGCACAACCGACCGACCGAGGCCTACGTCCATCATTAACGGTGCTTGCTGTTCGTGATCGTTCGGAATATGCATGGAGTCTGCGATTGTTTCGAGTTTAATGATGAAATAGTTAGCCTCGGCTTAAACTTGGTTGTATGAATTATCTTTGAGCAGTGTTCCAACAAAAACTATTAACTATCTTTGAATTGTTCCAAAAAAAACCTTACTTTGAGAGGAGATTAATTTAACGTGGTTGCACATGCATACTACTACTTTACTACTCAACTTGCTTTAGTCAGACCTGTACAATAATAGATCAGTTCCTGCTTACCAGACAGGAGCCTCACTATGTCTGCCCATCAGGACGCAGACATCTTCTGTTGCTAAGCTAAGCATGTAGCAAGATAGATGGTTCAATTATCATGTCTCAGAAGTTGGGCGGACAATCTACACAAGTTTTAGAGCACAAAACAATTTGGTTTTACAATACATAGTGCCATAGTTTACGAACACAAATACAAACTCATCTGATCTAACATGGTTGTAACAAGCCCTCCTAAAAAAGTAGTAGTAATGTAGTATCACGCTAACCCAGAAACCTACAGCAGCAATACTGTAATGCACAAGCACTCGCTGTGTCGATAGATCATAGACTGACCATGGTTAAACAGATTACATACAATGCTCTACTGACTTGAACATTATGCAAACGGCTAAAACCTATTGAGTGAATATCATCCACAGCCAATCTATTAGCCTAGGTGTCGGAAGCATCGTGGGTGTTCTACAAGGGCAGCTCCGGCGATTCTGAATTCACCTACTATATACACTGCTCACGCTGATAGTAGTATGTTCAAGTTGCAGGTCTTCAGCTTACCAAGGACCCGTTAGTGTCCTCTGCAGGCAAATTCTCTTTGATTTAGGTCCAATTTGATGGGTAATTCCCTCCAGGGCCTGCAGAAACCATTCAGAATTATGTTAAGGCTAAAAAGATGTCAATGAGGCAATCTTAGAACTTCCTATGACAATGTCTATAGAACCATAGAGGAACAATCACTTCTTCAAAAGTAAAAGCTAGGAACAGCAAAGTTTGGAAATCTTCGTCACAAATTTGCTAACACCAACCAACAATTGTCAAACCTCTCAGATAATGCGCTGATGGAACAAGAATCACATTACACCCCAATCAAAGAACTATAGAAACTACACAGAATTTGAGGTATGCTTTACTATTTGGAAATTGAATCCACAGTTAATGAGAATAACAGCAGCAGTTTCATCCTTTTCTCTCTTAACAAAAGATAATTATGTAGAGTGAAACCTGAACCAAGAGTCTGAAGGCTAACACATCAAAGAAACAGTGGTTCAACATAAAAAAAACGTATGCCCCCAAGGGCGTTCGCCTTAGAATTCTGTTCCTTCAGCTTTAAAAAGCTTGTCAATGCTTACTTGGGAACTTAAAGGTACCCAGTAACGGGTGAGACCATAAACGTTTTCTTGACCGAGTTTACTATGACTGGACAAACAAAAAAACAGAAGACCAGTAACTTGTATGTGTATGTGTATGTGTATGTGTATGTGTATGTGTATGTGTATGTGTATGTGTATGTGTATATGTATATGTATATGTATATGTATATGTAGAGTAAACGGGACTATATGCAAAAACAACCCTACACATAAAAGTAAATACAAAAGGAATATGCCTACTCTAACATCCCTCAAACTCATGGCAAATCATACACACTGTCACACTGAGTTTAGAGAGAAAATACAAATATTACACCCTAATTTGTGGCTTCGAGAAGAAATAAGCCATCTGTAACTCTAAAAGCATAAATTGTAGAGCAAGCACTCCCTTCTACACTTGTGAGCGAGTGTATAAATCATTACCTGTGAGCAAGTGTATAAATCATTCTCACTAATGTGCTTGGTGAGTTCATGCTTTACTAGGTTGTGGGCAATACTAATAGTACATATATTGTCGGACAAAAGAGTCATATATCTCATCACAGGCACTTCAAAATCTATAAGTACCCACCTCAACCAAGTAACATCTATTGTCACTGTTGCCATACCTCTAATACCATATTCCCATATTATGAATATTGTGTATATATTCATGAGGCCCAATGGGCAATATATATAAAGAATACAGAGGACTATATGCACAGACAACTCTACACATATAAATAAATAGAAAAGGAATATGGCTAAACAAATCAAACCACCCATAGATTTCACGGAATATCATGCAGAGAAATAATGAGTTTATTTTTTTTAATCAAATAATGATGAGTTGACTTCGTGCAAAGTTTAGTGAAAAATCACCATGTAACTAAAATTTAATTTGTAAAACTTTAATATGGACTACTTGGGGATGGAAGCTGGAAAATGGTAGTTGTTCATCAATCCTATTGGTCGTTATGATGAAAGTAGCTGGAGTTTTTGTTCTTTTTCTTTTTATAAAAACATAACATCAAGATGTATCCTTTCCCACAAGAGAAATATTAATGATGAACGATAACCTTAAGGCGCGCGTGCGCACACACGGTCGCACGCGCGCGCGCACGCACACACACGACGCTGAAATAGTGCACCAAGGTTCTCTACCTTTGGATTGCTTTTAGATGCGTGCTAGTGCAGTGGTATATAATATATGAGGCAAATGCGTTAACACTCATTAATTCAAAAAGGCATCGATTTGGAAAAGAAGTCATTGATGCTAAATCAATTATTGATGAAAAGTCTCAATCATTGAGCCTAGACATCATGGTGCCCCTGTTATTTATACTACACACACAGAGACACATTTAATCTCTGGTGTAAAAATTGCACTTGTATATTTTGTTGGCCCTTCCCAATATTTTCTTAGGATAAGATAGTATTACATATGAACAACAAAGACATTAAAATAGTTGGAAGAGTTGGAACAAAATAGTGAGCAAAACATAGTTAACCTTACAATAAAGCGTTAGAATCAATAAGCAAATCAAGTACTAAATCCATAGACTACATGCCAATAACGATGATGAAAGTTGGCCGATCAATTCAAAGAATTTCTGAAATTACTTTAAGCCACTTAAATGCTACCACCTAACGCCAGTTGTAGGAAAATACAATCAATCACATCCACATCAGTCCTTGCCTAATCATTTCTCCATTTCCCCACAGCTTTACTTCATCAACAAGGTATTGTTATGTCGAATATAAAGTAACAGTTTGAAAGCCAGAACTCCATATCAGTAGCTGTCAATCAGACCATAACATTTCCCATTCAAACAATGTATCAAGACCACAAGTTTACAAAACTTGCATTTCCATAACAATAATTGTTGAAGTTTTATACCATGCATTCCAAGTCAAATAAATAATGAGGCAACTGATAATCATAGAGCAAAACTATATTCGTGATGTTGACAGGGTTGACTGTAATACTTCATGAAAGGGCATCCACTGATTATAAGAATGCTTTTGTAAAAAATAATTTTATTTATATAAACCATGTTTACTACCAGTAAAAAGAACATGCCCCTATAGGAAAATAAGCAAAAGTAGTATCTATCCAGACTCCAGAGCAAAAGCAGTTTCTCCAAAATGGTAACAATTACCTCATTCTTCTGCTTCTCTAACATTTCAACCTGCACATTAGAAGCAATAACTAGTTAAGTTCACAACAAGCTACGTTTTAATCAGATTATCAGAGTAGCTAATATCATAACGGAAATGGTATTGGCAGGTGTAAGGAACATCTATATGCTTGAATCATGTGTAGGCTTTCCTTCATTTTCCTCCTAGGAACTACCTATGATCAAAGGCAGTCACAGAACAGGCACACCATGAAGAATGTACTAACACGACACAATACTAAATAGTCACACGTGTGGATGCAAAGTTCATAGGTGTTAGTTCAGTAATGGAAATTTTGGTATAGGATAAGCTACGTACGTACGTACATACATACATACATAGGTATGTATATTACATGCATCAGAGGAAATATCTTGTGCCAAGCAGGCAAGCAACTACTCAGCACTGGACCACAACAGTTGCCACTAGAACTAATTTTGGTAATTGCTACCAGAATTTTTAGTTTTGGGCAATTTGCAGTTGACAACCTATTGCCAAGAGGAGACTATAAAAGAAATGGACCACTCTTAGTGTATGTAGACTGTAGTGAAAGCATTCTATGATTTTTTTTCTATTTGGTGGACTTTGACTTCACTTAGTCAAATACTGTAGAGTGCCGACTTCACTTAGTCAAATACTGTAGAGTGCCTAATGCCTATCTCTAGAAAGTAAATGTACAAGTGGTGATTATCCAGAATTAAAAATTTTGATAAGTTAATTTTCAGAGCGACAAAAGAAAACAGCGTACAAGTGGTGATCGACCAGAAGGCAACATCTCAGAAGTTAAAAAAGTGCTAGAATACCAAAGTACAGAGCCATGGTTCCCTAGAATTCCAGACGTTTTTAAATTTAAGGGGTTGTCTAAGGCTACTAACTAAAGTACTTGAATTCCAGAAGAAATATTTCCAAAAGTTAATACAAACGTAATTTAAACAAGAAATACAAACAGCACATGGAGCATACCTGCTTTTTCTGCAATTCCTCGTTCAGTTCTTTAAGTTTTGCCACCTCAGCTTCTAACTCCATCGTATACGCCTGTAGCATATCAGAACGCACAAATTTAAGTCTACATAAATTTGAAAGTTTAAGAAGCTCAATAGCAAGGAGAATAGATTAATTTTAGAAATAATTTTTACATAAGGTTCTTACACTGCTATCCAAGACTTTGATTTCGTATATGCAAAAGAGGCCTTTATAATGTGTATACCAAGTGATTTGGATTGCTTGCATCAATGTAGCATAAACTATACACACAAACGAGGCGCATATCCTAATGTTGTTTTAACCGAAGCTCACACAAAACATTTCTCATCGTTGTTGTTTGCCACATTGAAGTCAAAACGTTTACGAAGAGGAAAAATATGTGCTACACACGTCACTACAAGTAACGAAAGACATGATAATTTCACTGCGGATAATAACAGCAGTTACAGCAACGACAATAAACAGAATTTTCACCTGCTTCCTCTGGCGCGACCTCGCGGCAGACTCCCGGTTCTTGATCATCCGTCGCTGCCTTCTCTCGACCACCTTCTCCATGGCTGATGCCTTCCTCCCCCTCAACCCACCATTAAAAACGTACGGCACCGGTGGTGGCGACAGCGATGACGAGTCCCCGCCTTCCATCTTGCCAAACCCGTTGGACGTAACCGGCCTCACCGGCGACACCACCGTGGCCGGACCACCACCTCCCTGGCCGACAGCTCCGGTCATCAACCCATTCCCCAACGACATCGGAGGCACCATAGGAGCAAACACATTGCTGTGAGAGAACAGCACGGGCGGCTGCGGAGGCGGGGGCGGGGCCGCCATGTCCTCCCGCACAACGCCGGCGCGCACAAGGAACTCCTCCAGCGTGATCTCCCCAAGCATCTGCTGCCGCTGGGCCGGCGGGGGCGCCGCGGCGGCCGGCGCGGCGGACGGGGCCCCGAAGCACATCATGTCACGCCACACCTCGTCGACGGTCTTCTGGCTGAGCGTGCGGGGGAGAGTGAGCGAGCCCTGCCGCTGGATGGGCGCCGCCGCGGCGTGGTCCGCCGCCGCGGTCGACGACGTTGTGGCGGCGGACACGGCGGTGGCGTGCGACTCCTCGGCCGTCCAGATGTTGCGGAGGAGCTCGTCCATGTTCATGGATCCAAAGTCCTTCCCGACCCCGCCGAGCGTGCTCTGGAACTCGTCAAACGTCAGCGAGTAGACCGACCCCTGCCGCGCCAGCGGCAGCGGCGTCATCGGCGGCAGCTGCCTCCCGCTCCCTCCCGGAAAATCCATCTCCAAATCTCCCACAACTCGCCCACCAAACTCTCCTAATCAAACCACGTCTCAAAGGTTTCCCGCACAGGCACACGTCACAGCCTCGAAGGAGTTGCAGTCGAACCAAACAACGGCCGCAAGACCCGAGACGGGGAGCAACTTGCTCTTCTTAAAAGCAGGACGGCCGGGCTACTGGTTCAGCCGAGACAAAAGATGCCGAAATTAGCAAGAGAAAAATCCAAGGATTACGAGGAATTTGGGGGGAGACCTGAGAGGGGATGTGGAAGGAGGTCGTTGGTGAGAGGCCCGCGGGTGTGGGCGGCGAGGCGACCGCGGCGGCGAGGCGAGGAGGAGCGGACAGGTGTCGGCAGGGCGGAGCCTTGTGGGGGCGTTTAAACACCGCCCAGAGCGAGAGAGAGAGAGAGAGAGAGAGAGAGAGAGAGAGAGACAGCGCGACGAGACGACAGGCAGGGAATCCAACCTCGCTTAGTGCGCACTCGAACATTGTAATGGGGCCTACATGTCAGCGGGGGTGCAGGGTTGCTGGGTGGCGGATAAGTTTTTTTATGGGCCGAAACAGAACGTGGTGGGCTCCGCCATTCCGGAGTGCGCAACGTGGCGGCCTCCGCACGACGATGACGGGTGGCGACGCGACGTGCTGCCCAATGGGAGGGCAGCGAGGTGGAAGCATCCGGGCGCGCGCGGACAAACCCGTTGGACGGACGGATCGCGCCACACGGCTCTCCGCCTCGCCCTGGGCTGGCGTTGACAGGGGATGGGCCTAGCGCGTGGGTCTCCTTCAGCCCTGATGGGCGGGTTCCTTCAGCCCTGATGGGTTCCGCGAAACCACCGATCTGCGTGGCCCAGCGGCCGATTATTAGGCCCTGGACGAAGGCCACCGCCCACTCTGCCGACGCCGCACCCCCTTGCCAAGTGTTGAGCAGCCGGATCAGGCTCACGTCAATATCGCGCCAGGTTTAATACTGAAGAGCTATCCCACGCCACGACCGAGTCAGTCGTATCGAGAAAGTTTGCGCTGACTTATGGGTTTGATGAAAATTAAGGAAGCTCTCTCAAATACGCTTTTGGAAATTTAAGGTGTTTGCGACCGTTCAAACTTCTTATTTGATACGTCTGGATTATTGTTTCTTCTCGAAGATGTCTAGAGAGATCAGCTATTACATAGTCTAGTTCCTCGTTTCTTCGCTTCAGCTATTACATAGTCTAGTTCCTGAATTGAAAGAGATATTAAAATAGCAGTGTACAGATGATCACATGAAGATATATTCGTGTTATTGTTGATCATGAGTTGGTAGTACTTCGTATGGAAATCATTACTATCCACCAGCCACACGAATTATCAATTTTGTATGATAAGAAACTTTTTGCCATTACTGTACCAGGGATATATATAATGGAAGCTTTTTACTGAACAATTACAGGGAAATACAATAGACTAGCAATGCCATTTAAAGCGTGGTTGTTAAGAAGGTAAGAGCGACAGGGGGGCTTTAGTCACAAATATAGGATACTTCTATGTCAAAAGTGAGAAAAAACGCAAGACACTTGCGATAATATGAAATTAATGACTTCCAAATGATGGTATATGTAGGCAGCCTAGGCTAAAGATGTAGCCTTTTGATCATCCGTGGGAACAAACATAGGCCTTATTTTTTTTAGCTTTTAAAAGCTGCTTTTCGGTTTTTTCAGTAACTAATTTTTCAACAGAGTATTTTTTTAAGATAAGATCTACTAGTTAATTATAGTACATACTTTATTAACTTTATTTATATTGACGAATATGTGAATTTCTGTTACTCTTAATCTCTCATACAAATAGTCTAAAAATTACAAACCGTAACAAAAAAACAGGCCCATAATAACTCGGTAGTCTACGGGGTTAACACATGAATACATGATGTTTGATTAGGAAGAGAATAGCAGGAAGACATAAAACCAAAAGTAGACTTCACCCATGAACGGCCGCGATTTAAAATCCGCAAGAGGTGCACAATAAAAGAGCTCTTACGGTCGTTGGATACCACATGCATGTGACACACTGGCATACCATGAACATGTCCTCACTGTACACGCCGGGGGAAACCTGCAACGGCCGGTAACCCCCGTCGCTGAAGGCCCACGTCCTCACCAGCGTCGCGCCGACGCCGGACGCCTGCTCGAGCGTCGCCGACGCCTTGCTCCGGTCGGACGCCATGTACATGAGCCAGTACGCGTTGAAGCCGTTCGAGTAGAACGGCCGCCCGCCGATCGTCCTCGCGAAGCCGGCCCTGCGGCGGACGGCGTTGTCCTCGCCGGCGTGGCCACTCTGCTAGAGGACGGCGGCTGCGAAGGCCAAGACGGCCAAACTTGACAAGATTGTTAGATTGATCTCTCCCCGATTAGCCCAACGGCTAATCGGGACCTTGATCCGTGCCCTGATCGGGGGCGCTCAGCTCAACTATTGGCTAATGGCCCCCGTTGCGCTGCGCAATAAATAGAGAGTGGGGGCCGGCGGCTCGACTAACGAGGTTCGCCTGAGCCGCAAACCCCACCCGACAAACCCTAGACCGATCTAGAGGAACGCGCAGTCGGCGGCGGGAAGCTCCATCGCCGTCCCCGTCACCGGATCTCCGCCGCCGCCACCGCCCTCCTCTTCCCCAACCGTCGCTGCCCGTGCGCAGACTTCACCGAGCCAACCAGCGATGGCCAACTCCTCCTCCAATGCATCGGACGGTCGGTACCTTTAACCCTAATCCTTCCTCCCTCTTACCTTCTCTCTCGAATCCGAACAAGAACACCTTCAGATCTACACCTAGATGATCCTAAGGACCTAACAAAGATTAGTCGTTTGCTCTCCATCTATATATGGAAACCCAAATCTGGCTACGGGTGATGCAACATGCAATCTTGCAGTTACCGATCACCACGTAGATCGGTAGATATGATGCGGATATGTACTGCGCTTGTGCATGAAGTGCTTAGCTTATGTAGGGACGGCTACATGGCTTGGGAACAGGCACAGGCCATGGCGCCGATGCTTAATTGCGTACGTAGGTCGCCTATTCTGGTGTCATCTTGATCAATAAGCTTAGCATGGCAAGAAACTAACTGCATTTATAGATCAGGATATGTGACGATTAAGAGACCATTAGTTGGAGGAAAGACGAAGTATGTTCCAAGGTCCCATGCTCGATCGTCACAGGGAAAGTTTTGCAAGCATGTACGTGTGAAAAGAGATGCTTTGTTCTGATCAAGTCTCCTACAACTCGGGATTGCGCTCACCAGGCATAGGACGCGACCACAGTTCTGGTTCATCGTAAGGACTCCAAAATAAGATTACTTGGAGAAAGAAAAGGGTTAGTCCTAAAGTTTGTGAAGTGCCATAGGCAGGCTATGCAAGGATAATTTTAAAAATTCTATCGTGTAAATAAGAAACCTCCGCTAGTAATAGATCACAGGATTATCACTAGACGTGTAAACTCGTAGCGGAAATAGAGTCAATGTATTGTGTTGATGCGGTGGCAGTTGTACTAGCCGCACGTCTCCTCCTTCAGCTCCTTGTGATCATCACAGGTTACGGATCATCCTAGTGTTGAAACTTCACATCAACACCACTAAGGTATCTATACGTACGGAGTAGTGGCGGATCTAGAACAAAAAAATGATCAACACCATCAATGGATCTAGAACATTTTCTGATGTCTCTCGAATTTCTTTGAGTCTTATCGTGCTCTCACTAACTCCTTTTGAGAGAAACTATTTCTACAAAAGACACTATTTCGGACAACAAACACTTTGTTCTCATCCCTTTTATAAAAGTATTATCCTTTAATTTCCTTAAGACACCCCACAAAGAAATATTTATCAGATTTAGATGTGAGCTTATCATACGTTAAACGTTTTACATATACTTCACATCTCCATATTTTGATAAAAGACAAACTAGGACTCTTCCCAGTCCACATCTCATATGGTGTCTTATTCACTGATTTAGATGGTACCCTATTTTAAAGTAAAAGCGGTAGTTTCTAGAGCGTAACCCCAAACAATAATGGCAGATCAAATTGGCTCATCATGGACCGAACTATATCTAACAAGATCCGATTTCGTCATTTAGACATCCCACTCCATTGAAGCGTTTCTAGCAAAGTTAGCTGTGGAACAATTCCATATTACTTTAGATGATCGTCAAACTCATAGCTCAAATATATGCAGAACTTCAGTAGCAGCAAAAGCTTGTAATTTTGAACCATTTGCTCTTAAACATTGCGACTCTCCGTACAGAGCACACTGTCACTAAATACATCGGATCACTTGTAGCATTGCCCATAGCTTCAATCAATTGTAGGCACAAACGGAGTAATGGGCACTAGTTGAACTTGCTTCTGACGCATGCCCGGCCACACCTCCAGACTCCAGTCATGCTGGTTTCTTTGGACCTTTGGCAATGCCAATCATCCGGAGGGATAGCCGACCACGTCGAAGCATTCCATACTATCAAAAGTTCTTCACACACCTTTGAAACCATCATTGTACAGCACTACAGCAATTACTTGAAGTCCAAATCAAATATTGACAAGCTGGATTAAATCATTAAATCTCCTACAACCTTTTCCAATACGAATACGACAGCCCTAAGGCTTGCACTACATACAGAATTCCGTGGAAAGATACACATCAAGCAGAAAGAGAACCAGCTAAATCTGGCATTTAACTAGCATAAAGCTCAAGAATGGAGCTTTTTCTACTGGGTGTACAGATTTTGTACTACCGAAAGACGCAGAATAGTGAGTGCACTAACCCATATAATTAACTATAAGAGTAGAATTCGCTCAAAGACTTTGATTTCTACAACTCCAATTCGGCATTTCATTGTTTCATTGATCAGATCATGCAAGCTCTCCTTTAACCACTCCTGCCATGC
This sequence comes from Dendrocalamus latiflorus, assembly GCA_017311315.1. NCBI lineage: Eukaryota > Viridiplantae > Streptophyta > Magnoliopsida > Poales > Poaceae > Dendrocalamus > Dendrocalamus latiflorus. The sequence continues at coordinate 46,480,510 of CM029610.1, forward strand.
ACCTCCAGCTGCCACAACAAGAAGTAAATCTGACTGTCCCTCCAACATTTGTAGTCTAATTCCGAGTTTGTCGGCTGACATGAGCTGCAACGTTCTAAAGACACGTGAAATATGAGTAATTGTTTAAAGTAAAAAAAAAAGCTCTATTAAGGATGTTTGCTCATTAGAATGTAGAAAGTCCTGCAGGCAACATAGCATTGGCACTCAAACCAGTGAAATCTCTATACGTAATTAATTTTTATGCAGATTTGTGTGACTGCGAAAGGAACTCACCAAAAAGTTTCGACTACTATTGCTGCACCCACGGCCACCAACTATATCACAACTAGCAAGGATGGAAGCTGAGACAGCAGCTGAAAGACTTGCCAGTCCTCCTCGAGTGAGATGCCTTCTTGGTTGCCCTCACACCACATTGATCTTCACTGACAGAAATTGTGCTACGCATGTCTTGTGCTTTCTTCTGAGCAGAGCGTAGTTTGCCCAAAATTCTATCCATTGATGATGACCTTTTCTTTTCAAGCTTCATCTGAAGTACAGAGGGCACAACATGTAAAGGGCAATAGAAAAGGCAAATGTGCAGAAGCACAAAATAATACCTCCAACTTCCGAATTGCTGCCTCTGCTTTTGCTTTCTGCAGATTTTCCCAAGCAGTAATCTTTGCTTCCTCCCTCTTGCACCTTAACACAAATAAAATAGGTCTCAGCAATAGGATATGTCACAATTTGTGACCTCAACTATAATCTAATAATACCAACTGAGGAATGAAACATTATTATCTTCTGTGCAATGGGAAAAACAGGCACATGACTTAGACTGCATATTAAAAGTAGGGTCTCTTGAAATTCATAAATAGGAAGGCTAAAATTTACACATTGGTAAGTGGATTTATAATCCATCCATCTAGTGGACCCCAATAATATTGGTTTGGATTTCTCCGATCTTTTTGCCACCTTGCTAGTTAGAAAGATCAGCCCTCTCATAGTCTATGCCCTTCTGTTCTAAAGTGGGGAAATCATCTGAAAGAATTCCACCATAAAAGAACCTGTGACCAGTGTGCCTATGACATCCTAAAACTCATTCGAGTATGGAATTAAAATTTTTATCATGATATGCGCTAGTATTTTCTGAAGAAATAAAATGAGTAAATTGCACTCAAGTCTGCAAATATTTTGAAGTGTGTCACTTCGGCCCCAATATCTGCATTTTACTATAGCTGAACATGGAACAAGTTATGCAAGTTTGTCCAATCCACAGTTATTTGCCGCTTGCTTATTTCGCTAATGTCACTTAGTAGGCCCCATAAGAGGCAAATTTATATCCAGTTTGCCACCACTACTATATTTAGTTCTTTACCCTACCCACATGTACTGTGCAGAGGCGTTACAATATGACAATGAAAGCACTTTGTTCTCTGTACGTTAGTCTCTAAGTGCAAATCAGACAGTGGTGCAGAATCAGTTTGCTAGTAGACAAAATGGCAAACATAAAACAAAATCAATCTCGAGTAAATTTTATATAATTACACTAATTCTTATATAACTATAAAAAAACTACGCTTTAACTAGTTTCACAAAACCATACTTATTCTTACCAATTGTTTAAAAAAAATCACACTTTCATCACCTACAATTGTTTTGATAGGGTGGGCCCGCATGTCATTGAGACTCTAGCACCTAACCCCATTATACCAACATGAAGGGCACTGATGCGTGCCCAACCAACGTGGCATATGGCCAATTTCACCGCAACTCAACTTCCTTCTCCTGCAACATGGTATTCTTCTCTTTCTCCATCAGATTCTTCAGAATAAACATCACCCTCCACATCAGTTGGCTACGTAGCAACGCCCTCTGCGTCGACGTAACAGGGTTATGTGCTGGAGTTTCAATGACATGTGAGCCCACCCTATCAAAATAGTTGCAGTTGACAGAAATATGCTTATTTGAAACGATTGGTAAAAATAAGTGTGGTTTTGTGAAACTAATTCTAAAAAGTGTAGTTTTTAATAGTTTTGTGAGAATGTGTGGTTTTGTGAAATTTACTCGTCTTACTTTGATATGCATCTATCTCTTTCTTTTTCATCAAAAGATGGCGCCCGAGTCTCAACGGTCTTCTTCCTCCATTCAATAATATTTGTTGAGCGCTTATCAGAGCCTCGTGTTACATGTCGCTTGGACCACCGGGTCACAGTTACTTGATCATCTACCTGCACATCCCTAACTTCGAGTTTAGGTATATGACTATTTTGTTCTTTATTAGCATGTCCTGATGGCAAGCTGGAGCAGGAATGTCTTGCTTTTGGAGAAGACGATATACTGTCCTCAGGACTCATTTGTGTGGCAACATCTTTCTTTATTATTGGACAGGAAATCACAGGAGTTGCTCCTCGTGGGCCTTGCAATTTATCGTCTGTGTTCAAGGTACAAAGATAGTAAGGTTGATTTCTCTCAATGATAAAATAAAGTTCATATGTCAAAAAAAATATCTGAAGCTAGTTGATTTGAGCATGTAAAATCCTAGCCACATAAAAATGGAATAAATTTTTTTCTTTTTCGTTTATAAATTACTTCTGCTATTTATTCCTTTTTTTAAGTAAGATTAAAATAGCATATTTGTTGTACCCTACCTGTTGGCATACATGATTAGAAGTAAGCCTTTTTTTTATGTCTGAGATAGTGTAAACAGGAAGGGCTCTAGGATTTGAGGTACACGAGGATGTATGATTGAAATGTACATGATTTCCACTATAACATCTAATTAACCAGATTAAGTGCAAAATAGCAGAAATGTACACAGTTAAGACTCTCCCTCAAACTAGGGAAGTTTTAAAATGAAAGCAATACCTTTCATTACGAAAGTGTTGAACTGGCACGCAATACTATTGTAAGGGAACCTCGCCAACCAGTACAAAGTGCATAACTGCAACTTGTCGACACCAAAAACTATCATAAACCCATTTACCATTTAATTATGCACAGGGAATTAGCCTATCCCAGCCTCAATGGGAAACTCAGCATATCAAAATATGTAAAGCGTGCGACAACAGACAAGCTGTTCTTTGAAATATCAGATCGCACTAGGCAACCAACGCCATAAGTTACTAATTTATATCAAACATGCTCGGTAATAGTATACAAATGCACGGGACAAACTAGAAAGAGTAGATAGCAACAGCAATCATGAAAACGGAACTTAAGATAAAGAAGTGACAGTAATGAGAAGGGACTAACTCAAACCTTGCGCAGCTTCTTCTGAGAGATGAGCAAAGGAAGATGCCTCCATAAGTGTTTCTGTCCACGCATGTATACTTGCAGATCTCAATATATACGGCTCCTTCTCAGCCGAATACGATCTGCTGCTGCCATCATCCCCACAAGTACCTTTTCCACTGCTAAAGCCACCATTGCGCACATGCTCTGGCATGAGAACCCCAGCAGAGAAAGGCGAATGGGCCTTAAAATTAGCTGCCGCCAAAGCACCATCAAAGCAGGGAACAAGCGGCGAAACAGCCGCATAGGCTCCCGGAACACCGGCCGGGTGGCCAAGTGGTCCACTCTTCGACTTGGGCCGTCTATGATGCGGCGCCGGCGCCGACATCCTCCCAATCCCATCACAGGAAACCGGACTGAGAATCCACTTCTCCGCATCCTCCCATTTCGACGGCAGCTTCCTCCCATTGTTGAAAGGAAGCACAACACCGCTGCCCCCGTACCTCCTATTGGTACCCGCTCCAAGCGGCACACGCTCCGAGCTCCACCCCTTGGGGTACTGCATGCTGCCAGTGCAATGCCGGTGGGAGTTCGGGGTCCCGGGGCTCGGAAACGTGCCTGATCTGCTCCTTGATGATGCCGTCGAGCTCTTGCTCATCCCTCCCGCGTTACCCCCAACCAAACACCTCGGCGAGAGTACGAGTAGTTCGATACCCCCAACGCCGCCGCCGCCGCCGCCGCCGCCGCCGCTGAGCCCATGCGAGGCCGGCGAACGCACCAACGCAGCCGCCTCCGCCCTTATCTGCCGCTGGTTCTGGCACTCTGCCGAACAACAAATCCCACCAACAGTGAGCAATCACTTCACCTCACTCAACACAAGCAGCATTCGTACACGCGGATATTACCTATCAGAGAGTGGGAGGAGTCACCGGCCGCCTCCACCGCTTCCCCCGACTCCTCCGAGCCCGCCGCGTCGTCTCTCCCCTCCTCCTCGTCTGCGTGTGAAAGCGGTTAGCTGCGGCGCGAGGCGACAATATCGGCAACGTGCGAGCACTGAGATTTCTGCGGAAACACCACCCACCTCGCAGAGCGGTGCCACGCGAGGCGTGGCTGCCGTGGAGGCGCAGCGCCGAGGGCGCTGGATCTGGATCGGGCGCGCCGCGGGGCCCCACCGGCGTCTGCGAAAAGCGCCAAGGAAGGAGCGTCTCAGCAAATCAGGAGGAGCACCGAGCACACCGAGCACGGCACGGCACAGTCGCCAACAGAAACGAATCGAAATTAAACAGCGAGCGCGCCGCGGCGGCTTACGGATGCCACAGCGAGCGATCTGTAGGCCGCCGAAACGACCAACAGAGCAATGAATGATAGAAAAGCGACGAAGCAGGCACGCACGCACGCACGCAAGTAGCAGCTGCGCTTTTGTCTAGCTTTGTTCAAATTTGCTCGCCCTTTTGGCTTTATTCTTTGCTTAAGCGGAGTGTTTCACTCGCTATCCTCGGATCCCATGTGAGCGGCGCCTAAGCACAAGTGCGTGCTCCGGGTTGGTTCTATTGACTTTGTACTGCGTCTCTCCTAGACGACTCCTAAAGATAATTCGCGCGCCAATGCGCCATGCCTGAGACGACAATGTGGAGGTCAAGTAAAAAAGGGGGAGAGATTTATTACTGCGGCTGCTGCCGGTCGCCTTCGCCGTGGCGGTGGCTTCTTGCGGCGGGAGGGAGGGTGGCGGCGCTCGCGGGCGGGGTCGGCGGCGGCTGTGGCGGGGAACCCTAGCCCGGGCTCGAGGCGAGGCATGCTCCAGCGCGCGGTCGCATTCCCCTAGGAGGCAGAGGAAGCATGGGAAGTGGGGGGGTTCTGGGCGGATTAAAAATGGCGCGTGGGAGGGAGGATGCGGGAGCGGGCTTGCTTGCGGCTGTCGATTTCTCCTCGGTGGTTTTTGCTCTCGTGTCGTGTGTACCGTGCCGTGCGGTCGCCGCAGGATTCGATAGTTACGAGCTTGGATTGCGAAGGCAAGAGGCCGAGAATGTCATGGGGTTATGGAGCTAGCTGTCAGGCGCAGGCGCGAGTACGCGACGAGCTGCCGGCCAACCCCCCCTATGTACGTCTAGTTACCATTTCATCGGTGATAACTGGTACCTTGGCCAGGACCAACTTAAAGCAGGATGCACGCAGGGTACATGCAAAAAGAATTTTGAGGGGCACTTGGTTCCTAACCAACGTTGCTGTGTTTGTTAGGCGTACCCTCTACCTAGTCAAGGTCCGACTAATAAGTGATACGTGTGCATGATGATATATGTAAAGGTTTAAGATGTTTGTTCATCGCAATTGCCAAGAACGACGAGTCGGAAAATAGCATTGTGAAGAAGAAACACTGTGAAATATCAATTGTCATGACTTTTCCCATCCACGCAGAGTGAATTGATCATTTTGCCCTTATTCCTCCTTATTTTCTTTATTTTTCCTTTTGTAATATCTGATCCCACTTGTCATTTTCCCCTCTAAGAGCATGCCCTCGGAGCACTTCCCTCTTATCTGACCGACAGGGAGGCCTCACCTGTCATCCCCTTCTTCCTCCTTCTGCGCTGTGTCGACGCAGAGCACCTCCCCTAATCAAACTTGTAACCAAGTTCCTAATGCAACTCCTAGTCAGATTCTGGTTCCAATTATTACTTGGATTCCTACTCCAACTCCTTCTCCATCAGTAAGCACCAGAGATGGAGAGACGAGCACGAGGAGCTTGAGCCCCTTTGTTTTTAGCTGACCACCGTCGCCAAGCCCTAATCAGGCGTTCCGATGGGTTACAACAGTGGTCGCCTTGTTAATTGAGTTCGCCTCTCCCTCCTCGTTCTTGTGCCCACATAAGATTCCCTTGTCTCCCTCAGGAAAGCTGTCAGCCATTCTGTCTTCCTCGGCTCCGGTGGTGTAGTCGTGAATTTCGCCCATCTCCGTCGAGCAACATCTACCATTTGGGTAAGCTTCAACCTTGGGGCTTGTGTGCCGTAGATTCAAAACGGCCTTCTCTTTCCCGTGCTCACCTTCGCCTCCTTCCCCTCTCTTAGCGTCGGCGGGAACGCCACAAGCTCTTCCCCAGCACTGGTGACCAAGCCGCACCTCCTTTTGACATTGCAGTATTGTCATCTTGGGCAAAGCCATGAAATTATTTGCATCACTTCATGTTCCAGGAGTAGAAAAACACGTTAGGGTAATCAATTTGGCCCCACCGCAGTTGTCTAGTCTATCCCCACCGACGGCCACTGTGGGCAGGCTTGCACAGAACATGCGAAGCCGGGTTGACAGCCAATAGAATCCCCTCGGGCCTTGGAAGCTTGTGCACACACTATATTTTGGATTTTACTTCCTTCTAACCGTCGCTCCTCCAATCTAGACCGTTGCTACCGCCACCGCCCTGCACTGCCGCCCGCACCAGGCCGCCGCCTTGACCACTGTTCATGCTGTCACCGTGCGTTGACGCCCTTGCAGCCACCTCCCATGGCCTCCCTATGCCCATGGCAATCCATTTTGCCGGTCGTCCACCTCTCCCCTCATCAGCACCGTCGCCCTTCCTCTGTTTCCCCTTTGTTCTCTGCTCTCTCTCCAAAATGCCAAAGGGCAAAAGTGTTATTTATATTTTCTCTCACCTAAATAGCGATTAATGGAGCAAATGAATGGAAAAACTAACAGTGATGGCATTCTTCAAAGTTTTTGTGTTTGCAATGGTATTTGTAAGCTCGGTCTCTTTGTAATAGTATTTTATAACTTGTGAACAATTGCGATGGTAATGAGCAAATTTGCTCTTGTTTCATAGCTAATTTTGTACTGCTCTCTTTGTTTTATTATGTTTATCCACGGTCCGAAGAGTATTTATTTCGAAATGTTTGTCCATTGAGTGAATGAAGAGTGTAGTTATTGAAATATTTCTACTATCTACCCTTATTTAAATGTTTTGAAAGAGATTTAGTGGTTATAGTATATCATTTCTCATTAACTTTTTTATTTAGTGTTTACTGGATCTATGTGTATGGTGAGATGTAGATAAATATAGCGAAACAGAGGAAGTAGTATACAAGATTAGGCGGTGTCAGTCTCTAACAAAAAAAGTCATGAGGTTAAGAAAGTGAGGAATGCTACCATCGCAATGATTAACTTGGAAGTTGTTGCAGGAAAGCATGCTCCTCTAACAGGCATAGCAAAATACCTCATTAGTCTTGGCATGAGAGCATGAGGACTGAGGCGAGATGCAACTTCTGTGTAATCCTTTGGCAAATACTCTAGTTTTGTATTGTCCTTTTGGCACTAGTCGAGAGTAAATGCAATCAGCATCTCTTGCATTATGATGGATAGGCATATACTATCGAGGATTAAGGTAAATTTGTATTTTAATTCTCTTCTAAAGCGGTGGTTTTTTTTTTAGTTACAGTTTTTTTTGACTGTGACTTACTAGTCAAGCAAATAATTATTGTTGAAAGAGATCAAAGAAAAAAAGCAAGTGTAGAACCCAAAAAGTTCTAGAAGATAGCAACAAGATTAGATACAAGCTCCTGCCGCTGATTACTCTGATGATATCCATAGGTCACATCAATATAACAGTGTTTAGATGCAGTACTATTTGCGAGATGAAATTCTCAAATGCAACAGCACTACTGTGGTTCTTCACTGTGCATCGTGGGGACCTGTGAGCTGTCTTACGATCAACCCTCGCCGTCCCGGTGTTGGCTGCCGACGAGTGCGGCAAAAAATTTCGACCAGGGGGGGCACTCATTCACACCTGCAGCACATGGGGTCCTCCCCTCGCTGCAACGCGGGGCCCATCTGGTGCATGAACTCGTGGCTACACCCCGTTTGTCAGTGTGACTGTTCACGTTACAGAGGGAGGTGGGGCCCAACGGCGTCGGGGCAGTTTTGACTTGGCGCGAATTCTTTCTTCCAGAGCAGATCAGACGTGGCCACTGTCCGCGTCTGGGCCCACGTGTCAGTGGTGTCTCACGCGGCGTGCACGAACGGAGGCGGGTGCGCGTGGGTGGGGACTGGGGGTGAGGTGGTGGCTGGGTCCCACCCGATACAGTAGACTATTTTTTGGTCGCATCGAGGCGAGGTGCCAGTGCCATGCCATGCCATGCCATGCTTGCCAGTTCGCCAGGCGGGCGCGGCAGTCGCGTGCTGCGAGCCCAGCAAAGCCATCATTTTTCACCGACTGCTGCTGCTGCTTTGCTCTCTCTCTCTCATCGACTCCTTGTTCGTCTTCTTTGATCTATTGAAACTTTTCAGCGGTTTGGATTTCAGGTTGAATTAACCTGTTAATCCAAGCAAGCAGTAGTATGACTCCGATAAGCATCGATCAAGAGCTGATGAATATGGCCATGTTTTTTTTTGTTGCACACTGGTGTACATCTGTGGAAGCATCATTTCGAACAGTGAATGAATTTAGTGCTGTATGTGTGTGATTTTAGCCAAACGAGAGCTCACAAGTCAAAAACAAAAGCTGGAGCTCTGGAACCAGAATTGGCGCGTGAATGTTTACTGGCACCCTCAAAAAAAGGGTAGAAAAACACTTTTAACCACTCTAGTTGCATGCTCGTGGTAATGTGAGTGCATGATCAGCTTAAAAGTTCACGGAAAAAGGTGTTAAACAGTCTAGGGAATTGTGACATTATTGCACTTGTGTCCCTGTTCCTTTATTGAGTGACAAACAGTGCAACATGTGTTGTGCGGTGATGCCTTTAAGGGCGTCTCCAACAGCTGGCTATTTAGTTAGCTAGATTTGATATGGCAAGGAAAAAGTAGGAGAGAGAGTAGTCACTAGCGGCGAGCAAATAGCTGATCTATTTCACGTAGTCCAAGAACATGAGAGAGGAGCATGTGGGTCCAACAGTATAAAATAGTCTTTGCTTTTGTCTCTCACCTCCACGTCAGCTGACTATATAGCTAGTACTAGCTATTACCATTGCGGACGCCCTAAGAACGAAAGTCACGTGGTAATGCGGCGACCATCAATAGTGCAAAAGTACTACTACTAGGAGTACTAGGATGCAATCAAGTCATAACATGTTTCTTTCTTTTAGCACCGATCGTCTGATTCCCTCGTCAGGCCTGTTCCTTTTTACTTGGATTTATGTTTTTTATATGTGATTTTTAGTTTTTGGTTGTTTATAGAGAGTATGGAGTAATAGAAATTTATATATGATTTTGTCTGATATAAATAAAGTCACTATAGTGTCTATTATAATCAATTTATTTACTCATCTTAAAAAGATAATTCGTTTAAAAATTAGTTATTATAAAAATATTAAAAATAGTTTTTAAAAACTAAAAAGAAAAGAAGAGGCTCGATGGCTCGCCTGGCGCTCTTTTCACGTCAAAGTTCGTCCGAGCCAACCCAGCAAGTCCAGTTTCGCTCAAGCTGGACTGATCACGGATGGATTGGATGTGATTTAATATGACAGAAGGGATAGATATTGAGAGACTGATGATACGTGGTGTACCAGTACAGTAAGTATGATATCTTTTCCTACTGATAATTATGGACAAGCCAAATAACGCAGGATCTCTAGTCGCATCACTGGAGTGGTACAAGTCCTAGCATGTCTCTTTTTTTCTCGTTTTTTTAGAAGGCCCAAACTTTTTTTTAGATGTAGCAGCCATCGCAAGTACGCTTCCTAGGAAAGAAAAAATAAGAAAGGCGAGTCCATAAAGCATTCTGGGCCTAGTGCTTCTTCAAATTTGGGCCGAATACTTATCGCTCTGCAAACTGGGCCCCATTTTATTTCCCACGCAACGGCCCAAGCACCTTACCTGCGCAACCACCGTAGGCCGAAGCCACAACCCCTACCCACTTCCACTCCGGGCCTCGAGCGTCGTCTCTCTCAGCGACGGCCGGACCGATGGCGACGGAGCCGGCGGCGGAAGACATGGACGTCGAGGCGCCGGCGCGGCCGCCCACTACCGCCACTGCCTCCGCCGGAAAGCTCCGCTCCCCTCACGACCTCCTCGCTGAGACCCGCGCCTCCATCGAGGAGGTCGCCACCCGGATGCTCGCCATAAAGAGGGACGGCGTCCGCAAGTCCGAGCTCCGTGAGCTCGTCGCCCAGATGTCCCTCCTCCTCATCACGCTCCGCCAGGTCCATCGCGCTCCAAAACCCTAACGCACTGCGCAGAAACCCTAGCTTTAGATCTTTTGTGCCAACTCGAGTTGGATTTTGCCCAGGTGAACAGGGAGATACTGATGGAGGAGGACAGGGTTAAGGGGGAGACGGAGACGCCAAGGCGGCAGGCGCCGGTGGACTCCACGACGCTGCAGCTGCACAACCTGCTCTACGAGAAGGACCACTACATGAAGGCCATAAGGGCCTGCCTCGACTTCCAGACCAAGCACCCGGGGATAGAGCTCGTGCCGGCTTCCTCGATCATTCTAAGCCTCAACTCCTCTATAAGCTCAACCCCGATTATCGCCGTTGACAATAGTTAACTCCAAGTGACCTTGCATATCTAAAGATAAAAAAATCATTTTCAAGTATAAGTTTTTCACTTACATTAACCAAGACATTTATCATGCAACCTTAATCTAATGATCCAGATCATTCTAACTCAATCCATTACTCAAATCCTAAAATCCTATTTTTCTAGAAAGATCAGTAGTACCGCATTTAACATACCGATATTACCACACTACACGGTACTACCGCTGCCCAAAGCGGTACTTCCGCACATTCACTCCTCGTATAGGACCTTTGTGGAAAAAACATACCGCCATATTGTCAGAGGTACCGTCATACGGTATTACCGTACAAACCCTTGCTATACTACCGCGTAAATATCTGCGGTACTTCCGATTTTCCTGACACTTCTAGAAAATAACTCAAATCAAATACAATCTTTACAAAACTACTTTACCACTTTATAAAACTTGCAATAATTTATCACAACAGTATCATAAACCTTCTCACATGATCCTTCACCGAGTGATCAGCACACAACTTGTGGGCTAACCAATGGATACTCCAAAGCAAAAGCCCAATTTAAAGTACGCAAAGGTAGGATCAGATGAACAAACACGGTGCCAGATGTCTCCTATTGAAACTCTGCTGAATTGTAGACTGGTGCATGTGAGCCACAAACTTAATTCTTACATTGATCACCTTCGAGGCGAACTAAGATCACAGTAAGCATTCAGGCGACGTGCCATGCATGGCCCAGTTACTGCGGGAGCTTGTTGATCTTGCAGTACTGGTAGTCCTTGTACTTCTTGGCCTTGTACTTGGCCGGGCTCTCGTCGGTGACGAGCTGCGGGAGCGGCCCCACGACGTGCTCCCTCGGCGGCTCCACGAACACCGGCCACGACATCCGCGTCTTCTCCTTGTTCACCGTCGTCCGGTGCAGCACGGCCTTGTACCTCCCGTTGCTCAAAATCTACCACAAATCCATGTCAATTAAACATACTCAACACAAGTCAAGAACAGTGGAGTACTTGTGTAGTATCACCACTTGCCTCGATCTGGTCGCCGATGTGGATGATGAGTGCGTTGGGCACATGTTTGGCGTCGTACCAGTAGCCGTCCCGGAAGATCTGGAGACCCTGCACCTCGTTGGGGACGAGGATGGTGAACGTGCTCATGTCGGTGTGCGGCGCGACGCCGAGCGTGAGCTCCGGCTGCGGGCACGGCGGGTAGAAGTTGATCTTCTGCAGCAGGACCAGGTCGTCGCCGCCGAACGCCTCCCTCATGGCGCCCTTCTCCAGGCCCAGCCCCTCCGAGAGGTGCTCGAACAGCTCCCGCGTCAGCCGCTGCATGTGCCTGCAGTACTCCTCGTTCGCCTCCCTGCATGCAGGCCGCCATTAGTTTTTATTCACCTCCGGCAAGTAATGTCAATGCACGCACTCACGCTGTCACGCACGCGCGATATACCTGTAGCCGACGGGGTTCTTGGGCCAGATGTCGTGGTTGACTATGGCCGGCGGGGCGACGTTGTGGAAGAAGAAGTCGACCCACGTCTTCTTGCCCTCGATGTCCCTCTCCAGCTTGGAGCCGTAGCCCTCGATCTTGCCGGAGGCCGGGTCCATGGCGTACCGCTCCTTCTCCTCCTGCGGCAGCGCGAAGAAGTCCCGCCCCACGCGCTGCAGCTCCGCCACGGCCTCGGTGGGCACGCCGTGGTTCACCACCTGGAAGAGCCCCCACTCCCTGGCCGCCTCCGCCATGCGCGCTCCGCATCCGGCCTCCGACATGTCGATCACGGGGACCTCCGGCGCTGCGCCCCCGCGGAAAGTGGTGGCGCCCGGCTGCTCGTGCTCGGACCGCACGAACTCCGGCGGGATGTCGCCCAGCGAGGCCACCAGCGCCTGCACGCTCTGCACCTCCGCCATTCCGATCAGCAACGACCTAGCTAGCTCTACTACTAGCCACCCCTCCCGCGTGCCTCCAAGAAAAATCAACCAGTAGTGCACGAAGACGAAGAGCAACGAGTTTCTCCCTGATATATCAGTGGTCACCCACATGGGCCATGCATGAGGGAGTGGTAGTTGGGCGTGTGGCGCTGGACGGGCATTGCATGCAAGGCTGAGAGGGAAAGGCGGCACGTAGATAGGATCGCGTTCTCGCCGCGAGCGAGCGCATGCATGCACCTACGTAACAAACAGTCAAAACACTCGTTTTTTCCTGTTTCCCTTCACCGCGCGCACGCGTTTCCGGGCTGTCGGTTGCTCCCAGTCTGCTGATCGGTACGTACGTTGAGATCTGCAATTGCAACCGCACAATTCTCTATGCGTACGTACGGGTGCCTGCTGCGTCGTACCTGCGGTTCAATCCGGCACCGCACGGGCGGTGTAATCATCGCGGAGCATGGGACAGAAACTAGGAGGATCGTAGGGGATCATGTGGTCTGTTTCTTTCTCCTTATGGCCTTTCTTCTCCCATGACCTATGCCCATTAAAGGTTAGCTAGTAACTCTTTCCCAATTTGCCTCTTCTCTTCGTGCTCGCCTCTTCAGGACTTCAACCACGAGCTTGTGTCTCGAGTCTCGATATGGCTGCGAGTTTCATCCACGGCTGCTTCTAGCCACCCATGCATACACCTGCAAAGTTCATCGACACCGTTGGTCGTGATGAGGTCCTGCTCCCTCTTAGAAATCTGAGCCTGTGAATGTTATGCGTTTCTTACTAGCTAGTAGATCTCATCGACTGAAGTAAATAAACTGAGAGTTGAAGTAAGGAATTTCAATGAGTTCCTAATGTTTCTGTTGTGTATATGGCTCATATATGCAAACTGAGAGTTACAAGACTAGCAAAGGAATTGGCCATTGAGCAAGGTGGAGTTTGAGTGAATTGTGATAGTCATAATGTAATAATTTATTTGGTAAAGAATCAAGTGTAATATGCCAGAACAAAGCACATTAATGCAAGGTATCACAGGATCATAGAGTTGATTAACTCTAGGGAGATTGATTTGATAAATGTGCACATTGATGATAATGTTGTAGATATGTTGACCAAGCCCGTCATACTCCATCTATGTACTTATTAACGCATCCATTAACAATGTAGTAGATAGTAATGTATTCTAAATTTTGTAACATGAACTAACATCATGACAAAGTTTAATAGTAAATAACTATTTGTCAGACAACATACCAAAATCAAGAAACCTACTATTAGTGAATGATCTAGGATGAATCCGAAAACAAAATATGGTTAACTATTAAAACACACTGAATTAGATATTGAAACATATTGAAAGAAAATCCCTAATTCAGTTATTGAAAAAAAATTAAAACAAGACAATCCAATATTAAAGCCATAACCCACAAATATTTTAAAGATCATACAATTGAAACCCTAAAATCTAAATAACAAAATTTAGCACCTATTTTAGTTGGCTGATCGTTACTTCGTTAGCTATGGAGATCATTGAAGTTTGAAGCAACGAGCTGGTCAACCAAGACGAGACGACGAGTGGTTAGTGGATAACCTTACATATTGCTGTGATTGTCGGCTGTACTGCATATATTGATACATACATCGAGATTTACTTTATTTACATGTGTGTGTAGTGAGATTAACACAGCGAGAAATCTAACCATACCATCCAAGTCCGACACCCGTAGGTATAGGCGAGAAACGGCCGGTGTGCTCCCAGATGACGACAGCTTTGGTGCCGGGCCCGTCGTCGTTGCAGACGAAAGGACCAACTTACCAAAGGTTGTGTGCGTGGTGTGAGAATAGGGGAAGGTAGGTAAGGCGTCGTCTGGACCTGGCGTTGGCTTGGGGCTAGTGCTAGCTTGGACGCTTGGGCTTTGGGCTGTTGTTGGCTTGGGGCCGGATCAGCTAGTGGACCATACTCGATCGGTTCAAGTAGTCCATGTTATTTTATTCTCTTTTCATTGTCAATTGATATTCTATGTCACTATCGGTTGATATTTTGTGTCGTGCTAACTTCAACTTACATGTATTTTTTAATGTCTGGCTTTGTCAACGTCCTGCGTATTTTTTCTTTTCCCCCTATTTATCAATATGTTTAAGCATTCTTTCTTTTAGATATATGTAATTCTTCACATGTGGAGGCACTAATTTTTAGCATGCGGGGGCACAAACTATATAAGTTTAGACTCTAAATAACAAAAATTAAAATCGACGCGGGGGTCTGTGCCCCCGCATTTAATAGTGTGCATCTGCCCCTGGATAAACCTCCTAGTTCACAGGTGTGCGAGGAGCATCAAGTCATTTTTTTATTCTTCCAAGTGGTGCAATCATCAAGGTGAAGATGGTGTTCTCCAATATAGTGTATTCATCAAGGTGGAGATTTGTCATATATGACTCATATATACAAAGGAAAGGGTAAAGCGGAGTGTCGTTTTTTTGGGCATAGCCCTACAAGGAAAGTAAATGCAATTTGTATTGAGTTACAAAATATAAAATATTATGGGTTGGGGGTGCGGGAGCGAAGCCCCGCGATATGGGCTAGGTGTCTGTGACGAGCATGTAACCGGGGTATAAATATATACCGCCGACATCTTGTAACCTTAAACGTGATAAGAAACTCCTCATACGGACGGAGTTGTTGTGATACGGCACCCGAGAATGTAGGCATTGCCGAACTTCATAAACAAGATCTTCGTGTTTCTTGTATGTTCTTGTGTTTACTGTGATTTTTCTCTTGTGTTAGGACTGCCGCTGGTTTCAACACTTTCTATTTCATATTTGGCTGTCTGAACATTACAATTTTACAAAGTTATCGCTACTTCAGATTTGGCTTGGAACAAGATTGAAGAGGAGTTTTGACCATGTTCTTCTTCTTTGGGGGACTAGTGATTTGCTAGAGCCATGGTGTGAATCTAAGGGCTGTGTATTTCTTTTATAATAAAAAACATAGGCTAAGACAAAACTGAGACAATTCCCTTCTCTTTTTCCCGTGAAATCTGAAGACGCGGACGAGGTTGTCATATTAACATCGTACTCGAATTGTTGTAGGTGAAGCAGTTCCGAATTCCGATTGAATTAACGGGAGGGCTTCATGGCCCGAGTAGTACCTGGACAGGTGCGGACTAAATAGAGGGAGCTGTAACTTGGTCCAAACATGAAAACCACATGGGCCAGGGACAACAGAACATCCAGTGTTTTTATTGGGCCTGTAACTTGCACCAGGGGCTCAGGGTGGGAGTAGAAAACTCGAATCCAAAGCAGGCAAAACCGGCTTGACTCAATGAACTTGTGCTGTATACAGTACAGCTGCCAAAAGTAAAGTCAAAACTTATCGAATACACATGCTAAAGCAAAGCCAAAACCATTACAGAAACAAGATGATCCTAGTATGGATGTTTGCGATCACTGGGTCATTCATCTTCCGTCGCCGTTAAATATTTTCCGCAAACCTGACAATGATAATCCAGTTTCAGCTTCTTTGGACCTTTTTCCCTTCGAATTTTAATTCTGAAGGAAATCATATCTCACCAAAACGAGCACAAAACAACAAAATTGCAGAGATATAGACCTCATGATACACAGATTAATCCCTCCGTTCTAGCAAATGAACCAAGTACAACCGTGTGCAACCTAACACTTGAAACAATTTTTCGCGCCGGCACCGTGCCGCGCGCGCTATCTCGGCCCGGACAGCTGCGACGACGACATGTACGAAGGCCACCCGCTCACCGTCGTCAGCGTAGTCGTCGTCGACCGAGCGCGATCAGCGACGGACCCCGCCATCACCTGCTTGATGTTGATATCGCCATCGGACGGCTCGGCGAACCCCCGGCCGTACACCCGGAGGAACCGGAGCGACTGCGCGCGCGGCTCCCACAGCTCCATGGTGCCCTCGAGCATGCCGGCCACCACCACCATGCTCGGCCGCAGCTGCGGGTCCTCGTGGAGGCAGCACAGCGCCACTTTCACCACCCTCTCCACCTCCTTGGCGACTACCCGCCCCTCCAGCCGCGGGTCGGCCAGCTCCGCGTACCGCCCCGTCTCGTGCCCCTCCAGCGCGGCGAGCGGGAAGTAGTCGCTTCTTGCACCGCGCGACGAGTTGCCCGTTGTCCCGTTCGAGGATTCCTCGCCGCCGCTGCCCCCGGCGCTGTCGGTCACGTGCTCGCTGCGGTTCTTGCGGCCGCGCACCAGCTCGAGGAGCACCATCCCGAAGCTGTAGACGTCCGTGCGGTCCGTGATGGCCGCGTTGGTGAGCCACTCCGGCGCGAGGTACCCGCGCGTGCCCCGCATCGTTGTGAATAGGCCAGACTGCTCCGGAGTGAGGAATTTCGCCAGCCCGAAGTCGGCTATCTTCACCTGGCCGCCGTCGGCGAGAAGGATATTCTCCGGCTTGACGTCGCAGTGTATGATCCTCTGGTTGCAGCCGAAGTGGAGGTAGGCGAGGCCCCTCGCCGCGCCAATGGCTATGTCCATCCGCTCCTTCCACTCGAGCAGAGGGCCGGTCGGCCGGAACAGCGGCCGGTCAAGGGAGCTGCGGTTCATGTACTCGTACACGAGGAGGCGGCGCTGGCCCTCGGTGCAGAATCCGCGGAGGCGGACGAGGTTGACGTGGTGGATGTTACCGATGACGGCGATCTCGGTGCAGAATTCGCGCTTGCCCTGCATCCCCACGCCTTCGATCTTCTTGACGGCCACCAGCGAGCCGTCCGGGAGCTCACCTTTGTACACGGCGCCAAACCCGCCGGCGCCAATCTTGATGCGGAAGCTGTTGGTGATGTCCTCGATCTCTTCGTGCGTGAACCTGGTCGGCAGGCCTGGGATGAGGATGTCATCGCCGTCATCGTCATTGTCGTGCACAAGGTGCGCTGAGTCCGACGCCGGCGAGCGCTGCCTCCGTAGCTGTACGTCCCTGGATCGCGAAGGACGCCCTCCTGCGCGCCTCTCGTCCTTACGCCACGACGCTATGACTATAGCGCTGACGATGACGATGAGCACAAATGCGACGATCGTCGGGAGCAGGATGGCGACGAGGGTACTGTTGGAAGACGAACTGTCCGACGACCTTGGTGACTGCGAGTTCTGGACCTTGATGTAACCAAACATGCCGGCGCCATTGGTCGACTTGATGTTTATGATAGAGCCGAGCTGGTGCTGCACCAAGTAGCAAGACAACGACGAGTTGTCGTAGAAGTAGCCGAGACAGGAGCAGTTGCTGGTGCAGAGCGCTTGGCATGACGATGCGTTAGAGCCGGCCACGGCCGGCCGTGAGAACTTGTTAGCGTAGTATGCAACGCCATTGCCAAGGCTGACATACGAGGCCGGGAAGCTACCGCCGGCGCTGCTGCAGGAGGAGACGGATAGCATCTTGGAGCCATCGGACGGCGCGCAGCCGCTGTCATGCGATGCCGCGAACAGCGGTGGGCACGTGCAACCGGAAGCGTTGCCGTTGGGCGTGCAGAGCCCTAGTTCGCCACAGGAGAGCGGCAGGTCACATCCTCTGCTCAGCTCCACGAACCCGCCGTCCATCAGCGACGACGACGAGTTCGCGGACGCAAAGCTTGCAATTGTTAGCTTCCCATCCACGCCCAGATGAACTATACGAAGCTCGGCTGGTGGCATGACGACCTGAATGATGACAGTGCCGTCCGCCGCAAGAAGGTACAGCCCGGTGCCATTCACGGCCATGTACGCGACGGCGCCGTCGCGATCCTTGACGGAGTGGGCGTCATTCGACAGCCGCCAGTACAGGGACCCCATCCATGTGAGCACAACGTCGGGCGCGGTCACGTTGAGCCGGTAGTCCCCCTCGGACAGGTCCGAGTCTGACGCGGCCGAAGCCAAGAAGCCCCCGACGGGGAGCCGCTGCGGCGACACGAGGGAGTCCGTGGGCCGGTCGAACGACTGCCAGAGCGTGGCGTTCTTCCCGTCGAGGAGCACGAGGTTGCCGGAGTCGTCCAACCGGAGCCCGGCCACCGGGGACGCGAACGGCGGCGTGGACCACACGACTGTTCCGTTGGCGTCCTCGATGGAGATCCCGCTCGCCGTGAGCTGCAGCGGCGCGGCGCGGTCGGTGATGGGCGCGTCGCGGTTGGCCGCCCAGACACAGGTCTTGGACGGCGCGTGCAGCACGGCGAGGTAGAACCGGTCCTGCTGCCCCGCCGGGTTGTACACCACGGCCTCGAACGCGCCGCTCCTGGACGCAAGGAACACGCCGTAGCTGTCAATGAAGAGGAGGTACGACGCCACGAAGTCCGGAGTAACGAACTCCGTGGCGACCTTGCCGGCGTAGGCCTGTCCGGCGTGTGCGAGGCAGAGCACGACGCCGAGGAGGAGTGGATGGCGCATCGGTGACGAGCCCGCCATGAAACGGTGGGCTCATGGGGATGCCGGAGACGTGACGATGGCATGGCGGGGTGGGAGGCAGGGGGGTTGGTTTGTGGCGGGGGAGTTGACTCGGGCAGGCCGGAGCGGCGCCATTGGCCGCGGTGGGATCTGGTGGAGCAAAAAATATTGCAACGCGACGACGACTTGTAGTTGGTACAATGCAGCGGGTGTGTTTGAACGTGGCGCTCGGATTTTTTTTTTGATAAGACGTGGCGCTCGGATTGGCGGCACCGGAGGCAGGTTTCAGGCCCGTGGGTGCTTACGAAGTAGTATAGGATATTTTCTCTTTGGTGATTGTTTAATCAGTTTTGCTATTGCATATGTGACTGAAATTTTTTTATGTTTCAGTTACCTGAAATTATATTCTCAATGAACTAAAATTGCAGCACCCTCCAAAAAAAACAGCTGCAACTTTAGGTGATTCAGAGTGCAACTTCAGGTGACCTGAAATTGCACTCTCAATCAACTAAAATTGCAGCCCCCTCCAAAAAAACATGTGCAACTTTAGGTGATTCAAAGTACAACTTTAGATGACTAAAAGTTAAAAAAATTTCAGTCGTCTGTGCAATAGTCTATCCCAAACAATTGGAGTTTGGAGATTAGTTAATATGAGGAGTACTATATGATCTCTCCGTTACTATATGATATCTCCGTTTTGTATGGTGTTTAAGTTTGGTCCTATCATCACCCAGCAGCACAGCATGCACGGATTGATCCTCCTGTGATGGGAGGAGAACTGGCCCATCTCCTCTCCTTTCCCTTGAGAGATTTAAGCTAATTAATTAACCGCTAACCAACCTTCTTGAACTGGACCGGATCCAGGAGCAGCAGCACTAATCAGAGCTTGCGCCTTTTCAAAGAGCGAAACACCAAAATATGTACCATATACTTTGCTCCTTTTAAAACTAACCCTTTGTGGCAATATTGCCGCATATCGAGCGAAACATCATCTGTAGATTTGTACTTTGTCTTGTTACGTTTATTCAAATACCTCGATTTATTCAAATACCTCGAAACATCATCTATCGATCGTAATGATTGTCCGTTGGAGGCGAGGCAAGCTGACTGCTGACACTAGGCTAGGCTAAGTATAGGTTCTTTTCGGGTTGTAGTTTTAGTTTTTGGTTTATGATTTTTAAATTCTAGCTGTTCGCAAGAGATAATATACTGAGGATAGTAGCTATATATGATTTTGATTTATATAACTGAACTTAATAGTGTCTGCTATAATATACCTGTAAACCCTACCTTAAAAAGATATATCGTTTAAAATCTAATTATTATATCAGAAAGCGATAAGATAAACTAAATGTAAAACTAAAAAATAATGTCCGCTCCATTGTATGGAATTATTCTAGTATTATAATTTTAGTGCCACTAATCGTACGAAAGCTTACTTTAAGACCCACTTAGTCCTGTTGGCCCTATTCCATTAGGACGCGCTTACAACCTTGCAAAGCACACACGAATACACGATTACTCTTTCGTGCAGTGCGCGGCGCCACCTAAGCCATGTCATGCATGATGCATGCACGCGACCTCTCCTCTGACGGCGCCGGCCCACGACTATTTTTCTTCCGGCGCGCGCGATTTTATGCGCCTACCCTTCCAGATCTCACGGAGAGGTCGGTCGAACCACCCCAAATGATGCACAGCTCACATACGTGCCGGTTTGCGATTAACGTGCGCGCGCGCAAGTGGGGTTAAAAAAACGCGTGTAAACTCAGTGTAAGTACTTTCTTAATCGCTCATTATGAGTGGAGAGACAGGGTAGAACGGTATCACTCGACGGTATATATTGTTAGGAAAGCTGGGTTGGAACCTGAAACTTTAGTTTATAGTGGGTATCTTATCAATAGACTATATATAGCGAGTTTTATTGGCAATTTTATGTATACATAAAAGAGAAAGCAATCTCTACCCCTAAAATCCACCAGTTCAGTTCTTTCCTACGACCACCCCAAATTGTGCCCCTAACAGTCATGAGTTTTCCTGCGTCCACACCAATTCGTTTTCCCAGGAAAACCAACCAATAAAATCAACGATCAAGAATCAATTCTCACCTTTCTCTCTCCTTACCCACTCATATCCAACGATCCAAATCTACCCTACTTTCTAAATCCACCCCCGCCCCCCGCATCCCACCCCCGCCCCCCGCGCGAATCCCGCGCCTCCCCACCCGCCTCTCCCCGCATGCAGAGCTAGGGTTTGGCGCGGTCGCCTGGTCCTCGCCTCCTGCTCCGCCTCTCCCCGCCTCCTCCTCTCCGCCGCTCCCTCCGCCTCCCCGCGCCTCCTCCGCTCCCTCCGCCTCCCCCGCGCCTCCCCCGCCCTCCCCCGCGCCTTCCCTCCCTCCGCCTCCCCCGCGCCTCCCCCCTCCTCCCCCGCGCCTCTCCTCCCTCCGCCTCCCCCATCCTCCCTCCGCCTCCGCCCGTCCTCCCCCGCGCCGCCGCTCCCCTCACCTCCTCCTCCCCACTCCGCACCGCCGCCGCCTCCTCCTCCCCACCCCACCCCGCGCCGCCGCCGCCGCCTCCTCCTCCCCCCACTCCTTTGCTCCGCTGCCTCCTCCCCCTCTCCTCCACTCCGCCGCCGCGTCCTAATCAAAAGCCGTCGCGTGCTTCCACCAAAACCCTAGCCCTCCCCAAACCCCGGCTCCGCTCCGAGCTCCACCTCCGGAGGCGGCGCTCTTCGGGGCGGCTGCGGCGGCTGCGGAGCCGTGGCTCGCCGCTTCCTGCTCGCTGCCCAGAAATCCTCCCCGCACGCGCGGCCTCTCCATCTCCCTCCCCTTCTTCGCTTCGCACACTCAGCTAGCCGGCACAGCCACCGGGGGGACGCGAGCGCAACCACCACCAGTCACTCACCCGGCACCCGCGACGCGCCCAATGGCTGCTTCCCTCCGCTCCCCGCTTCCCTTCCCCGCAAGACCGACCGCGATGGTGCCCTCAACGACAAGAGGCGGCGCCCTTTAGCGGAGCCGCTGGCCGCGGACTCGTCGGTTCTTGATAAGAAGGTAGGGTTTGTGGGTTCTTTCGATCTGGTGGATTGTGGGGTTGTTGAATCTGTGCCTTCTGGGGATTTGATTTTTTTGTTGGTTGTTGCGTCTGTGTAGTTGGATAGCCTGCCGTCGTTGGTGCAAGGGGTGTACTCGGATGACAGCAGCATGCAGCTGGAGGCGACCACGCAGTTCAGGAAGGTGCTCTCGATCGGTATGCTGCTACTTGCCCCCAAAATTCCCAATCCTTCTTTTGTGTTCTTGAAATTGCTAGGAATTTTCTCTAGATTTTACTATTAATTCTCCAGATTTTACTATTAATCATCTGGGTTTTCAGAATTTCCATTCAATTTTTCTTGTTGCTTGGTTTCACTGTCCAAATTGCAATTAAACATATGTTAACTACCCTGATGGGTTCCTTTGGATAAGCTTTTCAGAGCGTTATCCTCCGATCGAGGAGGTGATTAACTCCGGAGTGGTGCCTTGCTTTGTACAGTTGGGCACCAGGGAGGACTATCCTCAGCTCCAGGTCTGTAGCAATTATGCCAATTTGACAATTCCATTACTTTTAACTTGACTACAGCTGAGATAGACACTGTGTTTTAAGCTTTTACATGGGCTTTGAAAAAAAATTGTAATGGTACATCATAAACAAGGGAGAAATTCCTTGTGTTCAAGTATTTCAGCGAAACTGCACGAAGCAGATTGCATGTATACTTGAAAACTGAAAACTGCTATTGCTCCTCAAACTTAACAATACAGGCATGCTGCTTTAGTTATTGATAATCACAATGTTGTTTGGTTTAATATGCTTAAGACGTGTCTCTCTGTATGGTGTTAATGGCAAACTATTTTGAAATAATCATTGAACCTTTTTTTCAATTTTATTGTGGCTGCAGTTTGAGGCAGCATGGGCTCTCACTAACATTGCTTCGGGAACATCAGAGAACACCAAGGTGGTTGTTGATCATGGTGTGGTGCCCATCTTTGTGAAGTTCCTCAGCTCACCAAGCCAGGATGTCCGTGAGCAGGCACGGAATCAAACAAGTTGTTTAAGTTTGCATTGATCCTTTGATATTATCATTAGCACAGTGAAATTTGAAGAGGCTATTTTATTTTGGTTTTGCAAGCTGTGTGGGCCCTGGGAAATGTCGCTGGTGACTCCCCAAAATGCCGTGACCTCGTGCTTGCACATGGTGCACTGCTCCCACTACTGCAGCAGCTCAATGAGCATGCCAAACTCTCGATGCTGAGGAATGCTACCTGGACGCTCTCCAACTTCTGCCGTGGCAAGCCGCAACCCAACATTGAGCATGTATGATGGAGCTCTGATGGTGTACTGTTGTATACTTTTTTCCCTGACTGACTGATTGATCGTTCTGTGATTGAGCAGGTGAAGCCGGCACTCCCAGCATTGCAGCAACTCATCAAATTTCTTAATTTCAAGATGAGGAGGTCCTAACTGATGCCTGTTGGTCACTCTCTTACTTGTCTGATGGTAATAACGACAAGATACAAGCTGTGATTGAAGCTGGTCTCGGCTTGTTGAGCTCCTTACGTAAGTTTTTCTTTTTTTTTTCTTTTTTCATTTCAGTAATCTTAAATTAAAGACTGATGCATGAACTACTAACCATGATCCCAGCCACTCTTCACCTGCGGCGCTCATTCCTGCTCTGCGCGCGGTTGGCAACATTGTCACTGGAGATGATTTGCAGACTCAGGTATTCTTTTGTAACAGAGGTTTATCTTTTTGTGTGAATTGTTTTTGAGTTGCTAACCAATATATTCTGATGTTATCAATAAGTGCATGTGACCAGCAATTTCTGGTCATTCCAATGCTTTTACTTTGTATCTGTGGCCAACAATAAGTTGCAATGTTTTGTTTACCATGATGAAAGTCATATTCTATGTTGCATGCTTGGTAACATTGAGCAAATTTAATAAATCACTTTTTCCTGATTGTATCCATTGCTATGTAGCTGCCATATTAACTTATTATGCAAAAGGTGCTGCTGCTTGTGGTTACAAGAAATCTTTCCCTATTTTCTTGTGCCAAAATAAAATCTTTGTTATTTGTGTCAACCATCAGAGCACACAGGAGAATTTGTTTTCACTTGTCTGTTCCCTCATTTTGTAGTTCTCAAATTACAATGTGAGTAAAGTAAAATTGTTTTTATATATGTTAAATATGATCCAATTTTCATCTGGTTGTTCTCAAACTGGAATACATATGCATACCTTCAAAACTTGAGACACCATGTTATTCCCTGCAAAGTAAAATAATTATTTTCAAAGCTATGTGAATTCCTTACAAACTTGAGCTTTTAATTTTGGAATGATAAATTATAGGAAAATGATGTTATATTATTATTTTCATAAATTTGTAATTTTCATTGTTGATCTCTCTATTGGACTTGGTAGCCCTGGATAAGAAAGCATGAAGAACTTTGAGCGCTAAAGAACAAGCAATAACATTTCTAGCTGGTAACTTAGCTGCTGCTGTTTCAGTAAGTGTCATACTACCTGGTTTGTAAACCATTTTCACTTTGACTTATTCAATGTATGTTATTGTGCTTTGATTAGAAGAGTCTGTTCAATACATGCTTGTCACGGCGTTGCTGAGTGGACGCCATGGCCACTCGCCGTGCCCTGGGGGGGGGAGGCGGTGGGGGGGGGGGAGGATGCACCTAGGAGGGGAGGAGGCGCCGGGGAGAGGAGGCGGCGGGTGGGGGAGGAGGAGGCGGGGAGAAGAGGCGACAGACGGGGTTAGGGTTTATGAATGGTCTATCCATTTTCAGGTGTGAAGATCTGGTTTCTGGCAATCATCTACTTCATCTCTGAGGTTCCTGGTGCAGATGTGTTATGGTATCACCCTCTTTATAATGCTATGAGGTATATATACTTGCATTTGATACAATGGCTTTTTCTATGATAATATCAGTGAGACAGTGGCATGAATTGTATGTTGTTGCGCATTTTGCGCATTTTGAATTGTATGTCGGGAAGGTGTTCAAATCACGCGATAAACGGTCGCAAGACCTGGGAATCGGTCGTAGGCTTTTGAGCATTGCGTGTTGGGTGGTTCCGACCGGTCACGTATTTATGTGACATTCGAGTACTAATTTTCTTGCATTTGTTATCATGGTATAACTGTTTAAGTGCTAACAGAACCCTTTGCCTGCTCGCTTTGTTTTCCCTCTTAAGATGCAAAATATAGCTTCTGTCAGTGTTTGTATATGGTCTATAACTGAGCTTGTAGCGTCATCTTCCAAGGAACACCCATTGATCTTATGTGACAAACTTGTAAATTTTGTGGCTCACAAAGACAACTATTGCATTCTCATCCAATCCTGTACTCATACTGCTAGGCTGTTGATATTGCTATCTGTAAACTTGTTACGATATGATGGACGGTATGTTCCTCTTCTTCTGTCCTGAACAGTAACACCATTTGTGCTCTCATCTATTTCAGTGACGAGGAAGTTTTTCTCCTGCAGTTAGATTTGCATGTAGATATAGATAACCTTTTCTTATTATTAGCCAAGGAGAGGTCACCCTCTGGACCTTTTATGTTCTTAGTGTGGAAGTGAGACTATTGCTAGGGTCCTCAACTTTTGTATTTTCAATTGCTTCAACTTCTAAAAACAATTTTTTGGGGTGGACTTTTAAACCTTCCACAAATTGCTGAGCTCTTGCTCTCATAATAAGTTGCATTCACACTTTATTGCTTGCTGATACTGATTTGTTGTCATTTTTTGCAGACCGTCCAAGAGACGATCAATGTAGGTGCAGAAACTGCAGCTGCTCTCAAAGCACAGGTAGGCTTCTTTCTGATTCTGTGAGGCAGCCAATCAAGTCATCATACTGTCCAATCAGGATATAACAAAACTAATTTTGGTTATTTCTTATTGATCAGACAGAGCAAATGAGCAGAGTCGTTAATGAGCTGGATTCCATCCATTTCTCCATTAAAAAGGCATCACAAATGGTGAAAGAAATTGGTAGGCAGGTAAGCACGCCTCACATTTTTTTCATTTTCTTTGTCAACTCCATTGTTATTTATTGTTACTTTCTTAAATATAGGTTGCAACTGACCGCTGCATCATGGCCTTGCTTTTTCTCATTGTCGCTGGAGTCATAGCAATAATAATTGCTTTTGTTAACTTATGCTGATGTTTATGAAGTAGCTGAAAGGCAACCAAAGAATTTTTTGGCCCAGTTCCATTGTGACTTTTTATGTTTCCCCTTGTGCTGTTAATTCCCTGTCAATTAATGCAGTGATTAATTCTTAATGTTGTTGTCTAATGATGTTGTCGCCTCCTTAAAGAATCAGTCGTTATGTGATATTCATTATGTGACAAAAATATTTGGTTATACAATATATGAGACGTGAATTTTAATGAATCTGATTGTTCGTTTTATTTTTTTACAAATTTTATCTTGTTTTGTATTTTACCGTAGCGTTAGCACGGACACACTACTAGTAAAGAAAAGAACATGAGTTCTTCCTCCCTACCTCTTGTGTTTTCAATCTGATATTTGCATCATCTGTATTTAATCATCTTTTTTGCATAGGAGGAACCGATTGAACTGGACTCGTCAGCGACGGTTCCTCAACACGTTATCAGCACGAATTGCTCCATGGATCGAAAGTAATCATCGAAGCACTCATAGATTGAATTGTCTATCTAGATCGCTTTAAATTCCGCAGATTTCGCTTTCTAGATTATTTTCGACGATGCAAATACACTCTAATCTACCGCAAGCAGATTTGAAGTCACCGGTACAATGTCGATCGGTAGATTACATGAAAAAATAGATGTTGAATGCACTCTAGATTGAAAAAAAGAAAGAAAGAAGAAAAAAAGGGAAAATCACATGCCGCTGGCCCCATACGGCCGCTGCACGTGAGCGTCACGCCGGCCCGTAGCTGCGCCGCCCGATGCAGCCCATACGTGGCCACGGCCGCCTCATCATCCCGCATGACTGACCGCCGAGTCGCCATGCTGCCCACACACCGTCAAGCCATCGCCTCCTGCATGAGGCATCGTCGCACCACCTGCTTGCCTCCCACACGAGGCGCGCTGCCTTTTGGCCACCGCTGGCTCCCACACGAGCACCGCCGCCCGAAGCCGCTGCGCCCCGCCAGCCCGAAGCTGCTCGGTTGCCGCTGCTCAGGTCCATGGGTAAAGACAATGACACCGCCTTTGCACACGGCAACCCTGTCACCGGCTCCCTGGCCGACGCTGCTCCTGCATGAGCCCCAGCCGCACGCACCTCGCCGGCTCCCCGGCCACCGCCGCTCCTGCATGAGCCCCGGCCGCACACGCTCCACTGGTGGACTTGCAAAAGCCACCACGCTTGAAGTCACCACCGGCCATACACAGAGCTCGACTGGCTGAATCCCGCCAACGCTCAGGGAGAGGCCAAATCCCGCCGGCACTTAGGGAGCCACGCCCGCCACTGCGCCTGTCGCCTCCGAAACCTTGCGCTCGGGCACCGCCACCCGCGTCGGAGGCGCTTGCCGCCGCCTTGCACCCTCACGAAGCACCCTTGGCCGCTGGCCCAGCTACCCGCAATGCCGCGCGCCATGGCCGTCGGCCTCCCCACGCACGCTGCCACCACTCAATAGGGGTAGGGGAAACCCTACCCCTCTATTTTAATCTGGTCGAGGTGGGCCATGGGCCAGAGGATGGGTCGGGGAAGGCCCGGCCCACCAGGGGGATTTCGCAAAAAGGTCCAAGAGAAATTAGAGAATTACGCGAAATTTTTTCTCAGAATTGAAAATTTGTGGATAGACCCTTGGAAATTATAGAATTCACTGAAAATTTATATCCCAGCATGAAAGGGCCCCGGGAATTCAAATTTTGAATTATTTTTAGCATTTGAAGCATATTTAGCATTTTCATTATTGCTTTTTATGTTTTTTGTATTTATTTACTATTTTGATTAATCATAATTATTTAAATTATCTTTAATCCTTGAAATTAGCAGTAAAATTTATAGAAAATGCATAAAAAATTCTGTAACATTATGAGAATCTTTTGTACTATTTTCCAATTTATTTACCTATAGTAAATTTATTTATGCATGTTTACTAGCAATAAACTTATATATTCCTTTCATATATATATGTAGATGATAGGCATCACGAACCAGGAGTTCGAGGAGCTGGCTCAGCATGGTCAAAATTACTTGACTTGGGCTTCCGATGTCGAGATAGTACTTGG
Organism: Dendrocalamus latiflorus; assembly: GCA_017311315.1. Classification (NCBI taxonomy): domain Eukaryota; kingdom Viridiplantae; phylum Streptophyta; class Magnoliopsida; order Poales; family Poaceae; genus Dendrocalamus; species Dendrocalamus latiflorus. The sequence goes on from CM029610.1 coordinate 46,508,726, forward strand.
ATCCAAGAAGCTCCACGCTGCCATTGGGATTGGCACATCGTAGGATGCGAAACCCACCCCTGGGGAAATGATTAGATACTTTACTTCCTCACGCACCACCTCTGTCTCACTCTCAAGAATGAGTACATGACAGAGAAGAGTGTGCTAGCATTGTAGACTACACTTAAGAAGCGGTTTGAGAAGCTAATGTACACCATTCTTCCTCAAGCAGAGCAAAAGTGTATCCGACTGAGGTTTGTTGATTTCAAAACGGTCGGGGAGTACAACTCTGCTTTACACAGAATTTGTACCAATCTTCAACATTGTGGCAAGCAGATCACAGATAAGTAGAAAATGGAGAAGACTCTATCCTCCTTCCACCCCAATGTAATGCAGTCTGCGCGCAACTATTGTCAAGACGACTACAAGAAGTATGCTGAATTGATTGATATAATGCAGATTGCAGAGGCTCAGAATGAAGTTCTCCGCAAAAACTTTGCCACACAGCCACCTGGGAGCTTCGCTCGCTGTGAGGCCAACGCTAGGAGGTACAAGGTGCGAAAGCCTACAATGAAGAAAAGGAAAAGGAAGGGCAAGACCGTTGTCCAGAAAGACAAGTCAGATGCTCTACATGAGAATAAGGCCAGCAAACCAAAGCGGGATGACAAGCTATATGGTCAACAAGACCAAACCTGCTACAAGTGTGGCAAGTGGGGGCACTAGTCGCGGATCTGTAAAAAGTCGCAACATGTCATCGATGCCTTCCAGGCCAAGAAGAAGAAGTGTGGCAAAGGGCAACATGAAACCCACTTTGCTTTTGTTGATGAGGAGAGTTCTGAGTAGCTGCCTGCGTCGATGGAGGTTGACTCCACTTCGACAGCAGCACCCCCTCTTGACATTGCAGCTACCACCGCTATGATTTCTCTAGAAGAGCATATCACCCCTGAGAAGATAACAACCAAAGTCTCTGATATTTTTAGCAAATTCAGTCTAATACACAGAATGCATTTAGACTTTAACTGCCATTTATTTTATATGTAGAAGGAATAAGTTAGAATTTGCATGGATGATACTTAAACAATTTTATTTTCTCGTGATGGTCGGATGATATTGAATAATTCATTCATTTTTTCAGTTTATAATGGTATGATATGTTCTGATATTGAAGTATTTTATTTTTATGTTGATTCCCTTCTACTACATATTAATAAAGTATTTTATATTAGAATGCATGTGACGCCCTATGGAGGAAGTGTACTTAGCTGATAGCGGCACAATAAATACCATCTTGAGAGAGACAAAATTCTTTAGTCGATTAGTAAGAACATTGACAACTTTACAACAATCGTTGATAGCGATACATGTATAATAGGTTCAGGAAGAGCCACAATTATACTCTCAATGGGTATAACTTTGGTCATTGAAGAAGTCTTATTGTACCTAGAATCGTATAGAACTCTCCTAAGTTTCAAGGATATTCGCACCAATGGTTTTCATGTTGAGACTAAAGAAAAGTATGGTAAAAAAATACTTGCTCATTACGGAGCATGAAGTAAATAAAAAAAGGCATTAGAAAAACTTCTTTCACTTGAAATAGGGCTATACTACACTCACATCAAGGCACCCGCAGCCTATACTGCTGTGGTCGAAGGGGATAGTGGTGATGGTCGACGTCTTCCGACTTATGATGATGAAGTGTGCTTGAGGGCTCCCGACCTACAACCACGAGGTGTGGTGTGTGGTCGATGTCTTTTGACTTATGACTACGAGGTGTGATCAACGTCTTCCGACTTAGTTGACGGATTTAAAAACTTTTAGAACATGTTTGTATGTATATTATAAAAATTTTTACCACCTGTGAGTTTTAAAATATGTAATATAATAAATTTTAAAAATCCGTAACAACGCACGGACATTCAACTAGTAGATGAATAAGTAAGAGATGGACCGAGGAGTGGGCCGTGTTGATATGTGGGCCAGCGTCCGATACAGTCGAACGCACAAGCCAAAACAATTCTCATTTCTTTTCTATAAATTTGTTTCGTGACCCTGCGCTGACAAAAAAAAAAAGCAAATAGAAAAAAAAGCCCCATTTAACTTACGAGTATGTGTCTCTTCTGCAGGAAGAGTATGAATGACGTATCTTTAGTGCAATGTACGGTGTGGTCTATGTTTGCATGTAGGGAATCCTACACGGTAGCATCTATACAACACAAACAATTCTTGACAGAGACCTTGTGCTGTCATACAACAAATCGAGCACTTGTTTGGCTGGTTCCTCCATCATACGCCGATTTATTATGCTAGCACTGAAGTCAACCACTACTGGATGTCAGGAATTCAGGATCAAAGCTTACGATACGTCGTCGTTAAGCGGCACCGCTAACAAAGAAGCGGAACGGTGGACTCTTCTTTCTAGCTCCTAAAAATTACTTTTCGATTTTTTAAATTAATTTATTTTTTAACAGAATATTTTTAAAAATGAGGTCTATAAATTAATTATAGAACACTATAGCAACTTCATTTATATCGACCAAAATTATACGTGAGTTTTTATTATTCCGTACTCTCTCGCACAAACAACCCAAAATCATAAACTATAGCTAAAAATCATAAACCAAAGCAAAAAAAGACCCTATAATGTACTTTGGCCTGTTTTGTTTGAAGAAACGAAAACTAATATAAACATTAGTTTCTCAAAGTTACTTCTCCACCCCTCGTCTCGTTCTAAAGACAGAACAAGAGCGTCACGAATTTATCACACACCTTACTTCTCTCTCTCGTCTCACACATGTATATCTCGCTCACTTTCCACCGCTCGCTTGTCCTTCCAAAAACTATTTTTTTCAGCTACAGCTATTTATTTTTAACCAGAAACCGTTAAACACAGTCAAAAAGACAATATAAACAGCCCTGCTTCCGGGGCTTTGCGAACAAGATCAAAAGATAGCTATCTACTGTGACATAGTCCAAAGACGACGTAATCGTTAAAACCATTACGCCTCCAAGACGAACAGCAATCAGATTCTAGTGGCTGCTTCAGAACAGAAATCCATAACACGACAACCAACTTCGAAGACCAATAAGGGCGTACAATAAAATTTGACGATATGCCACCCCTGAAGCTGCATAACATCCAGCATTCCAGCTGCATGACCACAAGAAGCCTTCAGATTAGCTGTGATCACTAGTACAGTGACGCACCGTAGCTAAAACCAAGAATTTTTCTATCATTCCTTCAGATTAGCCGTGATCACTAGTACAGTGTTGCACCGTAGCTAAAACCAAGATTTTTTCTGTCATTCAGATGTAAAAGTTGGTGTATTGTAAAATCAACAGCATAAATTGGAGGTATGTATGCTTTCAGCAAACACCATGATGTGAATATTCCTCAGGACAGGTGATGGCAAAACCTGCGCTCTAACAGCCTTGCTGTCACAAAATTTATTATGTGTCAAGCATCAAACTTCCGGGTGGCAAAAAAGACCAATTTCACCTGCTAAATGAGTTCCTCTCATCAAAAGGATGACACAAGAATCATCCGCTAAAAAGACAAAAGATTTGGGGTACTAAACTCTAAGTAATTGATACAATCCCATCCACCAAAGATGATCTTGGGAATACATCGTCATTATCTTAGCAGAAAAATCAGGCGCTGGCTTTCAATTCTGCCTCTGCTGCAGGAGCTGGTACAGGTGTAACACCACCAGTTGTTGGCCTGGAAAAAAATGGATTACCAATTGTTAATCCCTCAAAAGCTATTTACTGTTCTAATGATTAATTAGCAAGCGGATGAGATACTCACAGTCCAACCATGACTTTGAAAGCATCGTAAATTCCCCATTGAGCACCGGTAAGGGTGCCGATCATGACAATACGAAGGGGAAGTCCTCTGGTGAAAAGGCCCCAAAGACCAAGCTTCTTAACAGCCTACAGAGATACAGCCATACAGGAATGATATAAAGTCAACCAACAACCCAATAATAGCAAAATAAAGGGATAAAACATCTCAAGATAGGTACTAGCTAGCATATGCTTACATCACCAACTGTAGCACCCTTGGCATTGTTCAGGAAAGAGACCAGGTTGTCAGCTGGGTGAGAAACAATAGCACAGAAGACACCAGCAACGTAACCACCAGCAAAGCTGATACCCAGCTGGAAAGGCTTGCTGCACTCTGACTTCGGAATTGGAACAGCGTGCTTGTAGATAAGTTCAACGATGGTCTCAAAGGAAGCAAACTTCATCATGGTATCTGAATACACCATGAAAGTATTCAATGAATGAGTACAATGTATAATATAAGAGCAATTACGGAAGTTCAAAGCATGTGATACAACTACCAAATGAAGGAATACCCGTTGTCGTGGGAATGCCACACTATGCATTAAAAGTTCAGTCTCCTAAAGTTATACCAAATCCCATTTAGATAACAAGTGATACCAAACAACTGCTAATCTGCAGATAGTTTGTGGCTTCAATAAAAAGAAAGAAAGGAAATACGATATAGGTGACAACTTCGCAAACACTAACTGATGATTTGCAATCTGCATCACTAAACATAGGTATGACACAGGCTACGCGGCATTTACGGGAAGTAAACTTCCACCGAAGCTCATAACTATAACATCCAAAGTAAAGCACTTACATAAGAGGGGGAAAAACCATTCATTGTCGAGAGAGAGAGAGAGAGAGAGAGAGAGGAAGGCACAACACTTAGACAAAGTGGTATGGACTCTCTTTCTTACAAGTGTCACATCCCAAAGAAAACTGTCTAACAAAAACTAGGGATTTGCATTTGAGTTTTTCTGCAGGTAACCTATTTCCAATAGATAAAAAAATGCCAAAATTAGTAGATATTAGAATGGATACAGGCATACAACAAAGGTCCTGCCTGATACAATGACCTTAATTTTATGAGAAAGGTGAACTTTGGAGTTCGTACTACAGACTTTCTATGCAACTAGAGCGAATCAATAACAAAGAGTGAAGTGAATAGAATCCAGAAGCTAAACAAAAAAATAGAAATGGTAAAAGCAACATGGAATAATATCAGCATGGTTAGCCATGGATATGATAATTTCATTCATAGCAGTAGCAGCAAATTCATTAGAGGAGAGAAAGTAGTAAGTTATCATAAAGCTGTAATTGTTAGTGTAACTGTCAAAGGCTCAAAGCAAAACAAACGGTACTGAGTTTATGACACAGGCAAGACCAGTTTTGGAGAATTTCGTTTCAAAGTAGTCCACAATTTTGCAGCACTCATGTAAGTAAAAATTGAAGTTTAAAGAATATGAATGTAACAAAATGACAAGAGAAAGGCACTTACAAGGAATCTGGCGGCCCCAGAGAGGAACAAGTCCCTTGTAAAGCCTGCCATTATCAACCAATAAGAGTTTTTAGGGCATAGAATCAGGGAAAGGGTGCCAAATCTTGAAGCTTTTACAAAAGTCAGAAGATTTACTTACCCAAGAGCACCCTCAGATTGGACGAACTTGGGGAGCCCATCACCCAACCCACGAGCAAATCCAGGTTGCGTCTGCACACGGACCTTCACAGCTTCAAAGGGGCAGAGAGCCACATCAGCAATTACTTCAGCAGAAGCTGACCCTGCAAGGTAAATTAGGGTCTTGTACTTCTGGGCATATTCAGGCCCTGCAATATCTGAGTAGTACTTCTTAAAGAACTCGTAGAAGCCAAACTTGCAAGCCCCCTGGGCACTGTAACCAAGCAAGGTAGGCACCCATCCCCTGAAGAATCCCCTAACTCCTTGCTCCTTTAATAGGACACCAAATCCAGATGATATGCTCTTGTATTTCGTTGGATCGATCTGCAACAATTAAAAAAGCTTATTATATCCAAAATCCTTAATTAAAACCTAGCATCTATTGCAACTTAGTATGTACGTACTACGTACTATGAATCAGACAACACATATGTCTGCCCTAACCATCTCTTACTAAGAATAAGACAACACATATGTCTGCCCTAACCATCTCAAACTATACATCACAAATCATAGTAGATCATAGTGAATGTACAGTGCTGACCGGGAATAAGCAATAATCAGACCACCCTATTAAAATGAGAAGAATAAAGCCCCTTCACCAAAAGATGCATAAGCCTTGTGTTTAACAGCATTGTGTACAAAAGGAACCCTAATTCGGTGATCAAATATCAAAATGTAATTAAATGTAAGTTGTTATGGCAACTGAACACAAAACTGAACAATGTTCCACAGTTGGAATTCAATTGTGATGACTGATCAGTGCCATTGTTAAAGGCAAAACGTTGCACGATTTTTCTTCCCAAAAACATAACTATGATTCACTCTACTGGAACAGAATGGCATGAAATACATATATAAGTGATCACAGGTTTAGTACAAAACAAGCTATAAATCTCAGCCACCACCAAATCTACATGCACAGAGAAGAGGGAAGTGGCTAGATTTACGCATCCGGATCACGAAGTGCCTAAATGGGGATAAAAGTTCACAGCCACATATTCCCCCGCACCAAACCATCCAGATACCTCCAGATCTACGCGAAAACGTCCCGAAATAGAACCCCAGAAGCATGGACGCCACAGATCTAGGCGGTGCTGCCTCACCTGCATGTTGCACTTGACGAGGTCGAGCGGCGTGACGGCCATGTGGGTGAGCCCGCAGCTGGCGATCCCGCCAGCCGTGCAGGCGGCGTAGAACGCCGGTGAGTACATCTCGATCTTCTCCTTGGGCGCCTGGATCGAGAACGGCGCGCCGCCGCCGACAGCAGCCGCCGCCGGGGTGGAGGAGGGGAGGCGGGCGGCGCCGGCGAAGGACCGCGCCGCGGAGGCGTAGAGGAAGCTCGGGAGGAGCGACTCGCGGGAGCGGTCCGAGAGCGCCATCGCCGCCGAGAGATTCGGAGGATTCGCCTCTCTCGCCGGCTTGGGCCTGTGCTTTCTGAGAGCTCTCGCGTACGCGTGGATTTTTTTTTTGAACTCCGTACGCGTGGATTTGACGAGGAGGGGAGCGGAGGGGAATATGAAGGCGGATTTCCAAGTTGTTAGGGCATCGATCATTTTTGGCGGCTGCGGCTGCGATGGCATGGGGTTCGCTGAGTGTGGGGCCCGTAGGTAGGTGGGCCCCAATGTCAGTGTCTATTCAGCTGTGGTAACTGGTAGGTGCCTGCAATCGGGACCGTGAACCGACAACTTTAAGTGCTGCTACAATCGTTAATGGCTATGGCTTTTATTTTTTTACTAAAGTTATATTATATCGATTGTTAGTTTTTTCTAAAAAATAAAAAATTTCGTTACATGAAAAGACAACAAATCGAAAAGAGCCAAAAATAAAATAAGATGAAATTAAAAACTGATACATTCCTTTTGGCTTAAATAAGCCAAGAGCTAAAAAGTCAGAAGATAAAGCTGTTTGAAGTGAGATAACCTAGAAAATGATACTGATGCCAAAAATTTCTCACTTACACTGTTCAAGGAAAAAATGGCATACACGAGTCTGTAACCAAGAGTTAGTTCATATGATTTTTGGCTGTGTTTGATGTATTTTGACTGAAAATAAATATTATTGATTGAAAAAGTAGTTTTTAGAATAAGTAGGTGAGCGATACTAAAAGTAAGAGAGATATGTGTGCATGACACGGAAAGACAGATATATGTGTGTGACACGGAAACAAGAGAAGTGATGTATGTGATGCGCACATGACTCCTTGCTTTATCATCAAAGCGAGATAGAAACAACAGGAGTCGGGAAACCGCTTCGGAAAGCTGGTTATTTATACTGCCTTCTGACTTCTCTAAATAAAAGTTAATATGAACAAATCCTAAGTCATGAGTTAAACTATACAAAATTTTAATTGGAACTAAAATTTATCGATTATTTGTCCTCAAAGAACTTTGCCCATTCTACTTTCAAATCTACAATTCGGCATTTAAATGTTCTTGTGAAAAGGCTGGTACAGTGGTAATGTGGTACTACATGCGTAGAGTTATCGTTTAGCTTCAGTCCGTGCTATCTTAAATTTTTCCAAGCACGTCGGCGGTGTGGCTACCTTCGTAATGTCCGTGAGACCGTGACGACTTGCCGGAGTGACAGTGGTCAGAATATGCAGGTGAATATTCCATATCGGCACCGGCACGGCCTTGTTTGGCCCGCCCATTCACTCGATGGGTCTCTGAATTCGCCGCGACGGGACCAACCTGCCCTTTGGGGCCCGTCAAGCAGACGGCCGAGCCCGCCCGATCTACCGCAGCGGCAGGTCAGGTACGGTCCACGACGAATTCATTATTCGGTGACGGTGTACCTTATGGTTCTTATGTGCTGGTGGTATTAACTTTTAAAAACTATCTTTCTACAATAAACATTATTTATAGCATTTAGTTTTTAAACAAAATATCTTTTTAAAATAGGATCTATTAGTCGATTATAGCATATACTATAGAGACTTCATTTATATCAGTCAAAATCGTATGTGAGACCCTTTCTTTAAATTTCTCTACAAATTATTTTTTTTATAAACCAATATAAAAAACCAATGCCAAAAGCTAATATAAACGACCCTCAGCCAAGCTAAACAATAACTGGATTGTTGTGGTGAACTCAAAACACAGATAAATTTACCACAATCGGTAATTTGAAGGTTCCAAAGCAGCTAAAGTTACACACACCGATTAATAATGCCGACAGTTGAGTAGTCCAACGACTGTGGCAGCGAGTTTCTGACTAAAGACACGCGTTTGATACTTCGATTCATCTGACCTAGCCTGATTCGGTGATTCCTTCCAGTCCTATCGAGCCGGGCCAAAAGTCTAGAGCCATACTACACCAGTTGGTTAGGCATGCAGCCTACTAGGTTCAGCCCAGCTAGGCCCAATACGTTTTTTTTTTCTGCAGAGCGGCCACGGAAATCTGGGATTCTCCTGTCACCATGCCGCTCCCAGGGAAAAAGTCCACTCGGGCCAGGCCAAGCCCACGCCCAAACCTGCCATTCAAAACTCGGTTGCTCTCGGCGCGGCGTTTCCTTACCCATTTCCTCCGCGCCCCAACCGTCCACGGTTACTTCCCACCAGCGCCATCTCCCCCGCCCTTGGTACGTCCGTCGTCCTCCTCCTGGTGGCCGGCAAGCAACCCGCGCTTTTGCACTACACGCAAGCCACCCGCGCTCGCCGAACACAGCACACACACACCCCAAACTCACCGCAGAATCGCTTTCGTCCACCCCGCAAAGCCATCCTTTCCCACCCGTGACCCAGTTTCCCCGTCCCGATCAATCAAAACCTTGTTGCGTTGCGTTCCTTCAAAACCAGTCCCGTACGTCCCATGCATCCCACACAATCTTTCCGAAAAATAAAATTCGCAAGCACTCCAGATAGTTTCCAAGAACGTACTCCTCGCCGGTCGGTCGGTCGGTCCCATCGTCACCATGTCGACGGTGCCCGCGCACGGTGGCGGCGTGCGGCACCGGACGTGCCGCATGTACTGGTGCTACCAGTGCGGCCGCGCGCTCCGCATCATCTCCTGCCCGGCCACCGACGTCTTCTGCCCGCGCTGCTTCGGCCGCTTCCTCCACGAGATCGACCCGACGCCGCGCCCCGCGCTCCCGCCACGCGGCTTCCTCCCGCAGCCTTTCCCTCCGCCGCGGTACGACGGACACCCGCGCCGGTGGGTCGTATACGGCGGCGGGGCGCCCACTGTACCCGGACGCGCGTTCCGCCAGCCAGCGCCGGCGCTGGCGCCGGCGCGGGTTCCTTCACTGGCTCCGCCTCGCAGACGCTTGCCCTCCCCGCCGCCGCCGCCGGTGGCCCGGCGGCCGTCCACGCCTCCGGCCATCGACCCGGGGGACTACTTCACGGGGCCCAACCTGAACAGCCTCATCGAGGAGCTCACCCAGAACGACCGGCCGGGGCCGGCGCCCGCGCCGTCGTCGGCCATCGACTCGCTCCCGACGGTGCGGATCACCAGCGCGCACCTGTCCGACGGCTCGCAGTGCCCCGTGTGCAAGGAGGACTTCGAGATCGGGGAGGCCGCACGCGAGCTGCCGTGCAAGCACGTCTACCACCCCGACTGCATCGTCCCGTGGCTCCGCCTCCACAACTCCTGCCCCGTCTGCCGGTACCAGCTGCCCGGCGCCGAGTCCAACGGCAACAGCCGCGCACGTCGCGGTAGCAGCAGCAACAACGGCAGCGGTGGTGGTGGCAGGAACAGGGAGAGGGAGCCCGAGCCCGAGCCGGAGCCGCCGACGATAGTGAGGTGGGGCCCGTTCTCGTGGCTGTGGCCTCCGTGGGGGCTCGAAGACCCCGACGACGGGTGGGAGTACGGGCGGCACGGGAGGCCCGAGGCGGCCGACGCCGGCGGTAATGACCTGTCGGCCCTCCAATATTTTTGTTCTTGTCGCTCCTTGCGTTTTCTTCTTCTCTTTCTTTGAGTATACTCAGAAGTCAAAAGGCAGCTGCTGGTTGAATAGTTTCGTGCTCCTTTTAAGTGGTTTCTCTTCTTTACATCTGCTTTCAGCGTTCTATGCTTGGTGGCGCTCTCTGTTTCTTTTCTAGCTGTTCAAATGGAGATCCCATCATGCCAAGAAAAACCAGTTTGCTCAGTTAAGTCATCTGATCGCTGCCATTCTTGCAACCAACAGCAAACTGGCACAAACACATGTTTACTAACTCAACTTTTGTTGGCAATGGCAGGTAATGCGTGAGCGTGATGCCCCTGGAAATGCTCGGCAAGTAAATTAGGAATGGCGGATGACCTATGTAGTGCAGTGAAGATGTAGAACTGCTTTTGCAAGCAGGCAACATACAATGGAAAGTCGGAAGTAAAATCGAGACCACTGTAAAGTTCGCCATGTAACAATAGACATGGTGGAAAGAACATTCCAAAATGTAAAATTATACTACGCTCAATGTAAACGACACAGCGAATGCATTTAGTCAGTGATTTCCCAAACTGATTTCAGTTGATGAGGTCGATCTAGCGAATAAAGTAAACCGCACATTAAACTGTCAGCTTGTGTGAAAACAATTGAGCAAATCCGAAAATTTCACGAAGAGTTGGACGTGATAGATCCAATGGGAACGTCCAACATGATAATTATATAATTTGATTTGATTTTACACTTAAGGGCATATAAAATTGGCTAAATCAACTTATTTTCTCTTGTGTCAAATGAACCAATTTATTTCTGAGAGGGCCTTCCGTTTGAACCCGTATTGAGCATAGTTTCGAAGCCAGCCTGAAATCCCGCGGTGTATGATGCATTCTTCAGGCTCATCTGCAGTAAAACATCCACGTTAGACATCCACCATCACAATGTGAATGGTATAGGTTATGCTGTGCATATCAGCGAAATGCCCTCCCCTTAATTGTTGTGGGAGCAAATAAAAAATTTGGAGCATAGAGTAGAAGTTTATCAAATCTAAATTGCAACTATATCACCAAACTAAGTAATCAAGCCGTATCAATTTTATCTTATGATACTGATGTTAAGGGTATTAGAGATAAAATAGGAATTGTATTATTTCTTTCCTTATATACCTCGCTTTTATTATCCGCATATGGCATATTCCCCTATAATATCCCTTGTACTCTCTATATATATTGTCATTTGGGCCTCATGAATACACACACAATATTCATAACATGGTATCAGAATTTAGGTTAAAACTCTAATCTCGATCTACTTCCGCTGCTGCTGCCCCCCAAGAGGATCAATCTCCTCTTTCGGGGGCGGCCATCTCCTCGCCATCGAGCTCATCGCCACCGGATCCATGCCGTCGCAGCTATCTCCCGGCCACCATCGCCCGCATCCGGCGTTGCCGGCTTGCTTTCGGGCTGCCCCTGGCTCGCTTTGGGGTCGCCCTCCTCCGTCGACGCCAGCCACCGCTAGATCCCGCTGGTCGCGCCGCCAAAGCCCGCACAGCAGCCAGGCACCGCACGGCACTGCACAAATCCGGCTTTGATGCGCCTGGATCTGGCGGTCCCTCTTTGTTGCCGACTTTGCCGCAAGGCCGCAGCACCAGCGATGCCTCTGGGCCATCTGCACCGACCCCTCTCCGGATCTGGGCGTCTCGGATTCCATCCGGGCCACGCCTCCGTCGCCGCCGTCCTCTTCTTGGATCGCCGCCGTCGCGCTAGCCTGTCCCAGGCCATGCCGCCGCTGCTCCTCTTAGCTAGCTCCAGCCGCCATGCCATCGCCGCTCCTCTTGGCGGCGCCGCCCCCCGCCGGCTCAGGAGGAACGCCTTGAAGAGCCGCCTCATCCACGTGGCCTGGGGAAGTAGGGGAGGGGAGGACAAGGAGGAGTCGTCGGCCTCTTCTCCGGCCGCCTCTCCTAGATCTAGCTGCCGTCGGATCTCGCCGTCGCTGCCGCTCCCGTGGCCGCCGCCGCTGGATCTCGCCGCCTTCTCCCGGCCGTCGCCTCCCTCTGGAGCCTACCGCTCCCCTTCTCTCTAAGCGAGGGAGAGAGACGGGAGGGAGGGAGGGAGTGAGTGGCGCCCAAGGGAGTGAGTGGAGGGTATATGCAAAGCCGTGCGATTCAAAGGCCGTGGTATATCTGTGTTCTTTTGAGTCAATTTTTGAGTTATTTTTCTTTTGCGTCTTCCGTTGCGTCCATTCAAGTCCGTAGATTCTCTTTCAGTTCGTCCAAATCGTACAAGTCTATAAATTTATTGTCAGTCATAGAAGTATAGGAATTTTCTTTTACATAACAGCAGCCGTCGCTCTACTCTCTGAGCCGCGTATAGATCGTAGAAGTTATTATGATGCCACCACTTCTCTAGCCGCCGCCCCGAGCTTCTAAGGCCGCTACGCGTCTTCTGCACCTTGTGCACTGCGCAGTCGCCGTTTTGAGCTTCGATCTGCGCCGCCATGCTTCTATCTATTCCTCTTCGGCTTGATTTGACAGTTTATTCAAAAGCTGCACGCAACGACATTATCAAGACTCGGACTTCGGATTTTTCTTGTTTTAGTGTTAACCCTTTTTCAAATGCAATGTTATTGTATACGCCTTGCATTTGAAGGGGGTGTTAAGGGTATTAGAGATAGAATAAGAATTGTATTATTCCTTTCCTTATATGCCTCGCTTTACTTATCCGCATATGACATATTCCCCTGTAATATCCCCTTGTATTCTCTATATATATTGCCTTTTGGGCCTCATGAATACATATACAATATTCATAACAACTGAAACATGATTTTTCATAAATATGATTAATCATCCAACTCTCCAGACCGGACCATGTATATCCAGACGTCAGGAAGAAAACTTATTTCCCTCTAAAACTCATTAGCTTCAGTGAGCAAATAATTTGGAGTTTTCGCAAGGCTCAAGGAGAAATCAGCATTACTCATCATATTTCAGCACAATGACAAAGTTACCCTTACATATGAGTGAGATTTGCAAGTTTCAATTGGAAATTCCATGGAAGAAGTGTAAGAATGGTGTATTCTTTCTCTAACAGAAGTGGTGACTTTTATTCTATGATGACCTTTAGCAGCATCCATTATTTAACTACTCAATTACTTTTAGTAGAAGCCAGGATTTTGTCTATATATCAATTACAGAAATGATTGAGCAGTGCTAACAAACAGCAGTAGAGAAACTAACCGTTACACACTCCAAATCTGGAGCAGCTCGGCCTCTAAAGCCATCTAATATTGACGAAAGCTCTTCCTGCTTGACATTCAGTTTCTTTGATACCTACAAGAGAATATTTATCAACACAAGGAGCAGAGGTTATATAAGAAGGCTATCATAGATAAGCATTGGATTACCTCAGACAGGAACAATGGGGAGATGATCTCAAACACATCATTTACAAATTTCTCAACATTAGTACCATTAGTAGGTATTTTACTTTGTGACTTTTCTGCGCCCTTGTTCTGAACTTTGGGCTTAGCCTTCACTTCTGATCAAGGACAAAGCATGTCATGTTTGACTGTTGAAACTTGAAAGTATAATCATAAACTCAAGAAAGTTTTATACATAAAATGCATGTGTATGAGCACATGGCAAATAATAAGCAACTAAAAATGTTGCATCCTGTCTTGTGTAATCAATTATGGTTATTTCTTCAGAAATCAAATTCATTCTAGAAATAATCATTGAAATACTATGGTTGATTTGTCACTATCCTGGTGCACAAACAATTCGTGACACTGTTCCAGGTACATTAGACCATACATATCAGGTAAAGGTAGGTTGTACCCGATCTATAGCCCCAAAGGCCCACACTCCAACTGACCACTTCATTGGCTGAACAGGGTTCTTTGGAAAATGCTTAAATTTCTGTAGAGACAGCTACTATATTCTTCTTGTTGGCAGCCAGAGTATGGATCATGACAAATATAGCGTTAGTTTGCTATGATGGTAGTAACAAACATTATCTTACATTCTTACTGCTAACAGTTCTCGACCTAGTTCTAGAATCATATTCAAGTATTACAGCATACTTCTCTTGCACACAGCCCAACCAATTGTAAGGCATGCACAAGAAGATGGCCAAGTCAAGTATTGTTGGTTAAATAGAACACCATACAACTGAAAATTGCCAGCACCGTTCATATATAGAATTGTATATACAAAGCCAAAAAAAAGTGACAGCTGCACAACAAGGAATGAAAAGAAGTATGGTATACATCAATAGCTCACCTGTAAGACATGTTTTCTCTTTGGGCACACTATTTTGTTGAGGATCAAGTGCAGGTATCACGTTCTCAACAGGCTCTGAAGAATTTGGGACACCAGATGGTACAAGATCTGCTAGATCAGGAGGATTATCTTTACCTACCACTGGTGAAGCCTGAACCGAAACAATAATGTTAGAATCTCTTTCGAATATATATGTGAAATCCTATGCTGGTGATCCAAAGATTACCTCCAAGCCTACATAAGCTAATTGCTTCCCAATGGAGATGAGAAACTTGTCTAGATTGCTTGAGCTGAGAGCTGAGATGAAGTAAATCAGGAATTAGCCAATTAGTAGTCAAAGGTTTGAGTGTATGTGTCCCTCTATTTTTGCCAAAGCGCATAACATTAGTCAGGCCAGGATACATCATTTGTGCAACCTCCGCACAAGTGTGACATCATGGCTAGCTAACATAACAGCGTGCAATCCAGTAACTATTAATTAACAGCAGTAAACGAAGTAATGAAACATTATCAGTAAAGGAAGTGATGAAGTATCATTCATACCAATGGTCATATCATTTGTCAGTGGATGGAAGCAGCAGCTTTGTTTAGACTTAAAACCTTGGTCCAGTAATAATGAGACAGCACTGCATGCAAATACACAATTGTATGAATACAAGTAACACAAACCATGGTTCAAAATCCCGGCGCGTTACCGGCCGGTAACCGGTAACGCGCCGGTGGAGACCGGTAACCAAAAAACCGGCCGGTATGTTTTTTTTTATTTTTCGAATTTTGGCCGGTTTTTTTTTCCGGTTTTCCGGTTACCGGCCGGTTTTTCCGGTCACCGGTTTCAAAATATCTCAAAATTCAAATTTTGATTTTCAAATTGTGACTGGTTTTTTCGGTAACCGGCCGGTAACCGCCCGGTTACCGTTACCGGCCGCCGACCGGGATTTCTTCCGGTTCCGGTTTTTGGAACCTTGACACAGACTACTTGAAAAAGCAATAAAAATAAAGACAACTATGAAATGGTCATACGATCACCATGAAATAGAAATACAGAACACATGAAAAAAAGCATTCTGAAATAAGTTTGCATACGGTTTTAAGCATTTGAGCAGGTTATTTTTCATCTGTGACATTTCCTATCTTCAAAGTAAAACTGGTTGGAATGAAAAGGTCAGCCATGCTCATGATTAGATAACATGAGCGCACCCTCCTAACAATGTAATATTTACTGTTTAGGAAACCCAAGTGAACAGTGCTCACAGTCCTATCTGGTTGTCAGAAATATGACTCGCGAATTGTTGGCCCAAATTCCCACTCCGATAATAAATCACAGTTGGAACAAAATTTTGGTTGGCGATAGCTTTCCTTCAATCAAGGACGCTATAATTGGTGAAGATAGAGACAGTCAATGGTACAGTCAAAGCAAGCCACCATACCTTGCAGACTCATTGATTAGTGCAAATGGAGTAACACACCCTAATGGTACCTGGACATAATCAATGAGCAAAGAACACATTAACATGTGACAAAATCATAAAAGCTGAAACCAAAACAAATGAACTATCCAATTAGAAGATGGTAAAGCCAGTAAGCACCAGAGTCCAAGTGCTCTCCTCCCAAAAATTGAAGAGAAGAAAAAAAGACAGCTAAAAACGACAATAATAATAAAATATATTGTTCATGTGTCAAGCCAAATAAACAGCATTTCAGAAATGCTGTCATTTCGAGACTTCATGCTTCCTCACCCCAACACTATTGACTATAAACAGAAAGTCCTTTTGTTGTTTTGCCTAATTGAAGCAAGTAGACCTCCAGTGATAAATGACATTAAGAGATACATGTCATGGGCGTGGGTATTGGGCCCAATCGGTTCATTATTAGGAAGTTAGAGATTAGTTTCTATCTATTAGAGATATGATATTAGTTTCTATCTATTAGAGATATGATATTAGTTTCTATTTGTTAGAGATATGATTAAAATTAGATCTATCTGTTAGGGGGAGCCCATCTATATAAGAGGGTTGCCGCATGCTATTGGAATTAAGCAAGAAATAACAAAGTCATTCTCATCTATAGTCTCGCTCCCTCTCCCTCTACGCCGATGCTGCCTAGCCATTCTCTCGACGGTGTTTACCCCCTATGAACTAAGATTCATAACAATACACTATTGGTAAAGATCGCACTCTTAACAGTAAACAGAAAGAGCTCCTGACTTAACTAAAAGATTGTACCAAACTTTCTTGAAATGTTTTTTGCAGTGAACCTGACAAACTAACAGGGCACTACTTATGTCGATTTACATCCAAAAATATGGAACCAAAAGATGCACAATGCTTGTTTTTCTTAATTGCTTTCATGGTGAGCTCAAACAATAGATAGTTGTTTATAAAACAGCATAAATAATACCTGAAGTACTTCCAACAAATTTTCCTCAGGAGCCATCCGTAGACCACCTTTTCCCAAACCAAGACGCTGGGATAGAACTAGTAGTTTTAAAAGAAAACAACATTAATTGACATGATGCCCAAATAAGTAACGAAAATATGTAATCATCAAGAAATTCACCTACTTTTCATGTCAACTTTCGTGCCAGCAAGGGCAGAAACAATATAAAGGCGATGCTTCTTGTCCTGAAACTCAGAACAAACAAATCTCAATACATGAACATATGTGTATCAGGCTCCGAACAATTAACTGTCTATCAGCTGCCAACACACATACCTTTAAAAGTAGATTTTTGCTCAAAGCACCTCCTAAATGCCCAACATATTTGGCCTGGCATAGGAAAAATTCAATTAGCAGTCATGATAAATAAATCGGAAGCCATCGCAGAACGAAGTATGAACTCCACAGTTCACAAACCTGTTCCTCGACTGTCAACACAACCGGGTGATCGTAGCACGTGAAATCAATCTTAAGCTCCTGCAGAAGAAAATACCACCAAATTGAGCCCTAGCTTCGTCGTAACGCTAGAAAGCAAACGTTTTCCCGTTTGCGACATCCACGATGCAACAGTTCGTCGTACTCATGCAATATAACTGGGAAATTTCGCACTTCGATCTACGCACTTACTGGGAAAAACCTCTCCTTTTTCTAAGTTCTAACACTGCAAAACCAAATTCAGCTATAAACACACGCCTTCTCGCGCTACGATTCATAACTAAGCTAACTCCAACCAAATAGATCTCGACGGCAGCATCTCGTCGACGCTACCATCAGGAGGCTGGCGCGCCCACGAGCGCCAATCCAGTCGATCTCCACGGCCAAGAAGCGACGAAAGGAAGCAATTGGGGAGGGTTGGGAGCGAGAGAGGGGTGGTAGTACCGACCTGGAGGTGCGCGAGAAGCTGATCCTTGGTGTACCCCATGGCCGCCGGCGGCGGCGGTGGCAGGAGAGTAGGGAAGCCTGCTGCTAGGGGAAAATTGAATACAATGGACAAGTTAAGAGTGCTTTGTTAAAATAGGATCAAGTTATTTGCGCTTGTAAATATAAAACCGAGTTGAGCAACTTCTTGAAAATATGGTATTTTTCCTATTTTAACTTCATTTTCATTTTCCAGCCCTTTTTCTCTACGCGAAATGACACTTTTGCCTCTCCTCCCTCCCGCTGCCGGTCGCTCCCGCCCCGCGCCGCGCCGCTCCCTCGCCTCACAGCTCCAGGCGAGGGAGCGGCGGCGCGGCGAGGGAGGAGGGGCAAAAGTGTCATTTCGCGTAGAGAAAAAGAGCTGGAAAATGAAAATGAAATTAAAATAGGAAAAATATCATATTTTCAAGAAGTTGCTCAACTCGGTCCTATATTTACAAGCGCAAATAATTTGATTCTATTTTAACAAACCACTTTGAACTTGATCTTATATATTCAATTTTCCCGCTGCTAGGCGGCACGGGCGTCTCGGATGCGGGTGCGAAGCTGCTATGGGCCTAGGCGGGTCGGGTGCGGGACAATGTGTACTGGGCTCTTTGCCCGATGCAGAGACGCACCCGAATTCGAAAAGCTACAGATCAGGATTCCTCCCTTTTTTTTCTTTTCCTTTTTTGGCCCTCGCTTTCTTGAACGATGGATTTTTCCAAACAATGGCGCATGATAAATCAGTTACGAAAGCCAGCTGTTTTGCATGACAGCGATTGGAAACCATCTGTTGCTTTTGACTGGAAGCTGTACTTTCTTGCGGGCGTGCTTGAAACTCCAAACGTGGAGACTGCATCTTTATGAGTTACGGGTCTGTTCTTCTGTGTTTTGTGGCTTTTAATTATTTGCGTGAGAAATTATAAAATAAGTGAAATCTACATGTGAATTTTATCAATATAAATAAAGTCGGTACAGTACATACTACAATTAGGCCCCGTTTGGCACAACTCCACCACCGGCTCCTGGAGCTGTTTTGTGCCAAACGGGGTACAACAAATTAGCTACACCCAAGGAGTCCCTTAAAACCTGCTGAGACAAAAGTAGCTCCTTGGGTGGAGCTGAAAAAAGTAGCTTCACCCAGCTCCACTTGTGAAGTAAAAAAACAGCTCCACTTGTGAAGTGGAGTCGTGCCAAACGGGGCCTTAATTAGTAGATCACATCTTAAAAAGATATTCTGTTTAAAAGCTAGTTATTGTAAAAAAAACTAAAAGCTAAAATCAAAAGCCACAAATGAACAGACTCGTACATCATCATTCAAATCTTGTGACTGCAGCATCTCAGTAACTCGTAAAAACACTTCGTAGATTAGGTTTTCACAATTTAAGAATTGTAAGATAGATTAAGGTGAAGTCTTATCATTTGAGAAATAGAGGCTACCGAGTTCCTCCTGAAAAGTGCGAGTGGAAGAGGAACAGGAGAAATAGGGTAACTCATGAGCTCCCTCGGATAGGAGAAAGAACCGTGCATTGGTGTAGTCAGGATAGCACGCATAAGCTTGTGTGTTGAGCATCTACTCACTCATGACTGTAATGTCGTAATGACGTCCTTGAGTGGTAAATAAATCCTCTCTATCATGACAAAAAATTTAAGAGAAGTGTAACCCTCTAACGAAGTTACAAACAACAAAGGAAAGATCTCTGGGTAAAATTTTTGCTTTTTAGCCTAAAATTTAAAAAAATTACATATAGATCATTTGCACGGCGCCAAAATATATAACGTCCAGAGTATATAGCACGTCGCCATATGCACCCGATGTATAATATTAAGCCCAAACTACGTCAGACGACTGCGGGCCATAAGGCATATGACCCACTCGAAAATTTTAGTCGCAAGGATCCCAGAAATTCTGCGTCGACTAGATACCATCATACCATAACTGCACTAGTAAAAGGACAATGCTTTGGACATAAGTATAGGACGAGTACATCGCAATTCATTACTTGCACATGCAGAAACAGCTTTTACACATAGTATGACATGCAATTGAGAGGAGTTAGCTCCATGGAAAGCTGCCTTAAAACATGTAGCTCCATCAGAGCTCCCCACAATGCACAATTAGCCTAGTACTACTAGTACAATAATAATGAACTACATATATGAATCAAATAAATATCAATCATATATGCTTGTTGTACCGTGAGCAATTCTTGATCACGTAGAGTAGTAATTAATCAGTCAGTATTGAATTACTTAATGATGATCACTTGAGACATGACCTCCATGGCCTTCCCTCTCCGGCGAGCTGACGTTTGGTTGAGCTCAGTTGAGGGAGGAGAAGCTCCAGAGGCTGATCTCACCTTCGTCCTCCCACTCGGCGGCCGCCTCCGCCGCCATGGGAGCCGGCGCGAAGAACGTGCTGAGTGGGTCCATCATGCAGTACTCCATGGCCATGCACTTGGACGACTGGAAGAAGGCCTCGATGTCCGCGAGGGCGCCGTAGTCGACGTCGTCCCCCATGTCGTCGTGCGCCATCTCGCGGTCGGTGTTGGCGGTCTCCGGGGAGCTCACGGCCGAGGACGACGCGTCGCCGTAGCTGCACGGCGGGGTCGCGGACGCGGGTGCAGAGTAGGCGGCGGCGCCGGGCTGCAGGGGGCTGGCATTGGCGGCGGCCGCGGCGGCGACGCGCTGGATGGACTTGGGCGACATGGCGGCGGCGGGGAGGTGGAAGGGGAGGTGGACGGGGAAATTAAGGTCGGCGGCGGAGCCCTTGAGGCAGAGCAGCGCGGCGTCGTAGGCGCGCGCGGCGGCCTCGGCGGTGGAGTAGGAACCGAGCCATATCCGCGTCTTCTGGTTGGGCGCCCGGATCTCCGACACCCACGAGCCCCAGCTCCGCATCCGCACGCCCTTGTACTGCCTCCTGCCGCCTTGGCCCCCCCGCCCCGCCGCCGCATTGCCGCCGTGCGCGCCACCGTTGCTCGGCGCCTCCTGCTGCGCGCTCTTCACCATTTCGTAACCAAACTACGACGCTTCTTGCTCTGATAGTATGATACTTCGATAGTTCGATGTGTGAATTGTGATGTTGATGGTTAGGAGTGCAAGACACTGCAAGTAGGAGTGGTTCGGTGTAGGTGTGTCTGAGTGTGTGGCTACCGGCTGCTGCGAAGTGGTTCGTCCGATGGCGTACTTATAGGACACAGGTGCTTCACACCGTGCACTGTTAACTCGATCGAGGCTTTTTTTTTTGTCTCAACTGAATTGGTTGCGTGTGTTTGCGATGTGTATTGTAACCATCATGTTGTTCACATCACGCTGATAGTGTTATATTTGTTTTAGTCGAATACAGTACCGTACTATATTCCCTTGCAATAATGCAGAGGAAATGCTAAGAAATAAGGAAAATTAAGGAAGGATCCTGCTAATTCAATTCCTACGCACACAGCATGTCAGCACTCGCAACACGTTTTATGTTTCAAGCTTACTCAAAAGTGTGGATAAGCTAGCTAGCTGTAGCATGCATGCATTATGCATACATGATTAGTGTTAAGGTCCCGTTTGGCACAGCTCCACCACCAGCTCCTTGGAGCTGTTTTGTGCCAAACGGGGTAAAACAAAATAGCTCCACCCAAGGAGTTCCTTAAAACCTGCTGAGACAAAAGTAGCTCCACCCAAGGAGCTGAAAAAAGTAACTTCACCCGGCTCTACTTGTGAAGTCAAAAAAAACAGCTCCACTTGTGAAGTGGAGCCGTGCCAAACGGGGCCTAAGTATTGGCGTGCCGTGGCTGGTTCGATCACCGGGAATCTACCATCATTCGAATTGTACAGCTGTACAGCTAGCAAACTGGACCTATTTTTTCAGCTTCTAAAATTTATTTTTTTACCTTTTCTATAGTAACTAAATTTTAAATAGAGTATTTTTTCAAGATAACAGTTACTAGTTAATTGTAGTATATACTATACCGACTTTATTTATATCGGCAAAAATCATACGTAAGTTTTCGTTACTCTATAATTTCTTGCACAAATAGCTCAAAAACCACAAACCACATCCAAAAACCATAAGCTTCAGGAAAAAAAACTAAATTGGTCCGGTGTGTTAGACCCACCTGCGTATATATGGTTGGGGTTAAGCTAAGCCGGTACATAGTCCTAGAGTTAACAAACTACATGTTTATCCTGAGCCTAAACTCTGGACAAGGTTGCTTTAGCTTCGTTAGGTGCCACTCGGTTGGACTGAAAAATAGTGGTTTATGGCTGAGATTGCACTGTAGCTGGCTGAAATTATATTGTAGCTGAAAGTGGTTTATTTGACGTAATTAAATTTTAAAAAATTTAAAAATAGAAGAAAAAAAATGTTAGCTCATCACGGATAATGTAAACGAACACGGGAAAAAAGAACCAGCAAAAAAGCTCAAGAAACCAAAAGTTTAAAAAAAGATAAAATTTATAAATAATAAAAAAGTCAGAAATTAAAAACTCAAACCGAAATGAGCGGGGTGTTAATTTAGCACCGTTGATCTGTACTGCTGCCCAGTCAATTTGCTGCCGTATCTATGGATCAAGCTCGTGGACCCTAAAGTTAATTGTGATCAGTTACATACAACCGCCTAGTCTAATCAATGGTGTAGATTCAAAACTTGTTCGCACTAACAAGTGTAGCTAATTTGTAATATATGCGATATTGTCGACGTCTAAATAGAGTTTTTGGCACATGTAGCAAGTTTTAAGTCCGTATTTACAAAAAATAGCTATATACGAACGGTATTAACCATTTCTGCCGCCCGGTCAGTGGGCAGCAACACGTGCAGGTGACACATGGGCCTGCCACTCGGCCATCAGACGACAGGTGGTCTACCGCCTCTTCACCGGACAACATGTAATTAAGCCGGCTAATTAGCCGATTTAATTATCTGCCTGAATTAGTATTTTGTATTTACTATTTGTTCAAATTTTTAAATATATCAAATCAAATAAAAAATATATAACATTTTATGTACAACTTCCCGACATAACGCACTTCATTGTGTAATTTCTTTGACAATTTTATTCTCTCTTAATATTGCTAAAAAATTCATAGATTATGATATTTGTAGTAGTTTTTACATATCGCAAATGGGCTCCAAAAATTACGAAATTTTGAGCGCAACCTTCCGACATGGTCGACTTAATTGTCTAGACCTAATTGTCTATTTTTTAGTAATTTTATGTGCTCTAAAGATGAACTAGAACTTGATCGAATCTGTGCTCCTCCATTAGCTGGCTCCTGTCTATTATTTGGCTGACTATGAGGAAAACACAAACTGAACAAAATGACAAATTGTGTCATGATGAGAGAAATAGAGTGAGAGAGCAAGACGATAGACTGCTGCAATAGATGGAGATGCATTCTCTCCTGGAGATGGATAGGTAATATCTGCTCCAAAGACTATTGTTGGCAAATTTGTCAGAAGTGGTATTCTCTTGTACAAAACATCTTCAACACAAATAAACTGGCAAAAAGATAATATGCTTTTCATTTCAATGCATTATAGTCATTGCATGATTACTTATTAATGAAAAAGGGAAATACTATCATAGCCGGTATCGACCAAATGAGTAACTACGACATAAATGTTCCTCATTCACATGCAAGTGCTAAACAATAGGCAAAACTATTGACAAATAAATGATGCTAAAAAAGGACTAGAGAGTAATGCGGTCATTTCATATGTGTTATTAGGGAAGCGAGATTCCTGCTTAATGCTGTCCGGGGGCCTCAATCATATCAAATGAAACCATAAAATCATTCGGGGGGGGGGGGTCTTAATCGGTACCTCTTACATAGAATAGTCATGTCGTACTAAACTACCTATATTTCAAGTCGCGTGAAATCATAGAACCCTAATTTCCGAAACCTGAAATCGTAATTTTTGAGACCTAAATCATTAATTTTTGAGATAATCTTGGAACATATAAAATTATAAAAAAATATGAAATCAATTCTACTATGTGAGGATCCTTGAAAAATATTTCATATTTTTTGGAGCTCATTTTCAATATTAAAAATTCCTAAAAATAGTATAGTTAAATGAATTTTCAAGTAAAATTCAAAAATAATAAAATTACGCAAATATTACATAATTAAGTATGCTATCTCTAGAGCCTTCATAAAAAATTTCATAATTTTTTAACCTCATTTGGTATATCTAAAAAATTTATACAAATGGTACACCTAAATATTTTTGTTAATTACAATTAAGAAACACTAATTAACGGACTAATTGGTTGGTACACATCCACTGGATTGCAGGTGGCCTGCTGTCCAGTCGCCGAGCGGTAGGCCACCTACCGTACGGTGGCAAGATGGCATATCTACGTGTCAGCTGCATGGGCGTTGCCACTGGTGACCGGACAACAGAAGTGATATTTTATCATTCTCACACATATATAACTATTTTTATAAATACAGATTCAAACTGTGTTATATGTGCCAAAAATTCTATCAACATGTACGTTGTCCAGCTAAAAAGATGTGAAAAAGTCTACACTCCACGAGTCACGAGAGAAGTAAGCCGGGACCTCGTGTAGTTGTGCTAATTACTTTAAACTGTGAACAGCCGATGGGTTGACTAAACACAGGAACTCACTACATTACATATACACCGTCCATTCCACTCTAGCTCGACATGTCAGCCACATGAGAAGGAATACAATGTTTAATTTGCTCTCTCTTTTTTTTTTCTTGCTCTTGCGTTTTTTTCTCCCCGTACCAGCACCAAACGGGTGCTGCTGCGACCGCAAAACCACCAAGTCGATCTGCACGAACTAATTAGCCGGCATTGCTGCATGCGAATCGATCCAGCTAGCTGCATCCACGGTAGCGAGAAAACCATGCGCACAACTCGGATCGATTAGCTTGGTACTGTGAGCAAGGTTAATAATACAGCCTTCAGCTGGTTGTATGGACACTTACAACTACTTATCAGCCCATTCATATAGTAGTTTATAGCCAGCTGAAAGATGTATGACCCACCCCTTTCTCTCACAAAGTTTTTTGGTTCTTGTGCTTCAGCTGGCTGTAAACTTACAGCCCACCTCTCTTCTCTCTCCTCCACCTCAGCATACAATCTACTAACAGCCTCTTATTATACTTGCTCTTAAGCACCAACGTAGTACTAGCTAGTAACATGCGTAGCAGAAAACTTTTTTGTTCGCGTCCCCGGAGGCGCCTTCGCGCGCAGCTTCGCGCCTGCCTGCCGCGACGGCGACTTGCTGGGACTATGCAGGTGCATGCGTCGCACGGCGTCAGCAGACGAATGAATAGCTAGCATCGCAGCAACCAACCGGCCGGTGGTACGCAGAAAAGGGGAGGTGGCTTTATGTCAGTCGCCACGGAGCTAGCTGGAGCTGCACTGGCCTCCTCCGACCGCAAACCGCGTCGCGCTGATGCTGAGAGAAGCGGATCGATGCGCCCTGAGATGGGTGATCGGCGGGTCAACGTCGCCCCCTCTCCGATCCATGGGGCATCGATCCTAGCTTGGCGGATTCTGGGATAGCGATGGACGGCTGTCGCTGACGTAGCTTCGCGTCGGACTCTCCGGCTGTGTGGGGGCATCAATGATCGATCCACCGGCGGCCGTCCGATCCGTCGTATAGGATGTTCGTCAGTTGTTCTCTCAGAGCTAAGTAGGGCTGGTTGGCGCCGGTGCCTCAGCTACACGTAGATGCAGATATGCGATGCGATAAGGGCGTCTCCAACAGCTGACTATTTAGTTAGCTAGATCTGATGTGGCAAGGAAAAAGTAGGAGAGAGAGTAGTCACTAGCGACGAGCAAATAGCTGATCTATTTCACGTAGTCCAAGAACATGAGAGAGGAGCATGTGGGTCCAACAGTATAAAATAGTCTTTGCTTTTGTCTCTCACCTCCACGTCAGCTGACTATATAGCTAGTACTAGCTATTACCATTGCGGACGCCCTAAGATCGCACAAACAGCCAGTGTTACGAGAATCGCAATGAATTTACAATAAACTGAACACATTTAGGTTGTGATCAAAATGGCTGAAAAGCCCGTGGCTTATGGCTGAAAACACTGTAGCTGGCTGAAAAAAGCACTGTAGCTGACAGAGGCTTATTTACCATAATTAAATTTAAAAAAATTTAAAAATAGAAAAAACATGTTAGTCCATTACGTATAATACAAACAAATACGAGGAAAAAAGAACCGGTAAAAAAACTCAAAAAAAGCCAAAAGTTCAGAAAAAGACGAAATTTATGAATAGTGCAAAAATAAGCTGAAGCCAAAAGCTCAAGCCATTTTGATCAAGCCATTAATCAAACACTGGCTCCACAGTCTCACGCCCGACCACCATGGCTCCATGATCGAGGAGAGAAGGCTCTTTCTGGTCAGGTGAGAACGCATGGAAAGCAAATAATCAATTGGAATGTACATCCATTGCCAAGTACATAGAAGATGGAGGGTGTATATATCGTACCAGCGTATACATCTTAAGTAGATGCCTGAAAAGTTCAACCTGTATGATTGCAAATTATCAACACATACGTTTGCACTGTCAGCGAGTGAAAAAGACACAACCTTTGCTACCCAGAAAAAAAGAGACTAGAAAATCAAGTCCTTGCAGAAAGCGTGTTCACCTGCTCTTTCGCTTTAGAAATCACATCAGCCGTAATCTGTTAATTGGACTCCGCTACTACTGGCGAGTGGTGACAACAATCAAGTAGCTCTCACACCAGGTAAGTAGTTTGATTTATTGTGTTAGCTAGCGCCAATTCCTCCACAAGGAAAACGAAAATCCGAACCAAACCACGGGGCAAGTTTCGTAATCAGCTCATCACAGGAGGATTCCAATAGGAATTTTAGAGCGAAACGCATTGGCTTCTAGAAAATCCAATCCCTACGTTCCAAACGGGAAGCATCGGAACAACGATCATCTACATCTCGCAGGACATACATGCATGTTGGAACCACCTCCTATCTAGTCATCCAGTACAAGAGCTACAGCGCTCAGTACACAAGCATAAACGAGCGGCCAGCATTGTCAAGATCGAGAAGTGTGGTCCGGCTGGTCGGGGCCCCGGCAGCCGCCGCCGCCGGCCGGTTCGTTCCAGGCCAGCTGGGCGAACCAATCCCACCGCGTGCCCGATCTTGACTTCGTGCGTCCTCCCGTACGCCCACTTCGTGCGTGCCATTCGCCTTCTCGATCCGTGTGCACCGTGCGCAATTGCCATGCCGTCGAACTCGAGCAGCGCAAGTACAGACTGCACCACAGAGGCGACACACTGATAATCTTGTGTCGCGAATATGGGAGGAAGGTTAGCTAGCTAGTACTGCTGGTGGCTAGTCTCCGTATGCCCATGTCATGTGATTGGTCTAAACTCTACGGAGACTGAAAAGAACACGGGGCTGTTCTTTTCGATCTAAGCTAACGGTTTTTAGTTTTTACTATAGTACCTAACTTTTAATGGTCTGTTTAGTGCGGCTGTGGCTTATGGCTTTTGGCTGAAATTTTTGAATTTTACCTGTTTACGACAGAGATTACGGAGAAAGATACTCGCTTGCGGTTTTGGTTAATACAGATGTTAGACTTTTAACGTGTACTACAATTAACTTGTAGACCTCGTCTTGAGAAAATACCATGTTTGAAAGTTAGATACTATAGCAAAAGCCAAAAACCGCTAGCTTCGATCAAAAAGAACAAGCCCTATGATGGTTTTGCCATGATTTGTTCGGTCTAAACTCTATGGAGACTGAAAAGAATATGGTTCTGCCATGACTCGTTCGGGGTGAGTTTGTTTATGGAATGGTGAGAAAGATTCTTGGGGAAGATACCTTACGGCTGGGTTGTGTACTCGTTTAATCGGTTCATTGTTTTGCGTGTTCATTGGACTGGGTCCTGTTGGTCCGGGAGGCAGGTACGTAGGGCATAACCTATGCAGGAGTTTTATATGTTTTCACTTGTGTTCATGGAGGATGATACCGGTTGGTCAAAGTATGCAGAGGCCTTTCCCTTTCTTAGGTTAAAAAAGGCTTCCATTGCGTTGGGATAATTGTAAGAACAAAATATAAGCAGTAATAGTGTTATGGAACTAACAATGTGAATGCTAGTAGTATTTGTAGACTGCTTATTTCACATGATGCATTGTTTGATATAAATGCTGGGCATAAGTTTCTAAATCTTACGAATTAAGATTCATATCTGATGCTTACAAAGTCTAGAGGTACGTTCAGTTATGTGTTAATTTTGCGTTGCAACTTGTAGCTGAAAACCTAGAAGCAACTGAAAACCTCGAATGCTAGAATTCTTGAGCATGCGTACCATGATCTACAACTGATATATTGCCCTCTCAAAGGAATTTAAATTGGGAAAGAGCACACAGCACATATTATCCATACTGATTCCTGAATACTACAGAATGTGTACTCACTTTAAGTTATACGTGGGCGCATCATGTGCAAATGATACTCCCGGTGTGCAGATTGTGCAAAAGCCCACCTGCCGACGAGTAGTAGCCTTGACATTGCAATGCTACTTTCGAGAGAGAGAGTGTGAACATGCTTATGTTCTCATGACACAGTCTGATCATGACCATTATAATCCGTAGTTTAATGCCAGTAACGTACAGCCTATTTGCCACGACGTCGCGAGGAGACAGTCTTCTGTAACTTTCGATGGACAACCTGAAATGCAGGATGGTCAAAAAGCCAAGAAGACAAGCTACATTAGGTCTCGCTCGATTGGGCTGAAAAATAATAATTTATAGCTAAAATTGTATTATAACTGGTTAAAATTATACTGTACCAAAAAATGACTTATTTGGCATAATTAAATTTAAAAAAGAAAAAATATGTTAGCTCATCACGGACAACACAAACGAATACAGGAAAAAAGAACTGGCAAAAAAGCTCAAAAAAACCAAAAGTCTAGAAAAAAAACGAAATTTATAAATAGTGAAAAATAAGTCAGGAATCAGAAGATTAAGCCAAAATGAGTAGGGCAGCAACGGTCGACTCGATCGCAAGAACATCCTATTAAATTAGGCCACCCCCCTCATCAACATGCACAGCCACATTGCTTTCAAATCTTGCGTTTCTTATCATCTCGCTACGTCGCGCCACACTTCCACTTCATACAGGTGTCCCGAGAAGAACCGGCCTCACAGAGGTCAGCAAAAACGCTCATAAATAAGCGCGCATAAGCGAACAAACTAGCTGCCGTCTGCACCTGCACGCCCGTCGCCGAGGCCCCCACGGCTACGCGGTTTAACAGCCTAGCTCGCAGAATAAAAATCTTGATATGATGCAGTCGCTTTACGAACGATCGGTTTGTGTCTTTCTTTTTCTCGTTCGGGTTCGTAGGATCGTCGAAGGGGAGGGCAATGTACAGCGTGAATAATTAATTCAGTTTTATTTTACGGACATATATCTTTCAGCCTCGCGGCATGGAGCTGGAAGGCATTAGGAGGAGGGGACAGCGGATGGGCGGGAAGGAGGGGAGAAGCTTCCTCTTATGTGCAAGATTATTCGGGTGACGGGGCTCATCTCGCTTTTGACTGCTCTTGTTTTCTGTTGTGCATGTGAGGGGTGATGTTAACCTGGCTAAAATGCAGAATTCTGCCTGCTGGAAAATTAACTCGCCTAACAGCTGTGCTCTAATTGCTAAGACATTGGGGTTCAGATATTAGGATGTTAAATGGTTTTCTACATCTTATAGTAAGTGCTCTAGGAAGCAGTTCTTTTATCTGAAAAAGCCACCTAGTTGATGTAAAAATTCCTTCTACTTGTGTGCTCCCTGACCAACAGTCAGGGAAAACTTTAACTAATGACATTTTTCAGGAGTAGAGGCTCAATGATCTTCAAAATGTTCCTCACCACACCCATCTAGATGCAGAATCTGGGAATGTTGGAATTTTGATTCGGCTGCATTTTTTAAAGTAAGATCAACATCGATTGGCAATAGTATTCAATCCCAACAACAAAATTTGAGGGTTATAGATAGCTATGTTGCAAAGTACTGGGAATTAAGGATCAGTGTCGCAAAGTTTTAGGAACTAGGAACATCTATCCTGTAGACGCTTTTTACATAACCAAATTTCAAAGCTACCTCTTCTAGATAAAGATTGCAAAAACACCAGATTGAATTAACTTTTCAAGTGTACAAACTTTAAAAAAAAGAATTGCTTTGGGGGGGGGGGGGGGGGGGAGTTCTAGAATTACCAGTCACTGAGGACTATGTGCTGTGCAGTCGCACTTCCACCTTGATGTGGCCCCCAGAACTGCGACCCGACGACCCGGAGCTAACTGCCTAGTGTATTTCTAAGTTTTACCAATGCTTTTCGTTAGATATCTGCTCAGGAATTTGTTTCAAAGTTGACAAAACTAGCACAAATCAAATAATTTAGGAAAGCTTGTGGTGTAGTCAGTGTAACAAAAATTCCAGTAAAAAGGGGCCTCATAAGTAGTAAGGTGCTACTGTACCTGTGTATTTGTTCGAGCACTAGTGCCACTCTGCAGCAATTCCCTATGGAAAGTTGATAGTGCTTAACAGCACATGGATTAGTGCAGGCATATATTCTGTAATCTCCAAAAAGAGAGTGAAAGTGATTGCTCCAGGGGGGCTCCAAGGGTTCGGTAGCGGTAGGAGGGCTCGAGCCCCCCACCCCACCGCTGGATCCGCCCCTGCTCAGGACCATCCCATCTGCTATTTTTTGGGCATTATGATACTCCCACGTACATGTCCTGTTGAGCTGAAATGACGATGAGTAATGATATGCTGATCGCCTGATACAAATAGAATCAAGGGATGGTGCTTATTGTAAATCCATATTCACTTAGTGAAGGATCAAGGATCACTAGTTTTAATCTAAGATCACTGATGAAACCAAGAAAAATAATCTGACATTGTTACTACAATTGTTAGAACTTCACCTTATGCTTCTCCTGATCATCAAACCAGTGTTATTTTGCATCAATACGTTGTAATCACGAATTCACGATCTTTTTTCAGAACTCGAAGAAGCACCACCATTTCATCATAAGCATGCCCATAGCCCAGCAACCCCTACAATCATAAATAGCAGAATAAGAACATAGCATTTGGCCTTTGAGTAGCTTTCATCACCGGTCCCTTTCTTATATATCAAATGGTGCAGACAAGTTGCATTTCTTTCGATTTGGAAAATAGAGTCCTTGGTTTGAAAATCAGTTCAAATTCGTTTTCTCAGTCAACATCAGTCATTTTTCACTAACAGTGTATTTGAATTAGTACACATGGCATCACAGACTGATATGCATGTGACATGGCACCAAATGCGCAGTTAACATTGTCATACAGAGCACTGAAAAAGCTAACAAATAATGAAAACGATAGAAAAAAAGAGACAGGTCCAGAGAATAGTATCTCATTACAGTGCTCTTATCTGTTTAGCAAACAACACATATGTACAATATTCTCTTTTCAGCTGCAAACACAAGAAATCATTTGAACCTCTGAATTAGGAAATATTCCATAGATGAACAAATGTACTGACTACTGACAACCTGGTCTGCTTAGGTAATCCTTAAATCTCTGTCGCAGATCTTCACTATTTTCATGATAATTCTACCGAGAACCACATCGGGGAAATATTTGGATCACTCCCTCCCCAATCTCAGGGCAGTGCCCCGTAAGTGATGCGAAAAGCAACGGATTTATGCAACAACATATGTGTATTTTCAGTTGTACTTCAGAGGACCTTAAAGGTCCAATAACACGCTCGTAAAGCTAGATGCTTATTAGAAATACTTTGTCCTCCAGAAACTGTAATATTGAGAAAACACTGAGCTAATGGGTATTTGATTAAAACAATAAAAAACATACTGGCACTAAGGGGGTGACCAATTTACCTCATTGCGTTCAAGATTGAATATTTGACAATTGACATTGATATTGGAGAAAAATCCAAGGGTAGGAATGCACGTCTTTCTCACAAGTAGCAACACAGGCATTTAATTGAAGATAAAATCCAATGCTTATCAAGCTTTCAACTTGCAAAGATGACAGCTTGTTCAAATGCAGACCACAGTAGCTTGTACTCGATACTTGGCGCAAGTAATTGACATTCTGCAGGATCCCCCTTTGGTTCTTTTCTGTATCAGCTGCGAAGTGGTAAAGCATTTCAGAACTGTAGGTAGCACAAGAGTGATTACGGGGTAGAACTGTATACTTTATTGTTAGCCTTAGACTAGCCTGTCGCCTGTCAGTACTGTACACTAGTTTTCATTGCAAGTGTTTCCTCAGATGGAATATAAGCAAGAGCTCAGCGATGCTGGCGAATTCCACACTGCAATGTTCATTTCAGCTTAATTGTAAGTTACCAGTTAAAATATTCTGTACATAACATCGACCACGGATGTAATTTGCAACTAACGCATCGTGAATTGTGCTAATCTGTGGCAGCTGGCAGTGGCTATTCCGTTGTAGTTGCATTGTACTACCGATACGCCACTAATATTTTATTCGGAACGCAATGAATCTCTATGCCACAGTAAGACGAGTTTACCGGAAACCCTAGGCGACGATTCTCCTCGGGTTGGACGAACCTCTCGGCAGTCGGCGGAGCCGTCCGCGTTGCAGATCTCCTCAACCATCGGACCAAAGCCAAGCGGGACATGGCCAATGCGGCTGGTGGTGGTGGGGGTGGAAGAGTGAAGCCAATGGGCAGACTAAGGAGCGCTAATTTAGGCTAAGCTTTTAGTTTCTACCTTCTTAATTTTTTTTTTGACTTATTAGTTTTTTGGTTTTCTTTTGTATTTTTTCTTTTATTCTTTTACATTGTCTGTAATAATATAGCCTTTTTTATTTTTTAAAAAAATTGTACTGAAAAAACCACTAGCAGTTACAGTACAAAAAAAATCTACCACAATATCAGAAAAATCTAGAAGATTGGATTTCAAAAGCTCAAATAAGCATATCCTAAGAGAATTTGAGATTGCCAAACCGTGAACAGCGGCCAAAATGCGTTCAGCGTGGAGGGCGTGGCACATGCCGGGTGCTTGGTTCGTGGGATGGAACTATTCCATCCTAGAAGGAGGCATCGTCCTCTTGTATTGATTTGCGGGATAGAATGTTTCTATTTAATTGATTTAGTGAAGAATATTCTATCTAGATGCTATATCACGTTGTTCAATAAAATTGAGCGAACCACAGTTACAGACAAGATCATTTCATCTCGCAAACCAAATGCCCCCAGGCAGCATATGGGGTGAAGAAGACACAAGGCCGACGGATTCGAGCGGGCAATGAGCGCGTCTTACCACAGTGGGGAGTTGGGGCTTCGGGTTGGGCGCGACGGTTAGGCTATGATAGGCCGAACGACGCTTACACGCAGGTGAGGCTTGCTTAGCCCATCAGAAACACACGATTCCTCTAAAAAAAACAAAGAAACACGGGTTTTGCACCGTAAGTTACGTGCATCTGGCCCATGCGGCACGCGTAACCGAGCCCGTCCATGCCACGCTAGTTTCCTTCTTCCACCCGACCCATGCAGCCATGCGCCACTTCTGCGTGGCTAACCCGTGGCCTGCCTCGTCAGCGATAGGCCAGACCGCCGAGCACCCGAGTCCAGCCAAACTGATGGCGGCGCTATCAACACCCCCGTGCGCCACGGTCGTCCCCCTCGCGCCACGTGGCCAGGCCGCCTCCCACCTCCTCTACGCCACAGCGGCTGGCGAGGCCTCGACGCCAGTCCCCAGCACCGCGGAAGCTGGTACTGTGCACCCACCAAGGCTAGGTGCTGCCTCTGCGCTGCGACAGCCTCAAGGAGAAGCTCCCACGCTACCTTCCTGCTCACCAGCACGCCCCACTCCCTCGCCTCCCTCGAGCTCCAGGCAAGCAAGCCGAACCACTTTTCCTAACTTTTGGTTGAGCCTTTCTCTTTCTCTGTCGGTTTTGCCCTGACTCCTGAGTATTTGAGATGGGTGCTTGAATTGGGTTTCGGATTTCGATTAGGAAAGACAGACATCACGACAAATTTGGAGGAGGAGTGGCTGTACCAGTACGAGATCCGGGTGCTCGCCAAGGTGCTTCTCGATGGTAGCAAGGTATTGTCTATTGATTTGCTCATCGTTACCATGTACCAATGGATTTTTTTTGCTGCTTCTGATCACATGCTTTCAACTATGCAACGCAAACTAGGAAACAACCAAAATATGGTAACAAAAAAACATGTAGGCTATAATTGTTATAATACTCAAGGCAAATTTAGATATATGTCACTAAAAAATATGACACTTTGAAAAATACCACTCCAAAATCTAAAATTAGAAATTTGCCACCACAAAACTTGACTTTTTGGAATTTTGCCACTTTTGACACTTTTGCCCCCTCCTCCCTCCCGGCCGGCCATCACCACCGCTTTTCGGCGAGCTCTAGCCGCGCCTCCTCCTCGCTGCCCTCTCTTCTAATCCCTCTTTCTTCCTCCCGACCTCGCGGCATTTTGTTATTCTAGACTTGATTGTTTGGAATATCATGAAACTACTCGTCACAGGAAAAGCTTCCCAGATTATCTCCCCGTCTAAGTGTGGAGCTCATACCAAAAAAAAAAAAACCACTGTGTTTGATCGGTAAGGAGATTGTTTTACTTAACAAGTTTAATGGATGAGTTTTGCATTAAGAGCTGCTGTTGTAAGACTGCCAATAGATACTATGATGGTTAGTGTATTTCTTCCTTGATTGTAATCCATGATTTCAATTTGCTTAATTTATTTTCTGTAAGTTGTTTGGGTGTGTGTATGGCTTTGAAGAAAAGATTCATATAGAGAGACATGGGACATCCAAATACTTGTTTTGGTTCTCAAGAAGATCTACATGTTAATACTTTATAGTCAGCCATACCACAAGAAAATACAGATAAGTGAACAGAACTATTACACATAGGCTATCAATGCTTAATTTTCTCTCATAAACAAGTGTAAAATCTTGCTTTGTTGGAGATGAGAACCATGTACGACCTATGCAAATGCTGAGCTGCTCAGGGGAAAATTCCCTATCTGGATGGAGAAACAACTAAAAACGTATCACTAGGAACATATAATGCCCAGCCACCTTTGTAGTTGTAGACCTGCTATTATACATGGACATTGGGATTGTCCAGCTTTCTTGTAAATAACTTCACCATTTTATATTTACACTTGACTGATATTTCCTACAAGGTTAGTTTAGGCATGGAACTGTTGGCTCTGATACCATGTTATGAATAGCGCTTGTATTCATATGAGGCCAATGGGCCAGTATATATACACAAAGTACAGGTGGTAAATATGCAAAGAACCCCTCATAACAATGGGGAATAACAAACTATACATATATCTCTAACAGGAACCACTTCATCCTAACCTTGGTGCAACTAGAAAAATAGCATTGAAGGATTACGCTGTAGTATGAGCTGCAAAAGACAATCATAACATGCAAATTGTGATCTGCTTGCTGGCATGGTTTTGTAGAGTTCAAATTGAAACTTGAAACCTTTTTCAACTGTTGACGTACCTGCAGAGCATTCAATGTAGAAACAAGATTCAGACCAGTATAACCATATGAATGTATCTGAATTCTTTTATTCATGTCATGCAGTTTATTCTACTTTTATTTATTTTACTAATTTTCAGGCAAATGAGTTCCGTGCTAAGATAAGGGATGACTTGTATTGGCATATTGCGTGTCTTCTTATTAGTAAGATGCATATCAGTCTTATAACAAAGATTGAATTAATTTAAGGACTACCTTGATGAATCCAAAAGCAACTTACTTTATGACAGTTGGGATGCTGGCGCAATGAAGGTTGGTGCTGCCACTGCAATGCTGCTTTTCTTTACCCCAGCTGTGTTCTCGCTATGAGACTCTGTTGGTAATCGTGGAGAGGTTGCCATGGGAGATAGCTGCATTAACTTGCGATGTGGAAAGGCTGCATTTAGTTTTCTCACCAAATCAGGGCATAAAAAATGTTCTTGACGATTGTTTGTAGTTGGCTGTGAACATGGAGGCCTGGATGGGGATGGTATTGGCGTTGGAGACAAATTAGGAGCACGTGACAGATTGAAATCTTCTAGGAGTGGAGACAACTTTAAATCCTTAATTCTGCCAAAAACTAAGGGGTTTAGGCCAATGTTCCTTGAATTCGATTCTGTGATTGTTTCTGCTATCTGTTTCAGTCTGTAAGGCAGTCGATACATGCTGCGATCATGTGGGGAAAGACAAACTTGGACTGTAACTGGTGGGGTAACTGTTGAGCCATTCTTATTTGTTAGGCCTATAAGTAAGTCCTGCACACATATACCCGCTCGGTTGTAGGGGTGAAAACGGATCGGATATTTTCCGTCGGATCCGGACGGATACGGATACGGATAGTGTCGGATCGGATTTTTTTCGGATAGTTCTCGGATCGGATACGGATACGGATTTTTTTATCGGATACGGATACGAATACAGTAAGCCTAGTATCCGTCGAATACGGATACGGATACGGATAATCCGGATAATACGAAACCGGATATCCGAAAATTTAGCCCATAACCAGCCAGCCCATACGGCCCATTCCCACTCCACGCACCATCCAGCCGTTCATTCAAACTCCGTGCGATCCAGCCGTCGGTGCGACCGTGCGATCCATGCTGCGTGCGTGTAGGGTTTCCATGCGTGCGCCGGCCGCCTGCTTTCCATTCGTGAAATCGTGAGTTACTCACCGTCCAGGCTGCGCGACAGGCGACAGCGCGAGCGGCGAGCCGCCTCCACCGACCGCCTCCGCCCACCGGCCGCCGGGTTCCTGCCTCCGCTGACCGCCTCCGCCTGCCGGGTTCCGGCCTCCACCGATCGCCTCCGCCTGCCGACCGCCTGCCTCCGCCCGCTGACCGCCTCCGCCGACCACCTGCCTCCGCCCCCCCCCCCCCCGCCGGGTTCCTGCCTCCGCCGACCGCCTCCGCCGAGCGCCTGCTTCCGCCGACCGCCTCCGCCGAACGCCCCCTCACGGCCTCACCAAATCTCGCCCACTCCGCCGATCGCGTCCGCCGGCTGCCTGATTGTAGTATGATTTATTCTCTTTGATTTTGCTTAGTCTATACAGGACACTAGTGACAACCAATTTTCAGTTAAATTATAGCTTAACACGACTGCATACTTGATTTTGATTAGAATTCATCTCTTCTGTTTGGTGACGCCCTCACCTACTTAACTCTGAACCAGCCAACCGCACATTATGAAGACATGAATGCTTCTTTTGTTGACCAGGCATGTTCATGAGCTAAAATGAAGTATAACCAATCCTATTTGCAAGTTTAAAAACATGTCACTAGAATCTAGTCATATGATCTATGTATACGCATCAAATGTGCCAAGAGAGAAACTTGTAAAAAACTATGAGATGGAAAGAAGGGCTCCCAAAAGCTTGGCAGAGGTTAATTCTGCTGAGCAACACATAAGCAATCCAATCAGCAAACAATAGCACCAACCACTTTCTGAATAGCTTGCAAGAGACAAGATGAACTATTTACGTATTTTTGTTAATTTTGGATGTATAGTTTAAAGGGTTTTCATGTTCCGATAAATATTTGTAACCATATTCGTTTCGATTCGTATTCGATCCGTATCTGTATTCGATATTATCCGTATTTGTATTCGTATTCGAGTTATCCGTATTCGTATCCGTATCCGAAAAAAATATGAAAACAAATATGGTAGAGGCATTATCCGTCCGTATCCGATCCGTTTTCACCCCTACTCGGTTGGGCTGAAAAGCTGCGGCTTATGGCTGAAAGTGCACTGTAGCAGCTGAAATTTTACTGTAGCTGAAGGT
Organism: Dendrocalamus latiflorus; assembly: GCA_017311315.1. Classification (NCBI taxonomy): domain Eukaryota; kingdom Viridiplantae; phylum Streptophyta; class Magnoliopsida; order Poales; family Poaceae; genus Dendrocalamus; species Dendrocalamus latiflorus. The sequence goes on from CM029610.1 coordinate 46,546,511, forward strand.
GGCTTATTTAGTGTAATTAAATTTAAAAAACTTAAAAATAGAATAATATGTTAGTTCATCACGGGCAACGCGAACGAATACGGGAAAAAGGTAAAAAAGCTAAAAAAATCCAAAAGTTCATAAAAAGACGAACTTTATGAATAGTGAAAATAAGCCAGAAGCTGAAGCTAAAGCTGAAATGAGTGGGGCTGAAAAGCTGAGGCTTATAGCTGAAAATGCACTGTAGCTAGCTGAAATTTCACTGTACTTGAAGGTGACTTATTTGGCGTAATTAAATTTTAAAAAATTTAAAAATAGAAAAAAATATGTTAGCTCATCTCAGATAATACAAACGAATACAGGAAAAAACAACCGGCAAAAAAGCTCAAAAAAGCAAAAAAAATCAGAAAAAGATGAAATTTATGAATAGTAGAAAATAAGCCAGAAGCTGAAGCTAATATGTTATCACTTCATGTCAAAATCTTTTAGGAAAAAAATATTCAAGGTACTTCATCATCATACCTTAAACAAACCTGGGGGAGTGTCTGGCCGCCGAGCTATGCCACCTGTGTTTTTTTACGCTCTGTTCTCGACGCGTGGGCAGGTCCCTCCGGCGCATGGAGCGCTCCCGCCCGGTGGTTGCCGCGGCGCGGGATTTTGCCAGCTGTAGCGCGCGGCGGGCTTCGCGACGGATCGTAGTATTTTGGTTTTGGATTCACATGCGTCCGCTGGTTCGCAACGCGCGTTTTTGCAACGCGTGTATTCCACTGCCGCTTCCGGACCGTTCTTTGCCTTACGGACTTCACCGTATTTTGTTTCGTGTTTTGGCTTGCATCGTGCGTCCGTTTGTTCTGCGTATATTGCTTTTGTCTCGGGTGCTGTGTTTGCCTTTTTCACTTCTTGCTTTCGCATCTGTTTTCAGTTCTTGGTTCCGCTTCGGTTGCTTCGCTTGTTCCTTCGCGTTTGGGTGCCCGTCGCCTCGGATCCTTTTGGGTGAGTTTCTCTATTTAGTTTGTGCAGTTCTTGCTCGTGTTGTGGTTGTACAGCGTTTGCCTAATCGAGTTTTTGTTCCCGCTTCCGTTCTCAGTTATGGAGTTCTTGCTCGAGTGGGTTCCTTCGCTTCTTTCTTTGCGTTTTGGTGCTCATCGGTTCCGATTCTTTTGGATTACAGTCAGCTTCTATTTTTGCTTCCTGTTTTTTTCCTATTTACTGTCCCTTTCTTAGATCCCGGTTTTTTCGTCGCTGTCACCTTTTTGTACGTGTTTTACTCATGTTTGGTTTGGTTTGTGCTTCTTCGCCTTGTTGTACATCTTTTATTGTTTTTTCCTTTGCCGTTGCTTTGTCAGATTCCGGCTTTTCGGTCGTTGTCGTGGTGTAATGTTTGATCTACGATGATTGGGTTTTTTATAGATCTTCTATTCTTTTATTCTCTGACGTCGTTTTCAGCGTTGCCTTTTCGGGAATTATTTTGCATTACTTACTCTTCTTTCAGATTTTAGTTTGTTATGTTTATGCTTAAGATGAATGCCATTTAGATATTTACAGGACTCTTCTGGATTAAATGATGCTTCGGTCTTGTTCGTTGTTGTTGCCCGTTGTCTTCCGTACGTGTTAACGATCGCTTACGGCTTATTTGGTAAACCTTCTGTAAACCTCATTTATATTCCATTTATATTACATTGTTGTTCGGTTTCTGCGCCGTCTAACAGTCCTTGCTTTTGTTACATTGTGGTTAGGCTTCGCCTCTGAGTCGGCCTTATTGGGTTTGGTTCTCTCTACATAGTGCTCGGTAAGTTTCGCTCCGCTGATAATTAGCTTTGCTGTGCTCAGCTGGTCATTTATATAGTGCCACATAATAGTTATATTATGTTCAGTTATAACGTTCTACTTCGATATATTGTATCGTACTTGCGTAATAGTAATTACGTATTTTCCATTATGTTACCTTTATTGATGGGAAATAGTCTTTTTTTGGCCTTATTTACATATGTGCTGTTTTGGATAGTCGTTATAATAGTTTTTCTTTTATTATTTCTGTTTGTTGTTCTGTTTACCTTTGTGCCGTTCATATTAGTTGGTTATTTATATATACTATTATATGGTTGTTATGTTGTGTTCTTACTATTTTATCTTGTTTCTAATTGGGGGTGTTTTGTTGAAGCAGGTCTATTGAGAGTGGGCTGCTCATTCTTTGAGGTTGAGCAATCAGTTCATTTATTCCGCTGTTTTCGTTGCTAAGCATGTGTGCGGCGATAGTTAAGTTTTTTTCACCCTCTAATTACTGTGGTGTCATTGTTATTACTGCTTTGTCAGGTTTCCCACGTGTATTTTTATCATTTCGACAAATTCGTTCTGTATACCTTCATGGGTTTTAGCTATACTATTTGTATTTTATTAATGTTGAGTCGTTTTTCATTTTGCTATTGTTATTCTTGTCGTTCAACGTTTCTAGATACCTGTGTAGCTTCTCACTTTGTTTAGGTATTATCGATAACTATTTTGTTATGCCTGCTATTTTAGGATTTGATTTGTTTCATTATATCTATTCAGTTGAGTAACTTCGGTTGTTGCTTTGTTTCGTTATAGCTGTGTTCCTCTGCATGTTTTTTTACCATGTTATTCATGTAATCTAGCCATTTATACATATTATATGTGCTGCTTATGCTATGGTGTTATTATTTGCTCTTGGTTTTATTGTGGTTGTTTCGTTACTGCAGGATTATTGAAAGTTGCTTCACCGTTCTTTGTTGTCTGAAAAACGCTTACTTTATTCCGCCGTTTTTTGTTGGTAAGTTTCGGCCCAGTGATGGTTAGGATTTTTCCAGTCTCAGCTGCCTAATGTGCTATTTGTAGTATATTGTTGTTATGGGCCTGCTCATTCTTGTATAGGATGCCTCCTTATATATGTTACCATGTGGTGCTTATATTATATTTGGTCATGCCTATTTTATTAGGTTGCTATTAAGTTGTATTGGCTCATAGGTTCTTGTTGCCAGTTTTACATACCCTATTTACTTGGTATAGATATTAGTATTTGCTGCATTTTCGATTTTGCTATTTCATTGATAAAATGTCCGTTATTTTCATTGATGTTTTCTTAATTATCTTTGCCTCTTTTGCGTTATGGTGCCTTTGTTCATAAGAGCTGGCTATTTATATTTATTATTTGCGTACGCGCTTATCTCTATGTTTTTTATAATAGTTTTTATTTTATTGTTTATGCTGTTAAATGTTTTTTCGGGCATCTTGTTCATATATGTGTTTCATTAATGCAGGGTTATTCAGCGTTGCCTTATCGTTCTGTTCCGTCTGAGGATCGCTTCTTTTATTCCACCACTTTTATTCCTCACTTTCGGCCCAGCAATAGTTAAGTTTTCTATGCTCTTCTCTGCCTAATATACTACTTGTGGTTCAGCGCTGCTACAGTATTGGCTATGCTTGTTTAATGCATGATACCTACTTATATACGTTATCATATAGTAATTATATTATATTCAGTTATGCTTATTTTATTAGTTAGCTATTATATTGTATTACATCGTACATTATTTCTCTACCTTTTCCAGTCCCTATTTACTTCTTACTAATTTTAATGTTTGGTAGGTTTTCAACTTCGTTATTAATTTTAGTGTTCGATAGGTTTTCGGCTTCATTATTTCATTGGTAAAATGTCGTCGCTTCTTTACTCGTTCTGTATTAGGTTACTCTAAACCTTACTCTTTTCTATCTATCCAGTTTCGTTATTTCGTTGATGAAACCATCGTACTATTAGATAGGGTTTTTTTACTCCTCTCCTTTTCTTCATAGGGTTTTCTTATTTCTTGATATAATATTATTGTTTCTATTAGATAGATATTTATATACATTATCGTGAAGTAGTTATGTTATATTCAATTATAGGTATTTTATTAGCTAGCTATTGTACTGTATTAAATTGTAGGTTATTAGCCTGCTTTTTGCATCCCCTATTTGCTTATTATGAGTCTCGGTGTATACTTCCTTTCACGTGTCATTATTTCAGCGCTAAAATGGTATTCCTGTTATGTAGCCTATAATTCTTACCTTTCTGCTTTTGTTTACAAACTTGTTTGCTTTGCTCCTTCTGTACTAAATTAGTATTGTAATTCTTCATCTTTTCTACCTTTTCGCTTCCATCATTTCATTTGTAAAGTCATCTTAGTATTACATATATTTTTTTTGCTGCTGTCCTTTTCTTTACAGACTTTCCTTCTTTCCTCATTTGAAATTATTGTTCATGTAGGAAAGCTACATACATAAATTATGATGTAATAGTTATATTATACTGAATTATACATATTGTATTAGGTACTTATTATAGTGTCTTACGTTACAAATTATTATTCTCCTTTTGCCATTCCTTATTTATTTATTACAAATCTAAACCTTTGCTATCTTACCTCTTTCTTAGTTTCATTACAAAAATGGCATTACTATTATCTAAGCTATAGTTCTTATCTCTATGGTTTTTTTTTCAGGTTTGTCACCTCTGCTCACTAATAATTGCTACAATCCTTTCACTTTTCTACGTTTCCAATTTCTTCATTTCGTTAAATAAACCACCTTGCTATCATGTAGAATTTTTTTTTACCATCTCATCTTCTTTAGAAACACCCATTCTTTCCTTATTCGCTCTGGTTCTTTCGATGAAATCTCATCTTTTTTAAAAATTCCTATTCTTTCCTTGTTCGGTCTTGTTCTTTCTATAAAATACTGACTTATATACGTCATAATGAAATATTTATATCGTATTCGACTATAGGTATTATATTACCTAGCTGTTATATTGCATTACGTCATGCTTTGTTGCTTTGCTTTATTTGTTCCCTATTCGGTTTTTATAAATCTAGATCTTTACTACTTTTCCCTCCTCCATTGTTTTATTGCTAAAATAGGCTCATTATTATATAGACTATAATTTCTTCGTTTCGTTAAATAAACCTCGTTGCTATGATGTAGCCTTTGGTTTTTTTTACCATCTCATATTTGTTAAAAATAGCCATTCTTTCCTTATTCACTCTGGTTCTTCCTATGAAATCTCATCTTCTTTAAAAAAATCTATTCTTTCCTGCTTCGCTCTTATATAGACTATAATTCTTACCTTCGTTGTTTTGTTTACACATCTACCTTTTTTCTTCGTATAGTACTAAATTATTATAACCTTTGGTGTTTTCTGTGTTTGTAGTTTAATTATTTCATTGGTGCAATCGTATTAGTACCGTTTCTTTTTTCCCCCTGTTCTCCTTTTGGTTTTACAACTTTCTTTCTTTCCTCAATCACCATTAATATATTATACATGTTATTTACTATATTATATTTATAGCTATGCTTTGTCCCACGCCATAAATCCTAACTGATAACTATATTACATTTATGCTTATGATCCCTGATAAACTTCTGGTTATTTGAATGCACCTATTTTAATAGCATTATTATTTGAATGCACCTATTTTCATAGCATTTATATAAATCTACTTTTAGAATTGTATTTCCCATGTCTTTTTGTGCTGATTTATTTTGAGTTAACCCTTTCCATTGATCGTTGCTTATGGTTATTGGTATTTAGTTTTATGGATCCATCGCGTTATGCTAGAGCTCACCGTCAAGAAATACTTCGTGGAAAACAGCCAATTAAATCAGCAGCCCCACTATTACATCCACATGTCTTACCTAATGCCTTACCATCATCACTTTCCCAGTCAACATCACAACCATGTATGATTACTCTTGATGTTATGTCCTTTATAGGCAACATGGTTTTAGTGTTTGCTACTTTTTTTTAAACTCTGTTTCTATATTGATATCTTCTTGTGCTTTCATTTATTACCCCACAGCATTTATCCCAGATGTTGTTATGATTCCTCGATCAAAGCGCCAACATGGTCATTCACACCCTTTATAACCAATTTGTTAATTCTCTAATAGTTTTTAACCGCTTTTTTATTTTGCCTCTTTATTTATTTTTAATGTTTACATAATAGGAGACCATTTTTGCCCATTGGTTAGTTCCTTTGAGTCAGCTAGCAATAGGAAAAAAAGGAGATTGTGCAACTTGCAGCGTGCTGCTGCTAAAACAGGTGTTTTTCTTTTATTATATTCTTTCACAAATTTTTTACCTTTCTATTTTGCCTTCCCTTGAAACATACATATTTTATCATCCGTTGGTTTATATCTACTGCTGCATTTTTTTTAACGTTTCAGGTAGCTCACTGCTTTTTAACTTAAACCCACTTAAAGAGCCAACCATTTGTTTTTCTAAGGAATATGTTTCCTTCTTGAAAGGTTCGCACATACTGTTAGAGTTATATCGTTCATTGCCAGTTTTTATTATGTCTGCTAGAACTATTTGTTGTTTTTTATATTGCTTTTAACACCGTTTCAGCCACTTATGATAACCGATCATACTACGGTGGCCCAGACTATGAGTGTAATAAATGTGGCGCTATTTTTTGGTTCCAAGAAAGGTCCCACCATAGAAGTTCTTCTAGACATCACCGAATTATTTACAATAGATGTTGTCGTGGTGGTAAAGTTTCGCTTCCACCGCACAAGCAATTTCCATATCCACTTCGAGAACTTATTGGTTTTGATAAAGGCCCAGAATCAAATCAGTTCATGCGTTTGATACGCCATTACAACTCCCTATTTGCATTCACTTCCTTGGGCGTAGATGTTGATAGAACCATTAACACTGGTGAAGGCCCTTATGTTTTCCGTATAAATGGTGTTGTTCATCACCGAATTGGTTCATTGATTCCTGGACCAGGGCAAAAACCACAGTATGCACAGCTATACATTTATGACACACATAATGAGATTCATAATAGGTTATCTGTTTTCGGCAAAGAAGATGCTACAAATGATGAACCAGATAATAACATAGTTGCTGGCCTAATTCATATGCTTAACTCTTTCAATCCATTAGTAAAAGAGTTCAGAATGGCCCGAGATCGCCTCTTTTCTCAAGACAGTCCAGAAATCAGTATTCGTCTTGTTGGTTCATCTGACACACATGATGATCGGTATTCTTTACCAACTGTGTCCGAACTAGCTGCCTTAATTGTGGGGGATCTATCTTTGGAAAACAATAGATTTGATATCATTGTTGAGACTCATCCTGGTGAATTAAAACAACTATCACCTCTGAATCCTGCTCTAATGTCTCTTCAGTATCCGTTGTTATTTCCATATGGTCAAAAGGGCTTCCATCTTGGTATTAAATACAAACCTACTGATGACAATGTCAGCCCTGTCAGAGATGAAGTCACAATGCTTGAGTATTACTGCTATGAATGTCATTATCGTAGAAATGAACCAAATCCTTACACATGTTGTGGCCGCCTCTCGAATCAAATAGAGGTTGATTGCTATTCATGTATAGAAGCAAATCGTTTATCATATCATTTCTTCAATCAAGATGCCTTGCGGTCAAACACATATCAAGGCATTTCCGACGCACTTGGTGAGGGCACATCAGAAGGCAAAAATATTGGCATTCGAATTTTACTTCCTGCCAGTTTTACCGGCGGCCCTCGATACAATGCACTTAATTACCAAGATGCTATGGCTATTTGCCGTGAATACGGCCCCCCTGATTTATTCTCTACATTCACATGCAATTCAAAATGGCCAGAAATTACTGACGCACTCAAACACGAACCTGGGCAAAAATATGTAGACCGTTCTGATATTGTAACTCGAGTATTCCATATGAAGCTCACTGAATACATTTCCGATATAAAGAGTGGCCATACATTTGGTATTGTACGAGCAGGTTAGTTTCTTACTTCTATCTTTTGCATATTCCTTCATTTTCATTCCCTACTTATTTCTCTTAGTTATGTTCCTTATTTTTTACAGTTTTATACACCATTGAGTTTCAAAAGAGAGGACTACCTCATGTTCATACACTTATATGGCTTGCTAGCCACACAGCTGATTTATCTGGTGGGTTCATAGATTCTCTTATATGTGCTGAAATCCCTGATCCAGCTATTGACCCACTTGGGTATGCTCTTGTTGAAGAATTCATGATGCATGGTCCATGCGGTAATCTTAATAAAAATTGTCCATGCATGAAAAACGATGTATGCTCAAAACGCTATCCCAAAGAATTGAGCTCAGAAACATTTATTAATGAATCTGGCTTCCCAATATATCGTCGCCAAGATAGTAATCATTTTATTACCAAAAATGGAATCAAATTGGACAACAAATGGGTTGTTCCATACAACATGGGTTTGCTAAAAAAGTTCCAAGCTCACATCAATGTTGAATGGTGTAACAAAACAAATCTTGTCAAGTATTTATTTAAATACCTTACAAAAGGACAAGACAAAGCAAGGATGGTTTTTTCTGCTAATGACCAATCGTCAGACCCAAGTAATACACAAGTTAAGCAAGGGATAGATGAAATCACAAATTATACTAGATGCAGGTAATACTTTCGTTATATATTGCATTAAACCTTTCCCGACTATGATTGCTTATATATTACTTTTTTCTATCCTATATTAATACATCGCATGCATAACAATTCTGTAGATACTTATCCTCATGTGAAGCAATTTGGCGACTATTTGAATTTGAGATACATGGGCGAGTGCCTTCCGTTGAACGATTAACTGTTCACATGCCTGGTATGAATAAAGTGATATACCATGAAGAAACAAACTTAGAACAGATTGTTGCTGATCCAAGATCTTCCAAAACTACCTTAACTGAATGGTTTATTGCTAATCAGCAGTTTGTAGAAGCAAGGCTTTCTACTTATTATCAGTTCCCATCAAACTGGAGATGGTGTAACGATAACAAGAAATGGATCAAAAGGAAACGTAAAACATCAAAAATTGGCCGTATATATAATGTACATCCAAGCACTGGTGAATTATTCTACCTTAGAATGCTTTTAATGGTTGTTTCTGGTGCACAGAGCTACGAAGATATTAGAACCTTCAATGGTGTTCAGTATCTTACCTTTAAGGAAGCTTGCAAGGCTCGTGGTTTGGTTGGTGATGATACAGAATGGTTTTTACTTTTTGATGAAGCAATTACTTGGGCCAGTCCATACCAACTTAGGCATCTGTTCATGATGGTACTTTCTTTCTGCAGTGTTGTTAGTCCTCAGAATCTATTTGATAAGTATTGGTCCTACCTTGCTGATGACATATCATATAAGATACGACAATCATTGCAGAATCCAACATATTCAATACCAAGTACTTATTTGCAGACCCAACTGATAAATGAGTTATTTAGTATCTTTTCAAAGAATGGGCTGACCTTTGCTACATACAACATAGGCAGTGATTTAACACATGATGGTCCTGGTTCTGGTAACAGACTTGTTAGTGAAGAATTAGCATATGATAGAGCCAGTATGTTAGCACATGCTAATTCACTGTGTGATAAACTCAATGCTGATCAATCTGTCATATATAACAAGATTATAGCATGTGTTACTCAAAAAAACAGCGGCTTTTACTTTGTATCAGGACATGGTGGTACTGGAAAAACTTTCCTTTGGAATGCTATAATAGCCGCATTACGGGCTAATGCTGAAATAGTTCTTGCTGTAGCTTCATCTGGAATTGCTTCGCTTTTGCTTCCAGGTGGTCGCACAGCTCATTCTCGTTTCAAAATACCTCTTAACATCAATGAAAAGAGCTTATGTAACATAGCTCGAGGAACAATGCTTGCTGAACTTATTAGCAAGACTTCTCTAATCCTTTGGGATGAAGCACCTATGACTCATAGACGCTGTTTTGAAGCACTTGACAGAACATTACGTGATATCATGTCTGTCGAGGATGGTGGCTATATGAATATACCTTTTGGTGGAAAAATTGTTGTCCTTGGTGGGGACTTCCGTCAAGTCTTGCCTGTTATCGAAAATGGAACTAAAACAGAAATTATCCAAGCTTCACTTATTAGATCATCACTTTGGCAGCACATTGAGATACTCAGATTATCTACTAACATGAGGCTTCATAATCCAAAACTTCCATCTGCAGAACGGGAGGCCCTCTCTACATTCGCTCAATGGGTACTTAATATTGGAAATGGTCAGATCCCAACAGTTCAAAAACCGGGAGAAATACATTCAAGTTGGATAACCATACCTGACAACCTTCTCTTACTACCAACTGATGACAACATAGATATGATTGTTAATGCCATCTATGATTCGTTTTCTATCAACTATCAAAACAGTGAATACTTAGCACAGCGTGCAATTATCTGCCCAACTAATGCTGTGACTGATGAACTAAACAGAGCTGTTTTTGCTAAGATTCCTGCTGACAGCAAACAATATCTCAGCTTTGATTCTATTTCTCAGTCTGATACTCGAATTGGTGATGCTAATCTCTTATATCCACCTGAGTTTTTGAATTCTATAACACTCAATGGATTTCCAGATCATGCTATTGATCTCAAAATAGGTGTTCCAGTAATGTTGCTTAGAAATATAAATCAATCTATGGGTCTTTGCAATGGAACACGGCTGATTATCACAAGACTTGGTGATCGAGTTCTTGAAGGGTGTATAATCACTGGAAGCAATATTGGCCAGACTGTTTGTATTCCAAGGATTGTCCTAAATGGAAATAGTCCTCGATGGCCTTTTACGCTACAACGACGACAGTTTCCAATTAAACTTTCATATGCAATGACTATTAACAAAAGTCAAGGCCAAACTTTAAACAGAGTTGGAATTTATCTTCGGAACCCAGTATTTTCCCATGGGCAGTTGTATGTGGCTGTATCACGAGTGACATCACCTTCAGGCCTAAAGATACTCATTGAAAATGAGAAGGGTGTTGCCTGTAATCAAACAAAAAATATAGTGTATAAAGAAGTGCTTGCTTGTGTTTACTGTTTTTTGTTACTGCTCTTGTTGTCTTCTCTAATTGATTTCACTTAGCTGATAACTTTTGTTTACTCCTGTGTGCCTGCTGAACACAACAGCTACAAAAAAACGTTTTCATTATATACATCTCCGTTTTCCTATATTACATAATAATATATACTTCTCTACTTTTTCAAAAATATACACCACATAGTTTTTTACTTTTGTGTACATCTCTGGTTGTGCCTATCTTTATAGCTATGATATTTGCACATCTCCATATATTTATTTATCCATGTTACAGACATTACACTCTACTCATTATGTACATTACTGTGTTTCCATTGTCTTCCTAAGTTTTGCTACCTTTCTTTTGGTCCTATCATGCACTTATTATTATGCTTACTAACTTCATCCACTTTAATAGCACATTTTTCACAATGCAGAATCGTCGTGGACATAACCACTGCTAGCTTTCGCTGTGGTAATAGTCACTCTTTTTATGTTGCTACTATATAATATGCCATTCAAATTTCATTCATCCTGTATTACTGTTCACTCAGTCCTCACTTTATTTAAACTTTATAGCTCTCTATTTTGCCATTTCTATTATTATACTGTTTCATTTATTTCATTCTGTTTATTTACTTCACTCACTTTAGTCCTTACTTATTCTTCTTTTTGATCATCATTGTCTTCTGAATGCAGGATCATTCTCGCTATAGTCATCGTTCTTCGCCATTTCAGACTCGGTGGTTTCACTCCATTGTACTCACCTTTCATCCCCCCATTATCATCACTCATTATCACTGTCGCAGCAGTTAAGGTTTCTCCATTCTTACTTCCATATCATACTATTTCTATTTTATTCTTAATACCGTTGTTCTTTTCCATCCTTTATTATATGCTCACAACAAAGTTTCTGTTTCCCTAAATATACTTGCCTTTTTTTATATCCTTTTCACACATACTTGCTTATATACAATACATTGTTTACACATCGATCCTTATATAACATATGTAAAACATTAAATGCACTTTCATTTCTACGTCCATATACTGTTTTAGTTACTATCTCTATACTCCTAATTACTTGTTTTGCATTATACTGCATGTCCTGTTACATTATTCTCATTACATCAATTATCGTGCTTATTGCTTTCCTGATTGTAATTCCTTCTTTTACATTGTGCTTTACCTATCTATATAGCATATCCATTTATATACATTATGGACTGTTTTAGTTACTATCTCTATACTCCTAATTACTTGTTTTGCATTATACTGCATGTCCTGTTACAGTATTCTCATTACATCAATTATCCTACTTATTGCTTTCCTAATTGTAATTCCTTCTTTTACACTGTGCTATACCTATCTATATAGCATATCCATTTATATACATTACTATCTATAAATTATATTATGTTTACTTCTACCCCTCTACTTTAATATATTACATCATACACAATTATGCCGTTTTAGTTTCATACCCTATCCTGCAGCTTCTATAGTCATACTTCTTTTCCACTATGCTCCCTCCCTACGTTCTTTTTAGCTTGACATCTGCAGCAACTTTTTAGGATTTCTTCTCAATGTTGCTGATTCTGCTCCACCATTACATTATCATTATTTTCATATCCGTTTGTTTAGCTCCCTTTCCCTATTCCTTTATCCTCTTTTTTCCTTTCAGTATTATGTAGCCTCTAATTCTTACCATTATACTTTTCTTTAATAACATTGCTTCTTTTCTCATTCACTATTCAACTATTGCAAATCTTAATCTTTTATATATCTTACATTTCAATGCTGCAAATATTACTTGTTGCCTCCTTAATTACATCACTTACAAATCTATTCCCTATGGCACAAAACAATGTACATATTGTTTCCTCCTTGGCTACATCACCTAAAATCTATTCCCCATTCCAAATAACACTATACATATTACTCTATTCACTTATTCATATCAAAAACATTTTGCTTTTCCTCCCTCTGTGCATATCTCATCTCATTTGGTTTTTCTCACCCCTTCTTTCCCTTTTTATCTATTTCTCTTTTCTAATAATGTACCTTACAGTGTTTGCATTGTACATTACAAAACTACTTTCCCAATTTAGAATGCACCATACATCTCAAAATAATAGTTTTTCCATGAATACACCATCTATAACCCACATTCTTTTTACTATACAGATCCCACATGGCGTATACACTGTTAAATCATATAAACCAGAATTCGCACAAATGGAAAATCCTGGTGCGCTTGCCACGAGTTTGGGAATTTAAAAACCCACGTGATGCGACACATGTATACCACCTAGATTTCATCATGCTCGATGAACAGGTACATAATGTCTAACCCTTCTATTCAATTCATACAAATACTTTTCTTCTGTTTTACACCATTTTTATCTTCACTGTACAAATATTATCAATGCATTACAGCTCTTACATTTATCATTCTCTACATGGAACATCCTTTGTATTTCCCATACCTAAACTATGGTTTAACTTTTTCAAGGGGAATGTTATGGAAGGATTGGTTCCTCAAAGATGGCTTGATAAATTCACACCCTTATTGAAAGAAGGCTCTATTTATGAAATCGAATACTTTGAAGTCCTTCCACCAAAAGACACATACAGAGCGGTTAACAGCAATAATTTAGTTCGCTTTTCGAAATACACCAAGATCACCGAAATATTGCCAGAACCAGAAAGGTTTCCTGTTTATGCATACAATGCAGTCCCCTTTTCTGTATTAAATGAACGCGTTGGAATAAATGCCTTGCTATCAGGTCTAATCCCTGTTACCCTGCCATAATTATACTACCCTTTCTACATATTCACCAGATGTGATCTTTCCCTCTTTTTTATTTATCCATCATTTATCAGATATTGTTGTTCTCATAACGGCTGCTTCAGACCTCATACAAACAACAACAAAACTAGGCCCAACTGTTAAACGAACCATTAACATTACTGATGGAAGGTACATATATTCTTCCTGCCATTTCTTCCTGTATATTTCTTTTTTATGCTTATATTACACTCATGTTTACATGAAAAAAAAACCTTTCCATCTATCTGCTCATAGCCAAACAGCGGTCATAACATTATGGGGCCATCATGCTCAATTGTTCAATGCTGAAATGCTCCTAGCTGTCTCTCAAAACACACCAGTAGTTGCTCTATTTGTTGGCATGCTTGCTGGCACATACTCAGGTATATTATACTTTCCTTCACAAAAACACAAACGCCAGCACATATACACAATATGCACCACATATATGAAATATGCTTATCTTCACCTTTCCCTCATATCAATGTTTTTCATTTACACATATAGGTCAGCTAGCATTGCAAAGCACTTCTGCATCAAAGTGGTACATCAATATACCAATTCCTGAAATACATGCCCTACAAAACACGTATTGTTCCTACTCTGCTAACACAGCTATACTATTGCATATCCATGATACACTTTTTTTTGGCAATGCCTTCTTTTAACATCAGCTTATAATATAATACACAGAGTTAGCAACCATCCCCACCAAATCCAATGGCAAGAAGACAGACATCATGATAACATTCCTATGGCCACTACAGTCCGCGAATTGATAGAACTCATACCCAATGAAGCTTTAGTAAGATAAACCTAAAATCTATTACTGCCTTTACATGCCATGTTTTACATAAGCTAAATACTAATTATTCCGAAATATTCTATATACAGGGACAGCGCTACAAGGTCAATATCCTCATCACTGATTTAGTACCAGACCAATCATGGTGGTACATATCGTGCTCTTCATGTTGGAAAAAAACATTTCCACATGGAGATGCATATGAATGTCAGAGATGTGGTACTAAAACAGCGGAACCAAGGTATTAAACTCATCATATACAGCACATTTTTTCCCCAGTTTACATTACCTGCTTACCAATAGGCCTAACACACGCTATTTTCTTCGAATCCTCAAACAGATACAAAATAAACGTATATGGCACTGATTTGCAGACCAATGAGCAAGACACACCAATCTATGCAGAATTTATGTTTTTTGGTGACATAGCTCAGCAACTTATTGGAAGACCTGCCATGCTTTTAGTAGCAACAACCGAAGGACAAGCACAGCAGATCCCATCTGAAATCACAGCAATTATTGGCCGAAAATATGAACTTGTTGTTGAGATGTCACAAAGATCCCTCCAAACTGACGCCCCAACATTCCACGTCCGATCAGTAACACCTCAAACAGATCATGCTACACTCCTATTACCAGGTAAGAAAAGAAACTTTACCTTCAACGCATAGTACACACCATGCCATTCAATATCACACAGATAACAACATCTTTTTATATCATTCATAGGCCCATCTGTTCCTACCATCTGTGCGCAACCAGCTACCCCAATAACAGACATTACTACTTTACAGGTAACAAAAACTATCCCATTATCGTTTCTTTTCCTGTAACCTCACATGCCAACCCTTTACATAGAGAACTTCTTTCGTATTATTTCCTCTATTTAATTGTTTATATCTTTTTTACAAGCCTACATCCTCACCACGGTCAGAAAAAAGAACGCATGGATCTGCTATGTCTCCAGAAGCTGATCAAGATACCTCATCAACATCAAATAAAAGGTGCGTTTTTTAATGTCCGTCATTACACTAGCCATTGCTCTTCAAACATGCAGATTATATATAGTCAACATATATCCTTTCTACACTTACTGTATATACTTCTTCCCAGAGCAACGCATCTTACCCAAAAAATTAAAATTGCAAAGAAGCTCTTCCCTGATGCAAAAGATGATGCACCACATTAGGTAAATACCACTGCGCTCCTCACAAACATTACCTTGTGCTCTACACAAAATACATATTTATCAAATTCTAACCCTCATACTTTCCTAATTTCCAAACAGGAAAACTGGTGGCCATGCTCTAGGCAAACAACGTGCCTTCCTACGACGTCATACAACCAGCTGCACAGCGTTCTTATTTCTGTTCAATGTATAAACATCACTAACATCTTGGCTAGCATCACAACTTATGCCAACCAACACCAGTTATTTTGCTGTATAGAATGTCGCAACAATAGCTACTTCGTTGTAAAAAAAACGCCAGCTATGATGTTTTTGCCACTAAATTTAGCGTCCCTAGATACAATCCTGCAATAAACTACCTATGTTAACTTATCCACGTTTACTCCATTCTATTGATCTCTTCAAATCCTACCAATTTATTAATACATCTCTTAACACCTATTATTTTGCTCTGCTTTACGCACCCTCAACTGCGCGGCGTGCCGCCGCGCATACGCCGCTAGTAACACTTGAGATAGAGACTAGAGAGAGGTGCTGGGGCGGACCTCATGTGGCGCCTGCTCCAATGTACGTGCAAGCGTGATCTTCATCTCCTCAACATGTTCCCTTATTTGATGAACGCTCATATCAAGTGTGAAGTTGAAAATAGGCTGTACGTCTACAGTGGAATTATAGCGTGGAAGTGTCATGGTGATCCCTCCTGGGAACCCCAGCACCTCTAAGCAAAACGGATCTCCAAAAACAGATGGTGTTAGAGATAGGTTCAGCTGTTGAAGTGTAAGGGCATCTGTAGTGTATATAACTCAAAGCGTCTTAAGGTGGGTCCTATCTAAACATTTAGGTTGACTCCATAGTGTATATAACCCGAGAGGCCTTAAGACGGTCCCACTTGGCAGATAAAAAAATTGTATTTTAATGCTTGTGGCCAGGTCTTTAGCTTGAGGACTAGCCTTAAGCCTTTTTTGCTTATAGCCTGCTTAAGGTCACCCCTGTAATATATAAGGTTGACCTTAAGGTGGCTTAAGACCCTCTATTTTCATACACTACAGATGCCCTAAGCTCTGTCAAGTTTTTTCTCAATCTACTCATGGATTGTTCACTTATGGAGGCATCTCCTGGGTCAGGAAAAATACTAAACCTTACATAAGTGGAATACTTGAGTTTGAATGTGTGCATAGACACGGAAACCTGCAGAATTGTCAGCCAATATTCAGTATGGCTTGAGTGCTTGACAACTTGTTCTTATTGAAGTGGGGACAGTACCATACCTTACTATGGGGGATTCCTATTTCGCTATGTATCTCTTCTTCTAGCCTTCTGGCATGTGAAGCAAGAGTTGAACGTGGCTTTAACAAGACGAAGCTAGCCTGAATGTCACCTGGAGAAGCGAATGTTTTCTTTTGTCAAAGATGGGGATAAAACTTCGCTTTGACATAATTTATCTTAGTATTTGCTCAGAACTTCATCTAGCGCTAGCATGGGCAGCTGATTGGCGATCTACAGCTGGATCTGGATTTCTGGAGAATGCCTCTGACTTTGATAAACCGAGTGCAACTCTGGAACTTGTCAATGATATCAACATAGGGGGGTTGGAAGGTATAGGTGTCAGATAGTTAATCATTGCCTTTTGAAAGATGTTAGGGCGCGATCAACATGGCTACAGTGCTGCGGGCTTATTTGGCACTATTTATAAATTTTGTCTTTTTCTGAAATTTTAGCTTTTTGTTGAGCTTTTTTGCCGGTTCTTTTTTTTCCCGTATGTGTTTGTATTATACGTAATGGGCTAACATATTTTTTATATTTTTAAATTTTTTAAATTTAATTATGCTAAATAAGCATCTGTCAGCTACAGTGCTTTTTTCAGCCAGCTACAGTGTTTTCAGCCATAAGCCACGAACTTTTCAGCCGAACCGATCACCCCCTTAACCATTGCTGAAAGCTGTTTCTGACTGCATTGGTCTTACCGACGAGTGTGCCAGGGTCATCGGGGATTATTCCTGATGCGCGGAGATGGAGGAGCAGGGAGAAGGCTGAGAGGGAGACGCCGACGGCCAAGTGCAGCATGAAGGCGCACTTGGCATCGAGAGCCTTGCCGACCACGGTGCCGTATCGGCCGAGGATGGAGCCGTTACCGGTTGCCGGCGCAGGGCTGGGGATGGCCTGCTCAGCGTCACCGGCCTTGCCCATGGCGGCGAGCGCATCTGGCACGAGTTTCTCAGGCGCTCGTCAGTGTAAAAATAATCAAAACTGAGGGCAGGCTTTGCGGCTGCGTTGCGTTGGGGAGCAACCGGAAAGCAGCAAGCTGGAGCTGGAGCCAGTGGCGGAGAGAGGGGACCCGCGGGGCGGGGGGGGGGCTGGCACCCTAGACCTTCTACTAATCCTCCATTATGTAGTTAATTACATGTGTTTAATTAGTAGTTTGGCCCCTCCCAATTTAGCCCAAATGTAAAGTATGTTTAAAGCCCAGTCGTATGCAGCCCAATTAGGCCTAGTAATTGAGGACTGACGCTTCATATTTGAGCCTTTGGCTCTTTGTCGGCTTGCCGCACGCTCTGTCTGTCGTCTCCGTGAAGGTCGGCCTGACCCTTTTTCGGCGCACCGATAAGGCCAGAAGGGCGCGTGTGAGTCCTCACTTCGATCCCCTTCCGTTCCCAATACTGTGGGATTTGGTCACTACTTAGTACTATCTGAATCAATTAGTACAGGAGTACAATTCATGCGAAATTGGAATTCTCAGGATTCGAGTGTGTTTCTGCTGTGAATGTGATTTGCAGTGTGCTTGGATGAGAGCGCGCCATCTGCAGAGAGGGTCTGGGAGTGGATCTCAGAGTTGGTTCATAGTTTCCCTTTACAATTTTAGATGATATGAATAAGAGAAAGACAATTCATAGTTAAGTATGTTGGTTCAAGTGCTAATTGTATTGAAGCCATTAGAAGCCGAGGCTGCCAGAGTAACGTGGAAGTGGAAACTCTTAACGTGGAAGGGGAAACTCCTAATGAACATGATGTGGAAAATCCTAATAATCAGAGTAGTGTTGCTGCTGCACCATTAGAAGCTGAGGTTGCCGAACGTCAACCAATTGTAGCTACTAGATTTGAGAGACCCTGGTAAACGTGTTCAAATCTTAGAATTGCTAGCTGATCAACAAGATGAAGCTCGAAGATTTTATATTTCAGATGGCCCATATCAACCTATGTTAGCAGAGTACCCATTCAGTGAATTATCTCATCGTTGCCAATTTCAATGCAGTTGGCTCAAGCAATTTATTTGGCTAGAATATTCACCTCGCACAAATCGTGCTTATTGTCTACCATGTTTTATTTTTTTTCCAAGAAGCCAATTGGAAAATCTGGATCGGTAAAACCGGCATGGTTCATTGGTTCTACTCTACTTGTTGTCCATGTTCCTCCCCTATTCAATTCCTGGCTTCGCCCCTGCTCATAGAGATTAATGTAAGAGTGCAATAGTTGACTGTAAGATATGAACCTATATATGAAAGGAGGAACTAGCTAGGATTTTTTTTTCAACAGTCACTTTCAGGACATGCTGTTCCGCGCGCGCGCGCGCGTGAGAGAGAGAGAGAGATAGAGAGAGAGAGAGAGAGAGAGAGAGAGAGAGAGAGAGAGAGATGAGAAGAATGTTTTAACCCTATCGTTAAATCGATCGGTGCAATCAACCACCAGGCTAGCTAAAGGCACAAACATGCAGCAGAGAAAAAACAAAAGGAAGATATGACATGCATGCATCGATCGATCGGTGCATGACAGACTCGAAGACAGCACACATTTGGATTCCACGTCGAAGCAAGCATCAATTAATTAACCAGCCACAATTAAAGCAAGTTAATCAGTGGAGGCACCAAGAATGCAAAGGGGAGCAGACGAAGATGGCATATCATCTCGATCAGGCGATCACATTAAGCAAAGGCAGGGCATTCATATCATAGGCACTACTTTTCTGTCCCGTAATATAAATCTAACATGTTCTATTCCATAATACAAATCTAACATGTATATGTAAATTATATTATTTAAGTAATATTTAATAAAATTAAATCATATTTATCTTTAATAAAAAGAGTAGTATCATGACTATCTAATATGAATAACTATAGTCTAATTTTTATTAAATATTACTTAATAATATGTTTTTTATGTATATATGATGGATTTATATTGTTGGACGAAGAGAGTAGTTAAGTCAATTAATTTCATCTCTACGTAGGCAGAGCGCACATTAATTAATTAAGAAAGCACTCCGGACAACGTCATGGTCTTATCCATTACGTTATCTAAAAATCTAGCCTCTCTCACTGTTGATCTAGCAAGAATTTTATGAGATTAACAAAAAGGAGAAAAAATCGCATCACACGCTCCATCGATCAACCACACAACCAGAATGCACGTCTAGAATAGACGGACGGATCGATGGACGTATAGCTGTATTCCTTGATTAGTAGTGGCCATTGGCCGCCGGCGTCTCGACGTCGAAGACATGGCCGCCGTTGCCGAGCTCGTGCTTGCCGTGGCCGCTGCCGTTGAGCACCGAGGTTAACGGCAGCTCGGTTGCGCCCTTGTTGCTACCTGCAGTGACGTCGGAGACTTGGTTGATGTGGTCCTTGCTCTTGCCCCAGATGAGCGCGTAGAGGCCTACCACGATGATCACTGCACCAACCACACTGAGAGAAAGAAAAGCGATGGTGGCATTAGTACTACTCCATGCTTTACTAAACTTCCGCGCGCTTAAAGAATCATATGAGGGGTCTTGAATTATGTTGTAATAAATCATATCAATTTAGATTATGTTTTTGAGTCAATGCATTTATTTGATTGCATGCACGTTTTGGCTTCTATTTACTACTGCTTGAAAGCCATGCCGTCATGCATGGGTTTCAAGTCTTCTGAAGCCTTGCATTCACGTGAGGAGGAGTCAAATTGACCAGGTTGCATGCAGTAGTCTATGCATCAATTGCTTTGCTGTGGTGATAGAGCCATGCATGCACCGTTCGGCCATTAATGAAATTGAATGCACGCACTCGGCGGGTAGCGGATCAACCACTGCGGACTTACGGTCCAACCGCACACTGTCAGCAGTCTGACCGCTGACGCCAAATGATCAAACCGATTGATTAAGATATTGCTCGATTGAGTTAAAATAAACTAATTTATTATTAAAATTGTACTATAGTTAGTTAAAATTACACTGTAGCTGATGGTAGCTTATTTAAAAAAATTTAAAAATAGAAAAAATATGTTAGCCTATCATGAGCAATGTAAACGAATATGGAAAAAGAACCAGCAAAAAAGCTCAAAAAAAGCTATAAAGCTATAAAAAGATAAAAATTAGGAATAGTAAAAAAATAAGCCAGAAACTCAAGCCGAATTAAGCAGGGCATAAGGTTTTGATCCAATTTTAAGATTTAGAATTTTTGAATCACGAAAAAGGTTTAGATAACCTAGGTCAGGATTTATATATTACATAAGATATGCTACTGCTAACGTAGATCAAGTTATGAAGAACTTGTGTCTAGAAACGATTTTTTGTCTTTAGATGTGTAGGGTCTCTTGAAGTTAATCGTGATCAACAGTGAGGATCGAGGCTACACTCATAGAGAAGCCAAGGCCCAGAACGACCGAGCTATGACAAGGATGTATAAGAGATGAAGATAACCTTTGAGAATTAATCTCCACCCATCTAGTCACTTTGATACCAAGTTTATGAAGAAACTTGGTATTACATGTTTTGACATCTCCAAGTGATTTCATGATCCGATGGTTTTTGGTTTGATTTCTTTGATATTATTGCTTACTGTGACATATGAGAATACATCTAAAGCCATCTTGGTCATCTCCTACCAATGAGCAAGTTATATTCACCGTTTTCATATTTTGCCTGGTTTTGGTGTAATCTTATTTCAATCCCAAAAAGGTCTGAATTTTGATATGGATTTTTATGATCCATAGATGGAATAGATTCCTGAGACCTTGAGCAAGGCGTACAAAGTTACGTGAGTTTGAAGTTTCGCAACTGTACTAAAATCACTGTTCACTTGCCAATTTTCACTGTCCACGATGGTCAGACCATCCCAAGAGAGATCAAACCGCCAAGAGGGAGGTCAGACCAAACCTCTTGTGGAGGTTAGACCACTAGGGATTGGGTTTTCACTAAGGTTGATTTTTTGTCAATTTGACTTGGGTTTTTGGTTGTGGATTTAATTCTTAGTAACTCTATAGTTATTTGAGAAGAAGATCAAGAATAGTTAGGAAAAAAATTAGACAGCACAATTTCCTCCTCTGTTGCCTTTCAGTCCTACAAGTGAAATCAGAGCACGGTTAGCTCTTCTTATAGATCTTAATTGGTTTTTGAAGCCATGGCAATATACAAGTATTATACCAAGCAATCCATGTTCGCTGGAGTTGATTTTTTCTATTAGAAGGCTCGTATGCATGCCTACATCAAGGCTTAAGGGCACATAATTTGGATCAAAGCCAAGAAAATGACGATGTGATCTCTCCTAATGTAGAGGTGAACAACACGGCATACAACTTCTTAATTCAGGACATAGTCGATCTGAGTTTGAGAGTGTTGCTCGTTTGAGGTTTACTCATGAGATCTAAAGACCCTCGCTAATTACCATGAGGGCTTTACCACGATCAAGGAAGTGATTCAGAACCAATTTAAGAACGAATACTTAAAGATCGAGCAAATGCTTGGTGAATCACTAGATGAGTTATGGGCAAAGTTTTCAAAGATCATCCATGATTTAGCGTTATTGGTCTTGATGTGAGAGTTTAGGGATAAAGATCACTTCCATCAATGACAACGCTATCATAAGTGAACTTACCCTGGATAAGCTCTACTCGAGATTAAAGACACATGAGATTGACTTCAGCTCGTGTCTCCCCAGACAAAGGCAATGGCACTAGTCATTGACCCTTCACAGAGTAGCTCTTCTGATTCTCTGGACTTTGGCTCATCTAGTTTTTTCTTGTCCGCCTTGCACTCATTGAGCGATGAGTAACTAGAGAAGCTGCCTAAAGATGACTTAGCCCTCATATCCAAAAAATTCATGAGAGCCTACAACAAAGTGAGAAACAAGAGGAGTAGTAGTCCTGTCACTTGCTTTGAGTGTGGTGAGGTAAACCACATTCGGGCTAAGTTCCCCAAGCCGAAGGGCAAAGAGGAGAAGGACCATTGGAGGCGTCCTCAAGCTCATGGCGAGAAGGCCAAAAAGCCCAACTATCGCAAGTTCATCAACCGGGTCTTTGCCGCTCTTGAGAACATCGACATGAGCGATATGGACTCGGGGGACAGAGGACGACGTGGATGACACCCACAGCAAGAAGAAGGCTCAGGACTTCACCGGCATGTGCTTCATGGCCAAGGGTAGCAACGACATCAACTCTTCCTCCTCCGACGAGTCATACAGCGATCCTGACGAGGTACGCCCTCCTCCAAAGCAATGAAACATGCTCTTGTTGTATCTGAACAACAACTAAAGAAACAAGCCAAAATGATTAGGAATCAGGACATTATGATTAATAACTTGAACCTAGAGGTTGTTAGGTTCAAATCCATTAATTCCGATGATAATTGTGAATCTTGCTTGTGCTTGCATCATGAATTGTCACGGAAAATTTATTTCTGCTTATTCCTTTGTTGTTAATCAACTTAAGAATGCTCTAGATGAACTAGATTATCTCAAATCAAGTCATGATCATATTTGTTTAGATGCTATTGCCTTAGATGTGATTCTTGTAGATGCTATTCCATCTTCTTGTTCAAATTGTGACTGCTTGAATTAAAATTGTATAATGCTACTAAGGAATTGCATAAATTTGATCCTGATCATATTTTCTCACATTGTGAGGATAGTAAAACTAAAATAAAAGAATTGATTGATATGCTTCTTTATTCTAGGACTGAATCATGTGAAAATTATCCTAGGCTTATAATTGAGATGGATGATGTTAACAAGACACTTGAGGAGACAGCTAAAATAGAAAAAAAATGCATAGCTATGACTATATCTAAGAAAGTCATTAATTCTATTTCTTATGCATTTTATGCTGAAATTGAGAGTGGTTTAGATGAGATGCATGAAGCATTTAGGGTCAAGTATAAGGAGCGGTTGGCTAGGGTTAGAAATTCCACTTGTGTGCCTTATGATGCTCTAAAGCTTGAGGTATCTGTTCATAAAGAAAGATATACTAGAGCAACCAAGTCAAATGAGTGTGCCATATGTGAGAACCTAGCCTAAGAGAATGACTATATCAAAAAGACCCTTAAGAGATTTTCTAGTGGGAAGAAGAATCTTAACATGATCCTTAACCAATCTAATGTGAGTGTGGAGAAGAGAGATCTAGGATTTAATCTCCTATAGTATTCTAAGAACCATCCACCTAAGATTGTGAGAGTTGTTTAGAGTAGCAAATTTGATGTAGAACCCCTTGAGTCATCTAAGGCAGCCTTTAGATCTATTGGTTTTGTCCAAACCCCTTCTAGCAAGATAGGTGCTTCTACTTCAGTAGGCCATACCCCTCAAAAGGTCATGTACCATTGCATCTTCTACAAGAATGATAACCACATAGTTGAGTTCTACTTCTGTAGAGCTAAGGTTGAGAGGAAGAAGAGAGTATGCGCTTTGAGGTCCATTAGAGAAGTTCTTTCACCCATGAATATCTTTAGAGCCAAGCAGCATGTCTTTCTTTCTAGACATAGACCTATGTTTGTAGATGACTTCTTTGACTCCTTTGGTGGCTCTAGACAATATTTTGGGTTAGAATATCATGAGGGTAGACCACAGGTAGTATCTAGACAGGGGGAGTACTAGCCTTTTGGTAAGCCGATTCGGAAAGATCTAGGTGGTTCACGTGTGTGTTCTTATTATTATCTTTCTAACAATTTTGTTTCTGCTTATATTGCTATTCCTAGGCATCATGTGGCTCGGTGCTAATTCCCTAGTCTCTTATCACTAACTCCAATACTGAGGCACAAATGTTTCCTGCTTATGCCCTGTAGGTTTGACGTGCGAGGAAGGAGGACATGTGGCTTATTGACTTTGGGTGTTCTCGACATATGATCGAAGATTCTAGATAATTTTTGTTCCTCACACGTGTATCTGACAATGAGTTAATCACATTTGGGGATGCTTCTACCAGCACTGTTACATCCAAGGGCATAATGTGTGTTAATAACAACTTCATGCTCAGGGGCGTCGCTTTGGTAAGTAAGCTGAGATATAACCTACTATCTGTCTCCTAGTTTCTTGATTAGGGTCTAGAAGTAAGATTCAAGAGTGGTGAGTGTAGAGTTCTAGACTCCTCGGGTGAGTTTGCCTTTGGGATCTCTAGATTTGAGAGAATCTTTAGTGCTGATTTCAGTATCTCTTCTACCTCTAGCCCTGGGTGTCTTGTGACTTCTGACCCTCATGACTTAATCTTGTGGTATTGTAGGCTTATATACATAAGTTTAGAACACTTGACTAGAGTTAGTTGTAAGAACCTGATTAGAGGATTGCCTAGGTTTAAGAATGTTAGAGACCTATCGTGCATATCCTGTAGACATGGTAACATGGTTTCTACTTCTCATCCACCTCTTACTTTAGTGATGACTGATAGACCTGGATATTTTCTTCACTTAGACATAGTTGATCCTTCTAGAGTTCAGTCTACAAAAGTGAAGTGGTATGTGCTTGTCATTATAGATGACTACTCTAGGTATTCTTAGGTGTATTTTTTAGTTTCTAAAGATAAGGCTTTTGGCTGCTTTAGAGAGTTGGCTCTTAGACTAGTAGTTGATTTCCCAGGAGTCTTGAGAGCCATTAGAAGTAACAATGACACAGAATTCAAGATATCATCATTTGCCACTTTCTGCACGGAGAGGATTAGAACACAAGTTCTCCTCACTTAGAGTCCCTTAGCAGAATGGGGCTGTAGAAAGAAAGAACGAAACTCTTGTAGAGATGGCTAGGACAATACAAGATGAGAACAACACCTCAAGGAGGTTTTGGGCTGACGTGATCTCTGCCACTTGCTATGTGTCCAATAAAGTTTTCTTGAGATCAGCCATAGGCAAGACTTCTTTTGAGCTTAGATTGGTCATAGGTCTAGCGTCTCTCATTTCAAAATATTTAGTTGCAAATGTTTCATTCTTAAATATGGAAACTTAGATAAATTTGAATCTAGATGTTATGATGCCATTTTTCTTGGATATCCTACTCATGCTCGTGACTATCGTGTATTTAATTTGGACACTAGCAAAATCATTGAGACTTATGAAGTCATTTTTTATGAATCTAGTCCTAGTATTAGATTCGACGGTGCAGGTGCACATGTACACGGTGATAGGGAGAGCATCTTCGTTGACGACGACTTTGACATAGAGGACAAGGACCCAATCTAACCTGTAGTCACTCCTAAGTTGGTTGGAGAGTCTGCTTGTACTTCTCCAGCTTCAGTAGAGTAGCCTCCTCCCACTTTCACCGGTGCTTCGAGTGACTCTGCTCCTACCTCCACAACTCATGAAGTAGAGGCTATATCTGCACTAGGATCTCCTTTTCATATTCAGCGATGGCACCCTCCAGAGCAGATGATCTCCATGAGCGAGTTACTTGCTCTAGATTTATCTCTACAGATTTTTATGCACATTTTACTTTTTTTTGCATCTTTTGAATCATAAGATGTAACCTATGCTTTATTTGATTCCTTTTAGGTCAATGCCATGCATGAAGAACTTGAAAATTTTGAAAGAAACTAAGTCTGGATCTTAGATGAATGTCTATCTAATCATAATGTAATTGCAACAAAATGAGTTTTCAAAAATAAGCAAAGTGAGTATGGGTTGGTAGTTCACAACAAGGCTAAGCTTTTAGCTCAAGGTTCTTCCCAAGTAGAGGGCTTAGATTTTGAAGAGACATTTATATCTGTAGCTAGATTAGAAGCTGTTGTAGAGGTGGCCCAACCTCCCGTGACTAGACCTTACAACTGGTCCAATATGTAATAGATCTAATAGTATAGAGGAATGTACCATGTACCCTCACCTTTTGTAACTATTAAGGAGGTAGGATGGGAATTTTCTATCCTACCCCATTCATGTCCCTAAGAGGGGTATGAGCAAGGGAGATCCCCTCATTCTTACTCACCAGCTTTCTCTAGCTAGTCCCCCCATACACTGTTTGATCAGTAGCCATAACAGAAGCCATTTACATATTACTAACATTTGCGGCATCTAAGGGCTTTAAGCTTTTCAAATGAATGTCAAGAGTACTTTTCTTAATGGTTTCATAGAAGAAGCTATGTCAAGTAACCACCTGACTTTAAAAATCCCAAGTCCTAAGTCATATCAGTAAGCTCTCCAAATCCTTGTATAGATTAAAGCAAACCCCTAGAAATTGGTATGATAGGCTTAAGAGTTTCTTGCTTAAGAATGATTTTTAAATGGGAATGGTATATAAAACCTTGTTCACTCTTAGGCATGGCAGTGACTTCTTACTTGTTCAGATTTATGTGCATGATACCATATTTGATAGTTCTTCTCATGCTTTGGTATTTAGATTTTCAGATTTTACGAGTAGGGATTCAAGATGAGTATGATGGGTGATCTAACCTTCTTTTTTGGTCTTAAGTCAAGCAAATAGAAGGAGATGACTGGGTCAAAGAACTGTATTTTGGTAGTTTGACCAAAATACCAGAAATAGTTTTGGAACGATGTTTGGGGGAGTGGTTTAAGTCAAGGAGAAACTGGTATGATCAAGTTGAATCAAAACTTAGGACTTAGCATATTTGGGCTTATACGCTTTAAAAAGGTTACATAAGTGAACATGTATGAGTAAAATCTATGTGCGTGGGTTATCAGGTTTACCCCATTGTGCTAAGTGAATAGTGTCTACTAAGGGTTAGATGTGACTGGCTAGCCTATCTATTTAAGGGGTTGAGATGGAAACTTGTGGTTAACCATCCAACCTCTCTCTCAAGTGTTCATGTATTAGGGTGGGTTTGAGAGTTGAGTGCTTGTGATGTGCTCTCTGTCCTCCAAGGTGGAGTAGCTGTAAAACATTCATCCTCAAGTATCAATACATCAATCTTTGTTTATCTCAATGACTATCTCTTATATTGATTCATTTGCTCTTGATTTGGGTGGTTTTTCCTCACCCTTCACCTCTTCTTGATCTTGCTATACTAAGGACGTATAAGAGATGGAGATAATATCTGGGAATTGATTTCCACCTATCTAGACACTTTGATAGCAAGTTCACGAAGAAACCCGATTTTGCATATTTTTGACCTCTCCAAATGATTTCATGATTTGAGGTTTTTGGTTTGATTTCTTTATTGTTATTGCTTACTGTGGTATGTGAGAATACATCTAAAGCCACCTTGGCCATCTCCTACCCACGAGCAAGTTGTATTTACCATTTTTATATTTTACCCAATTTTGGTGTAATTTTGCTTTAATCTCAAAAGGCCTAAATGTTGACATGAATTTTGTGATCTATGAATGAAATAGGTTCGTGAAACCTTGAGCAAAGTGTGTACAAAATTCCATATCTTTTGGATTATCGGATCAAAAGTTACATGGGTTTGAAGTTTCGCAACTATGTTGAAATCACTGTTCACTTACCTATTTTCACTGTTCACAGTAGTTAGACCACCCCGAGAGAGGTCAGACCATCAAGAGGGAGGTCAGACCGCTCCTCGTATGGAGGTTAGACCTCTACGGATTGGCTTTTCACTGAAGTTGATTTCTTTGTCAATTTGGTTTGGTTTTTTAGCTGTGGATTCAATTCTTAGTAACTTTGTAGTTATTTGATAAGAGAATTAAGAATATTTTGGGGGGGGGGGGGATTTGGACGTCACTATTCACTCTCTCTGTTGCCTTTCGGTTCTATACTCCTTTAGTCTTGTAATATGTCTGGCGCATATATTTAGGAAACACATTATTTAAGTAATATTTAGTGAAATTGAAACATAGTTACTCCTAGATAGATATAATACTACTCTTTCTGTTAGAGATAAATATAATCTAATTTTATTAAATATTATTTAAATACTACATCTCGTAGGTAAATATGTCGAACTTATATTGTGGGACGGAGATTGTACTACATACCAACTTAATTGTCTGAATTTATGGATATACTATAAAGGTATACATGGTACGTTGTACGTCGACAATTGTACGTACCTTCCAAGAGTGATCTCCTCTCTTAGTATGATGGAGCCCATGATGGCGGTTATGATCATGCAGAGGGGGTTGAAGGCTGTGACGAAGACGGGGCCCCTTTGCCTTGACACGAGACCTTGCACGTAGTAAGGCACGCCGGAGCACACTATACCCTGCAAATGCATCATCCATGCACATATGGTGTCAGTGACTGACACTGGCGTTGCTAGAAACGAAGACGATCAGAGCTAATGTAATGAACTCACGGAGTAGACGGCGGTGAAGAGGCGGGTGTCGAAGCCGATGAGCCAGGCCTTGGTGTTGCCGCGCTCCGCGATGTGGGCGACGGCGCCGCTCATCAGCGAGCCCATCAGGCAGATGAGCGTCGTCAGCGACAGCTCCGCGGGGTAGCTCTGCAGGGTGTTGGACTGGAGCACGAAGAAGCCGGACCAGCAGAAGCAGGCGCCGATGATCATGATGGTGCCGTTGAGCCAGCGGCCCGTCTGGCCGCCGGCGCCGCCGCTCTCGTGGTGCTGCCCCTTGTTCCACGGGAACTGCACCACTGGACCGTGGTACAGTATCATCAGCACCGCACCGGCGACGGTGCAGACCGTGCCGACGATCTTCGCCTGGCTGTGCAGGCTCCTCAGCCTCACCTTCTCCATCCTCAGGATGAGGGCCATGACGAAGGTGACGGCGGGGAGGATGTTGATGAGCGCCGTTGCGAAGCCGGCCGAGGTCAGGTTGACCCCCATGTAGTACAGGTTCTGGTCAAGCACAGGTCTGAGATGCAAAACATAACACCCGTGCTTGTCAATATTCAGTTATTCAGTAACTAGAGCTTTGTCATCAATTGTCATCTATATATGTGCGATTAATCGTACGTACTCAAGTAAGGCGAGCCCCATGATCTTCAAGAAGATGGTGATGGTCATCTTTGGCCTCACTCGCCTGTACATGTCACATTGGAGCAAATATACATAAAGTTAGTTCAGGTCAGTCATGAACTCATAAACTAGGTGAGAAATGAAACGAACTAGGCATGCATGAACAGTACTGCCGATCGATTTAGCTTATTCATCACATGCATGCATGCCTGCCACGCAACATTGACTAGTAATAGTGCTTCTCTATTTTCAGTCATCGCCAGCTGACATGTGGGGCCTGGTTGTTCCATATTACTGGTAGGTCCTCCACTAATGGGAATGGCCAATCAGGGCATACTACTGGTGGAGTTCGTCGAAGTGCGTTTACACGCACGTAAACGCACCCATAGGTTGATGGTAACACGGTATAGTTATGTGTAGAGGTGGGAATTGGGCCGTGCCGTGCCGGCACGGCCCAGGCCCACCGTGCTTCGGGCCGCTTCGTGCCGTGCCGGTTCGGCCCAGTCATCCCGTCGTGCCGTACCGTGCCGGCCCGCCTCGTCTTCGGCCAGGCCCAAGCACGGCCCAAAGCCCACCATGCCAGCGTTCGTACCATGCCAGCCCAAGCCCAGCCCAAAGTAACTATACACGATAAAAGCGATAGCGACAATGGTAGCGGTGGCCGCTATCTTCCTTTCTCTTGTATCCGCCTTATTAAAAATCTACTTAAAATTCGATTCTATTGTCTCATGCCATTTCACCTTCGAACTTGGTCATCTAGTCCAATGGAATGCATATCTTGGTGCAAATTAGACTATGGCGTACGTGGACATCGCCCGACAATCTAGCATAGGCCTACCCAACTAGTCAAATAGAAAAGCTCAAGGAGAATCATGAGTACAATTTACTATAGTTAAGAAATCAATTTTAAATAGTTTCTGGCCAACCGTGCTCTTCGTGCCGTGCCGGCCCGAGCACGGCCCGATCTGCCGTGCCGCCCACCGTGCCGGATTTTGAAGCCCAGCCCGGCCCACCGTTCGTGCCGTGCCGGCCGTGCTTCGGGCTGGCCCAAAGAAGCCCGGCCCAAGTCCCACCTCTAGTTATGTGTCGTGTTCTACTTCCCAACTGCTGTTGTTCTCATATGGGATCTATAGATTCTGCGGTATGTATATACGCTGATTTAACGCGTGACAAGGAAAGCTGTGAAGGAATACACTTTATCATTTAGCATGCAGGTACAAAATAGAATTGACAGGCTACTTTTCTGGATTAGCTAGAGGATCTGCAGGTGCTGGTTGTGGAGCATGTTATGTACCATCTAAAGGGACTACACGCATATATAGCTCTGTGGATTATCAAGACAAAATGAATGAATTGAATATGGGAGTGTCTAATGCATGTCCATGCATGCATGCATGATCACAATTTCTCCATCTACTTTGATCACTTGCATAGTTGCATGGCACATCCTAGCTAGGTCTTACTCTTGTAGGACTATTTTCTCATGAAGACTGAAGGCATGCATGTGAGTTAATTCTTCAACCATAACATCTAGATTCTAGCATTCGACATTAACGAGACATGCATGCGCTGTTAAACACACACTCATTCGCATGCATGCGAGCGAGTCCAGGAAGCACTTATCCGGCACGAGACGACGTACGGATAAGGAAGCAAAACATCTAGAACAGAGTGGTGAGAGAGAGAGAGAGAGCGGTTAAATTACCCCTCTAACCAGAGAGCGAAGGGCGCCATGACGGCGGTGGCGACGAGGTTACGGTACACGACGAGCACGAAGTGGCTCATCCCGCGCTTGAGCGAGGTCACGACCACCACGTACATCCCGGCGAACCCTACCTGCAGCAGAATCATCAACAGGTACGGCTTCACATCGTTCAGAACTTTCCCCACATCCATTCTCGACGATGATCTCTTACGTACACACTAGCTTCCTCCCCAGTTAAATAATTCCAAGTCTTTTCTCTCTTGTATCTAGCTCGATCTCTGACCGAACCACTTATATAGCCGCGCGCGCGCTGGATCGCCGCTGTGCTGTGCAGCACAACGAAGTGTAGCTATCGAAGTTGGATCAGTCGTCCATCGAGATGCCAAGTGTGGCCATTGATGGATCCGAGTCATACAGGCACCCGGCCTGACGTCTGCCTGTGTTGTAGTGCTAGCTTAATTAGCTATATGTGTTCGTTCCATTCCGTGTTTAATATTCCACTTCCGGCCGGGCGAAGGAGAAGTCTCTCTCTCATCCCCTTGCATCTTTTTTCTTTTGCTTTTCCTGGAAAATGCAGGGAGCACGTACTACCGATGTGTTTAGATATCTTTTCAGCAAGCAGGAATGATCAGAGCCGTCCAAGTCAAGGTTTGTGGGAGTTAGATGGACCTAGGTTTTTACTAACCCCTAGGCAGTGGTGGTGTTCCGACAATAATCGATGTGCATGCATGCATGGTATCTAGACTAGCTAGGGAGAGTACTGTCAGGATCAGCTGATTAGGTGTGGCAGCGATACCAGGCTGCTAAGCTGTCTGTTATTCTCTTCTGGTCAATTGTAAATTAAAGCTGAATGTTCTCCTGAAAAAGCCCTGAACCAATATTTTCTTTCTGCTAATTCAAAAAATGTATAATATGCTAGGACTTGATCGAGAGTTGTTGCAATATGATATAAAGCATCGACTGGTAAGTAGGTCAAGACATATATGTGTGCGCGGAATTCCTAGGAGAATCTATCCATGATAAGTGAAATTTTGATTTAAAAACTGTAACTTCAGACCAGCTTGGCTTTACACCCTTAAGGGCCAGTTTGGATGTGTCATCGGAGGATTAATTAGGCTAAATTAATGCCAAAGAAAAATCGGATTTAGGACCTATCGATCCTATTGCATTGAATAGTTTTAACCGCTGAGTTACGCTTGTAGGGATCTACAAACCGCTAATTAAGCAGCACCTTGTTTCAACTAGTGCAATAAGGACATGTACAACCCACAGACAGAGAGTTGTCTGTATGGTGATGTCACATGACAAACAGACGACTAAACAGACAGCGTGTACAGTGGGCTATCTGTTTGGCTGTCTATTATTTGTTTAATGCTTGCATGTAGTTAAGATCAAGTGTGAATATTATTCATGTAAACCATTGTGATGCTTATTGATACAATATTTTTTTGGAACCATCAATATAAATAGTATATTTATATATTTATATATAATGTAATATAACGGATTTTTCATAAATCAAATATAACATAATATGATTACACCATTTTCACACAGGACAACTGCATACAGATTCATAGCAAAGTTCTTTCAAGCAAACAGTATATAGCAAATGCTCCTTCAGTGTACTTCTTCCATTATGGTTGACATGTTTAGTACATAAGCATTTCCAAGTCTGGAATTTGAGTCCAGCTGCTGGCCTGCTGCTATTTCACTTACAGAAGAAGCAGAAACTTTATACCAACCGAGATGATACAAGAAACACATTGGACTTTTGCATTTATATATTCCATGGACTTTTGCTCCAAAACTATTCAATAATCCAACCTTTCCACTAGTGAATCTTTGGACCCCAAATCACATGGAAAGCAGAAAACAACAACACAAGAAGTGAATCTTTAATTTGGAGAGAGAGGACAATATAAGCAATATAACCACATATCAGAACTCATTGCAATATAACCATCCTCTTGTTTCCAGGGACATATAACACAAGGTCAAGAAAACAGTTTCCAGGGACAAGGTTATCCATCACTATGCATAACAATGCACTGGACTAAATGTACAGATGATCAATGCTTCTCCTGTTCCACTACTTAACCATGGACATAGTACTAAGGAAAAACATAACTCCTTGCAACAGCAAAGTTACAAGCCCAGCTGCCCAGAAACTCTCAACAGCCCATGTGAACTTGTAGACACTGCAAGAATAAAATTATGTTTAGAGATGGAGGTGGAGGTACAGTAGATGTATAGGATATAGTTGTACCTCTAAAATTTAGATGTATAGGTACAGTAGATGTATAGGATATGCTTCAATGGTCTATTCTATGGCAGAAGGTAAAAGAGACCAGGCTTTAAACTTGAATAAAAGGAATTCAACAATTTCATAACAGTACCATCTTTTAAGTTCTGATATCCACATATCAGTAATATCAGGATGCATCAATTGCAATCACATTATCAGTAATTTCAGATATGGAAATGCTTGATAAACTTGGTCAGAGTTCAAAAAATATGGTTGAAGTTGCTGTGGCGGCTTACCACCTTACAAATATGGACCTCATATATACCTGACACTACTAGTTCACTCTGAGCAGATCAATATATATACTACAAAGTTTTATTTGCCTCACTCCACAATTAAAATTAGCATTACAAAAAAAAGGAAGCATTTCCAACCAAGGCACTAATCTTTATGGTATTGTGGATGACACTACACTTTTGAGCTCATAATCCTTTTAAGTTATTTCAGTACTGCATTTACAAATAATGGAAGTTCACAGACAGTACTGCCAGCAGTTCATAGACAGACAACAGTTGAAAATAATGGAAGGTTAACAGGAAGCTTAATTTCATAATGTCCCCAATACATAGACTAAATTATATACCATGCAAGGTTTAGATGGACATACCTATTTAGATAGTTTGAGGAAAAAGAGCCTTTCTAAGACACTTCATGGCAGCAACTCGCTCTGTCTTTTCCTCTTCGGTCATTGAACTAGTATCTTGTGACATAAGGTTGTTATAAGCCTCCATCATCTTTGATTCTTTCTCAAGCTTCTTAGCCTCTAAATCAAGTTTCTTTCCCTCTTTAGTCTCTTGTGCTGTAAGGTGGGCAAGTTTTGTTATCTCTAGCTTTTCAGATGACAACTTTTGTTGTAATTCCAATATTTTGATGCGGTTTGCATTTGTTTCCTCTTGGAATTTGCTAAATCTGTCTAATTTGTCCAGATCAATAGCCGACTCCTTTGAATTTCCATCATCATCACAGCTGGAAACTTTTGACTTTACTTTCGCAGCTAGCGCCGCTTTTTTAGCTGCCTTCTGACCTATTGGACGCTGTGGCATCTCTTCAATGGAATCATCCTTTTCCTCCCCGTTTCCTTCAACGTGAAATGCTTTCCTCTTACGTGCATTCCTCAGCTCTTCATTGTATGTTTTCCACTTTGGCACTTCACGACAAGTTTTCCAAACCTCCATTAAGACAAAAGGTCCTAGCTTTGCGTCTTTGTTGTCATCCACATAGAACTTGTGGGCTGCATCAATCCACATTTGATTGGAATAACCACTTGTAAATACTCTGCGTGCCTTCACATAAGCACATTCAAAGAGGTCTGTCCACCTATTAATCTTGTGCCATCTATCCTTGCATTGCTTTGCATTCCTTTTCCTATGTGACGGGGTAGTCTTGTTGTATGAATCAACAACATCACTCCAATATTGGTTACCACCCCTATCGGCTCCAGTGGTTGAGTCCGTTGAATTTTCCAACCAAGAGCTCATCTGCAATTGTATAGAAAAATGTTATAATATCGAAAATGAGATGCAAGTTTATTGAACCATGTTGTTGTACCGAGACTCACCAGCCTAACATCTTCTTCTTGTGTCCATAGAATTCGCTTCTCAGTCCTACCGACCTCATCCCCGTTGTCCACATCAATGAGAACTTGGTCTGGCTGCGAAGTAGGCGTTGTCACGAGTGGCGGTGAAGAACCTCCAATGTCCACAGGCCTTGGAGTCTTGAAAGGTGCACAATGAGAAGGACCACCGACTAAATGGAAATTTTGTGACTGGTTGTTGAAAAAACTCAAAAATTCACCAGGGGGATGTGGGTTGTTGTCCCTGCAAAAGTAGATGAATAATTAGAATCACATATCAATGAACTGCTTGATCTAATAGAAAAACTGCATTGTTCAGAGTATATCACATATCAATGAACACCATTGAAAAACTGCACTGTTCAGAGTATATCTTGCATTGTTAATATTCTCTACCTGGAAGACTGGAGTACCAAACATTGTTCTCTCTGCTCCCTCATTGTTCTAAAGTCAGTATGAATAAAGGTGTAACCAAAAGTAAGCATTAGCAGTAGTACTATAGTTGGGTATATATCCTAGTAATAACATTTGGTAGGGGGATGTATATATGAGTTCCCTTCCAGTTAGCATGAAGAATACCAAAGCTTAGCTAGCTACCTGATGGTGCATGAAGAATAAAAACTATTTTCAGATTACCACAGGATAACTGAATAGCCTTTCAAACACAAAACAGAAATCCAGAAACAGAAAAGGAACAATTCAAAGGCATAATCTCCAGCTGTACTTGTGCCATAGATTTCAATATTTCTGGCATTTCCCTTGTTTTGTAACAGAGATTTGATTTGCTCTCTTCACTTCATAAATCTTCTCTAATGATTTGAGATTTTTTTGGTCATCTTTGCAGGTGTCTCTTCTGATTTTGATTGTGAAAGTCAGCTCTCAGAGATGTATCAATTATATATATATATATCAAGAATTTTTGTCCCAAGCTGCTGAAACAATTATATATATCAAAATTGAAACACTAAAGATGATTCAACCAGAACAATTATATATATCTGAAGATTGGTCATAACATTTATATCTGAATATTGGTCATAACAAGATGATTCATTGGATTGCAGAACTAGTTGAAAGTAACATGTATATCTGAAGATTGGTCATAACCTAAGTATCTACAAGCTTCATTGAACATAGGAAGAACTACAGTGATGGATCCCAAAATCATAGTATCAGTCCACAATGATTTTGCATAAATAAACATCAAAGGTAAATAAGCACAACTGATTACCATGATGGATCCCAAGCTGCTGAACGCCCGGATCAACGCCGGTCGCATCCCACCAAGCAGGAGATGGTGAAGGGGGAATGGAAAACCGCCAGATCCATCAATGGAGGATGGCGCCGTTGCCACGCCCTTGCCGAGAGCACCGGTGATGGGGCGGGCCGCCGCGGCCGCTGCCGAGCCGCTTCCGCGGCCAAGGGTGCGGCCCGCCGCCGAGCCGCTTCCGCGACCAAGGGTGTGGGCCGGGGCCGCCGCCGCCGAGGCGCCCTTGCTCTTCGTAGATGCAGCGACTTCCTTGCTCTCCCTAGCCGAAGCGCTCGACATCTCGGGGGATGAAGGGAGTACACCGGCGCGGGCGGCGAAGGTTGGCGGTGCCAGCGCGGAAGAAGGATGGAGGATTTGAGCTCGGCTTCTTCACCGGGGAAATAGGGAGAACCGGCGCCCCAACTCCCTCCCGCACGCGCCCAAACCAGAACCCCGCGCGCGCACAAGATCCGCGCGCTGTCGAGTCGGGGAGGCGAGCCGTACAACGCTGCTGGAGCCGCTTCTGCGCCTCGGAGCACGGGCCTTCCCCGTCGCCTCGCGAGGCAACGCGCCATCCGTCTCCAAGCGACGCGGGGTGCTTTTTGCAAAAAACCGCAACCAAGAGACGGGCGGAAGAGACCCGTTGTACATGCCCTAAGGCCAGTCTCAGTGGAGGTTTCATGTCCCAGTTTCCAACACATCCATATTTTGGAAACAGTGCAGAAGAGTTTCATCCCCATGAAACTCTTTCTACTCCCATGAAACTTTTATCATCTCTCTCTTCATCAACACAGTGCCATGTCAGCGTATTTAATGCCCATGAAACTCCATGAAACTCCCACTGAGACTGGCCTAACCTATCCAAGGTTTGGGAAAACGCACATCTTTCGTAATCACGCAATTCCGACACTCGGAGGAATGCCGACATCATTCATGCACCCTCTTCCCCTCTATCTTTCTGACCAAAGATTCGAGCAATTAGGGTTTGAATTCGTACCATATCTATATAGTACATTTCATCGTTTCATGCCAGACATAATATGACAAGTGTCTAGGCTATACGTAGATTGTATCAGACGTGATATTAATCTGTAACAACCGACTCTGATTCAGTTTTTTCTACGTGAAACTTGTTTCCCTCGTTCTATATGTATACTCTAATGCTTCATAGAAATGATGAGACACTCTATTGTAATCGTTTTTTATTATATTGATTTGTCTTCGGATATTCGTAGTTTTTTCTCGCAAGAAATTTTTACGTAAAAATTTGTATATCTCATCTCTATTTCTCTATATATTATTTTGCAATAAATAAATGGTATCAGGACAGAGATTTTGCCGAGTCGCATCAAACCCGAGCGTCCCGCACGTCTTCATCCTCGGTCCGCGTCGCCGTCTGAGCGTCGTTTGTCGTCCACGTCCGTCGCCAGCCGGTCTTCTCCTCGGTTCGTGCGGCCGCAAATTTTTTTGTCCATCGGTTCAACGCAGCAAGCCGCCAAGAGAGAGAGAGAGAGAGAGAGAGAGAGAGAGAGAGAGAGAGAGCAGCAAAGAAAGAGTAGCAATCGGCAGCGAGCGCCAGAGAGAGAGCCAGCGAGGGAGAAATCAGAGAGAAGCAAAAGCACGTGCTGGAGAGAAAAGCAAAGCAAGAAAGAGTAAAACGCCACGGGAACCGAACGCAAACAGTGGGCTGTCGCCAGGAAAATTGTGGTGTGACTTACTTGGCGAAATTGCTACGTGCACTCGAGAGTGTACCATAATTTCAGACTACAACAATTTTGTTAGGTACACATGAATTTGTACTGGCAAATTTTGGTTTTCTTTTCTCTATAGCAAATCAAGATATAAACTATTTTATCACAACTTGATTTGAATAATGTATTTTTGGGATCAACAAGACGCTAACGATATTGTTTGCTGATAAAAAGCAACTTAAAAATCGTAAGGCCTTAGTATAGAAATTTTAGTATAATTTTTAATATAGAAAATTTTTAGTATATAATTTTTAGTATAAAAAATTTAGTTAACGTAGTTATAGGAAATTAGCAGGCGTAGAAATGGAGAGGAGACGAAGAAGCAACCATAAGTGTAGATCAAGATAAAAATAGTTAAATATTTGTTATACTAAATTTATTAAACATGTAGTTTTAGAAAATTAACAGTCGTAGAAGCGTATAGTTATGTATAATTTAGGGAACATAGTTTTAAAAAATTAGCATCAGTACGAAATCTGCATGCGTACAAAATTGTAGTTGTAGAAAATTCAGTCGCCGTAATATACAAATTAATCATCCGGTGAAATTTATATCTATTAAAACATCAATAAATATTTATGGTAGAATTTAATTAATTCATATATTGGAAGTTCATATTACGAGGTTATTGTAGTGGGTTACGACATGCGAATGATCGGCGAAATGTGAATTGCAGTATGTCGGTACTTTGGTATTGTGCGATGCTATTTGACATGTCACAAAATTGAAACATATATGCAGGCCAACATCAGCAATGACAATAGCCACTACATTGAGAGTGCATTACGGTGCTGGAATCGTTCGTGAAGGTTCGAATGATGTGGATTTGAGCGATTTTCCGCAAGCCACTCTAGTACATCCGGATGGCGAGAATGCTAGGATCTCAGATGTAATGCATTGGCTGACCCAGAGTTTTCGTTGGACCCTGAGGTGTGCAGCGTCGTCGTGCAAGGGCTTTGGAGTCGGTCTCCCACGGACATCAGATGGGAGTTGAAGACATTGCTGCGCACTGATGCGTGGAAGGGCTTTGTGCAAGTGTGTCGCGCTGTGGATACGAGTGTATCCTGCTTGTGCAACCGTACTCATTGGGAACTGTGCAAGGTCATGCGTCCGCCCTTGCTCCGGAAGGTGATAGCAGCTCGGGTGGGCCGCATGTTGGCGAAGATAATCAAGTTGTTCGTGATGAAGTCGATGCGGTACATGGCAGAGAGGTACAACAGTCAAGCCATGAAGAGGGAATAGGGCAAACCGATGAAGGGGAGCATATTGAGTACATCGTGCAGCAGATGGACTGTGATGACCAGAGGGCATGAGTTGAAGAGGAAGCTATATAGGACGACGACGATGATAGTTTGGAGGAGGAAGAAGCTCCCATCCCGCAGGAATGGAACTGGTTTAATGCTGAGGGTGTTTCCGCACATGATGAGCATGAATCAGCGTGGGAGTACCATGAGGCAGAGGTTCGATTGCATTCTATGTTTGCTAATAAGGCAGCGCTGCAGGATGCCATCAAGCGATGGGCCCTTTCAATGCAATGGACTTTTCGCGTTGTGAAATCAAGCCAGGAGCAGTACAACGTGAAGTGCGAGCAAGCCGGTTGTCCTTGGAGGGTGCACGCACATAGACCCAAGTACGAGACACACTGGATTGTGTCGAAGGTGGAGCCGCACTCTTGCATTCTCAGCAGTGTTTTGGCGAGGCACCGTAACCTAACGTCCGTCTTTATAGCCAATCTGATGTATGGAGAGATAGTGGAGAAGAAAGACATGGAGGCCACACACATCAAGTATAAGATTAGTTACGCGAAGGCGTGGCGTGCGAAGCAGAAGGTGTTGGAAAAACGGTTCAGGTCTTTCAAGGCGACGTACGACAATCTTCCTCGTATGCTTAAGGTGTTGCAGGACAGGAACTCGGGCACGTATATCGCTGTGAAGGACAAGCCTTCCACAAGGCCACCAGATTATACAGAGACTTCGTCATGATTTTGACACCTAGTTCCGGAAGTAACCACAGTTTGAGTCTACCAAATTCGGGCTAAATATCAACCTTAGTATGGTGAGAATGACATATCAAAACTCTAGCATAAGGGGCAAGAGGGCTAGTATTGAAGGAATGACAAACACCTCCTAGAGGAATTCCAAGCTCATCATAAGTGCGCCCTGGGAAATGGGGATCACTTGTCATATGGCAATGAGTATATAGGGCAATCAACGACTAATCATGTGATGTATAGATTAAAGAGTTACTATTGTGCTTAAAAACGACAATAATACCCCTCACTTGTACTCATAGGCTAGTTATCTCACTGAGAGGTATTCCCATCATTTATACAGGCCCAAGAGCCTATAAATACCCTATGGATCTCTCATTTGGAGAGGGAGTTATCTAGAGCTCTCTTGAGTAATAAAAAATATATATTCAAACTGGTAGTCCCTAGAGGCTCCCTCCACAGAGGTAACCCCACGTTGACTCACCGACAGGAGTAGAGCGGTCATCTCGGATCCCTGAACCTGTATAAATCCTCTTGTCATTTTTACTCTTGTGGACGTTAATCCATAACACGATCATGTCCACCCCTTACTTATATTTGGATTTCATACCTACAATATTCGGTAAGAACACATCACCTGCGGCGCCAACAAGGAATGGCATGAGTGGCGGCGAATGCCCTATCCTGCGTCGGTGCGTCCACCGTTCAACGACGGCTATGCCTTTGCTGCGGTTGGGCTGCGACCTCTGGATAGGTTCTGGTTTGCAAGTTGCAACTGCTAGTGCTCGGCGGCAGTGTTCGTGGTGGGTCGGAACGACAACTCAAAGCAATGCGATGGCTTTAATGAAAAACTTCCTCCTTGTCTACCGTCAGCCGCGATCTGGGGCGTGTATTTTGATCGGACGGTGCGCATCGGGGAGCCCGATTTGGT
Organism: Dendrocalamus latiflorus; assembly: GCA_017311315.1. Taxonomy (NCBI): domain Eukaryota; kingdom Viridiplantae; phylum Streptophyta; class Magnoliopsida; order Poales; family Poaceae; genus Dendrocalamus; species Dendrocalamus latiflorus. The sequence continues at coordinate 46,587,752 of CM029610.1, forward strand.
TCGCGGATATTATTTGCGATCGAGTCCAGGATGGGTCGTAACGGTAATGCGATAGTACTTGAGGTCTTAGCTGCAAAACTCCCAGTCGGTTCGTCCGACAGCCTCGATCTGGCCCGTGTATTTTCGATCGTACGAGTGGCCCGGCCCACAAAACATTATCGACCGATCTACCCTCGCGTCCCTCCTACCACAGCACGAGGGCCCACCTCGTCAGCTAGCCACCACGCAAGCCGCAAAAATCCTTCGCCTCGCCATCCGCAGCTCCGCTTTCCAGTCTCCAGTTGCCGCCGCCGCCTCTTGCACTCGCTCCGCACCAACCCCGACGACCCTCGAGAGCTCTCGCAGATGGCGACGGCGGCCACGGCGTCCGCGACCTCGGCGACCCGCTTCACGCGCCTGGCGGGCTTAGGCCTCCGGCGCAGCCACCTCCCCACCGCCGTGCGATTCCAACGCCGGGGGCTCACCACCACCGCGCTCCTCAGGGCCGCCGAGCTCCGGCCCAAGGATCAGGGCCATCCCGAAACGCTCGACTACCGCGTGTTCCTCGTCGATGGCGCCGGGCGCAAGGTGTCGCCGTGGCACGACGTGCCTCTGCGCGCCGGCGACGGGGTGTTCCACTTCGTCGTCGAGATACCCAAGGAGAGCAGCGCCAAGATGGAGGTCGCCACCGACGAGGCCTTCACACCCATCAAGCAGGACACCAAGAAGGGCAACCTCCGTTACTACCCGTAAGGACTCGGAAGTCGGAACCCAGGAAAAATGAATTGCAAATGCGAAGTTTATGTTCTTTCTGAAAATATCGCGTCTTCCGTGTGTTGAAATTGGAACTGTTAACTTGTAAATTGAGGCGATAATAGCGGACCAATTAATTGGGAATGACTACTTGAGGCTTCATGGACAAAAAGAGAAAGCCATAGTTAGCTGAAGCTTGCATTTTTATGAAGCTTTTCACTCCCATGTTAAGGATTAAGAATGAGTAGAATAGAGATCAGTAGCACTTGTTGCTTCATCTATTATTATCGCTAGAGGTTTTGTTTTGCTTTTAGTTCTAGAATCGTAAGTTAAGGAAAATGGTGATTATGTTATACAGAAAGGGACGATGCCGTCCCCATAAGATGCAGTTGGTAAAAAAAAGTTTGCACCTTTGATTTTTAGTTGCAAAGTTTGTGCTTTTATGCTTTATAGAATTTTAGCGGGAGATTGCAACCTTTTCATTCACGAATTGGCGCATTCCTTAGTTTAGCTGGTAAATTTCAATCTTTTTGACTCGTTACTGAAATTGATAATTTGGTTTCTTTACTTGAAGGTGGAATTCAGAGAATTATTGTTGGTCTTCTGTCAAATGTTTACAGTCTTCTCACTTTTACATCTGAGATTATGGAAACGTTGCTGAGTAGATCCGTCTCTTTGTCTGGTTGACCAGTGTTTGCTGTGGTTTTATGTAAATATGAAGATTTTGTTTGTGTGTGTGGGACAAAGTTTGCATACCTTCTGGTTATTGGGTGATACTTTGCGGAAATAGTTGTGGACAACTTCGTCCTGGTAGTTCAATTTGGAAGTAGCATTATGAAGAACCAACACTTCATTTATACTGTTAGTTCATTTAAATGATTTTAGTGGCACCATTTGAAGTGTTGTGGTGGAATGCTTGTGATTAAGCTGTTCAAATATGTAGTGCGGACATTTGCATGATCTTTACTTGTCACGATAGATAATATACACAGAGCGAGTTTATAGTGGCAATTTGTATTTCGAGTGGCAAAGTTTGCACGATCTAATGGTGGTTGGGTTTTTTTAATTAAAAGGTAACTGTGTGAAGTTTTTTTTATATGTACTGGCAAAATCCTTGAGGGGAGAATGGTAGTTCTTTTCAAGCTAGAAACTCATGCTTTGTGTTTTTTTTTGGTGGTAGATTGCGGAAATGATGATGGAGATAGCCTTCTTGTTGTGTCAGTGCGTTTTTTTTTGTTGGGGGGGGGGGGGGGGGGCTGCTTTACTTCAATGCAGAAAGGTGTGCTGACTGGATTTTGGCAATATCAGACTGTAGTACCCATCATATGCTTTATTTTAGGATTCCTTCAAGGTTTTTGCATTCTGCCATGCTTGGCAGTGGGATCACCTTTAAGACTTTTTGGTTCCCTATTGTGATATGCCCATCTTAAGGGGCAGATCTTGTGAAGATATACTCTTTTTAGATTTATATGAAATCAAATCTGAGAGTGCTCTTAAAGAATCTTGAATCTTCTCTACAATTGAATTTTTGTTAACCGCATTTAACTATCTTACTTTTGCCACCAAAACCTACTGCCGTACAATTTGCAGGTTGAATTGATTCAACTTCAAGTTCGTAGTTGACTCTTTTAGGTTATTTTCTTGATGAAAGCAATCTTAAGCTGTTCTATTGTGCTTTGACTTGAATCCTTTTGAAAATGATAGTATGCATATTTATTGAAATGTTCATTTTTCTTACTGGATTTTATAAAGCTTCAAGTGTGAAACTTCCCCTCTTGTTAGCAAGGCAATTGAGTTTACACTTTTATTGGTCCTGTTGATAAATTAGTTCATGGCTGTTTCTGACATTATCTGTTACATCAGGTACAATATTAATTGGAATTATGGATTATTTCCCCAAACATGGGAGAACCCAACTCTTGCAAATACTGAAGTTGAAGGAGCCCTTGGAGACAACGATCCTGGTAGTACACTTTTCTTTTTTGTTACCTTGGATAGACATAGTTTTTATATTAGCTTCAGCCACTCCAAATCGATCTTTCTAATGACTTTTTTTTCAGTTGATGTTGTTGAGATAGGTGAAAGACGAGCTAATATTGGGGATGTTCTCAAGGTGAAACCATTGGCAGCTTTAGCAATGATTGACGAGGGAGAGCTTGACTGGAAAATTGTGGCCATTTCTTTGGATGACCCCAAAGCATCTCTTGTGAATGACGTAGATGATGTTGAAAAGCATTTTCCGGTATGACTGCTGTCCTTGTCCCTTTCTTTTAGCGTTTGTCCTTGTTCTCCTTTGGTATCCATTGCCTATCTCCTTGATGGAAAGTAGGATATTCCCGTATAATATAACCACTGTTTTCTGTTGTTATTTTTTGACCTCAGCTAAGTAGTTTGAAAGCAAATCCTTTGCAGCAAACTTACTTTACGTTCATGGCATTGAAAAAACAGATAATGCACTCATGCTATGATACTCAATCCTAGTCATCTCCCACATGCTTTTCTGTAGAGAAAATTTGGTCTATACCACTAATATTTTCGGGCTTTTGTATTTTGCCATTGCTTTTTGCCTTATTAGTTTTATGCCATTAGAATCACAAACTTCTTTTGAAAATGCCACTAGTGACTCAAACTTTTCTCAAAATGCCAGAACTACCCTTACCATTTTCTTCTCCCCCTCATGTTCTTCCCATGAACCATCTCTCTCTCCTTTCTATTTTGGAATTTCAACCCAATTTTTTATCTCATGCGGCAGCAGCAACTAATGCAATGCAATTTTGTGAATTGGAAAGGGCATAAAGGTCATTTTGGCTTGGTCAAAGGGCTTTGACCTTATCAGAGTGGCATTTTCCAAAGAAGTTTACAATTCCGATGGCATAAAACCAATAATGCAAAAAGCAATGACAAAAACTAAAAGCCACAAAACATAAGTAGCATAGACCAAAATTTGTATTTCTGTAACAATCACTAGTGCATTTCTGTGAAGCTTTCTCGTGTCTGTGGTTGTTAGGTTTTCTATTGAAGATTTGTAAGTTATCATAGCTTTTGCAATTCAGATTAATTCCACAGTTAGCATTAAGAAAAAAAGGTTGCACATGCAGTTAATTTTCACCCCTCTTTGTTTTACAATTATTTTGACCAACATTTTACGATACCTATTCAGGGAACATTGACTGCTATCAGAGACTGGTTCAGAGACTACAAGATACCAGATGGAAAGCCTGCCAACAGATTTGGTCTTGGCAACAAGCCCACAAGCAAGGTAAGCCTGATCTTAACTTCTTCAGTTATCCTGAAACACGCAGGATATTCTTGCATTCTGATGGTATCCTTCATTTTCTTGACTAGGAATATGCTCTGAAGATCATACAAGAAACCAACGAATCATGGGAGAAATTGGTGAAAAGGAATATCCCTGCTGGAGAGCTCTCACTAGCCTAATCTTAGGTCCATGAGAAGCCACTGCGTTCTTTCAGTTACGTACTTAAGCATGTTGTTTTATATGCTATAAGCATGCTGCTTCATCTGCAGAACTTTTGGGGGGACCTGTGTGTAACAGGAATAATCTTGTGGAGTGAATAAGGATTTCTGAGCAAGTTTTTCTGAAGGAAAAATGGATGTTCTTAAGCAATGATTTTGTGTGTAACAAGTTTTACAAAATGAATGATTCGTTTAGGAAGTTGGAAATGGTATGCTGAGGAAACATAATTGCCATTAAGCACATTGTTTTTACCACACCATTAAGCAATGAATATCGAAACGTTGGATTCTTGCAGTTGAAAATGCAGAGCTAACACAACAGATACAGAAGTTAGCAAACAATTTACAAATAGGTTGAGCATCTAAACCATTTTCACATCTAAATCTAAAGAGTGCGTAGCAAGAGCAATACCTATGAACTTAAAAGTATTTGATACAGACATTAGACGAAACAAACAATCATGAGGGTGTACAGCTACAGCATGTCAACGCTGATTATTACTTGTTAGGGCTTTGTCAGTCAGCAGCCGAGTACAGAATGGTTTGATTGGCCTATAAGAAAGCCATTGCACCTATGTAGCTAGCTCTGTGTACCTCATCAACTTGTACCTGCAGAACGAATGTTGGTTAGTAGCAGCTCTGTTCAAGAACAATGAGTTACTGACAAAGGACGAAGAGATACTGAAAGTACAACAAATTCTACACAGATCCTTTCTAAGACTTGTCTACCAAACATAGATAACCTAACCAGCAACCAGCACTGAACTGCTGAACTCAACAAATTTGACTGCCACAGTATCCTGAAATATCCAACAGATGCGCATACACAGGACATGTTTTATAGTGTTAAAAGTGACAAAAACAACATGGCTTGTAAATAAGGAGTTAAGGACCACAAACAATGCATTATGCTCTAACAACTAGATATGAGAAATTTCGCAATGTCAACCAAAGCTGATCAAATCTTTGATAGACAATGAGGTCGGCAAAAATCAATAGTCAGTGTTTTCTATTAAAGAAAACTGAAATACTGCTCTAAAAGGAGATGAAAATAGAAAGCAACTGTACTACAGATGGCAAACAGTGTAAGCAGACGCAAAGAATGAGAAGAGTTGGTCTATTCATGTGGTGCTCACGGCTCAGCAGCTCAGATATTGCAAAAGAGCTCATTAGGGTGTTCTAAAATTTGCTGCAGACCTGCAGTCACGATAGAGGTGGACGCCGTACAAATATGAAGGTAAGCCAAAGGAAAAACTGTGAAATTGTTATGAACTCTTATTGGGGAAAGTATTATACTAGAAGATTTCCAAATCAGCAGTCTGCGCTGGCTGAAAGTCCGGGCGTGCAGAGCAATGGTTCAGCGACCGACAAGGCATGAAGTGCTACAGCTCACGTCATGACGCGCTACAGCTGACGGAGAAACAAACAGGTTTCGGTTTAGAAGGAAAGATACTAGCTAGGAAAGTATTGGTTGTTACAAGTTAGAATATAAGAGTCATATACTAGTTAGGATTCCGAGTTTGCTTAGCAGAATAGGTTACGAATGATAAGTCAGAGTCGGATTGTTCCAGATCCTATATATAAGGATATGTTGTAACTTGAGATGATTAAGCAATAGAACAATCTTCTACCTCAAGCATCTCAAAGCCTCTACGTTGGCTGGACACAATGTCCATCATGCGCACGAGGGCGAGCACGATCTTCCCCGCTATCCTCTACGGTCTAATTCCGATGCTCGGTTTTATCTTCTTCCTCCGCTCTTAGTCCACCGAAAACCACCACAAATGCTATCCCATATCAATTTGGTATCAGAGCCATCTACCTCCACCCTTCATATGGAGGAGCCGAAGACTATTGAGGATCTCGGCAAGATGATTGCCATCCTGATGAAAGACATTAGTGAAATCAAACACAATCAAAGCCTGGACCATGATGCGAACTCACAGCTGCAGCAGGGTGCAGGGAGGCAATGGTGCGCCTTCAAGCCTCCTGGACTCCAAGGGCAAGAACCACTCGCTGGATGCTTCCCTCAGCAAGGGGGACAAGACGGAGGAGAGAAGAAGTGCACCGCGATATCACAAGCTTAATTTTCCAATTTATGGGAGAGACGAGGACTCGTCGCCTTGGCTCAATCGATGTGAGCAATTTTTTCATGGACAACGCACCTTAGAAGAGGAAAAAGTTTGTTTGGCGGCCTATCACTTAACGAGCATGGCACAACAATGATATTATCAGCTAGAACATGATAAGTCATGGGTCCGTTTCACTGATTTCATCAACATGCGCTTCGGCCTTCAGTCCTCCAATCCGAAGCAACCCCTTGCTCACGCAGCTGTGGTGGCCGGGTACCGTTGAAGAGTACCAACGGCAGTTCTTGGCTTTGTTGTGCCACATAGAGACGTTATCTCCACTTCAGCAAGTCTAGCTGTTTACGGCAGGCCTCTTAAAGCCTCTGCGTACAGACGTCGAATTGCAAAATCCAAGCAACCTTCAGGCTGCCATGAGTCTAGCTCGAGCTTACGAGCAATGGCTGGCGAAAGAGCTGGTTGAAGTTAAAGCGCCGAGGCCCTTGTCATCGGCATGCGCTTCCTTCACCCCGTCAAGTTTGACGACACCATCAGTCCCGAAGCCCAATCCCGCCCCAACATCAGTACCCCCCGCGGCTGCAGCGGCAGCACCTCCACTGCTTGCCATACCACCGTAGACACGTTGAAAGCGTCTCTCTGCTACCGAGATGGCTAAACGCCGTGCGAAAGGACTTTGTTACAATTGTCTAGAGAAATTTGGACCAAATCACAGGCGTTCCATGAAAGGCATCTACTTGCTCAAGTTGGACAAAGGTGAAGGACCAGAAGGCGAAGCTGAGGTGGAGATTTCGCTGCATGCCCTCACTATTGTGCGTGCGAGCCAAACCATGTAGTTACAAGTGGAAGTCGCCGGTCAATCTCTACGGGCACTCATTGATACCGGCTCTACTCATACTTTCCTTGATGAGGGAACTGCACACCGATTAGGCCTTGCTCTTTCACCGTGCCCAGGCATGCAGGTGGCTGTGGCTAATGGCGATCCAGTAGCCTGTGCTGGTTTGTGTCCTTTGGTGCTGTTGGTCATCGACAAGGAAGAATTTTCAGTGGATTGTTTTGCCATACTACTAGGTGGATTTGATGTCGCCCTCAGAGTTCAGTGGCTCCGTACTCTTGGGCCGATCTTCTGGGACTTTGAGCTTCTTACCATGTCCTTTTGGCGAGCTGACCATCACGTTATCTGGCATGGCATCGGTGCAACAACGGCTATTCTATGTGTTTTCAGCATTATTGGACAAGAACTTATGGTTGATTTGTTACGGGAATTTGAAGACCTTTTTGAGTCACCGTGAGGATTGCCTCCAGAGCGGCGACAGGATCATAAAATTCACTTCCTACCAGGTACAGTAGCTGTGGCAATGCGACCATATCGTTATCCACATCTTCTCAAGGATGAGAACAAGCGACAATGCGAGGATATGCTTGTCCAATGCATAATTCGTCCAAGCATGTCGGCATTTTCTCCACCTATTCTGCTGGTGAAGAAACAAGATGACACGTGGCATTTCTGTGTGGATTACCGTGCTTTGAATGCACAGACCGTCAAGGATAAATTTCTGATTCCAGTGGTTGATGAGCTTCTCGATGATTACAAGGGGCATGCTACTCCACGAAGCTCGATTTGCGTAGTGGTTATCATCAAGTGCGCATGCATTCGAATGATATTGAGAAGACGGCGTTCCGAACACACCATGGACACTTTGAGTTCTTGATGATGTCCTTTAGTCTCACGAATGCTCCGACCACTTTTCAGACTCTCATGAATGAGATACTCCAAGCATTCCTCAGGCGCTTTGTTTTGGTTTGCTTTGATGGCATATTAATTTATAGCGCCTCCTGGTCAGAACATTTACAACATGTTCAGGCGGTATTTCAGGTGTTGCGGTCTCACAGGCTGGCTCTCAAAAGATCAAAGTGTTATTTTGGTGAGACATCAGTGGCCTATTTAGGTCATATTATCTCGGGCCAAGGTGTGGCTATGGATCCAGACAAAGTATCGGCTGTTTTGGACTAGCTGACGCCAAATTCAGTGGGAGCTTTGTGCGGATTCCTCAGCTTGACGGGTAACTACTGGAAATTTATTCAGAATTACAGTGTGGTAGCATCTCCTCTCATGAAGTTGTTGGAAAAGGAAGTGTTTCCTTGGTCCACAGACGCAGATGAGGTGTTCACGACCTTAAAGTTGGTCCTAACTTCAGCAGCTGTTTTGCAATTGCCGGATTTTTCCAAACATTTTGTAGTGGATTGTGATGCCTCCGGTTCCAGCTTTGATGTAGTTCTACATCAAGGCGAATGGCCCATTGCCTTCTTTAGTTGACAGGTTGCTCCTCAACATGCTAAATTAGCTGTATATGAAAGAGAACTCATTGGATTGGTAAGGCGGTTTGACATTGGCAGCCGTAATTACGGGGACGCACTTTCTTGATTCGAACTGATCACTATAGTCTCGAATTTATCTTGGATCAGTGACTTTCAACTAGAGATGGCAACGGGTAAATACCCATCGGGTATTGCCATTCTATACCCGTACCCGCTAGGTGTAAATTTACCCGTCGGGTTACCCGTATCCGCACGCGGGTAGGAAAATTTACCCATACCCGTACCCGCGCGGGTATTACTACCCGACGAGTAACCCGTACCCGCAAGTATACTCGGTTCAACACATAAAAATATCATCAATTTAGACATTCATTAATCATACATGCCAAGCACAAAAGCATCTAATGATCAAAATTAGTACATCACATAAACATACTTGACATGACCATATCAACATATGACAAACAAATAAACAATCAACAACAAGTAGATAATAAAATTAACATTTGAGTGGGATGTCTAGTTGTCTAATGCGGGTATTCATTACCCGCGGGTAGGCGGGTATGGGTAGTATATACCCACACCCGCACCCGCCTACCCGGCGGGTAGAGGATTTCGCCCAATAACGTACCCATGGGTACATAAAATTTTCCATACCCGTCTATTTATCGGGTAAAACCCGTCGGGTATTCGGGTATCGGGTACCCATTGCCATCTCTACTTTCAACCATTCCGCAACATCATTTGGTAAGCAAGTTGTTTGGTTATGACTTTTCAATGGAATACAGGCCGGGCCGTCGACATACTACAACTAATGCTCTTTCACGACGACGCGGAAGCAGCGATCCATGCAATTTCAGGGCCCCAATTTGAATGGTTTGACCAATCGAGGCAAGAAATAACTTCTTCTGAGCAGCTAACGGCTTTCCGGGATCGCGTGCTTGCTGACAACGAAGGTCCATCGTGGTCGGTAGCTGATGGACTTCTCTTGCATAAAGGTAGAGTTTTCATACTTGCAGAATCTCCTCTTTTATAGCAAGTATTGAAGATACTCACGGGGCGGGACATGAAGGAGTTCATAAAACTTTACACCGTATGCGGGCACACTTCCACGTTTCTAGCTTGCCACGCTTGGTGCGAGAGATTATTAAAGGGCGTTCAGTGTGCCAACGTAATAAGACTGAGCTTCTTCATCCGGGGGGACTTTTATAGCCATTGGAAGTGCCACGATCAGTTTAGGCTGATATTGCAATAGATTTTGTGGAGGGATTGCCAAAGGTACATGGCAAATCAGTTATTTTGACCTTTGTTGACAAATTTTCGAATGATCATGATCCAATTTTTACAAGTAATTTTTTTTGCGAGAACTCTTTCGTTTGGACGGAGTACAATTACATCTCAGTTCGGCTTTTCATCCGTAGTCCGATGGTCAGACAGAGGTGGTTGATCACATCATTACCATGTATTTTAGGTGTTTATGTGGTGATCGTCCGAAGCAGTGGGTGCAGTGGCTTCCATGGGCCGGATATTGTTATATAATTCATCATACCAAACTGCTCTTTGCATGACGCCTTTTGTTGGTTACTGAACCAGGTGCTACTCATGTGACTGCTGTCGAACAACAAATGACCGATTGTGATGAGTTTTTGGCAGAAATACGTGAACGGTTGCTGCAAGCTCGAGCCGTCATGAAGCAACAACATGATCGTTCTCATTGGGATGTGCACTTGTGCAGTTTGAAGTAGGTCAATGGGTTTGGTTATGTTTGCATGATTGTGTTATACCCACATTGGCTCCCAAACTCTATGGACCTTTTCATATCATCGAACAAATTGGTTCCATGGCGTATCGTCTTCAGTAACATTCATAATGTCTTTCATGTGGCATTGCTTAAATCCTTCCATGGTGATCCTCTTGTTGAAATACCTCCATTGCCTAAAACTCACCATGGCCGAGCTATTCCAACTCCCTTGTTGGTTCAGCGTGCTCGTCTTCATCGTGATCATTGGGAGGTGTTGGTTCAGTGGAAGGATTGTCCGCCATCTGAAGCTTCATGGGTTCTTCCTGAATTTTGTGAGCAATACCCTAATTTCCAGCCCGAGGATGAGTTGTTTCAGCAGTAGGGGGAAAATGTTGTTTACTCTTATTGGGGAAGTATTATACTAGAAGATTTCCAAATCGGCAGTCTGCACTGGCTGAAAGTCTGGGAGTGCAGGGCAATGGTTCAACGACCGGCAAGGCATGAAGTGCTACAGTTCACATCATGATGCGCTATAGTTGGCGGCGAGAAAAACAGGTTTCGGTTTAGAAGGAAAGATATTAGTTAGGAAAGCATTGGTTGTTACAAGTTAGAATATAAGAGTCAGATACTAGTTAGGATTCCGAGTTTGCTTAGCAGAATCGGTTACATATGATTAGTCAGAGTCGGATTGTTCCAAATCCTATATATAAGGATATGCTGTAACTTGAGTTGATTAAGCAATAGAATGATCTTCTACGTCAGGCATCTCGGAGCCTCTACATTGGCTGGACACAACGTCCATCACGCGCACGCGGGCGAGCACGATCTTCCCCACTACCCTCTACGGTCTAATTCCGATTCTTGATTTCATCTTCTTCCTCCGCTCTCAGTCCACCGAAAACCACCACAAAACTATACCATATCAGGTATATTCCATAGCTCCTTCCAACAAATATTGTAACTTCTGGGCTGAAGATCCTTTTAAACATATTGTTGTAGCCTGTAAGTGCTTTTGGAACATCTAGTGCCAATATAACTGTCCAGAGCAAGTCTTCCTCATCTGGTATTTCTTCATAATAACACCATCAGTTCTCGAATATGACTTTCCAAGGTAACTACAATACTAGCACTGAAATTTCCTTCTTAGCAAGCCCTTTATGTACCACTATCTACGACATAGTATTCCTTGTCTCATTTTCCCCATCACCACAACTCATATCACTTCAAACATGTAAACAATCTGTGTCATCAATATCCTCTCTAATGTTTCTTCGCTGTTTACTTAAAGTAGAAAATTTTCCTAAGATTTTTTATCTTTGTGACAGCAATTGTAAAGCACTGAACTGGTGCTGTGGGAAAAATATAGATTAACAGGATTCACATGCATGTATCTGAACCTGACCTCCCAATTGGCCTAGGATACAGCCACTAGACCCCACTGTTTCCTAAGAAATGCATGGCAACATGCTTCATATCATGGGTAGTGGAGCAGGAGCACACACTTTATTATATATGTATTTTTGTAAATTCATTCTTCTTTTTTGATATCACATAAAAAAACCTCGGCTTGTGACCAATCAGGATCAATCCCCCCCCCCCCCCCGGGGCGATTAATCTCAATGAGAGATAAGCAAAGTTACTCCTTGGCTTGGTTGTTAGTGCTGTCAGCTTACTCGAGATTGTCATGGTATGGTTATAGCATGCGCTGTATTTGAGTATTAGATGCGCGCACAGATGTGCATAATTCCACAATACATCGGAATTAAGGGTTGTCTTTCTTCTCAAATTCCCCTTTTCACAGTAGTATTCATTCTCCAAATTATCCAATACTGGACATAAATCACAAGACTAACAGTGCGTAAAAACTAAAAAGTGAATAGTTAACTCAGCCTGAACCATGCAATTCTCTAGGCTTGGTCAACTAAACAAACAGAAATCAAGCTGATTTAGCTTGCTCAAGCTCAATTCTTCTGCAGTTTTGCAGATAAGATGTTACTTTCTTCGCACTAAAGGGGAGCATAATTGCTGAAATTTTCAGTATGTGTTCGCTAATGGAAAGGAACAATTGATGGGCTACCTTGTGAACAGAAGTCAGACCACACAATCGTGTTATCATTTTCGACAAATTATTCCAATAACCAGCAAGCATACTCAAATGCCAAGTAACTTTGTACAAATTCTACTGTAATTGACCAAACACTAGATTATAGAATGAGCAACAAGTGTAAACTAATTACCCAGCAAGAAGTTAGACTAGTGAAGGAAATAGCAAATTTTCCTACAGACCACATGCAACACGACAGAAGACAGACATACCCGAGCTAAGGCCCGAGGCCCTTGATGGCGTCAATGAGCAAGCCATAGACCTCCTTAGCCAGATCGTGCCGCCGCATCTGTGTACGCACCTCTGCATCAAGCTGCCGCCTCCACTTGGCTTCAACCGATCTCGCGTCTTCTGTCCCTAGTAGTGACAAGCCCTTCTCCAGGGACACCCCGGACAGTGCTCGACCATTCGTCTTCCAGTACCCATCAAGCACCTCAGTCGCTACCGGCAGCATGGCTGCTGCGTCTGGGACAGTGCGCCGCTCGTTGGCGCCCCCCTCATCGGCCTCCGCGTCGTCCTCGGCAGGCGGGACGAGGTGGGCGCCCCACACTTTGTTGCAGAGGTCGCGCACGAGGCGGTCGTGCGGGCCCGCGGCCGTAGCCGGCGCCGCGTTAAGGAACTTGCTCTTGAGCCGCTTCAGCTTGTAGTACACCTTGGCCTGGTCGAGGTGCGGGGAGAGGGAGCCCCTGATGGAGTCGAAGAGTGCGCCCATGTCCAGGAGGCGCGGGACATGGCCGGTGCGCGCGCGGAAGGCAGCGGCACCGGTGAGGAGCGCCACCTGGTCGGCGTCGCTCCAGAGTTTCTGGACGGCGCCGTGGACTCCGTCACCCGGGAGCGCGGTCGCGGGCGCGGTCACCGCGGCGAGCGCGGCAGAGCCCGTGAACACGCGGGGCCTGCGCTTGCGCTCGCTCTTGCGGGAGGAGGCGCCGGCGGGGGAGCCGCGGGAGCTAGGGTTGGGTTCCGGGCGGTCGTTGTCCATGCGGAGATTGGGGCGGGACGAGCGCTTCTTCGACCTGGGAGGGGAGGGGGAGGCGGCCGCCGCGCCAGCGTCCATGGCGCTCGGGGAAGGCCGCTTGGATGGCATCGGCGCGGCGCGGCGCGGCGCGGGTTGCTTGGCCGTGCGCTTTGTGGGGTCGTCGGGTCCGACGCTCGGGAGGTCGGGCTGGGGATTGGGGGAAGCCAAGCCAGGGAGCTGGGAGTGATCGATCTGCCACCGTGCCGTGCTGTCTGCCTGTCCAGCGCTGCATACTGACGATGCATGTGGTTTTTTGTCTTTCTGATATGTCAGCCTGGTTTGGCCGTTCGATCAGTTGGCATGTACTCGCTCGTCAGTGTATCCTCCTCAAAATCTCTCAACAGTGAGTGAAATTTGTGTGTGTGAGCTGCACTTGGTTGCTTGCTCTGGGGTTGGGCTTGGGCTTGGGAGGGGGGTTGCTCTTTCATGCTTACGTTTTGGTGAGGTTGAATGCTCGAACGTTTTCGTATGGGCAGGAGTCTATTGAGAAGAACGGCTACGTATAAAATTTTAAAATCCGCTACTGAGACATACAACGTGAGGCCTCATATTTCATATTTTATATTGTATCCGATACTTTATCGTACATTAAATTTTAATAGATACAAATCTCCCTTGTAAAAAAGGTTCAAGATACTTATCATTTTTTGTATTATATGCTCTATGTATTATGTTCAATGGTATATGTATTATGGACATTTTGGATAAGAATAAACTAAATACATTTAGAAATAGAAATAATTCAAAATTTCACTATCTAAATATGGGCCTTGATTATCATCACACATTTTGCCCCGCTGAAATTTCAATATCTTTAATAATCATGGAGAATGGTCCCTGCTATTTATATAGCTAAAAGCGCTTAAAGATGTTTTTTTGACATGTTTGTATCGGTAGCTATCTAAATTTCACTTTACGATACCCAAATCATAATTTGTAATTTTATTGTCTCAACTTGCATCTAAATGCAGTAAGCATATTTGTTTTGAACGGTAGACTCATATTTATAGCACAATAGATTTTGCATTGAATAAGTAAGCCCTGGGCCCTAGCTATTTTTAGTGTATCATGACAATTTTTGGTTTCTTCTCAACTTTTGCATACGTAAGTCAAATCATCACATAAATCCTTGCATCAAGATATAACACATGTAGCTAAAATTTGCCGTTGTGCATACAAATTTCCTATGTTATACATAATAATCTGCCAAGACCTTGTTGCTATATCTATATGCAAGGAACGACCAATCCAAAACGTCCATATAAACTTTTACTACATAATACATAACAATTTACTTAATTTTTTATTATATATATTTAATCTAGAAGCTAATAAGTATTCGATAAATTAGACAGAATAGTAAAGCTGCAAGCTATTGGGTGAGTTCTTTTGGATTTAAAGTTAGCTTATGCTTGTACTGTCTACAGTAACTGTCTTTTAAACAGTACATTTTTAATACAGGGTTAATAGAAAAATTGTAGTAAAAAGTGTAGTGAATTCAGCTGTACCGCCTAAAATCACATGCAACTATTTCTCTCTGCATACTACCTCTCACGAACAACCAGAATTCAAATATTTAAGCTATAAACTATCAATCTAAAAGAACCCACCTATTATGTATTACTTTTGGCTATGGCTAATAACTTTTAGTAGATAGTTTTTATCTTTATTTTTTAAAATAACAACAGACGACGCACATAACTTTATGCTAAAAAGTCATTTAAAGTACCAGTTTTTTTTTTACAAAAACCATATCATGGCCCTCTCGCTGAGCCCCTCCTCCCCCATCGGACCCGAAACCCACGCGAAAAAGTCGGGCCGGAAAATTTCGAGGAAAGAGAACAGACGCGAAAGGGAACTCGGGCTCGAGACGAAACCCTAACCCTAGCTCCGTCCCGACGTCGCCGTTTTCTCCGAGGGCTCCGGCGGCGATGCGCCCCTCCCCGGCTGAGGCTTTATGAGCGGCCCCGGCGCCGGGGACATGGCCCGCGCCGAGGGTTCGCCGGAGGGGGCGCCTCCCGGCATCGGCGTCGACCTGTATGAGCAGGCCAGGAAGGCCTTGTCCCTGCGCACGCCGTTCGAGGGCGAGGAGGCGGCGTCGATGGTTCCGACGTTGCCCGTGCGGCTCGTGAGCTGGGCAGGGCCAGGCGACGGGCGGAAGAAGCATAAGAAGGCTCAACCTCCGGATGTGGCTGCTGGGGAGCATCCACCACAGCTAGCTACAACGCCCTCTGCAAAAGCAGGCGTGTGGGAGCAGTTTGAGGCGTATTTTAGGCCAGTAACCTTGGATGATGTTGATATATTAACGCCAAAGTTCCCATTCAGCTACGGTGAGCTCGCTTCATGCATGGTCATACCATTTGTGGGCAGTGGTAAGGAATTAGTGAACGAAGTTGAGACATTTGACGTGGCTGTGGCTGAAACAAGCTCGTACTTGGGTGTTGGTGGTGAAGAAGTGGTCAGTAACAAAGAGCGAAGTGGGCAATGTGTGGATTTGGTTAGTAACAAAGAGCGGAGCGAGCAAAGTGTTGAGCAGGGCATACATGATGTGGTTGTGCAACAGTTGGTTAGTAACAGAGAGCGCAGTGAGCAGAGCATAGAGCAGGACATATGTGAAGTGGTTGTTCAACGGGAGGAATCGCCATTGGAAATGGAGCAAGCTGGTAGCATTGGTGGCATTGTGTCGCCAAAATGTGGAGATGAGGCTGGAACATCACTGAATTGGCTGCTAGGAGCAAAGGAGCGATTTGTGCTCACTTCAGAGCGGCCCAACAAGAAGAGGAAGCTCTTAGGTGTGGATGCTGGTTTAGAGCAGCTTGTGCTGCTTCCGCACGTGGGAGCTGAGGCTGTGTCAACCTGTGATGTTTGCTGTTTGGGAGAGAGTGGCGTGGTGTCCAATAGGATACTTCATTGCAACAAATGCAAGGTTTCCGTGCACCAGAAGTGTTATGGTTTGCATGTTGTGCCAGATGGCCAGTGGTTGTGTGCTTGGTGTAAGTATTTGGAGTCGACAGAGCAGTTATCAAAGAAAGATGCGGGCAGCACGCTGTCAATGCCTTGTTTGCTATGCCCGAAGGAGAAAGGGGCTCTAAAACCTGTAAAAAGCCAGCCTAATCAAACTGCAGATGGAGGCAGCCTAAAATTTGTGCACTTGTTTTGCAGTCTTTGGACACCAGAGGTTCTTGTGGAGGACATGGAATCAATGGAACCTGTTACTAATATTGGAAGTGTCCAAGAGAATCGGATGAAACTGGTGTGCAACATTTGCAAGGTTAAGCATGGTGCATGCGTTCGATGTAGCCATGGTATGTATTGTTATCCTATGTATCCATTATGACAATTTGAGCTTGAGTGACAGTATATAATTCTCATGTATGTATTGCAGAGAATATTGCTTAAGAACTTCAGTCTCATGTTGTATCACTATTTAGCAATATATAAAATATCTGTTTTCACTTCCGAATTACAAGATATCTAACAGCTTTTATCAGCCTTTTCCGACAAAAAATCATGCAGTACGTTCACATGTGCCTGAGCCCTGAAGAGATAATTGTTCAAAATTAGGTGTAGAATGCTGTTCTCAATTGAGCATTATAATCTGCTGTATCAGGCTGGAGCACAGAATGCTTGCTAAAATAGTCGGGCAGTATAGCTCCTTTCTGGTGGTAACTTTCCATAGGAAGCATCCCTCTTCTTAATGGAGGACTTCAAGAACTGCTCTTAAACACTTTGTAGGACACATTGTGACGTGTGGTATAATTAGTTGATGATTTGTTCACATCACAATATTGTGATGACGTTTAATCGGTAAATGTATTTTGCTATATGCGCATCATGGGAATTTGATAGAATTGTATTTGGTCGTGTAAGACAACAGTCATGTAAGACAACAGGTCTACACTAGTTAACTATTGAGTTTTAATGGTACAGTAATCCCAAATGTCCTTCAATGTTTGTGGAAAATCTATCATGTCCTTTTTTTAAGCAAGGAAGTTTTGGCCCATTTAAAATATCAAATTTCCTACATTTTTTGTGGAAATTCTATGATGTTTATTTCTCAATCGAGGACATTTAATCCACCCTTACATTTGAGTTTTGGAATATGCACGCAGTTTAATTTTTGTTCTGTTTGATGTCATTGCCCCCATTGGTAATTGTGCTTCCATAGTTAGCAGTTCTGTAACTTAAATTTGTCCTTTAGGCTGCGGCAGTGGAACAAATAATGATTGTTACTACTTACTAGTCATTGGTCTTGTGACGAGAATTACAGAGCTAGGATATTACAAGCAGAGTAGATTATATGCCCGCTAGTTACAGTGCTTCCTGAGGACATTCCTCATACATTTATCATCAGAGAATTAATTCATGGAGTATTTTGTTGATACCTGACCTGAGAATTAGCTGACTTATTTAATCATTCTTGGACTTACACCTTCAACCATTGTTCATTATGTGACTGAGGGAGCCTTTAGATAAATGAGTACATCCTGCAATGATGCATTGTTTGTTCTCTACGAAGTTCTTATAATTTTGATGTCCATCTCTTGAAAGGATAGTGATTCCAGACTGCTTTTAAGTTCTTAACTTGAGAAATATTGTCTTAAATACCCCAATACCCTGAGCTCTGTTGGACAGATTGAGAAAAGCGGTGAATTATATCTTAAAAGTTTTTTCATGATGATATATTGTGTGACAAAAACATTTCCTGTTTTGAGTTATGTTTGACATTTTTTCCATCAACTTTTGTGCGACTTAAAATTGATACCACCTTTTTATCTTTAACCATGCTAAAGAAATATTAGCATTCGATTATTATCCAATTATCCATACAATTTACTCATTTTTCTAGTTTGCTAAGTTCCATGTGGTTTTCAGGAACATGCCGGACAGCCTTTCATCCTATATGTGCACGGGAGTCCAAGAATCAAATGGAGATATGGGGAAAATCTGGACATCCTAATGTGAGATCATTTTCTTCAGGTGGTTGCCATTAGCCTTATTTAGGTTGCTTCTGTTGATTTTTCTTGTTTGTTCCTTTGTAGGTCGAGCTGAGAGCATTTTGCTCAAAGCATTCTGGAGTTGGATACATCCACTATGTAGAGAAAAGTAACAATGTATCTGAGCAGAGTCCTACAGAAGTGAGGCCAAAAGAAGCAAACCTTATCACTGGAAAGATACCAAAACTAAGATTCACACGCAGGAACAAGGACAAATTCATGAACCATGAAACCAGTAACCTTATCAAAGTAGAGACCATGGAGCAAGGTGCTTTGCCCCGTACTGTTAGAAGTTCAGATACCCAAGCAATTCAAAGCATGGATATGGATACTGATCATCCCTCAATTGGTGGGAATCTTATGACAAATTCTGGTGAGATTGCTGTAGTGCTTAGAAAGGTAATTGCTACTCATTCAAAGTCCAGTTAGGACTCAGGCATTTACTGCTTAACTTGTGTTAAGAAAATAGCACTGATATCTATAATGTATTTGCAGCTAATTGACCGAGGCAAGGTTAGTGTTGGTGATATAGCATCTGAAGTGGGTATTTCTTCAGAATCCTTGGAAGCTGCTCTCGTGGTACTCTGAAAATAGCTTATGCTTACTATGTCAAATTTATTTATGAGCTGTTTTGCTAATTCTCTGATTCTCAGGGTGAAACTACCACTTTTTCCCATGGTTTGAAGTTGAAAATTATCAAGTGGCTTCAGAATTCTGCACATATACCAGCTGTTCAAGCAAGAACTCTCAAAGGGAGCTTAGTGGTGGTGCAAGATAACAAACTAGATGGGTTTGAGGGTACAGGCAGCGTCAGTGTGAAGAGTTCATTGGTTCCAGATGATGACAAAGGAGCATCAGTTGATATGTCGGGTCCTGCTGTAACGAAACCCTCACCAACAAGATCTAAAGGTAATAACAAGAATCTGAAAAATAACAAAGCAATATGTGCAACTGGAGTAACTCCTTTGCAAAATGGAAACAAAAAGATGGTTAAAGAAGGTGCTGATCGTGAGTGTTGCCCTGCTGAAGATTTTGCAAAAGAATCTACTAGAGATTTGTCCCCGGTTGGAAGCAAGGATACTTCAAAGGAAGAGCATGAAAAATTGGTAAGAAAAACTACTTTTGAGTAGTCTGTAAAGCTTTGTTTGTGTCTTTGCCTCCGAACTGGTGTCAAGCATGAAATAGTAGTGCGCGGATGATGGTTTCCTTCGAACCCCCCCCCCCCCCCCCCCCCCCTCCTGGAATATCTGGCAACAGGCATTAAAAGTTACTGACCACCTTTGTTGACAATGTTTGCGCATGTATATCTTCTTTCCTGCCAGCTCTAGGGTGTTGGAGAAATTATAGTGATTATACATGCAAATTAGAGAAATTTTATTGGTTGGTTTTTTTAAGGGCAGAGATATCTTTAGTTGCTCCAATTGGATTTTTCTTTCAAATTCCATAAGGTCAAGTGGCTTAGGTGATATATGCGTATGCTGTTTGTGGTGAACCACTTATTGTGTAGGATTTTAAGGACCTACTTTGTGGCTTTGTGCTAAATGACAAGTACATTATCTGAAATTCGACAATACAACAATTTTGGTAGATGAGATTTTATTAACGATTACACATTTATTGACCCTTAAATGTAACAAAGTCCACTTGGTAGTAGGTGAATGGATCAATGGAATCTTCAGAGCTCTCTCTCTCTCGCTCTCTCTCTCTCTCTCGAGCGTTAGCTTTTTAGGCGTCTTCTTATTTTCATCACAAAGAGTTCAACTAAGGAAATAACTAACTGATGGCATTTAGTTCTGTCATCATCATCATTTGTGTCTCCCAATTTTGCTAAGGTTGTGGCCTCCAAGTTACCTTCTCTGAGTAGGTGGCTGTGCTGTCATTATTTTATGTTCTTAAGGAAATAATATTTCATCATGGATGTAACTTGATTCCCGTTGTTGTGACAGATATCGAACAACATTTCTGGCAATAAAGAATTTGGTACTTCCATGGAGATAGCAAATGAAAATGAAGGTAAAATCTTTTGGTGAACTACTACTGAATTTTTATATCATTTTTTTGCATGATCTCTATACCATAGAGAGCATTTTCATTGTTTGCTGGCTTATCCTTCTGTTCTCTTTTGCATTAGTCACTGGAAATTCAGTTTCCTTTTGGTTAATTGTTCATTTACAAAAGCAAATGAGGCAAATTGCCACACAACTCTTAAGCTCTTTGTACTAGCTTGACTGATTTTATCATAATGTAGTTGCTGCTAACTTTGTTAATTTTCTTAGCTTACTTGGAATCCTTATTTTATTTTTAAAAGGCATGTTGATGGTTGCAAATTCGCAACTTGCAAGTGTGTATTTCTCATTCTCTTTGTGTTTATTTTGAACCACATGATATATCACTACTCAAGTCGTTAACTAGGTTACAAGGTAAGTTCGATATTATTATTATTATCGGCAGTACTGCAAAGGTTGTGACAGTGCTGTTCTGTTGTTCTACATTTATATTTGTGGGTATTTAAGGTTATTATGGATATCTTCTTATTGGACAAGATCAAATTTTCCCAGTTGTTGCTGCAATGGAAGTGCTTGGCAACTCATTGCCCTTTTTTCCATTCCAGGAGAAATAGCGATACCAATGCCAACAGTTGCCATTTCCTGAGATATTATCCTTCTACATCATCATGTATACGGAATACAATGTAACCTGTAATTTACAATGTTTTGATTAGTCCAAATAGAGATGGAGGTGTTCTCTTTGTGCACCAGAGTGTAGTTTACTTGGTAGACCAACTTGCCCTAAGGCCAGTTTGTGGTTGTTGTGCTGTGGCGCGCTGTGCTGTGTAATCTAGTTAGTTACAAGAGATTCCCAATTCCACTAAGATCATGCTGTTAGGTCTCCAAAAAAGAAGCTTTCAACTAATTATTATGTCCAAAATTTTAAAAAGCTAGTTTGTGGTTGTTGTGCTGTGGCGCGCTGTGCTGTGTAATCTAGTTAGTTACAAGAGATTCCCAATTCCAGTAAGATCATGCTGTTAGGTCTCCAAAAAAGAAGCTTTCAACTAATTATTATGTCCAAAATTTGAAAAAATATCAGCGTATTTGAAAAGCCACTGCAATGCCAAATATAGCCTCAAGTCCTGGAACTATTTTTTAATCTTCCAGTTGAAGTCAATAGCTAGTTTTCGCAAAGATTACGGTGGATGTAAAATTTTAAGGTGTAAATGTAATGATCATATTTGGATTGCCATGATTTCATTTCTTTTTGTGGGCTCATATGATCAGATACATAATAAAATAAGTGAAATTGAAGGCATTACATTTGCTCATCATGCTTTACTTTGTTGGGCAAAGTTAAAATCCCTGGGAACTGTTGAATTTGAAATCGTACAATTGAAGTCATAGCTAGCCTTTTGTAAAGATTATGTGGCTTGGAAATTTTCGCTGTAAACCTTATATTTCCCCCCTCCTACTAATGGTGATTTTATTTCTTTTTGTGGTAGTAAGCTCAAATGATCTGATACATAAACATGATAAGAAATTGTGAAATTGCTGCTCGAAGTTATAGAAATTCTCACATTAATCATTAGAAAATAAAAAATCTATACCATTTATTTTCTGGGCCTAGAGATGAGGGTTATAACTCTTATTCTTGCAAAAAGAATTGTCATATATACATTACAATTTTAGCTTTTAATAATTATCTTTTATTTGAAAAACTATTGACAGAATTATTCACAAAACTGTAGTATTTTTCGAGTTCTTATAATATGTTATGAACAGGTACATCACTTGAAAGTAAAAGTTATGACTTGACTAAGGCTGAACTTGGCTTGGAATTGAAGGAGGACGTCTCTTCATTGCATCAGTGTTTTTCTCAGGGTGATAATGCTAAACATGGGTCGAATTCAGTTGAAAATGGCGTCTGCAATCGTCGTGATTGTAATACAGCTCATGTTCGTGGACAACCTTGTTTCAAGTAAGATGCAAAAATTCAACTGATTGAATTTGGTTATTCTGCCGTTGTTCTTTATCATCTACTTCATTTAGTCTCAATCTCAAACCCCCATTTTTTGCATGAACCGAGAAGGCCCTCCTGGATGTTGTTGCTAACCCCTGTCTCGATTCATGCAGCTTTGATTATTCTCATTCTTATATTCATCCATTCATAAAGAAAAAGATGGCTCATCTTTGGGGTCATACTTTCAAGCAGAATAAGCAGGCACCATGTCATCCTGGTAAATTCTTAATAGTTTCTCAAATGCTAATAATCATTTTATATGCCATGCTTTAACTGAACCTATTTTCCTTTGTCAAATATTACTAGAAGGACCATTATGTTCTTCCAATGAGAAAAGGACTATGGATTCCTCAATAAAACTTGCGGAAACAACAGAAATTGCTGTGGAAGATCAAGTTTCAAAAGCAAAATCCTTAGGAATCCTTGAGCATTCTCCCGATGATGAAGTAGAAGGAGAAATGGTGTACTTACAAACTAGGCTGCTTGACAATGCTGTTGTTCTGAAACACAGATACGGTAAGATTTTCTCTGTTTATTTATTCTGTGTATCCTTTACACTTCTTCCTGTGAGTTTACAGAATAATCAAACCTTGTTGATTCCTCTGTTGCTCGTTTACTTCAATGCCCCTCTTGCTTCAACACGTCTATGAATCTGTCCCCATCATGAAGTTTTTGTTTCCTCAGTTTTCTGAATCACTTTACACTTGAATCTTGCAGAAGATTTAATAGTAAAGGTTGTCCAGAATCTTTCTCGCGAGTTGGATTTTTTTAGTAAAAGAAAATGGGACTTCATCCTTGTCAATCAGTTTCTTCGTGATGTTAGAGAAGCTAAGAAACGTGGGAGAAAAGAGAAGAGGCACAAAGAAGCTCAGGCCATACTAGCTGCAGCTGCAGCTGCTGTTGCAGCCTCTTCTCGTAACTCCGCTGTGAGAAAAGAAGCAAATGATGATGGAGTACCTGCTAATCAAGAGGTTTATTGCTGTATTTTGATTGCTCAATTAACAAATTAGTATGTGTTGGAGAGGCTATGTATCTTATTTCTTCAACACTTGTAGAGTTCCCCAAAATTTGGTGCTGGATCTTCAAGAGTTGGCCAGTGGACTTCTTCATTGCCACGGACCAAGGATTCATCAAAGCCATCCAACAGCAAAGTTTCACCAGATAATAACTTTGGCATTTTTCATATGCCAATTATTTCAAAAGAAAATGCACTCTACTGTGATGTATGCACGCGAAGTGAAACCGTGTTGAACCGAATATTTGTCTGCTCCAGATGCAAGGTGCTTTGGATTTCATCGAGTTTTGAAGTATTTTGTTTCATTGTGTTATTAACTTTGATCTGTTCAACAGGCTGCTGTCCACATAGATTGCTATAGAAATCTGCGGAATTCTACTGGCCCCTGGAAGTGTGAACTTTGTGAAGGTATTTCATTGGAAGCTGCTAACACTAGCGATCAGTTGGATTACAATGGCACAAATTTATTCTTGGTGCAGTGTGGTTTGTGCCATGGCACATCTGGTGCTTTTAGAAAGACTACAGACGGGCAGTGGATTCATGCTTTCTGTGCTGAGGTACTTAAATGATTATCGCCTTTTGTTTTCTTATGACTTTCTTTTGAGTTTTAATTTTTCTAATATTTCCTTAGTGGTTGTTGGCGACCACGTACGTGAGAGGACAAGATAGCCCGGTCAATGGAATGGTACTCTTCTTTGTCCAGCATTGCAGTTTCTCCTAGTTTTCATTTTCAGGAATAAATAGAACCTCTTTTTTTTCGTTCATATAATCAGAAGCTGTTGTTGTTTCTCAGTATCAGAAGCTGTTGTTGTTTCTCAGTGTTATCATAATCTTGTTATATTGTATCAGGAAAGCCTTGTAAAGGAGAAAGATACTTGCTGTGTCTGCCTCCGCAATGTTGGCGTGTGTCTAAAGGTATATCATCATCTTTGCCTCTATCTAATTCAGAGCATGAAGAGGCCAAGCACTTATAATCTTCATTAAGTTTGTCTCTTTCTGCCATGCAGTGCAATAGTGGGGACTGCCAATCCACTTTTCATCCTTCTTGTGCTAGACATGCTGGTTTCTACATGAACACAAAAGGGTTCGGTAGTATGTTGCAGCACAAAGCATATTGTGGCAAACACAGCAGAGATCAGAAAGAGGTAAGTGTAGCATCAGAGCTATTTTGGAGTAATAGGTCTCTCTCTCTCTCTCTCTCTCTCTCTCTCTCTCTCTCTCGTACCTAAGACGAGGATTGACTATTCTCCTTATAGGCTGCAAATAAATCTGTTATTATGATAGGTCGTGAACTTGGCCCCCTGCCTTGCATATATAACAAAGTGACAGCTTAAATGTAGCAATATAGTGAATATACTTTCGTCATAATGATGAAAAAGAAAGGGGATGGATGAGGATAGTGTAATTGTACATCCAATTTGCAAGCTTGGTGGCATATTCTTTGATTTGTTGATTCGCATGTTTATTATGTATGACAATCCTGTGTTTGGTGCAGTTATTTTTTGTATCTTATTTTGCTCTTCAAAATTCATGCAGGCTGATGCCAAACAATATGGAGCTGAGGAACTCAAAAGCTTGAAAAGGATGAGGGTTAGTATATCTGATACATACTTTGTTTTCCTAATTTGATTGGTAAAATACAATATTTTGCTCATTTGCTATAAAAAGTTTCAAGTACTTTGAATACTTGGTATTTCTTTCTTGCAGAGGTCATTCTTTATTTTATATTATTTAAATGGCAATAGTCATTCCAACTATGTTATGATAGATGTGTCCAGAGGATGTCCTTTGTTTTCAGTGAACATTGATTATCATTTTGCAGGTTGAGTTGGAAAAATTGCGCCTCTTGTGTGAGAGGATAATTAAGAGAGAAAAGGTGAAGGTATGTCTAGCTGTTAGCATTCTACTTCTTGTGTGGTGCCTTGAAAGTTGAACTACATCTTGAAGCTACTTTGATCTAATTATTTTCTTGTTGAATCACTTCCTATTTCCTTCACAGGAATAGATGAAAATCATACGTGAATTACTCATTTATGAGATAGTATATGCATTTCTTTTATTTTCTTTTGTTGTACCTGTATCTGACAGTTAGCGACCTTATATGTGCGTGGTATTTTCTTAGATTTATTTCACAATATTATCCTGTTGTGAAATTAGGGAACAAGATAACTACCCACCAGTCTTTGTGGTAAATGAAGAGTGTTCATGCTAATTAGGGAGAGTTAAGGACATGGGCGGATGTGCTGTAGGCTTTCCTTTCCCCCCAAAACTGAAAAGATTTTCTAGAGAAAATCATAACCACTTTTACCCAATTTATTTTGAAAATGAACCCAGCTGCTGACCACTACGAGATCGTGGTTGGCATCTAGCTCCATAGCTTTTGAGTTTTGTAATGTGGGGGCCCATTCCACTTCTAGAGGTTTTACCAATGCACATAAACCATTAACGGTTCATTGTTCAAAATAAAGAGTGGGGTTATTTTTGGACTTCCTGTACATTTTAGTACTTCATACAATAAATCCTGAGTGTGGCCAATGCTATGATACTGATAAAGGTTGGTGGTTAGTGGTTGCTGCCTGTTGTTTTTTTTTATCGAACACGCAGGAGAGCTGCGTATCTTTATATTAAGAGAGAAAAAGGAGAGACTCCCGTACAAACAACCTCCTTCCCTCCCTTAGGAAAAAAAGGAAAGGTTGCCAAAAGAACTTAAAAGAAAAAAAACACACTTAACTAAGCAACACATCGACCCGACCTGAACAAATCACTCACACAAGATCCACATGCCGACCAAAAAATAGCTCCTGAAGCTTAATAGCACCTGCAAAGCTCCAGAGCCTCAATTCCTCCATGAAGAATTGCTGGGCCGTCGACACGGAAGGCGATGCTTTATCAAAAACTATTCTATTTCTGTGATTCTAGAGCATCCATGTCCCCAAGATTACAGCACTATTGAACCCCTTTTTCTTAGTCTTTGTAACCTTTTTGCTTGCCTTTCTCCACCATTCCGCAAAGCTCTTTTCATTCCTTCTAGGGACAACACATTGATATCCAAGAGGGGACAGCAGATTGTGCCAGAACTGCCTAGCAAATACACAACTTGTTAGGATGTGCTGCACCGTCTCCTCTTCTTGATCACATAGAACACAATGTTCGGGATGGGAGAGGCCTCTTTGAAGTTGAACTAATCGATCTGCAGTCCAGCACTTGTTTTTGATGGCCAGCCATAGAAACATCTTACATTTAGGTGGAGCCCAAGTCTTCCAAAGTCTTTGCCATGGCTCGAAGGATATTGCACCATGCAGGAAGGCTCTATAAGTAGATTTGGAGGAGAATATTCCACTCCTCACATGCTTCCAATTATGGTGGTCCTCTTCCTGAGTTGTGAATCCAGAATTTGGAAAATCTGACCTTTCCAGTTGTTGAAAGCGGGATTTGTTAAATTGGATTGATCAGATTGGACTGAGATATTAGGCAGGCAGCCTGGTAGCTGTGAAAAATCATTAGTGTTTATTGTGAAAAAGAAAATCCTAGTCACGTTCACCCTCAATCAATGGCTTGGCTTCAATCCTGTGGATGTTCACACTTGTAAATAACCTTTCAGCTTTTCTTTTTCACCACTGACTCACTATAAAATTTACTGTTGCCATTATTATCTTCTGTAGACAACAAATTGTCATCTTGATATTTCCCTATGCAAACCAATAAATTAATTTAATGTATTGTCTATTATGTCAGAGAGAGAGAGTTCTGTGTGATCAAGATATACTTGCCAAAACAAAGGATACTGTTGTTTTCTCCTACCTTGCTCCTGGAGCAAGTTCAGAATCTGCCACTACTTCGGTTAATAACAAATCATACAGTGGAACCTTGCAAAGATCTGATGATGTCACAGTGGATAGTACTATTTCTGGGAAAAACACCATCAGGTTTTCTCTTAATAACAGAGATGCTGAGAGAAACACAGCTGATAGCTCAAAGACACTGATGTCGTTCAAACGGAAGTTGAGTGAGAGGGGATCACTTGCTGGCAAGCAACTCCTGCAAAGACCAGCTACTGCCTTACAGAAATCGGAAGCCGGAGAAAAGACAAAAGATAAGAAGGTTTGTATTGCTCTTTCATGTTTGAACTTATTTCCTACACCATGCTAATGTGTAAAGCACATGATTTGCAGCAGAGGGAAACATTTCAAAAAGAGCTTGTTATGACATCTGATCAAGCTTCTACACAGAACCAACGCCTTCCAAAAGGATATGTATATGTCCCCCGTGACTCTCTTTCTAAAGAGAAGCCATGGAAGCGAAATACACAGACCCATGAACCACAAGAGACTGGGGGATAGGAGCAGCTGAGATCAAGATGGTTCATTTTTCTCATGGAAGGCCACAGAACGTTTGTTTGCTTGATCTGGATAACTTGTAAGCACAAGCGTTAAGTGGGCTGGCCGGTGTTGTTGCTGCAAGGATTACTGGCAAGCAATGATCCTGTCGGACTCAAAGTTGTAGAATGGTGCAAACCGAGTTATATGAATGAATGACTGAATGGTGCGGAATCATGTCCAGAAGGCTAGCCCCCACTCAGGTCACTCGGATGAACGAAAACATTGGTGGATTCGCCTACCAGGGCTATACAAAGATGCCTCTCTCCTGTATATATAAATTTGTCTTTTAAAGTGCAGATTTTGTAAAATTGCTTTGTACATTCTTACCTTTGCAAATGTTAGTTTAGCTATGCAGAAAAAAAAAAGAATCACCATTCCTCTTTGGTTGTACAAGAGAAGGAAAGACTTGGGACAACTACAGGGGTGACGTGCGCTCACAGGATTGGAGAGAAGCATTTGCTAATACCTAACAAGGTCTGATTCATGTTATTTGTAGGGATGGAGACAGATAATGCAGTTAAAAGGGAGTGTTCAAAAATAGTCTGAACCAGCCACTACTGTTCAGCGGCCAGTTACTGGTGATAACGGTATAGTACAGACTGAGACTATTCTTTTTTATGCTGATTGGTAGCGGGTGATTTGTTAAAAGCCAGTAGGTTTTGTGGGGGAAAACATCATTTTGCTAGTTTCAGAGATGAACGTGGTTTTATGTTAACATAACAGCAAAGGGGAAGTTAACTAGTGAGTTCGTAACTTTTGTCAGGTGTGGTAGTCGGCTTTTAACTTATATGCTAGATCTAGATATTTTGGTCTGAGAGATGTTTTCCGCTTGCCGTCCAGATTTGTAACTTTGGTTAATTATGTTTGGTGCTGTTGGAAGCCACACCGGCAATGTAAAACATTTATTCAGTTTGTAGTGGTACTTGTTTCCATTTGTTATGCTTGAACCGAGCGGCTCCTGCCTAGTGCATATTTCCAAATGTTGATCGTCCTTGAAGGACATGAAGGCATCGTGCTGTTTTATTCGTAAAAAATCAGCTGTGCCGATTGCTGTTCTACTTCAAATTGGCTCGTAGAAGCTAAAAGAGCTGCCGATCTAACATCTAACATGATATGTCTTATGCTACGCAGTCCAGTACTGCCATGCTTTTACTATTACATTTGGTTCTTGTGGATGTACCAGATATTTGTGTTCAGGTAGAGTCGGCTCCTGCTTTTTTATATGATGTACATGGGATGTATTTGATTTATTTTCTTTCTGTGGTTCCCGTTGGAGCTTTGGTTGAGGCGATTTCTTAGGGAATTTGGGGGATTTAGTTCCAATTTGTTATCTTGCATCAATTGGGTCTGAAACGCCTTAGGGCTTATGACCTAGACCTCGGTCCATATGGGCAAAACTGCAATCTGTGGCCGTTCTTGTTAGTTTTTTTGGGGTCGGTGGCATGGTTGTCATGGCATCGCTTAGGCATCGCCTAGGCGATGCTAAATCACCCTGATGGCCGAAAGGGGATGCTAAGGCTCGTCGCCTAGGGTTGAAGAGCTAGGCGGCTGCCTTTGGCTCTCCCTATGCAGATATGGCTGTTGTTGGCTCAGATCTAGAGCCAACCAACTTTTTTCACGTTGTTGTTGCCTCATCTGGTGCTCTTCTCGAGCCACACTGCATTGGCCCCGTCCTGAGCTACATCTCCGCGTTGGCCCTCGTGTCACTGGCCTCATCACCACCAGATCCGTCGTCTTTGAGCCTTGCCACCACCGAATCTGATCTACGTCGCTTAGATCCGACAGAGGAGGAGGCAGGCGGCATTGGTGCTTCGGCATTGGAGGGTGGGGTAGAGGAGAGGAGGTAGGCTGCGTTGGTGGGGCAGAGGAGAGGAGGTGGCGATGGCAGCGGCGGGTCGAGCCCAAGGCGGCAGAAGAAGAGGCCGCGGTGCCCGAGCGGCTGGGGGGGTGTCAGAGGGGGCGGAAGAGGTGGAGCGAGAGCAGCCGCGGATGGGTGTTGATTCAGGCAGGGCAGGCAAAGGGATTAAATGGAGTGGGCGAATTGTTTTGGTTTTTTATGATTTAGTCCTCAAAGTTCTTAAAAATTGCGAATAGACCACTCTCTCAATGGATTTCTTCTGATTTGGACCCCTTC
Organism: Dendrocalamus latiflorus; assembly: GCA_017311315.1. NCBI lineage: Eukaryota > Viridiplantae > Streptophyta > Magnoliopsida > Poales > Poaceae > Dendrocalamus > Dendrocalamus latiflorus. The sequence goes on from CM029610.1 coordinate 46,617,760, forward strand.
CTCAATGGATTTCTTTTGATTTAGACCCCTGAGCTCTGTTGCATGGTTATTTAGATAATTTGTGCTACTATGTTTCATGATTATTTATTTTTCAGTCATATAAAGTATTATTTGTATTTATTACCATCGTGTAACTGTCGCCATGGTAGGCACCTAGTAGACTAGGCGTCCGGACACTCCGGTCTCACTGTAACTTGCCAAACCATTGTGACAACTTTGCTCGGTGGAATGAATTGCTGTGTTTCTCTAACGATACGTTCAAAGTTCATCACACGTCGTGATGTTAAGTCGTAGGCACCTAGTAGACTAGGCGTCCGGACACTCCGGTCTCACTGTAACTTGCCAAACCATTGTGACAACATTGCTCGGTGGAATGAATTGCTGTGTTTCTCTAACGATATGTTCAAAGTTCATCACACGTCGTGATGTTAAGTCGTATCCCAGCACCCAATTTTACTTGTCCTTAAATAATGTAATACGTGGCTGGTTCTTCGCAAGAATCACTCTGTCCGCCTAACTTCCATTTTCCCGTTTGCTTTACCTTTGCCGACCACTGTCCGCTACAGTTAGCTTGCAGTGCTAAGGAGTGCTCCCGTTACATGACGGTGTCTAGCTACATCCTTTATATTTCTTTCTTGCACTCCGCTGATTAGCGAACGTCCGTTAGATCCAAAGCAAGCGAACGCCTGCCCCTACCTTCTGATGCCTCTCGTGCAGCCCTTTGTTATCCGATCAAATCATCAAATCCACTTGAGGAATGCAGTGCCCGCTATTCCGATGATCTTGTGCAGTGGCAATCAGGCGAGCGCCCTCTTCTTTAGCCCCATTTGCGTTGCGTCACTGGAACGACTCTATTTTTGGAACAAGACTATTGTACTTTTCGCAATAGGTAAAGAGTTCAGTTATGGATATAAAATGTATTATGTCTGTTTTTATAAATATTTAAAAATAGTTAACTTGATTAAAATATGATCTAACAGTTAACTTTAGCAATTTTTACGAGCGTCCAAGTCTAAAATTTAACTTACACTCAGAAGAATCAAAGAAATTCTGCATGAATGCTTAAGTGTGGTTGTAACTCTAACACGATAGCTGATGTATCATTCATTCTTCTGTTATCTGTTTTGATGAAAATAAGTAGGATTGAATACACTAGGTACTTAGGAAGCCACATGGGGAAATATCATTTAACTAATTGCCAGTATTTCAAGAGATATGATGTGTTGGTTTTATTATTATATTCATGGATGCAATTTTATTGGTAAATAATTTTCTAAAGGATAAAAGGTTAACTTCTTAAAGGAAATGGGGTTCAATCAACTCAATTACCAATTTGAAATCTCACAAAACCTACTTATGTCTTGATATTGAAATCGCCTATGAAACACAGCTCTATTATCTGGGAGCACGACGTATTCGAATACTATTTGTAATTTTGACTCTGCAGAGTTGTCTAGTTTTATCCACAAGATTTCTCAAACTTTCAATATTATGCAATAGACACGCAACACTTAGCATGCGACTGAGTTGAGGAAACAAGATCTTTCACTGCTCTTCTCTTTTTATAGCATCTACCCGGTATATGTTAGGCCTATACATTGTCAGCATTCCACTAGCCAACGCGGAAAACGTGCAACCTGACTCCGTGCGATCCTACTGTTGTTAAGTATAATTTTACTGATTCCATATCACCCCTTTTACCCATGGGCTATTCAACATCTGGAACCCCCAACACCCTATAGATATTTTATTAATTTGAGCAGCTACTAGATCATATTTGACAAATCAAAACTTATGGTTGAACGATTACTATGTTCTTTACTCAGCATAAGATTCTAGTCTTTACTTTTCACCAATGAGGCAACCGGCCACAAACCAACAATCCAATGTGTTGTGGCACTGTCACTAAACCAACCAATGCCTTCTCTCTAGGGTAAGATCGTAGATTCCAATCATCTCGTTGCTTTGCACAATTCATCCTTAACCATAGTATTATTTTGTAATTCTATTGGCAAAATATCAAATCTCTTAGTAGTGTAAAACATTCAAATTTTCTTAATCTACCATGGTATATTTTATACTAATTATTATCACTAAGGATTGTGAAGGTGAATATGGTCATCAAATAAGACAGGGCTTTTTCGTTGGTAGGACATAGCTAAATTATCATATCATTCTAAATAATTATTTTAAGTAAGTAATAGTGCATAAATAAGGAATAATGAAAATACTGATAATTAAATAATTAAAGGATATATGTTTAACATGATAAAAATTATGTGATTTGCTTTGTTGTTTAAAGTCTTCAACTTGCTCTAATCTTTTGGGTCTTGATATGCTTCTAGGACAGACTACTCAGCGAAATCGTGCACTAGTGCAAATAAAAAGTGAATAATTAACTCCGCGCTCAAAAGAATATGAGCTAGGAAAAATAAAATAAAAAGGAATAAAATCTATAAAAACCAAATAAAGATGGATTTTGGGTTTTATCGGGGTCTGGTTTGGCGAAATGGAGCTGGAATTGGTTTAAATGGGCTCCAAATGATCAAAATGGGTATATATGTTTAATGGGTTTTGGTGAATAGTAATAGGTTTGTACAGCAATAGGTCGGGTTAAACAGTATAGGTCTACACTGTTTATAACGGATCAGGTTTGGAACAACAGTAGGTTGGATCTAGATGGATGTGGGTCAGGTTGATGAACAGTGCTCTATGGTAATGGGCTCAGCCTGTGAAACAGCTCAGCCGGATTTGTGTTTTTGGGCTATCACTGCTTGGCCCACGGCCTGCTACTGTGTGGCCCATGGCCTATTATTGTTAGGACGTCTTTCTCCTCCTGCTGCTTAGTGTTCCCGAGTGATGATTTACAATGATGAGAAATTTCAACACCGGTGGTGGTCTCAGAGGGCAGGTGAGGGTATGAACGGGTTCTAGGATGTGAGGGGAACCCATTTTGGGGCTCGACGGTGGTCAAGGGTTGATGTGGAGGGTTGATGGTGTGGGGAGCTCTCCAGCGGTCGTCCATGGTGCATGAGCAAACTAGTGGTTATTCGGTGAGGAAGAAGGTGATTTGGGCATCACGGATACATAACGAAGGTCAAGGTAGCAGAGGTTCAGGCTATGGAGCTATGTGGAGAGCTGTCCACGATAGGGTGGTTCAGTTGAGTGGGGGAGCTAGTAGTCGGAGCTCTAGGGGCTTAGACTGGCCAAGGCTAGGTTGTGGTTGGGTTCGTGAGGTCTCAATGGTGCTCAGGGGTAAAGGCAATTGAGAATTGGTGAGGGTATTAACAGGATTGGGAATTCGGGCTTACCAGTGATTGAAGAGGAACAACGACGATATTTGCCGGCGTTAGGGGAGGGGGAGAGCAGTGATGGTCAGTTTGAGCTACTGGGGGCACGGCGTGGCTTTTATAGCCTCAGTAAAGCGGTGGAGAGTAGTGTAGGCTCCGCTCGGATGGTGGTGCGTGGCTAGCAAGAGAGGGCACGGGAGTCTTCGGCGAGGTTCCGCAGTGGCACAAGGGTAATCGGCAGGTGGCGTGGCACCTCGACCTCAGTGTCTCCTCGACCGGCGATTTGCAGCGGTCAAGCTTTATGGCACACGGTCAAGGCTCTTTGATGGGCGGTGTCAGAGCTCAGAAAACAAAGGTACAACAGGTTGGCTGGGTTTGGCAGCAGCGAGAGCCTTCCGTGCGATGACGGCGAACGGAGAGGAGCCGAGTGGCTCAGAGGAACAGGGGTGGTGGCGGTTTTTGGGGTGACGCCAACGACCAGGGAGGTGTAAGGCCAAATAAGGAAAGTGTAAAAATGCTGAAGGTTTTTGAATTGAGTAGGTTTTCAAGTTCAAACTGATTCCAAGAAAAGTTCAAAAACAATTGAAATTTTAGGGTGTCTCACCCACCGCCCTGCAGGCCTGCAGCGTGTCGATTTATGGCCGTCACGCTATCGACTGAAAGATAACAATAGAATTGTTGAAGCTCGAGTTGAAAGTAGAGAAGTGCTCGCCGTCGCGGGAAGTGAGTACGAGGCGAAAAACCATCCACAGAGAGGGAAAACGAATCATACTCTTTCCCGAATCACCTTCTTGCGGCCATATTTGACTGTACATACAACGGCAACGGCCCGTTCCACTCCCATCACGCATCCCACAAAAATATCAGCCGAAGCTTCAGTGACAGGTCAGGTCAGGCCGGTGGCCGTGCATGCGACCCCAAGTCGACCGAAAGCCACTACTGTATCGGCATCCGGAAAGGCGTCTACGTACGACGCAGCCAGGCACTGTCTTTTACGGGAAAAAACGCACAGATCACTCATCTTTCATCACTGCCCGGCCTGCCGCACTGCCACTGTCGGTCTGTCACGGTGTCCCTTCTTATATCTCCAGGCCTTTCTAGACGCGAGCTTGACTTTTTTTTTTCTCGAGAGATTTGGCAGGGGATTTGGGGCACTACCGCCCAGCTCATGGGAGCCTCTCCCTCTGGTTGCCGTTGTACGTACGATGGATGCTACGACCCCAACTTGTCGGCGTCTCGATCTCGGCCACACCCCACACGCATGCTGCACAGGCGGTCAGGCGCAAAGCGAAGGCCAGTCGCCGATCGATTTCGTTAGCTCGATAGGGCATCGCATCTCGCCGATCTCTGGGACCGATGCACAGTGCTGGCCAATTGCGAGCGGTTGCTTTTGGAAGGAATATTTGCTGCTGCTTTGTATGGTGGCTTTCGATCGGGCCGGGTCTCGTCCGTCGTCGCGTGTGCCTCCGTTGCTTTCAGCTCTAAAGCGGGCGGGATAGCACCGCAGATTCGGTGGCCGCGAGCGCGTGGCGCCTACCCCCATCATCGACATCGCTCCCAACCTGCAACACATGAGGGTTCCGTTCAGAGCACGGGAACTTTTCGTATGTGAATTGAACTATTTTCAGTCTGCTCATTACTGCTAAAATAAATAATTTACGATTGAAATTACACTATAGCTGCTAAAATTATACTGTAGCTAATGGTGACTTATTTGGCATAATTAAATTTAAAAATAGAAAAAACATGTTAACCAATCACGGACAATACAAACGAATACGAAAAAAAGAACCGGCAAAAAAAGCTAAAAAAAGTCAAAAATTCAGAAATAGATGAAATTTAGAAATAGTGAAAAATAAGATAGAAATCAGAAGCTCAAACTAAAATGAGCGGGACCTTTATATGGGATTTTTATGTTTTAAATAAGCCTTCCTAATAAATGGTAGGTCATATTGCGCCTAAGAATCATCTATACGTTGAGCATGCATTCGTTCCGATGATTTAGAGGATGTAATAATCCTACGGGTCTTGTAGGTTCTTGGCTGCGATGGATGATCATGACTCGGGACACATCCCGCTTGTCGTAGGTTGAGTTTATGATCGGATGGACACGGTTGTACGTGCTGTTCATTCGAGATGCGGAGACGGATGGGACGGGAGCCGTGCTCCGTAGGGAAGTAGAAGCCGGTAGCTTTCTTTCGCTTGCAAGCTAGCTCCATGAGGAGGAGATGCCCCCGCGCTAGCTGGAGATTTGTTCATCCATTGAATGGACTTGAATACCTAGCTACCGCTTTCTACCGGCTTTGCATGGAATTACTATTCTACTCGTACGGCACTTGCTGGTGCATGCACTTACATATCTAAGGAAAATGACCATATATCACTTTAAACTGTGCTCGAAAGTATGTTCAGCATCTCAAACTATAAAAATCATATATTTAACATCCCAAACTTTGCGATACAATTTAAATAATACTCTGATCCAGTTTTGGATAGTGGTATTGCCCGTGTAGCACAATGAGCGGGTAGTTTTACCACGCAAGATGACACGCTGGTTAAGTTTAAGTGAATAATAGGCGGGACCCTTCTCTCTATAATTGAAACAGACTGTGAGCTCGGTGGGCGAGAAGCCCTTATGGGCCCCATATATCATTGACCCAACTTAACCAGCATGTTATTCTACGTGGCAAAATCACTTACTTAACATGCTATGCGGGTAATATCATCATATGAAATCGGGTCAGAGTGTTATTTGAACAAGATTACAAAGTTAGGGAGGTTAAATGTCTGTTTTCATAGTTCAGGGTGTTGGACAGAGCAAAGTTTAAAGTGTTATATGAACTTATTCCTATATCTAATCATTAGTGTATCTTGTTGTAGTTGTCAAGTTAATCGCGAAAGTTTGCTACTCAAAAGCGAGTCGGGTGGTTTCTTGTTGGTTAAGTACTAAAATGATTGTGAAAGGGGGTGACAAAGGGAGGAGAGGAAGACCTGTAATCGCCACACTTTGGGCATTGCCTATATTGCTTTTTACATAGCAGGAATGTACAACAAACAATCCACAAAAACAGGGATTACAAGAGCTAATCTAGGAAGGGATATACATGGAAACAGCTCTAACGAGAGGCACCAATGACGATGGCACATAACTCGGTTTCTATATTTAACATCCCCCTATAGTCGAATCGTGGGGCAGCTAAACGTAGAGTTTGGAATGAAAATCTCGAAAAAGCTGAGGTGATAGTCCCTTGGTCATGATGTCTGTGAACTGATGACTGGAAGGAACATGAAGAACCTAAACCTGACCAATGAATGTCAATCTCAATATGTTTTGTGCGCCAGTGCTGAACTGGATTGGATGGCATATAGATGGCACTAACATTGTCGAAATAGACTATTGTGGTGGACTGAAGTGGCTAGTGAAGTTCTTAAGAGGAGTTGATGAAACCAACAACACTCAGCCATGGCATGAGCGATACTCGGCCTTTGCGCTTAATCGAGAGATAGTGGCTTGCCTCTTGGAGGACCAGGAGATCAAATTATCACTATAGCATACACAATAGCCAGAGGTGCTCCGTTGAGAATCTGGACACCCCGCCCAATCCGCATCAGAGTATGAGGTGAGGGTGTGTGACTGAGACGAGTGGATCTGAAGGCCAAGATTCAATATCCCTTTGATGTAGCACAAAATCCTCTTGGCTGACTGAAAATGAGATTCTCGAGGGGCATGCATATGCAAACACACCTGTTGGATTGCATAAGTGATGTCAGGGCATGTCAATGTGAGGTGTTGAAGAGCGCCCACAAGGCTCCGGTACTCTATCGGGTTGGAGATGGAGGGTCCATCCATTGCCGAAAGCTTGCATCGTGGCTCAACAGGAGTTGTGATGGGGTGGCAGTCCTGCATGCTAGCCTTGGCAAGAAGTTCCAAAGCATATTTGTGTTGAGAGAGAAGAAGTCCGCTACTATTCCAGGTAACAGTAATGCTAAGGAAGTAGTAGATGTCGCTGAGGTCCGTCATCGCGAATTCTTGCTGAAGAGAAGAAGTTATGTCAAGTAGTAGAAGAGATGTCAACGCTATGAGGATGCTATCATCCACATATAGGAGCAGGAAAGCTAATGCAGAGCCACAACGGAGGCTGAACAAGGAGGTGTCCGTTTGAGAGGCGACAAAGTCGATTATGTGGATGAATGTCGCGAACCATTGATAGTTGATACCAACCCTAGGGCGCCTGTTTCAATCCATATAAAGACTTGTGAAGACAGTAGACATGTTGTGGGCTAGAAGGGTCCTCAAATCCAGTAGGCTATTGATAGAAAATAGTCTCGACAATCGTTCCATGAAGTAATGTGTTCTTCACATCCAATTGATGGATCGGCTAGGAGGAGGAAGCTGCAATGTTGAGGACCATGCAGATGGTGGGAGGCTTCATGACTGGACCGATGGTCTCATCAAAGTTGATCCCCGTCTGCTGGGAGTAGCCGCGGACGACCCAATGAGCTTTGTATCGGGACAAGGAGCCATCAGAGTGATGTTTATGTTTGAAAATCCATTTACTGCTAATGATGTTGGCGCCTATAGGAGGGAGAATTAGAGACCATGTGTTGTTGTCGATGAGGGCCGTGTACTCCTCCTGCATGGCTTTGAGCCAGTGAGGATCCTTTAGCATACCGCGGTAGGACTTTGGGACTAGATAAATCCCAGTATGGTCAGTCATCATGTTGAGCTTGGTGATGGGCTTGACTGCCCCAGCCTTGGCTCGGGTCACCATCTGATGAGGACCAGGAGCCAAACGTGGTATTGCAAGAGGGGCTACTAGGGGCCTAAGGATAGGCCCGGCGGCGAGTGGTGATGCGATCTAGGTCGATGTCGTGTCTCCCAGAGAGGGAGCTGCATCAGAGGACACGAGGGTTAGCCCAGGCACATCGGGAGATGCACGTGGATTCGACGCGCTGGGCCAGAATTGGGACATAGATATATGCAGCCGCAACGTAGCCCGAACTGGTGCTGGAGTATACATGTCAAGAAGGAAGTCATAGGAGTTCTCCTAAGGGGGCCACGATCCTTGGGCGAAAGGGAACTATTGCTCACAAAAAACAACATGTCGTGAGAGTATAATGCAACCAGTTGTGACGTTAAGGTAGCGGTACCCCTTGTGGGCTGTTGAATAGCTAAGGAACACACATGTGATGGAGCGTGGCTTTAGTTTGTTTGGTGTGGTGGCACTAATATTAGGGTAGAAGAGACAACCAAAGTTCCGAAGGTGTGAGTATTGTGGCAATCAGCGAAAAAGAATTGTAAAAGGAGTAGAGAATTTGAGAGGCTGATAGGGCCGGAGATTAAGGTCCTGTTTGGGAGAGCTCCACCAGCTCCAGATTCACCAAATCCAGATCCAGATTCACTTTTCCAAGCCAAACAGTTCCAGCTCCAGCAGCTCCACCGTGAATCTGCTCCACCAAAACCATGAATCTAGCTCCAGATTCACCAAATTGGTGGAGCACCTCAAGGGGTGCTCCACCAAACTCAAATTGGTGGAGTTGGGAAAAATTACCCACCATGCCACTGATTACACAAAAAAACGGTTCGTTTTGCTTTTTCTCGTCGCTGCGCCTCGCCTTCGCCTTCGCCTGCGCCTGCGCCTGCTCTCCGCCGGCCTCGCCTCGCCTCGCCTTCGCCTGCGCCTGCTCTCCGCCGGCCTCCTCCTCGCCCGCCGGCCGCTCCGCTCCGCCTGCGCCGCGCCCGCCCCCCAGCCGCCGCTCCGCCTCGCCTGCGCCCGCCGGCCGCTCCGCCTCCTCCTCTTCTCCGCCGGCCTCGCCTCGCCTCGCCTGCGCCTGCCGACCGCTCCGTCTCCTCCTCGCCCGCCGGCCGCTCCGCCTCCTCCTCGCCCGCCGGCCGCTCCGCTCCGCCTCGTCCACCGGCCGCTCCGCCTCCTCCTCGCCCGCCGACCGCTCCGTCTCCTCCTCGCCCGCCGGCCGCTCCGTCTCCTCCTCGCCCGCCGGCCGCTCCGCTCCGCCTCGTCCGCCGGCCGCTCCGCCTCCTCCTCTTCTCCGCCTCCTCCTCGCCCGCCGGCCGCTCCGCCTCCTCCTCTTCTCCGCCTCCTCGCCCGCCGGCCGCTCCGTCTCCTCCTCGCCCGCTGGCCGCTCCGCCTCCTCCTCGCCCGCCGGCCGCTCCGCCTCCTCCTCGCCCGCCGGCCGCTCCGCTCCACCTGCGCCGCGCCCGCCCCCCAGCTGCCGCTCCGCCTCGCCTGCGCCTGCGCCCGCCGGCCGCTCCGCCTCCTCCTCTTCTCCGCCTCGCCTGCCGGCCGCCGGCCGCCTCGCCCGCCGGCCGCTGCCGCGCCTGCGCCGCCGGGATTTTTTTTCATTTTGCCCCCTGACGTGTGGGGCCCAGGTGGAAGTGAGATAGAGAGGGAGGTGGAGCTGTACCAAATACTTTGACGAATCCCAGATCCACCATGTAGCTGCTCCACGGTGAATCCAGCTCCAGATCCACGTTTTTCGTGAATCTGGAGTTGGTGGAGCTCTCCCAAACAGGCCCTAAGAAGGTATGTGGCACAGGACAAAGCTTCGGCCCAATAGGATGTCGGCATGGAGGCCTGGATTAGCAAGGTGCACAATGCATCGTTGATGGTGCGAATGCATCATAGCTGTTTTGGGGGCTATTATAAGGGCATGATAGACGCAAGAGAATTCCTTTGGACTGGAGGAAATGTGCAACGGTGTCATTGATGAACTCACCACCATTGTTAGCTTGAATGCATTTGAGGGATGTATTGAATTGAGTGTAAACCTAAGGGACAAAGGAGGTGATGGTGGCTAAGACGTCAAACTTGCGAACAAGAGGAAAAATCCAAATGAAATGAGAGAAATCATCTAGTATAACATGGTAGTATGTGTATCCTGAATTGCTTAGCAAAGGTGAGGTCCAAACATCACAGTGAATTAACTCAACAGGTGCATAGGTACAGGAGGGAGACCGAGAGTAAGGTAAATGGACATGTTTGCCAAGTTGACATGCATGACAAATAGTATGGTCCTGTTTATGACATAGAGGTTTGGAGATATATGGGAAATGTGTGGAAGCATTTCTTCTGGGATGCCCGAGCTGACGGTTCCAAAGTGTCGAAGATGCTGCTGTAGCGAGTGGAGTGCATGGAGAGGTAGTGGCCGATGGTGATGGAATGGAGTAGAGATCACCACCGCTATTGCAGTAAAGAATCAAATTCTTGGTTTGGGAGTCCTTGATAGAGAAATCAAAAGAGTCAAATTCAATTGTGCAGGAATTGTCACGCGTAAGTTGACGAACAAAAATGAGACTTTTGACAAGATTAGGGACTATAAGAACATTATTGAGGTGCAAAGGAGAATATGCAGTGGTGATAGAAGCATTGCTGGTGTGAGTGATAGGCAGGCAAGAGCTATTTCCAACAATGACTATTAGTGGAATTGAAAGGGGTAGAGGAGGTTAGGGCATTGGCATCCGAAGTCATATGGGAGGTAGCTCCTGAGTCAAGAACACAGTCACCTAGAGAGGAAGTCTGCAGCTTCAGATTGTTCATAGCCAAGAGGAAGCCGGCTTGATCCCATGACGGTGGCGCGTTGAAGGTGAGAGCACCTGATTGCTACGAGTGCTATAGTGTGGAGGGCGCCTGGACTGACTCGAAGTTGGTGTATGTCTGTGGTGAGGCCGAGCATGCACTAAGGACACCGGTGCTACTGGAGCGCCACTCTCCGTTAGGAAGGAAGGGTCCCCATCCGGCGTATGGTGGCATCCAAGGGTTCCACATGTATGGTGAATCGTCGGAGGGAAACTGGCCATCGTTGTTGCCCTGACAACTCCTTTTCTTGTTCTACCAATTTTTACTATTGTCATCATTTCCACTGCTGCCGCCATGGCGATTTGGGGCATTCTGCTGATAGCCAGAGAGGAGAGCGGCATTGGTTCCCATCTGGACTGAGTTTTGGAAATGTATCTCTTCCAGCATGAGTAGCGGACAGGTCTTGAGGAAGGATGGGAAATGATCCATCGTGGTTACCGACGTGGCCATATGTGAGAGATTTTTGTTGAGATCGCGAAGGGTGTTCAACACAAGCATCTCATCGGACATCGGTCGCCCCACGTCACAGAGCTGATCAACAAGGTTCTATAGTTTCTGATAATATTTAGTGATCATCATGGAACCTTGGAGAATGGAGCTGAACTCGGCCTTGATATACAAGGCCCTGGTCTTCTAATTGTCCTGGAACAGGCTTGTAGCACGAGTCCAAAAAGCATGAGCAGACTGGTTGGGCTCCATGACCATGTCAAAGATTTCTCCTGAGATGGCCATGTAGAGCCAGGACACGATGGATCAATCCTGCATAGTCCATTTTGGATCATTTGCCGACGCAGGGGTGCCGTCAACGTGGGAGAGAAGCCCGTTCTTGCCGAGCATAGCAGTAGCATATGTCTTTCATTTTGTGAAGTTGGAAGCCTTGATATCTAGGATGATAGAGATGTGGGCTCTCATGCCTGGTAAGTTTGTGGTGGGAGAGGAGGAAGAGACAACGGAAGAGCTACTGAGAGAGGTGGCAACTCTGGTTGACAAAGCAGTGCTCATGGTGGGCAGCAGAAGTAAGGATCAAGAATGCTCTTATACCATGTGAAATAGGATAACGAAGGGAAGAAAGGAAGAGCTGTAATCGCCACACTTTGGGCGTTGCCTGTATTGTTCTTTTTGTAGCAGGAATGTACAACAAACAATCCATAAAAACAGAGACTACAAAAGCTAATCTAGGAAGATATTTACATGGAAATAGCTCTAACGGGAGACACCAATCACGGTGGCACATAACTTGGTTTCTATCTTTAAAAATGACCTGGACTAGTGAAAGGATTGGATATTTGGATCTCATGTCCTGATTGGCTACTCCAAAAGCTCAAGCATTTACTGACACACGAGGTTGATCGTAGGTACTTCCCACTTACATGGCACGCTAGCTCGATCACTTTTTATGTGTGAGAGCCAAACAAGTACTAATTAAAGTATAAGAAACTCGAAGTTATCTTATGTGCTTTTTTCTTAAAGAAATCACTATCTTATATAGATGCACTAATTAAAGGTCTAATGGAGGTAACTCGAGTATCAGCCAAAACAGGTAGCGTATAAACTTGCCTAGCCAAAGAAAAACTGGAATCCCTCACCAGAAAGAAAGGAGCCCGAATAGACGTGCATGCTCCCACAAACACTAGGGTCCGCTCTAAATGGTTTTGATTTATTAATTTTTTTTTGGCTTTTGGTTTTTTTTAATTTAGAAATCATTTAGAACATGTCAACTTTTAATTTTGTTTTTTTGGTTTTTTTCCTTTTTTTTCTTTCCATTATCCGTGGAGGTATAGCAGTATTGTTTTATTTTTTTCTTCTTTGTTTTTCTTTAATTGAATAACTTAGAAGAAGTTATAGTGTAATTTCAGTTTTAAACCGAAAGCCGCAGCCAACAGCAAGTTGAGGGCTTGTTTTTTGTAATTGTGGCTTATGGATTTTGGCTGAATTTTTTTTGAATTTTAACTGTTTGCGACAGAGATTACGAAGAGAGAGATACTCGCTTACGACTTTGGATAGTACAGATATTGGGCTTTTAACATATACTATAATTAATTTGTAGACACCGTCTAAAAAATATTACGTTTGAAAGTTAGGTACTATAATAATAACCAAAAGTCGATTTTAAAATCCGAAAAAAAAACAGACCTTGAAGTGGCTCATAAGAAGCGACCCCTGCCAGCCACCGAAAATTGAAAGTGCGAGGAAACAAAACAAAAAAAGAAAACACATGGGTTTACAGCCTCCTCATCGTATCGCACCTTTGCCCTGTCATCGACATGCCGTGGTACTGCTACCCCTTACCAGCCATACAAACAAGCAACATTCCGTTCGTGACTTGCCTGCCCGACGCGCGCACCACACCAGCCATGCCGGCATGCCCGTGCCGGATCGCGAAGAACACCCGACAGGCACGGCCGAATCGGCCCAGATCCACCGGACGGCCGACGACGCGCACCGTGACCACGCCCGCCCGGGCCGCCGTACGGCTCCGCGCGCGTACTGACGAGCGTTGCGCTGAAGTGAACGGGAGAAAAATGAGAAAAGCGCGCGGCCGTGTTGGCCCCCCGGCTAGGGAACGAAGCGCGCACTGAGGACTCTCTCGCGTTGAGCGCTTCTCGCTGTCACGGATATTCTCGCGGGTGACCGCGACGGCCACGCACGCACGCGTCGATCGGCATCCGTCGTGCCGTGCCATCGCCTCTGCCTTATCCCGTAGTAGCAACATGGCGGCATGGATGGACGAAACCACTCGGCTCGGCCGGGGGATTATGCCATCCGAGGTGCGAGTGCGGCTGGCTTTACCTTTGGGGGCGTGGCCGTCGCCGTGTTTGTGGGTCGTTGTTTCGGCTGTTCGGCGCAGAACGGCCGTTTTTTTCCCTTGGTTTTTTTTGCTTTTTCTCAGGGGGAAGCCAGCCGGGTGTGAACAAGAAATTAAAGTGGCGCAAAAAGAAGAAAAAAAAGGATAAATGTGGCTAGCATATTGCACATTGGATTTGAAATGGGGCTTGGTTTGTGGTGGTTTATCCATATATACTCCTATATTAAGCTTGGGGGATTTCGCCATAGGTAGCATCGCCACATCAGTGGTTTTACAAAAAGGTCATTCCGTTTTTTGAAATTACGTACGGGTTTTTGATTTTTTCCAGAAAGCCTCCTACCACATCAGCACTTTTGCGAAAACCTCTCTACTTTTTTGAAATTACATTCCTTTTACGTGATTAAGTTCCGCGTTTTTCCCAGTATTATGTACGGTTCCTCTATTTTTCCAGAAAAGTCATTCGCTTTCTTGGGAAATATGTACGAGTCCTTGATTTTTTTCAGGAAAGCCCCCCTATAAATTATTGACTCTTTTACTTCGGTCCACGTGGTCATTAGCGCGGCGTGGTGCCGTGCTTCCGCAACTAGTATCTTGAGGTTTGGAGGGCTCAGCCTAAGCCCGAGTTCCTCAGTGCGTAAGAATAACTTCTCATTTATCAAAAATAATTTTGGCTTTTAGGGATATCATAAATAATTGTTTTATTAATATTCACTTATGAGTGAATTTGAACGCTGTGGCGGTTTCATAAACTGCGGGTAAACATGGTGGTTTTACGATAGGACAGGCGTGCTAAAATATTAGTATAAGCTTTCGTTATCTTGTAAAGCTTTTGTAAAGGTCAGTCTTATTTACTACTCGATGATTGAAAATATCCTCCTTAAAAAGGAACATGTATATAAAATAGGACAACATCTTGTGATCACGGTCTGATCATCACTAAGCTTACATAGCCGAGGACATCATGACATACATGTAGACAAGCAACTAAGCAAGCCTACAATCCAAAATGACAATCTACTTGATGAGGATTACTGCTCATGGGGAGCCAGGCATCCTGACCTTGTCAGAGTGCCCAGGCACCACAACAAGTCCGGCACACTCGACCAAAAAAGCATGGCTCTGAGAACACAATGTTGCTATCCGAGGGTTAGAGTACTCTCAATTCGATTGCGGACAATCGCCATTCACCAACAACTCCTACGTATTATGGGAGCCGGTCAACACTTAGTTATGGTGTCACTGAAATTATCTCTGACGGAAAGCCGCGTGAAGCTAATAACACTTACCATCTGATAGGCAATTCCCTGAATCAGGTTGAATTCACCACACAGTTCCCCAAAAACTGTGGTTTCCAATCGTTCTCCATCGTGAAAATTCCTTGCCGAAGCGATAGAAGGCTCTTCCTTAGTTTTGATGGGAGTTCCTCAATAAATTCCTGTTGGAAGCATGAGATCAACATAATCGGTGATACCGCTGTAAATACCGCGTTTAGAGAAAAAGGAAAAATAGTTAAGAAATTGTAGAAGAATAAGAACAATCACAAGTCTAACACCAAAGAAGTCCTTGTGATCCTAGAGAAACACTCTAAAGGTAAGAAGGATTATTCCAGTTGGAAAAAGGAAAATCTCCAATCGACGAATCCAAGAAAAATAAGTGTGGGGACTCGGATTTGACAATCCAAATCTCCTGTGTATTCCGAGCTAGTCCCTAGATCAGTAGCTAGTTCACACAATAACATCAGCAGATATCACCTCCATACATATGAGTAAATAAAAGGAGTATTTTATATTACATAAGTAGGCGTAAATAGGTCTTATGACCAAGTTTAACATAGCGGGACCCCATCCTCCTGTCATCAAAGCCCCACAAGGATCACGCCGTCCACCGGCCCTTCCACCACCATGACAAGGACATCGTCCGTCTAGCCTGGTGGCTTAGGTGGCAGCCACATGTGCCACCTATGCGCCAGCTTAACTTTTATTTTACCAAATAGAGGAAAGAACCAACGGTACAAACCGAGACAAGTTTAGGGAGCCGAGAAGGTAAAATGCAAGTTCTGAGAGTAAAGTGAGCCTCACAAATTTAGAGAGCTACAGTATAATTTTCTCAAGAAATATCTATGGATCAACATCATATCATACCGATCGTACGCCATACATTAAATCATGCACGTACGCACCACATAAGAAACAACTAGAAGTAGATGCAAATCTAGTCCCTCATCCCAAAAAGGAACCAAATCCAGGGGATTACTGCAACAGCAACAATCTAATGATGATGATGAGCAAGTTTGATCAAGATCAACCAATCCATCATCCATCTGTTTGTCCCCGCCGATCTCTCCATTTCTCGGGAGGCAGAGCATTGCAACATCAACATGTTATTCCCCCACTTGTCGGGATCAAATTCACCACAAGCCGTGGCCACTACCATTCTGCTGGTGAGCCACCGGGCAGATGACCAAAGGACGACTCACCCATCGCACCCGCATGTACTACTGTTATCCTCCCCTCTTCGTAGCCATCCATCCATCCACCAAGTGTGCGCAGCCCATATCATAACAGACTTCCACAGCTCCATCATATCCCTTCACCACAATTGATGTGCACACACGACAAATTAATCTGAAGCGATTGACCATTGAGAGACACACAGTACGACTATAGCGCTGACACCCAAACCCTAATGTTCCTATAGACAGATGTGTCAGTGGCATGTGTGGAAAGCCTTTCTCATTTATTTATTGGGAACAACTAGTGCCTGGACGTCCAATCTGGATGCTAGTATTGTACGCCCTTGACAACTCTAGGATCATCATAACATGAACAACTGTGACCATCGGATTGTTGGCTTCCTCTCACGTAGCAGCATGGGGTTGAATTAGCGCAACAAAACCTTAGAACCATGTGACAACACGACCATC